>JANBVO010000023.1:0-599762 GCA_030052745.1 Pleurostoma richardsiae
AGTAAATTCATGGTTAAATTGACGGTTTCCAGATATCTCCTGGCCAAAGCTGCGTTCTTTTGGGGCCATTGCGGGCTATAGAGAAGAGGTTGAAAGTGGAAGGTTGGATGGGGAAGAACGCGTCGGGTGCATGGGGACGCGTTGGTGGGGCCAAACTTTTGTCCACTTACTGTAGTTCTCCAATTGTCACCAGAGCTCCATCGTGAAAATAACTGCGGGTTACGTGTCGGATCAAGCTAAAACTGGAAGGTCGGTCGATAGATACCTAGGTACTCTCGAGGTACGGAGTGAAGGCATAATATTTGGCCGAGCCGACTGCTAAGATACAGTACCTTAGATAGATACAGTACCTAGGATGTACCCAATTAGCCCCATTTCCGTGACAGGCCTGACCATAGGCAATGGGTTGGTTGACATTGGGCTTGAGCAGCTTCAGCAGCAGCAGGAACAAGTGACAGTGGCCAATGCGGCAGAGGAAACAGATGCAAATACGAATGGGGCATCGTAGACTTCTGGCGCCACATCCTTTTCTGAAATGTCTCGTATCCCGATATACCTAATGTAGGATGATGCCATGCCGCAAAACAGGAGGTCTCCCTTGCATCACGGTATCTTAATGCGAAAGGCAAGATAAGGTAAGGCACCGACCGGGTCCAGGTACCGCTGCTGTAATTACCGAATGCGTCTACTTCGCTGGATTTTACGTCTTTTTTCCCCCTCTGCTATTTTCTCTTTTTTTTTTTTTCTTTCGCTTTTTTGTCCTGTCTGCCTGTCAACGGAGCAACTAATTTTTCGCGAATGAGATTGGAATTGCTGCTGTGCGACTGAGGACTCGCTTCTCTCTTCGCTGACCGGTCTGGACCCTGATATCAAATAAGCTGCGCTCTTCCTTGACCTCCTGCATCCTGGAGTTACTGCTGCATCTGGACCTTTATCCGGATCATTCGTGCGTAGGATGCACTGTAGGTACGGATCTGTACAGCTGTACACGCAGCATTACATTATGTACCTTTACGTGGCCGCACATCCTTGCTCGGTGCAGGCCGCTAAAGTTACGGGATGTGGCCCGTCGGCCGTCGTGTCGTCGGCGTCGGCGGTACCTGCGGGAGAGGTTAGGTCAGCACGATTGGAAGTATCATCTACGCGCATTGTACACTGGACAGGTACCTTTAATTGCGGGTCCGACGCGGGTAATGTGCGTACCGTCGTAGCTGTGGGTGCCGCACCAAGGCAGAGAGTGCTGTATGAGTGGAGCGTGGGTGAACAGGTCGCATCCCGGCGGCGTCGTTTTCACTCTACACGCCTTGACCTCTAGTGCAGGCTTTCTCTGCCCCAGCTGCGCAGACCAAGCAGCACCACCACGGCACCACCTCGCAGCCCTGTCGTCTCCTCAAAGCCAATCCACGCCATCACTTGCCCACTCATATTGCACGCCAGCACATCGATGCCCCCAAGCCCTGACGACCGACCGCCGTAGTCTGCATGGATCTCCTCTGACTCCCGCTGGCTCTGGATGTCGTTGATGCATCTGCTGTACCAACGGAGACTGCCTGTACCGTGCAGTACCACCCCCCCGGCCTGTGTCGTCTCGCCCGTGGCAGTTAGTACCGGAGCTGCCAACAAGGGTGCTGGCAGTGCGTGCCTGCCTGCCTGAGTGCGCGCGTGTGCGGGTTGCGTCTGTGATCCCACGAAAGCCTGACTGATGTTCAGGCCACAATGGACGGAGGCAATCGAGGAGAGGACGACCACCTGCACTACCATCATCGCCCAGGACCCCAGCTCTTCACGCAGCAGCACCACCACCACCACGTTCCACCACCACGCCCGTCATCACCACCTTTGCACTACGACGACTATTCTGCGCAACACCCCCAGCTCAGCCATCTGAGCCACAGCCGCCAGCTGTCTCCGAGTGCTCGACAGCATCATCGCTCGTCTTCCTCCGCCGACTCTCAGCTCCCGCCTCCAATCGCGTTTCCCGACGACCGCCCCAGCCAGATCCCCGTTGCGTCCTCACCTGCTTACGCCTCCACAAGCAGCATTAACACCTCGAACTACCGATCCGTCGATGCTGTTCTCCCCGAGCCCGCCGCCTTGGGCGCTCCCCTGAACCCCGACGACTTCTATCGCAACTACAGAGGCCTACAATCCGCCAATAGCACTTCGCCCTCGCGTGATGCTATGGCCTCAGCAATACCTGGCAATTGGCAGTCTCCACCGCCGCGCTCCGACGGCAATGGCTCTACCTCGAAACATCCCGCTGCCTCTACTCATGGCCCTGCCTCTAGCTCTCGTACCGGCGCCGCCCGCCCAGCATATCGGTCCGCATCCAATCCCGCGGATCCCAGAGCAGGAGGGGATGTAAGCCGGACAAGGGCCGCGACGAGTAGTGGGCGAGCAGCCAACGCTCAAGCCAGTGTTAAGGATCTGAAGAAAAAGTTCGACCAGACTTCGGCGCAGCCCGCTTCCGGTCCCCGCAAGCTGACGCCGCGAAACCCCCCGAAAGATGTAGCGGCGGCGACGAGGACGCCGGGAAGCGCCGGGCAGTCCTACTCGATGTTGCGAACAACGGCGACTCGAGACTCTGGTGCCGACCCTGCTGCGAAGGGAACGTCAGCGCGTGGCAGCCAGCGGCAGAAGTTTGTTCCCGAGGATCACCTTTCTAGCAATGCCCAGTCGTTTGCTAGCCGGATTAGTAGGCCGCGGGCCTCGATAACATCGAATGCGCAAGCCTCGAAATCCATGACCAACCTGCAACAGAAAGCGGCATCTAGCCCGCAGACCTCACCACCTCTACCGAATAGAGCTGCCGGCCTGCTGTTTGGCGAGATAATACCGGGGCAGAGCGCTTCTGTCACGGCCGGATATGGCATCGACGGTCTTCGCCCACGAAGAACTTCTGAATCCCAGGTCCACAATCCCGTCCGGCAGCACCAACGCAGCCTTTCAGATGCCGTGGTAGAGCCGGATTCACCGACTGAGTGGTATCGTGGTGCTACCTCACCAGTGACGAACGGCGGTCAGGTCCCAGGTTCGAAGATACCGAAGGTGCATAACAGATCACACAGCGATCTGGTTGGAACAAAGGCGGGTCAAGCCCCGTCGAGCCCTTTGTACAGGAGAGGAGTAGATCAGCAGCCGTCTCTGGCTGAGCCATCGTCTGCTTCCAGGCTACCCCTTTCAGTCAAGAAGCTTAACAGCCCAACCAAACCTGGCAGCCCCGAATCTACGCGGTCCAACTCACCCTCTTCCTCCGCAAAACGCCCCCAGAACACACTTAGTAGCGGCCGGACGTCAAGGCAGCAGGGCCCTCACCCTACGACGGCGGCAAAAGCAAACACCGCACGATCCGCTGCGTCTACCACAACTACCCGTGCAAAGACCCCGACCGCCTCGAGACCTTCGCCCAATGCTCCTGCGACCCCGAATAGCAACAATCGGCTTGCAGCATACATTTCTACCGCCCCTCCCAAACTATCCCCCCCTTTACGGAGCTCGCGGCCGCGTCAGCCCGTATCCTCTGCAACTACAGCAAGCTCGAGGTCAAAGGCCGTTGACAGAGCGAAATCTCCACATAAATTTAGTACCAGCAGACCTTCTTCGAGACAAGATGCGCCGGCAACAACGAGGAGACGAAAGATATCGGTTGGACCGGTCGATTTTGCTGAGCGCCGGGAAACCATCAAGCTCAAGTACAGCAAATCCATCCGCGAGACGGAGGCAAGGCAAGTTAGGGAAGCTGCTGCCGAGAAGAGAAAGAAGGAATTGGAAGCTGCTGCTCGGGCAAAGGTGGCAGCCGAAGCAAAGGCGCATGCTGCGGCAGCGGCGGCCGCCGCCGCAGCGGAGGCTCAGGCAAGAGAGAAGTTTAAGGCTTCGAGCCCGTCGGTGGCCTCTGGAACAGGGACAACCGACGAACCCTTAAGAATTTCCACCGCCATCACAATAGCTTCCCCTCCGCCTGCACCTCCTGTCGTTCCGCAACAAGCCAGCGCCGTGGACTCTCCTACTCTTGGAATACCTGGCAGCTTCCCGAGCTTCTCTCCACAGCTAGACGGAGATGAGGCGCCCCTTTCAGCCGTTTCGAACCCGAGTGTTGTCACCGAGTTTGACAATGAAGCCCAGACAGAACCCCCAATCCGGGACAAATCAGCACCTACGATAGAGGCTGGACCCGCAACCCAGAATTCGGAGACTGTCCCTCATGCCCACGAGAAAGCGACATACCAATACCCGTTCGAGGATGACACCTCGCCCGAGGAGAGCGTGTCAATCAAGATCTCTTTGGATGCGGCGTCTCCTCGGGAGCCGGTGAATACTAATGCAAATCCCATCCAGTTCGAGCCTGTGTTGGAGCCAGAGCATCGGCCTGCCATCCCAGGATCGTTCGGAGACGAGTTGGAATTCCATGCTGATTATGAGCCGCAACACTATTTTGAGCCTCAACCGGAGTATGATGAAGTCCAGGCGGATTACGAACAGGATCACTATCAACCTCACCCGCAATACGAGCCAGAGCCTGAGTACGAACCTCAACCATACGCGGTGCCCGAATATCATACCACCACAGTTACCATCATCAGTCGCGACTCTGACTTCTCGCAGCCATTCCACATACAAACCGCGGACGACGACGCAGCACCGGGGCGCGATTATGGTAACGGCTATGGCGCAGATGAGGCACCAGCTCGGAACCATCAGCATGAAGCTGTCTATGCTGAGGAGATGGATGGGAAGAAGCAGCTGCCTGAAGACTTCTATGTCGCACCTCATATCAGAGACAACATTGCTGCCCTTCGGCGGTCTGCTTTGGCCGCATCTGAACTGGGCACGTCGGATGAGCCGACTGCTTTTGCCGAAGCCCAGCGCACGCCTGATACCTCGAACAGCTTGACGGTCCCTTCTCTCCTATCTCCTGCAAATCGATCTAGTCAGCAGTCGGTCTGGACCGACTTTTCGATCGATAGCAACGAGAGTCACGGCACGCGCGAGTCGACCTTTCATCGTGAAACGATACGTGCTGAGCGGGCGCATTCTCGACGCATCGACTCAAGACCTGAATCGATCAGAGACGATACCAGCTACCAACATGCTCAGTACAGCCCGGATCCGTCAGCTTCGGATGCCTCCGGACCTTCGTCCAGAGCCCGGCAAGCTTCGTATTCCCACAGGCATCACATTCCGGACCTTGATACTGGAGATGGATTCTCGATTCCCTATACAGATCCTCGCAATAAGATACCGCCGATACCTAAGTTGCCGGATCATGAACCGCCGCCGCCTCCGCATGATCATTACGTGGATGAATCTCGCCGTACGAGCGACTTTTACGATGACAGGCGACCGAGCAGTTCCTTGCGGCGAGAGGAGAGTTCGTATACCTATGTGGCCTCTCGTCGCGAAAGCGAGGACTTCGTACCATCGGTATCTACGCCACAGTCAATGGAGAAGGTATCCCTGGAGACCGATACTACCGGATCCGCTCAGACGCCTCTCGGCAACGATCGCTTGCCTTGGGTAAACGGAGATGTCGGTGGTAAACATGGCGCAACGGATATCGAAAAGACACGTCTGACGCAGAGACAACTAGTAATCAAGGAACTCATTGACACCGAGGCTGTGTTCGTGAGAGATATGAGCGTTGTCGAGGAGATATATAAAGGCACCGCAGAGGCTTGTCCAAAGTTGGATGACAAGACCATCAAGCTCATCTTCAGGAACACGGACGAGATCATCGCCTTCCACACGGCATTCTTGGCGCAACTTAAGGAGGGCGTTGCCGATGTTTACGTCCCAAAAGGGCGTCGGTCGCCGATGACGAAAGAAGATACGGCTATGTCAGATGCCACTACCATCAACTCCATGGTTTCTGCTGTTCCTTCAACTGCAGCCTCGTCGACCACCGCAGTATCCATCAGCGGCATGTCAACAGTGTCGACGGTTGTTGAGCCGGAAAACAACAAAGATCGGCAGACCTCCATTGGACCGTCGTTTACCAGAAACATCGAGAAGATGAAGGCAGTGCATGAAGGTTTCCTGCGGACGAGTGACCATGCGGCAAAGCGGCTGATTCAGATCCAAGAAGACCCGACCGTTCGGGTCTGGCTCAACGAGTGCAACGAAGTCGCCAAAGATCTTACCGCAGCGTGGAACCTGGACTCGCTGCTCATCAAGCCTATGCAAAGAATCACCAAGTATCCAAATCTCATTAGCCAGCTGCTCCAGTACACTCCTTCTGATCACCCAGATCGCGAGGCTCTAGTGTCAGCGAGAGTGGCTGTAGAAAATGCTATCCTGGAGATCAACAAGACCAAGAAGAACTTTGAATTGGTCGGCCAGATTGTCGGCAGGAAGCGAAAGGAGTCTGATGTGAAGGCTGGGTTCGCCAAGGCGTTCGGCAGGAAGGTTGACAAGTTACAAGCATCGAGTAACCGACCGCCCGAGGATCCTGAGTATATGAAGCTTCACGAGAAATTCGGCGATGACTACCTACGACTGCAAGTAGTCCTGCGCGATGTCGAGTTCTATACGCGCCAGGTGTCTGCTTATGTCCACGAGTTTCTACAGTACCTTTCCTCAATGGAACTGGTCATGAGGCTCCAGCCGGGTCCTTACCCGGAGATTGAGAGCAAATGGGTACAGTTTAATGTGTCGATGAGGGACATTGAGAAAGTGGCTTTGGAACAACATGTGAGCTGCATACCCTTTCTTGCAGTATCACCATACATGGCTAACAGCATATAGCTTGCCCAAGTGAGGAAACACGTCATCGAGCCGTTCGAGCTCGTGATCCGATGTTATGGCAACCCTTCTCTAGCGATGAAGAAGCGGAGCAAGCGCCGTCTAGACTTTGAGAAATCAGAGCAGCTCAAGAAGAGCGGCAAGAAAGTTGACAAGCAGCTTGCTGAATTCGTTGAGCAGTACGAAGCGCTCAATGACACACTTAAGAAGGAACTGCCCCAGCTCTCTGCCCTCACGGAGAAGATTGGCAACATCTGTCTTGGTAACTTCGTCAGCATCCAGGCCAAATGGTTCTCGATCTGGAAGGAGAAGGTCAGGGTCGTCCTGGGAGACTCGCATACCCCAGAGATAGCAGATATCGTGACCACCTTCCAGCGTGACTTCAAGGATATGGAAGAGGAGATCAACACCATAAGCATCATCAACCCATTCGTCAAGCCTCGGACCTCGCAGTCAACGACGGACGAGTCAGTTAGCAGGACCCGTTCCCGACCGGCTGAACTAGCTCGCAGCAGAGGTCTGTCTGTGAACAGCGAAACTGCTCCAGTCCTCCCGACCCCGGATTTCGTCAAGCGTACCAGTGGCCACTTTACCCTCTCACCAACTGGACCTCCCTCAAGCCCTTATCAGTATACCTACCGGGACTATTACGCGGGTATCAACGGTCATGCGCGCGGTGGCTCTTCTCCGATCACACCTGATCCCTCCTCCGGTTCTCGTTCCGCTGCGCCTGGCTCGATTCGGCCCAGTACGGGGCGGAGCTATGATTCATCTGGTCCTCCTCGGCCCAGCGTTAGCACCGAATCCGGTGCCCCATCTATCCCTGCCAACACCAGACGAGATTCCAACTCGACGTACAACTCTAACCAACCCGGCCCCGAGGGTCGCCGCTTTTCAGGCTTGTTCCACTCGGCTCTGCCCTTGGCAGATAGCGAGGAGGTCCACAGATCTTCCCGCGCTTCATCTCGTGAGCGCGCGCCCATAAACGGATACAACGTCTTGTGGCTTGCCGCGTCGCTCTTCGAGTTCAACATCGAGACCACGAAACACGAGGCTGGTTACCCCTACCTCACCTACCAAGCCGGAGAGGTGAGCCGCTATTTCCTATCCTTAATATTGCCGTACTTGCTTGCTGACAGCGCTGGGACACAGATCTTTGATGTCATCGCTGAGAAGGGCGAGCTGTGGCTCGCCAAGAACCAAGACGACCCCGGCGACATGGTGGGCTGGATATGGTCAAAGCACTTTGCGAAGCTCGCAGACTCCTAGAAATCGTCTGCCTGATGCTTTTCTGAGGGATCAGACCTCAAACTCTTCCCTTTTCCGTCCAGTAGCGATACGGCGTTCTGAGTGGAAGCGATTGACGGACAGCTATGCTATATTTACTTTGTTTGCTTTCTGGCTTCCCCTGGGCGTTTCGCTCCTTTTTGCTATTCTTCCTTCCCTCCCGAGACTCTGTTCACATGTACTAGACATGCATCATGACAAAAAAGTACCCGGACGGAAAGAACTGCGGAGAGAAGGATAATCTGATGTACAACGGAAAGAAAGGGGGGGATGGTCCCCGAGGGAAACGGATCCTGAAGGCTTGGGAGTAGCGGCGTTTGTTTTTGATCCCTACGGGTGACGGCAAAAGGGGGGGAGGAGGAAAGCCTACCTACGGCTTTTTCCACCCCATTTGAAACTCTTCATGTTAGGGCCGGCAACCGAAAGACGGCGGGGATCAGCAATGAGCTACAGTTCGTGTTCTCTAGAGATACTTTCTTGTCGGGGGATAGCGGACGGGACGGGGAAATGATACCGACTTGGGCGGGGAGGGGGCTAGAAAGGCTCTTTCTCCTGTTACCTATCTGCGTCTATACCACTCCTTGACTGCCTAATGTCCCTCTCGTGGTTGAACTACTCGTAATCGTGTCTGACGAGCTAACCCCGGCCTGCCTATGATGTGGATGAAGGTGGGCATGCCACAGACATACAGACATGTCGCCTAGTTCTACCGGAATGTCGTAGGAAGACACGGTCCAACCCGGCTCGAAAGGCGAGGGCGTCACCCTCCCAATTGGTAAAAGCGCATCCAAGATTTAACCTCTACGTACCAAACTGCAACTTTACTCGTCTTGACAGTTTTCCGGCGCCATGGTTGGGCGAACCATGGAAGACCGACTGCAGACCGGACCAACATCTGAAGGAAGTCTGTCCAACGGAGGCGAAGTCATGGGACCACCCCCAAGGCAGACACAAAGTCAAAATAGGATTTTCGAGCTGTAGATCACGAGTGAGAGTGGGAAACTATCCTACTGCCTCAGTACTTTGATTTAGGCTCGAAGCAGGCAGTCAACAGAGGTTCAAGCTCTGTCCAGGACCTGGGGGGGCAATAACGCCTTCTTCTCCTCCACCAGGCAGGCGAGATGTCCCCCGAAAGTCACGAGAGGACTGTCAATACTGCTAGATCAAAACGGATTTCCTTCTGGAGTCAAACCGTTACGGAGTCTTCCAGGGATCTCACTAACACCTCGTTAGTTGAACATACGCGTTTGACTTCGCCTGCCGCACCCCAGAGCCCAGAGGTTAGGCGCAGGGGCAAAACTACGCCCCCGGCCCCCTGCTGCCATGTGCCGCTCTGCAGGCATCCGCGCGATGTGCCAGATACAAGCAGAGCCGGTAGCTGAGCCCAGGCGAAAGATGGGAGTGGCGGTCAGGCCTGAGGAAGGAAATTGTTAGTTAGTACCTGCCACTCGCCGGGGTAGCTCTGTCAATGACTGTGCCGCGAGGGGACTGGCGATACGGACACCCAGGCCTCTACATGGCAGCTATCAGTTCGAGGTAACATCGGCTCGATCCAGGCCTCGGAAGCCGTTGGGTATCCAGACTCCCAACGCCAGGTTTTCCGTGCGCCTGCCTGGTCATTGGTGATGTGCCGGCGTCTGCATGAATCCGCATGGACCACGAGGCGGCAGAGTGCCCTTCGAGACATCTGTCTGGTAATCTGGTGGGTTGCCCCCGGAACTTTCCTTTTTTTCTCGGTTCACCAATTTCTTGGCAGTGGCCAGCGATCATGGCGTGACGCCCTGCGGTGAGTTCGCACCGAGACGCATGCGGGCTTACGTAGGTGGATGGAGGCATCGCCGGATTGTTGGGGCCGGGGGGGAGACCGGTGAGGGCAAGAAATGCCACTCTTCGCCCGTCGATCGTTCTTTTTCTTTTTCTCCGTTTCCTTCTACCGGCAGGGCAGAAGAGAATTTTCGACGGGCGGCTGCATGAGCGGGCGAGCAACCAGAACCACAGCGGCGGAACGCATGAATGAGCCTGCCCTGTGTCACTATGTTGTCCCGGATTTCGCCTCTGGGGGGAGGGGGGTTGTCTATCAGCTATCAACCCCCCCTGAACCCTAGACCGGGGTCGCGACTGACCGCCGACAAGATTCGGCTGCGTGCTCTGCCGGGGAATGTGGCGGTCAGCTGCCGGCAGGGTGCGACATGACAGCTCAGTTGTAAGGGGAAAGAAAAAGAAAAGAGGGAGGTCTAGACTTGTTTGAATGCCTTCGGTATCTGCTTGTACTCGTGTGTAGCAGTATCTGCGAGCTGTGTAACCGTACGAAGCCGCCCCCAAGAGGAGCTACCCTAGGCTTGGCCGGGGGCTCGAGATCCTGCGGTCGGCAAGGCGGCAGGCATGTTCCGATGAAAGTGTCGATCTTGCTTGCCGGTCCAGAAGTGATGGGGATGCTGGAGATGCAGGCCCCTGGATGCCCCTCCTCGCCATCACCCACAGTCAGAACCGACAAGGAGATGCCCCATTCTGCTGGATCACTAATACAAACACGGAGGAGACGTCCCAACAGGGCATCACGTATCTTGGCCCGTGCTGCTGGCGACCTGCGTACAGTAGTCCTGGTCGCTCGCTGCATTGATATCCAAAGCGGGAAGACGCCAGAATGTCGATGACACGATGGTAGGGATTCCTCCCCCACTACGAGCCTAATGCAGGCAAAAGACAGCGGTTAGGGGTGGAGATCTTGAGGGGATGCTCCGGAGTCCGGAGTTAGTGAAGGTTGTTGATCAACGCTTCTGAACCCCAGTGACCGCCAGCTTCTGTACGGGGTACATGCGGCAGGCAGTACCTACTCCGTATTCACGCTTTTTTCAGGACGGTCAGTGACGGTGGACTGACCGTAGACGCAGCAGAGCCGTCTCGTGCAGTTCGCAAGCTGAGTAATTCCGTATGTAAGACCGAGTTAAGACGGAAGACTGACTGATTGATACTCCTGGCGCCATCGAGGGGTATCCCTTCCAAACTCTGCAGCGCGCCCATTCGGGCGCCGATTGACTGCCTTTCCCAGGGATATTCCGGGATCCTGCCCTTATCGAGCCTCTGCAAGTCGTCCAATTTGGTGCTTGCAAATCCACAACCGGTACGTCAGGATGGCGCCACAGAACCCATTGATTCCCCTCCCACGATAGCGGCCTAATGGGATGAGGCAGATCTATCCCGGGTGTCGCGCAGAGACAAGCACCTTTCTGCACACTCAGAAGGTTCAATCGCTGAGAGTAAGGTGATGTGTCTAGTTAGGGCGGAAGCCGTGATCGCTAGCGGCTGTGCCACCGGTCAAGGCTGCTTGGGAACACGGGGGAGCTTACACGAGCTCATCAGGAAACCGTCGATGCAAGTTTTGATTCTCGACTCACTCTCTAAGCATATCCGACATCAACACTAAACCAGCACGAGTGTTTCCGGTTTGCGACTTCGCTCTTCAGCGTACAGTGTAAATCAATAGCCCTGGTTTGCATACAGATAGGCATGTTTAGGCTCCATCGGGGTTGGGCCGTCTGTCCCCGCGTGTGGAACAGGCTAACCACAGCTTATCTTTTCGTTGGAACGGAGTTGGTCCGCCTGTCCGCGTGTTATGCCACTGCACTGCTCCTAAGGCAATTTCTTTCGACATGTAGAATGTGGCCAGCCAGGGAGTACAGTCAGTTCTTATTGATAGAGTTTTGTCACTGATCTTGCCACAGCCGAGCTGTGGACATCATATCATGATGGAGCCAGACGCCATGAATAAAACAGCTCGCATCAGCTTTATACAATCTTGCTCCTCGCAAACGTTTCCGTTGGTGCTCTTGGCGTCGACTTACACGCCGCCTACTTTCCTAGCTCTCTTCCAAGTCGAAAGATCAAGGCTCATCACTTTAGATCTTAGGGGAAGGCATTATTTGAGCCGGTAAAATGAAGACCAGCTTGCTTACTCCTCCGGCAGAGGATGATATCAAGTCAAGCGGCACAAGACGCAGGAACTTGTCTAGTTCTAAGTCCACTAAGCACGCCCGCTCAACGCACTCGCATTCACATCCGCGGCCCTCGATACATGACACCCACTCTAAGCATTCAATGGCAGACGGGAGGCATGAGAAGGTATGGAGGGCCTGTGAGAGGTGTAGAATGAAAAAGACGAAGGTAAATATGGCAAATTAATCCCCGCTATTCATCAGAAGTTATGCACACATTGCTCAGTCAGAGACTTACACAGCCGTTGATAGTGCGATGGGGAATGCCCATGTAGGAGGTGTAAGAATGATGGACTGGTTTGTACTGTAGCAAAGCGGAAGAAGACAGTAGACAAGCAATTGCCTCGAGGGTGAGCTTCTTCTCCTTTCATTCTTTTGGATAATTCTAATATCTCATGACTCCTTCCTGACTTTTAACACTAGATACGCCGAGGTGCTAGAAAACACGCAGTTTACTCTTACTGCCACCGTACACAAGCTGTATGTCATGGTACGCAATGGTGAGAGCTGGAGCCTCGGGGAGCCTAACATCAACGATCGCGGCAAGCCCGTGGTCCATGACATCGCCTCAAAGCTAGGCTGCATCCGCCATGATAGCGATATCGACCTGCCGATACAATCCGTCTTTCCAGAGGATGAGGCTGGCCTCGCCGAACTGGCCGCCAGGCTCGACGCACTGCAGCGCGAGCGCGAACGCGGCGCTGCCACCGTTGCCAGGTCCAAGGCCGACTTAACCCGTAGCAATCTCACGGATCAAGCTAATAACTCTGCTGAGCTTGACCACTCCGACTCTGAGCAAAACTTTTGTCACGGCAGCAACAACAAAAACACGAATCACTCGCCCCAGAGCCTGAGTTACGACATTTTCCGGAGCCATCCTGCACCCTCAGAGGATACGTCACCTACGATGTCGCCTACGGCGCCCGCGACAACCTCGTATCTCTCGTTGTTGACACGACCTACAACACTAGATTTTAATGCCCAGCAGTTCGTACCTCAAGCAGCTAGCTTCATCGACATGAATATGATCAACCAAGGCCCGGAGTCGGAGTTTGGCATCATCCAACCGCACATGCTCTCATGTCCCACTCCCAAGGCCATGATGGGTGCCGGGGAGAGGATTCATAGAGACATGATACGAGAAATGGGCACAGAGAGCAGGGATCTGGACTTAGAGGATTTATGGTAGGTGGGAGTGTAAGGGGTTGGTTTACCCTTCGGGATTTTGGGGAAATACAAGCTGTTGGGCATATTGTGTCTCACTCTACTTAACTTCATTCGACCAGCGCTTGAGGTCAGTCTAGAATTCTATCCGTACATGCCAAAATGAGAGCTTTAACAACAATCTCAAAGGGTAATGTCGGGACCCATAAGTAGAATGAAGGGAAGGAACCGGCCTTTTCGCGTGTGTGTTCGATGCCTTCATTTGTCGTTTGGCCGTAATAGCAGGGGAGAGAGTGACATGAGTCTTGCTCCTTCTCTGCAATAGCCACAACAACATCTCACATTCGCAGCAACCTGTTGTGGTAGGTATCAAAGATTCGATGTCCTCCCCCCGGAGACAGATTGATTGGTCTCATTGATAGCTCTCAATAGCAATAACGCAGCCAGCAGCTCATAAAGCTATATCGAGCACTGCCCATGGATCTCTAGTTCATATATATTAGGGCAGTGGCATGACGACTACCTATCATTCCACCAGTTCGCCCGCAAAGGGACTACGGGCCCTGATTTTCCGACCGTATACCATCAGGGCCCACGGAATAGCTGTCAGGATAAGGCCGAGCCCCCCCAGCAAGCTTCCAGCTCCTTTGCAGGTGAGGTTCCTGAACATAGCGGCAGTAAAGAGCGGGAAAGTACCAGCCAAGAGATTCCGACACATGCTCTGAGCTGCCAGTGCCGACGAGGCGTAGTGATGGTACGTGTCCACGAAGTAGTTGAAAACCGCAAGATAGATGCTGAAGATGCCTACCGTGCAGCAGCCGAGAGCGATCGTCGGCGAGATCCACGAGACGGATGATGTCGCCGACCAGCCGAACCAGAACAGTCCCGCAGGCAGGAGGATTGATGCGATGGACGGGAGGAACAGGTGCTCTTCAGGCGATGCGTGAGCTTTCTTCTGCGGCAGCATGCGCCGGATGAGTGGCTCCTGCATGATTGCGAGTAAGGCGCCAATTATGGACCCGATGATGATCGCGACATACACAATGCCGATTCGCGTAGCGTTGAACCCGTAGACGTCTCTAAAAACGATGCTGATGCTGCTGAATTGCATGTACAGGATCGCCCATGCGAAGGAGACCCACGCAGAAAACCAGAACACGACCGGCTCTGTCACTAGCAGCTTCAACGGGAAGGAGAAGCTCCTCCATACCAGACCAATACCAACGATGCGAGTATCCTCTGTCCGTGGCCGAAATTGCGGCGGTGCTCGTGAAGGCTTGGGGTCGCATGAGAGCCCTGAGATTGCGGCTTCTGGCGCTCCATACGCCCTGTTCAAAGCGTCGCATTTCCGTCGTAGTAAGACGTTGCTCCTGGTCTCCTTGAAGCCAACGAGCATGACCAAGGTCGTAGCACCAATCGCGATGAGCTGGACGAAGAAGATCCACCTCCAAGAGAGACGTTCGACGATAATGCCACTGACTAGAGGTCCCAGGCCCGTGCCGGCCATAATGGTCAGGGAATACAGGGCCATCGGGGTGTTGCGATCCTCTTTGCGAAAGAGGTCGCCGACGACCCCTCCTGTAAGTGTCGCGAATACTGACGCGCCACTGCCCGTGACAAGCCTTGAAACTAGCATGCCGGCATACGTATCTGTGACGGCGCAGCCTAGGGTCCCCAGGAAGAACACAACGCCAGAGCCAACAAATACCCAGTACCGGCCATATGCCTCGCTGACAGGTGCTAGTATCATAGGTGCGAAACCGAATCCCGCGACGAACAAGGTTATGCCAGCGTTGTAAGGAGTGCCGGAGACATGCCATTGTCCTTTCAACGGTTCCGATGCCATTGCGTACGCTCCAGCCGCATAAGCTGCAAGAGTGGACGCCATGAACGGTCCGCAGAGAATAACTGACTTCTTCCGCAGGGACCAGGTGTATGGCGATAGGACACCGTCCAACTTCTTGACCTGAGGCGTTGTCACCCGGCTTGTATCGATAGCTTGGGATCGAAAGAAATCCAATAGCGAGAATGAAGGGCTAAGAGCCTCGTCTCCGAGCAGGTAGGTGACGACATCGTCGCGTTCCGCAGAACGATCCGGACGAGAGTTCAAGAGTGCATCGTTTCGCTCGTTGAACGGTGGTAACTTCTCCTTGGCCGGACCATCAGAATCCGAGCCAGAACTTGGCTCGGAGTTGGTGCCAGGAAATGTGTTTTTGCTTGCGGCTCTTCTGGTTGCCGTGCAATACCTAGACGGTAACCCTAATTCCAGAGCAGTTAGCAAAGCTGCAGTCCAGTCTAGAAGTGCAGAGACAGTTCCTACGACCGTGTACGGTGCCATCCATGTTCACGGCTTTCGAAAACTGGCTGATGCCAAAACCGCCTTTTCAAGGTATCGAACGGCTAGAATCAAAATTGTATATATATGGCCTAGAAGAAACATTTTAGAGAAACATCAGAAAGGAGATTCTACCCCGAAATGATATCCCTTTCCTTATGAGTGTCAGCGAGTGTGGGCTTCGTTTTACACCTGCTCTCCAGTTTCGCGGGGATAGACGGCCCAACTCCGATTGGAGCTAATGTCGCTATTCTCCCAACACCAACAGTGACATCGGACAAAGTCCGCTTCTCCCCGGCAGCAGCTAGATGGCAAAGTTAAGTGACTTACACAGATCACTGCGGTAAAAATGGAGCCTAAGCTAAAGAGTCGCTGACATAGATAACGCGTGGCAATAATAATCGTTATGCTGACGAGGTAAGACTTCCGAAGAACGAACACTATTGTCCACCTTAGGACCTCGAGGCTCATGACATCAGACGGCCACAGTGCTATGCCGCAGACAAGAGGGACAGCATCCCTGCCTCATAGGTAAAAATGAACATGCATTGTGGTCTGTATACAGGAAGCTGAAGTCTTGGGATGAGGTCTATGTGCGTGCTAGAAAGGTCTTGAAGCAAGGGGGATTTGGACAAAATGGGCGTCTAGTCCTGTGAGACGCCATCCGCGATTGAATCCGTTATTGACAGGAGCGGTAGATCGCGCTTAACAGCCGTCAAAAGAGGTGCTTGCAGCATCCGCTCGTCGCCGAAGGCAACCTCTTCGGTGGAAGTGGGCAGCATTCATCGTCATATACGATACTTTCTAATTCCGATGAATACCTGGGCAATCAAGAGGCGTATAAAAATGACAGAAGACTTTCACCGATTAATTTCGACCAGTCTTTCGAGAATCTCGTTGTCTCGTTGAGCAGTCGGCGACATAAGAATAGCCACGGCCGCAATGCGTTGTCGAGCGGGTTGTACCGTGTCCCAGTGTGACGGTAGGGCATAAGATGACGCCTCACTCCTCGCAGCTAGGACGACCTGCAGTTCAAGCGCGAAGAGTCTAGGCTATGATTAGGAAACTCGCCCTCTTGAAGAACTCCTTCATATCCAGGGGGCATAAACATACGATCTCCAAGAATTGATGGGATGCAGAAGCAGGGTCAGCGGTGCGTGAAGGAGTCCGCTGTGAAGAACTGATAGATATGCCCCGCCGATGACAGTCCGGACGCCCATCTTTATCTCCTCTGACAGATGGGTGCCTGGTTCACAATGAAGAGCTTGGTGAATAAATGGACGGTGGATTTGAGACTTGGCGGCATAGTATCTGGCCATGAGATAACCCCGCAGCCTCTCATGGTTTGACCGACGAGAATACTGCTCGAGAGGTTGCGAATCTTGCGACACATCATATCCCGGAAACCGGAGGCTCTGGGGTAGACAAGTTCTCCATTCTTCCAGCTGGCGGTCAAGCTCACAAATAACTGAGCGGGAGGTTGACTGCAACATGCCCAGTCGGCCAGTCGGCGATAATCCGCTGGCGTTAGTTTCGTGGCGTCGATCATCTGGAGACGCAGAAGCATCAGCATCCGGGGCCACTATTATTCCAGAACGGTCTTGGTGTGATACCTTGACCGTACAAATGGTACAGTATTCGGTTCATCAGTTTCCTCATGGCGACGAGGGCCAGAAAGAAAAGCTGATAGTGCGCTGAATGGGGTTCTAATCCGGGCTCTGCGACCACTGGAAGAGGTGTGGTGCTGGCAAGCTTCCCAAGCCCGCTAGACGGGAAGTCGAACTCGGAGAGAAGTTGACTGCTGACAATGTTATTAACGTTTCACTCTGATGCTGTCCACCTTAGACTTGCCTTTCCTGTAGATATGCCACCCAGAAGAGTCTGCAATCTTGAGGGTCCAAACCTGTCTGTCTGTGGGAATTAGTTAGACTTCAAAGGCGTTGAGGTCTTGGCTTACAGTGGCACCAGGATCAAAATTGTGCAGCATGCCCTATGCACTGCGCGCCAAGTATCGTACACCCTGAGCTTGGCGGCATGGAAAAGACTGTGTGATGTGTTAAATTTGAGACAACGTAAAAAATCTGGATTCGAAACCTCACCTCATCAGTAGCAGGCATTGTACACTAGTCCAATCAACAGCCTCAATGTCGTCGAACATTTCAGTGGCCAGGTTGAAGAACCCGAGCCCTATTTCAAGCTCATCCGTCTGAGCCCATTCTTCGCAACCCTCGTGATATGCAACGATGGTGCCCAAGGCACAGACCAATAGGACAATACAAGTGTCGATGCTGTTGTCAAAATTATTTCTCATTGCCTGGTTGAGATAGTGACTGTAAAACTTTGATTCGTCGAGGAGAAGACAGGTTGGTTGGAAGTAGGAGAAGTAGAACCGTGTAAGCGAGTTCAGCTGGAAAAGGGAGAGTCTGCACACCCATTTCACGTCGTTGCCATGAGACGCCAGGCATCGAGGCGGTGCCGTAGATCGAGAGAGCTTTTGTCTCCGGATTTCAAGGACTAGGGGGTATTGCAACTCTGGCTCGCTGAGCTTGAGCGGCGAGCAGGGCCATGAGAGCAGATGCTGAGGTGCGGTGGAGTGCCGCTGAGCGAGTGAAAGTTCTTCAAGAATACGGCTGGTATCGAAAAAAGGCGGTAAAGTGCCATGCTGATTGTCGACGTGTTCGACCATCTGGAACGTAGAACTGGCTATTACATGTGCCCCAGAACTTGTTTCGGTGACCGGTGTGTGATTGCCATCCTGGTCAGGGCAATCGAGACTAGTCTGGCTTACGGTGTAGTTTTGGCGGAAAAGTGCGGTCAAAATGTCAAGCTTTTCATCCATCTGTTTCAATGTCCCGGTCAACTCAACCAAAGGAACGTTTTTCCTATACTCCATGTCAGAGGCGTCTATTGCGAGACATAAATGCAGCGGATACGACTCTACTTGGAAGCTAATGTCTCGATGTATGAGCAGTCTAGGCCTAGCCTGAAGCAGCGACCACAAGAGGGCTTCCCCTCGTCACACTTTGTCTTCCTTTTTCGACAAGCATCGCAGGCCTAGTCATGTCAACCATGTGCCTTGATAACGAGGGTACTCCAACTTCAGGACAGAGCTCGTAAGCGACAGCTCACTCACATTTAAGGCCTGGCGGCGGGCAGCATGACCATACACCTGTTGTTGACCGGGGGAAGCTTCCATTGTCTCTCGAATTGATATGCAACGCCAGGCGGACCTTGTATATCAGTAAAGCTCAAAACGAAGTCATATTAGGTCTGAAATGTGAGATATATCTTGGATGATTCACGACCTGACGTTCATACATCGGTGACGGTTACTTGGACGTGCCAAGATGGCGGAAGCATAGACAGAGTGAAACGAGCGGATGTCAAATCAACTGAGTCATGCTTCAAAGGCCGTTTTGTTTTCAAACCGCTCCGAGTTTTCATGACAAACAAAATCTATACAAAAACTGAAGCAAGGCGTGAGCTAGGAAATCTTTTGAGGGTCTTGAAGACGAAGTTTCCATCATCCTACGTGAGACTTCTGTCACGTGACAGATGGACGGGAACCAGCATACGCGTACCTGTGCTAGCCGGGCAGCGATTTGGGATGCAGTTAAAGCAGTTTATGCAGTAGCTAAGGCCTAGGTTCGCACAGGTTACGATGAGGCTGGTATCTTTGTACTTCACTTTTTGTATCTTGTGGTGAAAGTGCGCGTCTTTTCCCGTATAATTTATCTTTGCTGTAATTACATCCCTACAACCTCTCAAGCTAACATGCGGCATGCTGTTGCGCAGTTACGCTTAGGAAATGACTGGTTTTCTAATCCATATGCAGTTAAAGAGGAAAATGCACCAAGTAGCGGATGCGGGCAGTTGGGTTAGGTATTTTATACCTGTTGTCCTCTATCTGGTCATAAAGAGAGGACCGCAAGCTCGGACATGATGCCTGGATACGGCATATCGGCGGGGGATTCAGATGGGACAGAAGCATGACAATGCGGCCCCGCCGCCCGCCCGCATATGCTCTTCCTTGGTTGGAAACAGTTGCAATCCCAAGGGGAGGGAACTCTGGCACGGCAGATGAGGCGAGTGGTCCTCTGGCGGATTTTGCACCACCCGAGTCCCCCGCACAGTACACGGCTCGCCATCCTCTTTCGAGCTTGCTTCCTGCAGGAGTGGTGCTCTAATTATGCAATAGGGTAGTGCTTCTTGTGTGCCGCAAAGGAGGGTACATGAACACCGACAGTTGCGCGCGATCCCAAGGGCCAACACCACGGGACCGTAAGCTGTCCCACGTTTTGCCGTCTTGTTGCGACTTATAACGCGGTCCCAAGAGCAGATCGGGCCACCTTCTCGCAGATACAGCGGGGCGGGGTTACGCCTTCAGGGTTGCAGCAGAAGCTGGCTAGAGCGCTGGCGCTATCTCAGCAGGCGGAAATGCTCCGTATTGACACTAATTCCGCGCTGGGCTGTGCTTCCCGAGGGTGGTAGCTGCCAGCCGGATCGTCGCGGATGGTCTCTGCCCATCAATCATGATGTTGCGTGCGGTCAGCGTAGGCGGCACAGGGTGTCCAATCTGCACCTAGGCGGTTACATAAGTTGCTACCACAAACTCTCGGCACTACCTTGTGACGGCGTCACCGGAAAAGGGGTTGGTCGTAGGCGCTGTTGGCATGCAGACCATCCAGACATACACGTGTAGAGTCCTGTCTGAGCGTCCACCTGCACCTATTCCGTGTTGGAGCCTGGGGGTTATTGAAAGCGGACGACGTGGCATGTCAGCAGCCGTTATAGTAGTCCGCAAATCCGCAAGACAACGTGAAGGCAAAGGAGGCATGAAATGCCGTGAGAACGACAGCCAACGAGACAGTCCACCATGAGCGATGGGAGCAGCACGGAAATAACTGCGAATTGGTTATGTTAGGTTAGCTTGAGTTCTGGCCGTCCATTACGCCTGGTCTCCCACCGTTTGATGATGGGTGGACGGAAGGTGGGCTCTGTGTCAACCTAAGCACGACATCCCGAGTACACAGCACCCACAGTATAGTGCGGCTGAGCTACCTGGGAACGGAGGTTGGGACCGTGCGTGCTGCTGTGTGCCGCTGCCTCGCGCCAATCGCAGTATATCGACGAGATGTACCGGGGGGCTTCACGGCTTCGTACCGCGAGGTATCTCTTGTATCTTCTACCTCGGCGGCAGGTATGTTGCATTGTACCTTTTCCACATTCGCACCATCAAATGTTAGGTTCGCTTGTCTGACGGTTGCTCCTCTCCACCCCTGGCGGAAGGAGGTGCTTCTTCTTCACGTTAGTGCCAGCCTAACTGAGGTTGGCCCCTCGAGTGGCCCCTCCCTCCACGCCATCGCCTCCGAAACCCACCGCCCCATGTCCCGCCGGCTACGCTATCTTTCTTTAAACTTTGGGCGTCTCTACGAGCCGAACCCACCTTACCTTCACTCTTCGCGACGCTCTTCTCCACCTCCACCTCCCGCCCAGCTCCCCCTCTGTGCATGGGACCTCGACCGAACGTTTCGATCGTACCGCTGGTGACTCGAAGTCTGCCAGGTTGACAAAAACTCTCGACTTGCGGTCGCCTGGTTCTCCTTCTCCCAAGAGTCATCCGTCCAAACCTTCGCCGTAGAGCTCCTAAGGTCTATAATAAGCTGGTGTCCCCCGCCGGTCGCAGCTGCCACGATCTCGACCACGGTTCTCTCTCTCGCAAGCGCACCTCGACCCTCCTTCCTTCACGATCCAGCGGAAGCTACAGCTTTACCAGCTTTACCGACTCTACGGCTTCATATCTCCGGTTCAGAAGGGCGGCGCGGTCCACGGCGAAGCTAAGAACTGGTCGTCAAGCTACCGGAGAAACTGCAAACGTCGTTCTACGGAAACCTCGAGTGAGGTACGGAGAGAGCAGCAAGGAGGGACAATGAATACATATAGCCAGCAGTCACATCTACCACAGCCCACCATGCCTCACGACATCCATCACCAACTGGCGCCGCTCGGCCCCGCCAATTATCATTCTACGCAATCACAGCTACCCCCAATGCCGCCCACACAGTCCTCGGCGCCGTATGGCGACCACTACGCTACAAATCCCGACCGGGACCAGACCAGCCCAACAACGCCTGCGCCGGAGCAGCGGTCCCCTGCCACTCAGGCGGCGATCGAGAAAGCTCTACAGCCTTACACGACCGTGTATGATGGTCGGAAGTACAGGTAAGCGTGCAAGCTCCTCATTGCTGAGCTGTCTTTGCACCACGGCTGTCCATATAGAGATGCCAGCTGCTAACCCGATATTCCGACAGGCTTGATGTTGTGCAACAACCAAAGCGCGCCCGAATGTGTGGCTTCGGTGACAAGGTACGCTCTCCGTGTCCTCTCATTACGCCACAAGATGTCTCATGTTAACTCGCTCATAGGACCGGCGACCGATAACGCCGCCTCCCTGCGTCAGACTTGTTATTACCGATGCTGCAACCGGGAAGGAGCTCGACTGCAAGTACGTCTAACCCTGCGGACATTGGCACGAAGGCCCCTTCTGACCAAGTAATCCAGTGAGATTGAGCATACTATGTATGTGCTGAACGTCGATCTCTGGTCCGAGGATGCGCAGAAGGAGGTCAATCTTGTCCGGCACACCACGGCCACTCCCTCGATATCATCCACCACTCCCGAGTCTTATCAAAGAATAGAGTCGCAGCCTTACCCCCAGCTCCTCCCAACCGGTCGGGACGCTGGGTACGCCCCTTCGATGCAGTTCGGTCAGGTCAACCAGTACATGCAGCCCGCGTATAGCCAAGGTAAGGCATCTCTCCCCACGATCTGTCAAGGCTTCGATCCGGTCATCAATATGGACGCAGAGCATTTTATGCTGATATTCTCGCTCAGTACCACAATATGTGCCCGCTGCGAACGGGTATGTGCCTCCCACTCAGTATTATCCTCAGCATGACTACCGGCAGGATATGCATGCCGGCGTGCTACCATCACAGGCGCCTGGAATAGGGGGTTACCGACCGCCGAATGTCTACAACCCGAACGAGATGGGCATGGCTCAGCGGATGAGCATTCAGGGGGCTGCGCCTCAGGGAATGTTTACGAGAAATCTCATTGGGAGCCTGGCCGCCAGCGCTTTCCGACTGACCGACCCCCGTAATAAGATTGGCATCTGGTTCATCCTACAGGATCTTAGTGTGCGCACAGAAGGGAGCTTCAGGTACTTAATTTTGCTATGATAATAATACCAAGTCGGAATGCTAACAACCGTGCAGACTCCGGTTCTCGTTTGTTAATGTCGGCCCGCCGACGAAGAACCCCAATGGCCGCCCCACCAACCAGAACTCAATCGTGAACACCGGAAAGGCGCCCGTGCTCGCATCGTGCTTCAGCGACGTCTTCCAGGTCTACTCGGCGAAGAAGTTTCCGGGCGTCTGCGAGTCCACAGAGCTAAGTAAATGCTTCGCTGGTCAAGGTATCAAGATACCTATTCGCAAGGATGGCGTGAATGCGAAGGGAGGCGACGACGATGACCCCCTCGATTAGAAGTCGGACAGTCATCTTCGCGCCGGGAGCTCCGACGCGGATTAGGTCCTCGTATCGCCCGAGGAGTGCTAGCTTGCTGCTTCTCCAGCGGGTTCTTCAGGTATCCACTGGGTTTGTCTTTTATTGTAGCTGGAAGGGCGATTGGGATATCTGGGCGTAATGAGGCGTGGATGGTTCAGTGGCACACTTCTGTCTGGGTTAGTAGTTGCTGCACAATGATGGGAGGCGTGCTGGGGAAAGGGCTGTAAAATTCGCACTTGTTTTCTGCTGGCCTAGACGGGTGGCGGCTCTTCTTGTGTCTGTTTCTTGATTCCCAGGTCGCGCCGCAACGATACCACCTGCTCTCACTTGCTGGGGCGACGGAGAGTTGGCATAACATTGGTAGCCCGGCATCATCATGTACCTGCAACAAAGCTGATACCGGGCAACGGTAAACAGTCCAATTATGAGCTGCATTAATAGTAGCACAGATTGGCAGACTTTGATTATTCACGAGTCCCACTGCAGACGGCCATGCGCGTGTCTTGTATTCAATGTAGCCCTCCTGTGAGGTGCAGTCTAATAAAAGGTATTCCGTACAAATTCCAGTGCGCCAGCAGCTCTCGCGGGGCGGCTTGCCGTTTGCTTGCCTAAGGTGCTTTCTATGAAAGCCAGAGAGAGGTCCGGCTTTGGACGTCTCCCCAACCATTATGGCGGTCCCAGAGCCCATAGACAGGAGTAGCTGCTTTTCTCTCCTTCGAAACAACCGGGACGGGATAGACGCTACTGAGCCCTTGGTGCATGTCCTCCCGCACGCGTTTCCGCATTCCTGGATGCTTTGGTGCCAGTCCCGGTGCCAGAGCTCCGGGACCAAGCTTCGGACACAGAGATCGTCAGTGGCGTTTTCCCCTTAGCTCTCGCCGGATCGCCTTTTTATTTGTTCTTTTTGGCTTCTAGGGGAGACTGCAGTGAGACACGCAGGTTTTCGGGCCACTACCGGTTCATTTCCCCCTAGGGACATCAATCGGGATCCTAACTGTATTGGTTGGTGATGTTCTCGGCCAACCATCAATCAGCTCGATATTTGCTGTTGCACTTGTCCATAGCACGGCATGCGCTCGAAACGCTCATCAAGTGCCAACTGCGGCCGAGCCATATTGCCAACTCCTGGCGAGGGTCTCCGCGGCTGCCCCGAGCCAAGGGCGACATCGGCTCCGGCTCGACCTGCTGTCATGCCAACGCTCTATAGACTCGCGTGACGCTGCGAATTTCGCGCTGAGGGGTAGCTACGCCTCGATCATGCCCCTCCCCTCTTAGTTGACGGCCCCTGGATGCTTCTGTTCGGCTGTGGGAAAGCTTCTAGAGCGATCTGATTGATTTGCTAGCCCGGGAGATCGCCTTCTGGGCTAGTAGAGCTGAAAGCGCGGGGTTCATTTTTCGGTCATTGCTCCTCCGCACCAGGAACGAAAACAGCAGTGAGCGACCTTGACGAGTTCGGTCTCCAGTCAACAACTATGGCATCTCGTAGACCCGCGTAGCTGTTGCGCAATTGCCGATGCATGAATCAAATTGTTCTGCGTTGCCTTTGGGGAGAGAGCGGCAAGCGTTACATGGTTCCACGCAGAGTATGACAGCGGGCGTGCTGTGCTCCTCGGCCGGGCGCAACCCCGCAGTCAGGACCGGCGGGCACTCCATTCAGGGCCACCGGATGCGCCCGCGTGCCTGTCCCATGGTGGACTTCGAGTATATAATTAGCACCGGGCAGCATTTCCGTTACGTATCAGTTAGCGATGGCGACTGCCGGGCCGCGGCTGCGGCGCGGGGAGTTGCCCGAAGGTGCTGATTTTGCAGGCTGGCGGTTGTCGCGATTTCGGCATCGGAGAAGTGATGTCAGAGGGTTCAGCTTGCTGAGCCCCAGAGCCCCAAGGGTTCTCGAGGCTAAGGCGAGTCACAGACGACTTAGACACTGGTTAGTCTGGCAGGGCATTGCCTGTTTTGGTAGGAAAACTCTTCGAGAAGGCCCTTTGACGTGCCTTGTGATCAACGCTTGGCGAGGGCCGTGTTAGTTCGCAATGTAGCACCCACAATATCGACTGCCCTCACACCATGATAACGATATTTCTCCCACTTACAAGAGTTATTCAGATAGACGGGATAGGCCCACCACGTCGATGGCGATTGGATGCTCTGCTGTCAACGGAAACAGTGAGCATCACCACTCCTTTTTGCCCAGAACCTGAATCTCCAAAGGCAGGGTCCTTCTTCCTCGAATAAGGGCTGCTCACATTCCCAGCTTAGGTATGACGCAAGTCTTGGGCTCTTCAACATGTTCTTGCTTCAAGAACCCCCAAAGAGTCGCGCAAGTCAAGTCTAACAGCGAATTTGCAGAATCGACACCGCAACGCGTTCGTTCCCACACCAGCACCACCCACCCGCGTCTCTGCAGTTGACACAGCCAACCAGAGAGCACTCGACTTCGATGAGGTAGCCAGAACTATATAGCACATAAACACGCCAAGCGAGCCGACATGACGACGGTGATATTCGTGTTGGGCGGTCCCGGTGCCGGCAAGGGCACGCAGTGTTCCAAGCTAGTGTCGGAGTACGGCTTCACCCACCTAAGCGCGGGCGACCTCCTGCGGGCGGAGCAGAGCAGACCGGGCTCGCAGTTCGGCGAGCTGATCGACAACTACATCCGGGAGGGCAAGATCGTCCCTATGGAGGTGACGATCAAGCTGCTGGAGAACGCCATGGCGGAGACCAGCGCCAAGAAGGGCGAGGGGTCCAAGTCCGTCTTCCTCATCGACGGCTTCCCGCGCAAGATGGACCAGGCGCTCAAGTTCGAGGAGACGGTGTGCCCGGCCCGCTTCGTGCTCTTCTACGACTGCCCCGAGGAGGAGATGGAGCGACGGCTGCTGGAGCGCGGCAAGACGAGCGGCCGCGCCGACGACAACGAGGAGTCCATCCGCAAGCGGTTCCGGACCTTCATCGAGACGAGCATGCCCGTCGTGGACTACTACGAGAAGGACGGCCGCCTGATCAAGATCTACGCGGCGCGACCGCCCGACGTCGTCTACGCGGACACGGAGGCGCAGCTGAAGAAGTGGCTGGGAGACGACTTCGAGAAGAAGGCCAACTAGAAATAGAAGAGGAAGAGAGGGGCGGATATATACCTAGACACGATATTCCCTTTCCATCAACCCCCTGGGGCTGTACGGTCCTACTCAGAATACGCGAATAGAGCATGCTTCTAGCGGGGCGCGATGTGCTGCTTGTCACGTCGGCCCAGTATTTGCTGCTGGCAATTCCTATGCAATTAAACCCGCAATGCTGCAATGCTCGATGGCGTGCGTCAGTGTCTCCAGAGGGCTTGCCAAGGTGCTTCAGTCGCAACCGGTGACCCCGTGTGTGGGGCCTCACCTGTACACTATTACCTAACACCAAGCCCTCGAGACACGGGATGGACGGCGCAAGCACTAACCACTGGTGGAATGAGCCCAGAAGCCTGGATTTTGGAAGGTCAGGCAGTCAGTCAGACATTTTTTTCTCTGGGCAAGAGGTCTGACTACGTAGTGCGTAGCCAAGTAGCCCAGGCTCGGCGGCGGGGAGCTCGCCTTGCAAGCTCTGCCCATCAAAGAGATGGAGCACGCCATGGACGTCACTAAGCTATATAACCGTCCTGGCCAACCTTGGTCTGCCTCTAGTTGTGGTTTCTCTCTTCGTTTACCATCTCAAGTCTCACCAAGATCATCTCAACAGCTGCTGCACCAGTGTGTTGCTCCAGTCACATCTACATCACCGAATCCCTCGCTTCTCTTAGAAGATCGAGCCCACCAAAACACCCCATTTACACGTACAACCAACTGCATCCTCTCGAAGACCACCAATTTATCGCAGCCTACCTAAGTTTATTGCGACTTGAGAGCATTGAGGCTGTTCACTGCTTCTCTTCTACGTTGATATTGCAACAAAGAAGCCCAACTACGATAACGATGACGTCACAACACTCCCACACTCACATCTCCTCCGGCCGTGGTGGCGCCGGCAACATGGTCGACAGCACCAAGTCGCCGAAGCTCGAGCCCAAGGACCTGCAAACGCCCGTTCTCAAGACGCCCGTCGTCACCACGGGCCGTGGCGGCTCCGGCAACATGGCCAAGAACGTCGACCCGGCCGAGACGCGGATGCGCCAGGATGTTGAGCCGTAGGTCTTCCCCCTCCTTCTCCGGGCTGCCCATCGCCAAGTCACGGCTTCTGTGCAAATCACGCTGACTTTTTATCACACAGAGTCATCCGACGGCCCAGCGCGGGAGCAACTCACAGTGGCCGCGGCGGCGCCGCCAACATCATCAAGCCCGAGGACGCGGACCAGGCCAGGAACGGGAGCGCGATCGCCGACGAGCACGAGGAGAGCCTGGCGACCAAGGGCATGAACTGGCTGCTGGGCAAGAAGAACTGAGTCATTCTTATCGGGCGAGGGCCGAACTGACTCGGGGCGCGTTCACTTGAACCGGTGTCTTATCTCGACAAATCCCGACCCATTAGAAGGAGCGGTGGATCCGGGTGGTTTCTCTTGTATCATTATACCCATTGTTGGCTAGGAAAGGCGTTGTTGGATCTATTATGAGTTTCTGGTTGCGCGAGCCACGAAAGGGCTTAAAAGGATGACTCTATGTCCCGCGCAGCACGAGTTCTTGCGCGGGTGGATCGAGAGATGACGGGCTCAGAAATTTTATCTAGTTTCCTATTTAGGCAATGCGTTGTATTGCCGTTAATTGAGTCACCCGTTCGGCTCCGACTGGCGTCCGAATATCTCGTAGCCTAGAATGCTGAGGACACTTGACAATATCGACTGAGATCGTTAGGAGAGAACCTTAGGCGGCACTGTTATATTGTCCCGTGGTTGAACTCAATTGACAACTACCTACTGTGAAGAGCGCTGGGAAGAAGAAAGAGAATTGATCCCGAGCACCGCAGCCATGGCGCCAACGGTGACCGACACCCCGGTCGCCTCCGACGGGCTGCTCTCCCTGCTGGCCGCCCGGCTCCCGCAGTCTTTTCCCGTCTACCGCCGGCTGCAGTTCACCCGCCTGCCCGGCGGCACCACGCCGCACTCCCACGTGCTCTTCGCCCGGGAGGACCCCGCCTCCTCCTCCTCCTCCTCCAGCCCAGAGACGGCGAAGCAGCCACGGCATTTCGCCGCCGCCTACCTGGACTTCTCGCGCTCGCCCTCCACCGAGATGTTCTTCTACTCCACCCTCGAGGGCGGCGGCGGCGACCCGACCGCTGCCGAGCAGCAACAGCAACCGCTCTCAGCGGCAGAGCAAGACGAGTGCCTGGACCTGACGGTCGCGCTCCTCCGGCACGTGCGGCAGATCGGCCTGGCGCACGACGCCGCCCTGGCGGAGGCGGGGTCCCCGCCGCGGCGGCACGCGCGGGGCGTCATGGTCGGCTCGATGCACGAGGGGACGAGGGCGCTGCTGCTGGGGCGCCGCGGGCTGGCGACCAGCTACTGGAACCCGCACGACAAGTGGCTGTTCCGGGTGGAGGGCCTGCCGGCGGGGCTGCCGGACCCGACGGCCGGGGGCTCCGGCATGCGGTGGGACGCGGCGAGGAGGGGGGACCTCGGGCTCATCGTGTCGAGGACGCACCTGCCCAAGGACGAGGAGGCGATGATGGTGGTGCCGAGCACGGTGCTGAGGCTGGGGGATGGGACGCCGGTCGCGTGGGCTTTCTTAGGTGAGAATTTTCGACGTCTCCTCGCTCGTGCACTTGAAGAAGGGATGCATACGGGAGCTAGGAGGGTGATGGTGGAGAACCGAGCTGACCTTTCTCCGTAGGAAACGACGGCTCGCTATCGACGCTGCACTGCGAGGAGCAGTACCGCGGGAGAGGCATCGCCAAGGCAGTTGCCTGCAGGACGATCCAGGAAAGCAACAAGCTGTTCGGAGGCGACGGTTGGGCTTCTGCGGACGTGCACATCGACAACCTACAGAGCCAGGGGGTGTGCAAAAGCATTGGTGGGAAGAAGGCATGGAGGATAGCCTGGTAAGTGAGACTCAAGGCCTCGAAGGTGAAGTGGCTGGCTGATCATTGGCTTGCAGGACAATCATAAACTTTGACAGCCTCCGCGATTCTAACTAGCAGACAAACTTTTGTTCGATTTAGCCCGGGAGCCGGGAGGTGCTTTTCCGCCTGGTAGAGATGTGATGCTATATATGCCTAGACTAATGATACACGCAACACCGATCCGGATCAGCCGGATCAGCTACTCAGAGTTTGGCGGTGGATCTCCTGCAAGAAGAACTTGAGATCGTCCGGATTGACGAGAGGGGTGATACCTAGAGAAAAAAATAAAGTTAGACGCAGCCAGGAGAAAGGGATGCTGGAATTGCCGTCTTCTCTTACCATGTCCGAGGTTCACGATCCAGCCGCTCTTCTTCTCCGCCCAGCCAAAGCCCTCGACCATGTCCTTCACTGTCTCCGTAATGACAGCATGCGAACCATAGAGGATGCCGGGGTCCGCGTTGCCCTGAAGGACCTTGCTCCGTCCACCACGAGTCTTTGCTGCCTCGGCTGGCGAGTAGAGCCAGTCCAGTCCGACAACGTCGTACGGCGAATCGCACAACGAATCCAGCGCATACCATGATCCCTTCGGGAATACAATCATCGGCACGGTGTCCAAGCCCATCTCCTTCAGTCTCTTTGGTAGATTCTCTGCAATATGGAGCAGGTAGGGTTCAGAGAACTGCTTGAATGCCGATGGTGACAGTTCGCCGGCCCATGAGTCAAACACCTGGATGAGCTTCATGAAAGTCAGCAAGTGCCACCCAAAACCTCAGGTAGGGGTTCCTTACCTGAGCGCCGGCCTTCACTTGTAAAGCGAGATATTCCACACATAGCTCGGCGATCTTCTGCAACAGCTTCTTTGACTCCTCGGGGTACCGGTAGATCCAAGTCTTGCTCTGGATGAACAACTTCGTGCCACCGCCCTCAACCATGTAGCATAACAGCGTCCACGGTGCGCCGCAGAACCCGATCAGGGGGACCCGGCCTTGTAGCTTCTTCCTCGTGAGGGTTATGGCCTTGTACACGTAGTCGAGCTCCTTCGCGACGTCAACGTCCCGCTCTATTATCTCCGTGTACTGCTTGTCGGCCGGCGACTTCAGGGGATCCGGGAAGTGAGGTCCCTTCTTATCAACCATCTCCACCACCATGCCCATGGCTTGCGGAATGACCAGGATGTCGGAGAAGATTATAGCGGCGTCGAGTAGCCCCGCGAACCGCTCGACCGGCTGAAGGGTCAATGTCGAGGCGATCTCGGGACTCCGGCAGCACTCAAAGAAGTCCCGATTCCCTTTAGCCTCGTGGTACTCGGGCAGGTACCGGCCGGCTTAGAGAAGAGGTCAATGGACTGGCATACTTGATATGTTCGGGCGAGTCTTAGTACCTTGCCGCATCACCCATATTGGCGGTCGTTCAACCTTCTCACCTGTACCCCAGAAGTCAGTTGGCTGTAAACTGTATAGGAGCAATGAGTAATGGCATATGCACTCACCCCTTGCCGCTCTCAGGATCAAGTCATTCTTCAATGGCTGAAATTGGGCCATGGCCGCGGTTGTGAAAGCTTCAAGTTGCGGCTATCCAATCACCCCGCCGTGACTTTTGGTGGGATGTATCATATTCAGCCACAACATGATTGAGAGTGTGGCGCTTTAGTGTGGCGCTTTCGCATAGCACCGCCACATTTGGACTGGCTCCACTGCTTGGAGGAAAGCTCGGTTGCCGGCCGACCTACCTGCTCCAATTTCACTCGACAGTCAACTTCACGAGACTGCCGCGACACTTCGATAACCAATTGGCACGTTTTGCCCTTTTCGCGATCAACTGTGAAAGCGATCTGTCTTTCCTTTGGCCCTATGATATCATAGATTCACGCTTCTTTCTCTCTTGGGCCCTTTCCTGCGGCGTCCTTCGATCACCTCCCGTCGTCGTTCCCCTATGCCTCCCCGACAAGCATCACGATGCTACCGTGTCCTCCAGAACCAGACAAGCTCAGCGCTTGAGACAGTCTGGATCACAGACAATGTATTATCTCGTGCGTTTGAGCGCTACTGCTCCGTTTCTCTGGTGTCGAGGCGCCAGGCCAGTGCAGTCCCGGGGCCACTTGAAAATAGACGAAGACTGGGGAAGAGACGGATGACAGAGCTCAATTCACAACAACTTCATGCGCCGCTTCCCCCATGGGCACTGCCAAATGTTATGGACCTTTCTCAGTGGCGCTGGGAAGCGCCTACTCCCGCAGCAGTACGGACGAATGGAGCGAACGAATCCGTATCTCCATGGCCATTCCCGAACCTCCAAGCTCCCCAGTGGCTCGTGGATTGGGCGGAAAAGAAGGAGGATATGACATATCCCAGAAGCGACCGTAAGAACATTAAGAAGACCGGGTACAAGACCGTAGAGTCTCTGTCGAACCAGTTTGACGCACTTGGTGCCGCCGAAGAGCTATCTCTGGCCGACTTTGTGCAGGAGTTCCGGGGTCTTTGCACTCAGCTCGAGCAACAGCTGACTCTCGGTACGATAATGCCGGAGGAACTCAACAACTTGCTAAGCAAGGCGTTTGGGACAGCGGATGCGAAGCTCAGAACCTCGCTACAATCAAGCCGACGGCCCTTGGCGCAACTTCTATTCTCTTCAGCCATACGTGGTATCTCATCATGCAAATTGCTTGGGGCCGATACTTTTGCGATATCATATTGGAGGACTGTACTGCTCAGGACGACGGATCTACCGGTTACCGACGAGCTCTGCAGAGTGCTAGGCATCTTCATCAAGAATGCCCCTAGACAGTCGCTCGACTCCCTGAGTTCAGGCATCCTTTCCGTTCTGGATAAGGTCTTCCTGGCTTGGGGAGAACCTCGATATTGGGATCTGAGTGCAGTATCCGGGGCTATAGATCAGGCAAGAGATGCCAGCAAAGCTGCGTCTGACCTCTTAGCGACCGCCGTGTCACACGCCGAGGCTCACGACTTCATAAGAGCTAAGACTGTAATAACGGAAGCTAGCACAGCCCTGACAGCTTCCCGGCGTTACATGAATAAGGCGGCTCGTGCTATGCTATCAAACAAGTCATACACGGAAGCAGTTGCCAACAGTTTGAAAGAGCTTAGCGCGGACGACTCTGCACCACTGCTCCGTGCCGCAACGGAACTCGTGCTCATCAAGCCATTTCGAAGGGAAGAAATGCAGCGCCAAATGCGATACGCATGGCTGACAGTCTTGGCTCGCGCTCCTACGGTTGATGAAAGGCTCCTGTTGCAACTGGGGTCGATGTTATTCCCCCCTGCGACGGGTGGCCTCTCCCTGTCTGGAACGGAAATATGCAGGCTGCTAGTGATCCATTGGAAAAGTGCTGGTTACTTGAAGAATTTTAAGGATCGGCGAGACTACGTCGACAGAGTGTGCTCCGACTCCGATGTTGTAGCCATGGCATCACTGGCTCAGGCTGTTTTTCGGGCTGAGAGTCCAGAAACCTCCGCGGCTCTCTTCGAGAGCCTGTGGAAGTTCTTGGCAGCCTTCGGTCGATCGGAAGCGTTAGTTGCGTCGATCAAAGCCTTGGGAGCGGTGTACAGGCTCTCGCCACGTTTTCTTCAAACGGTAGCGTCGACGTCCAACGACCACCACGTGGCGATGGCGATGCACACCCTCTGTGTGGAGCAATCGCACCAGCCCGGTATGCAATGGGAGCCGGCTTTCTGGGACAAGTTCGTGGACGCAATGGCGGCCGATCCGGCGGTCAAGCCCTTCTACCTCCTGCGGGTCTTGGGTGCCGAGACCCAGCCTCTCATCCTTGAGAAGGAGGCACGCAGGAGTCTTGCTGGACTGCAGGGACAGCGAAGAAGAAGGCGTATCTGTGCTACACCACGGAGCGTAGCACACGTCGAGAGGATGGCGACTCAACTAGCCCATACGGAGCATCTGCACAACAGGGTAGCACTCCGATGGGTATCACTGTGTGTGAGGTATCTCGCGAGGCACAAGCGGCGGCTGTCTGTCAGCTCCCTGCAAGCTCTAGGGAGGGTCATCACACGCGACTTGGCTGAGGGCCGGGCGGGGAGGACGTCACGGCTGCAATGGTACGTGCAGCTGGTCTCGAGACACCTTGGTGACCATGCTGGCCTCGCGGCCGCTGCGCAATTGAAGCGCTGGCGCGACGGATCTTACCGGCTCTGGCTCGCTGAGCAGCGTAGGGCCAACTACAGACCACGGCTATGACGAGAGTCGCACAGCATGTCTATATATAAGGTACCGAAACAAATGCAAAAGCAACTTTATAATTACGTCTTTCCACAAGTCTGTCTGACGACGAGACCATGTGGGAACAATGCACATCAATATATTGAAGAGACATACTCAACCACCCCTATCCTAGCATGGGCTTGCCGGCTGCTTGACCTGTCTCTCAAGGACATTAAGAAATCTGGTAACTAAACCAGGCCGTAGTCACAGGCGCACAACGTCTCCGCAGTAGGAAACAGGGCCTCACGAAGCAGTGAAAGGGTGGGTAGCACAGAGGCCCGGTGTCAGTTACACGGTGCCTCCTCTCCTTGGTTGCCATGATTCGCCTTTCCGATCATGGCAATCCCCTTCTCCTCCCTAGGCATTCTTAAACCAGGTCAAACGCTTGCCCTCGCGACACAGACCGTCGAGCCGGCCAACCAGGACCCCAGGTTCCCTGGCTCACTCCCCCCAGCATTGGCTGGGAAGAGACGTGGGAGCTGCACGCAAAGGCATCCCTCCCCCCGGCTGCGAGACCTGACTGGTTGATCGCCGCCATGCAGGCTGTTCACCTTATCTGAGATGCTGCAGCCGGTATATTGCGCCCACAGCGCCCCCTAGGGCAGAGGCGAGGTGACACTGGAATCCCGGCGACTTACATGCGCATCATACTTCGCTGGTCTATCGCCGTCCGAACCGAGAGACAGCGGCAATATGCTCGACGACTCCAGGATTCCGGGTGTTGGGTGCAATGGGCATCATGTGACGCCTGGGCCGCTTCCCGACTCGCTCGATCTTTAAAGCAAACAGGGTCCTTTCTGTTCGGTCTACAGCGCTGGCATGCGGGGGGCGGGGGCTTGCGAGCGGGCCCGGGTAGCTGAGATGACGATCTTTGGCATTGCTTGCTCGTCTCAGGTTCGGGTTCCTTAAGACTCTGCTTTTCCCGAAGGAGTCATTCTAAGAGAGAGGACCCCTCCTTGAAATAGGAGGGAGCTCCAGATTCTCGGGACCGACGTAACTCAAGACGATCGGTGGAGGGAGGCCAACATCACTTGGTCTAGATAAGGTGTCTCTTCACCTATCGTTACCTGTCAAAGACCGTTTAAGCGACACTCTTGCAACTGACGTGACAAGCTCGCAACGGGAAAGAGTCTCAGTCTTCTGCTCACGGCAAGAGAGCGGCCGCCAAGCCACGTCGCTTATAAGCCAGTGTCAGTGGTCGTAGCACCGGGCATTCAACCACTCAAAGGACGACATCAGTGCCCAGATGGCTTGACGGCACGACCTCAACCGTGCAGTTTGCTGTTGTTGCTATTGTTAGGGGCGACAGACCTCATAGACAAACATTGTCTACCAACAGCACACCTAGTTCTCTTGCTTTACAGACAGCTCACTCTCCTCTGCGGCCGCCGTTCCCTCAATCTCATCAAGCCAACACCGTGGGCGTTGCCCCTGGCCCTCTGGCGCCTCACCAACAAGAGACAAAGCATCCACGTTCTTTTCATCATGCATGCATGAGTGCCCCCAGCGATACCTTAGTCCTCCCCCCTTGCCCCTTTGGGACGGTCCCGATGTCTCGCTTGGCACCGAAGTCGCTTTTCGCTGGGAAGACAGACGCCGAGAACACTGCTTAGTCGTCCCGGCCAATAACAGGGGAATAGGGCGAGAGAGGCGAGGGCTAGTCGAGCCGGGCACCCGCCTTGTCGAGTCGAGCTCCAGCCCTCCCTCTCTCTCTCGCTCTCGCTCATCGATTTGGCTTCCCCGGTTCGAAGAGGTACCTGTTGACTTGCTGCTTCCGATCTCGCCCATATATTCGAGAAGCGAAGCAGCAGCAGCAGCAGCAGCAATAGCAGCTAAAGCAGCTAAAGCAGCGGCAGCCTTTTGTGCCTCGATCCCTGCTCCTCCTCGCCTCGCCTTACCTTAAACTTACTTTAGTTTGCCAACCTTACCTTGCCTTAGTCTCTATAACCCACCCCATACAAACCCACTCTCCCCCGTCCTTCCTTACCCTAGCCTCTCCCTTCCTCACAACACCTCGCGGACGTCCTTTTCCGTACCCTCATTACTGCCTGTTCATCACCACACGTGTGACTATCTACACACTCTGTAACTCTCCTATTGTCGTTTATTCGACGTCTCTTGACCGTAAGCGGCAAACGGGCGGACTGACGGCCTCGCCTAATAAGTACCCGCTACATCGCCAAGCCGCGCGAATCACATCCCTCAGAAGCACAAGCAGGGACTCCTTTACGTCCGTAAGAGCAGCCTCCTTCAACGGCCGTACCTGCTTTGGCGAGCGACCCGGCGCTGCCAGTGCTGCGAGCCGGGCCTCCTCGTTTAGCTCTGCCAATACTGACAGCCGACAGCCCGCTTCCTGCACCAATAACCGTTCCATCGGTACCCTGAGCGGGCGATCGTCGACTGCTCGATCCGGTCCCTGGGGAGCGTACCGAGGTACATGCGCCTTGCGGAGGGAACAAGGCACAGGAAGATACCGAAGAAACGGGAAGACCCAAGGGAGAAGAACGTAGCGCGCGATATACGGATAACCTCACCTCACCGTATACCGGGTCCCGCACCTTTACCGAAGGCTTGTGGACTGTACTCAACTGTCAGTCAACTGACAATCAGGGTGATCGACAAATGGCAAGCAGTGGAGCTTGCTAGACAATGTCCCGCCTCTATTCGCGACGCTCCTGATTGACTCTGCCTGCAACCCCGGAGTCTGGCCCAACGCTCAATTGGAACCGGGAATAGTTGTCCCTCATTCTCCCCTGTCGATCGTATCTTTGACACTATCTATCTCGTCTTCGATCCTCGTCCTGCTGCCAGCCGGGTCCGGTTCGTTGAACGCCGAGGCGTCACCGGGCTTGCGGCTCCCGGCCCCAGTGGCCCTCGCCAGAACGCCCGCCGCCTCTTTTTTTCGGGGCCGGCATTGTCTCTCTTCCTCCTTGGCTTTCCCCCTTGCCAGCCGATCCAATGGCTGGCAATGATCCGTCACTAGCCTATCACCACGGCCACGGGCCTCCCGCCTCCTCTGGATCATCAACCTCTGGCTATGCCCACCAGCACCCTACAGCGCCGCAGTCTAACAGGCACGCCACCGGCATTGGCGGCGCACCCATCCGTGATGGTTCTGGCTTCTTTGGCACCAGCACCGCCGGTATAGGACCAGGTATAGGAAGCGCAGCGGCGACGCTGGGATATGAGAGTGCTCCAGCAGGAGCTGCGGGAGGTAGTGCCGGCGGTGGCGGCGGTGGTACTGCTGCCCCGCACCCTCCACCAGCGGCTTTTCACCACCCGCAGCAGCAGCAGCAGCAAGAGGCGGTGGAGGCGGGCCCTGCCAATGCCGCCAAGCCTATCCGCCGGCGCATGCGTATGATCACATCGTGCATGGAATGCCGCCGCCGAAAGCTTAGATGCGACAAGGCCCAGACATGCTCAAACTGCGTCAGGAATCACCGAGAATGCATCTACATGGGGCCCAAACTGGACGAGGCCGGCCAGCTCAAATTAACTGAGCTCAAGGAGAAGGCGGGCCAGATAGAGAGGCAGCTCGAGCGGGATGTCGCAAAGGTATCCCGAGCCGCCCAACAGCAGCGGTTCGTGGCGGACGACGTAGACGACGAGTATGACGAGGAGCGCGACCTTGAGATAACACCCATGGTCGCCTTGGATGCGACGTACGAAGACGACGTTGATGGCAGCGACGATGTCATTGACTTGGGCATCCAGATCGGCAGGATGCGCATCACCGAGCGCATCGGCGGCCTGAACCGACCCAGAATATCAGAAGAGGTAGGCAGTTTCTCCTTGGCCCATACGATGCATCTTCGCATCCTGTCCTGCACGTCTCATCTCAGGAAAATCCTAACAGAAACCAGATCAAAGCAGGACTCGGGGGCGGTGCCACTCCTGGAACTGCCGCATACCAGCATGGAAGCCCTTTTAATGGCCAGCCCAGCGCGTCAGTCCCCAGCCAGGGTACCGTGCCAGATGCGAGCGGCTCACAGCGGTCAATACCGGAGTTCTTGAGGCCTGGACCATCCTACATCCCACCGTCAAGCAGTTTGTGCTTAGGCCAAGCCGGGACTTTGGAGCTGATCAACTTCCTTCCTGCAAAAGCGACTGGTGACCGTCTTCTACAGCGATACCTTGACGCTGTGCATCCCGTCGCGCGCTGCCTTCATTGGCCATCCTTCGAGGTACAATATGAAAACTTCTGGAGAGATGTCGCCGCGAATTATGAGCCCCGGCCCTCCGTGCAGGCCGTCGTCTTTGCCGCTTGGTTCAGTGCCGCCGTTTCACTGGACGAGCCTACGATAATTCACGAGTTCGGCTCCACCAAGGGCACTCTGCTCGAGTTACTGAAGCTTGGAACAGAGACGGCTCTGAGCAAGGCCAACTTCCTGCGGACGACCAAGGTCGAGACCTTGCAGGCCCTTGTTATGTATATGGTACGTTCCACCAGCTAATCTTCTCCTGGATCACACCCTCTTCCTACCCCGGTTTACTTGGATTGGTACCCGCATCATTAGATGCGTTCAGCTAACGGTTTGTTGGAAGATCCCGCTCTGTAGAGATGAGGTCTCCAGAGCTCATTCAATCCTTGTTGGGGCTGCCGTCCGGATAGCCGAGTGCATGGGCCTGCACAGAGACGGAGAAACGTACGGGCTCACCCCTCTTGAGGCCCATGTCCGCCGCCTCATTTGGCACCAACTCTGCTTCTTGGATGTCCGCACATGTGAGGCACAAGGACCCAAGCCTGCTATTCGGCGAGAGGATTATGACACCAAACTGCCTGTCAACTGCGAGGAGGGCGAGTTGACGAATGCCATCAACCCGCCCCCATCAGCCGAGCACTGGACATCTACCCTGCTTCCGCTGATTCGGTTCGAGGTCAACGAGATGATGCGAATAATATGGGTGGACCGACGTAAGCTGGAAAAGCAAAAGACACCCCTGTCGAACGTTCTCACTAAGATTGAGAACTTCCGAACTGGGATGCTTGAGAAGTACAGCCACTACCTGGACGATGCAGTTCCAATCCAGCGCTATACAAGACTCGTCATGCTCTTGCTCTTGGAACGTCTGCGGGTCATGGTCCTGCATCCGTATCACTCCAACGCCACGAACCCGATGCCTGCTCGTCTGAACAACGTTCTCATCAGCAGTGGTGCTGCGATCATCGAGATCGCCATCGAGCTCGAGACGCATCCTCTGTTTCGCGATTGGGCCTGGTACATAGGGGCCTTCCAGCAGTTCCAGATCGCGCTACTCTTGGTGACAGAGCTTTACTATCGGCCGGGAAGCAAGTACGAGAAACGTATCCTGAGGTGTATAAATTACGTCTTTACCGTTAATCGCAACCTGACGGCCCGGGAGCAGACCAAGGCAGTCCTCGAGGAGATTGCCTACAAGACCAGCGTCTATATGAGCCTGCGGAAGATGCGTGGCCCCACCACCCTCACGAATGCCGTGCCTGACCAGGCGGCCGTGAAGAACGAGCAGGCTGCGCACCCCATGCTGCCCCCGTCTGGCCAGCAGCAGCAACAGCCGATGCAGGCGCAGCAGCAGCACATGGGAATGAAGAGTGAGCCCGGAATGCGGCCCGTGGTGCCTAGCATTCCCAACAGCATGATGCAGTCTGGATTACCTACGACCTCACAGATGCCTACCACCGCGGTGACGGCAATGCCGCCCGTGCCGCCCATGCAGCCGCCTATGCAACCTCCAGCGCCGCCACCCAATTTCGTCTGGGCCGGCGTGTCCAACGGCGAGGCGTTGTGGAGTTTACCCCAGAACTCCGACAGTCCTGAGAATAGCAGCGATGGTGGATCTATCATGAATGGTGCTCGCCAAGGTGGCCCGACTATGCCAGCGGCTGGCGGGGGTTTCATGGCGGAGAATATAGATTGGGTGAGTTGCGTACACATCTCCTCGAGCCTCACTCCCTCTGTCGCTCAAGTCTCTTGATTGCCTCATGATGACAATCTCATCACTAATGCATATATACCTTCTAGGACGCCATCAACGCTCTCTTCCCTCAGGATCCGCAGTCACAGCCGGGCAATTACACCGGCTTCCTGGACCCTACCTCCGGAATGAAGTGGCAGTGAGCCTGCGCGCCCATGACAGGAGGACCAAAGCTTTACGCCCCGTCCTGACACTTCGATTTCGGTCGGCCATTTTGCTTTTTTGGTATGCAGGAGTTTACCGGCTTCGCCTCAAGATACCTGTGATTTACACAGGAGGGAGTTTGACTGTGGGATGAACCACCACTTGAACCATAACGAGATCACGATGCCACGGCCTTTTGCTTCTTCGCCCTCCTGACCCGTTTTCTTGCTTCTCCTTTGGAATTCCCTGCCGCGCGTCTGCTGCGAGGGTCCGCGGGGGAAGTAAAGGGGAGGAGGACTGACTCTGAAAAAAACAGAATCTTATATACCCCCAGAAAAAATCGCCGGAGCGATTCGGCGTGCAGTACAATGGAAAACGAGGTCTAATGAAAATATGGCGTGGCAAGACAGTCTAGCTAGCTCTATCGGTAACTCGCAGATACAACAAATTCTTCTATTACGATGTGTGGTTGCTCGTGCTTAGGTCGTGATGTTTATGACTTGGTCAGAACGGAGTGTCCCGAGTTGACCCTTGGCAACATATCTGTTTTCTTCACTGACTCTTGTAAGTGTACCGTAATGCAGAGAGTTAATTGTTACTGTGCCTGAGGAGGAGGTGGCCACGTAGGGTAAGTCACTGCTTGCAGTCGCGAGATACTCTCTGGGGACCCAATGTTCATTTCAGTCGTTAATACTTCTACATGCTCTCCCAACAGTGATGCTATCCAGAAATCTTTTTTTTGACAAATCAAAAGCAGGAGAAACGCGAGAACGTGGTGGTCTAGGTAAGCATATGAATCAATCAAACATTAAGTTCTCCTTGCAAGGAGATTGGCTGAATAGAGAATATGAAGAGAGAAAAAGGTCGTGAATAACCAAAGTCAATGAGAAAGAAAACCATAATAACACCCCTGGATATCGTCCATCCATCCATTTATCCGTCATGCTATGAACAAGAAAGAGAAAAGCAGAAAGCCGCTTGCTGTTCGATGCTTCTTGCTTGCTTGCTCGCACGCTCGTTTGGCATCAATGTCCCTCCCCATCCTTTCTTTTCCCTTTCTCCCTTTTTGTTTGAGTAGAACTTGCGCAGAGACAGAGACTGAGGCATCTACATCCTCGCCCGCTCCTACATCTCATCACTCTAGATGCCCCCCTCGAGGTACTCCGCCTCCGGCGGCGGCGCCTCCTGCATGGTGATGTTGCTCCTGTTTGGCGCGGTGGACGGGCTGCCGCCCCGGTACAGGCTCACGCCGCCGGCATCCGACGACGGCGTGACCATGCGGATCGACCGCCTGCTGGCCGGCGTGGCCGGCCGCGCGACAAGCACCTGCGCCGGACACACGACGACCTCCTCGTCGCCGACGCCGTCGTCGTCGCCCTTGCGGACCACGAGCGGGAACAGCACGACGCGCACGACGGCCCCCGCGGCCTGCAGCTCGTCGTTGCTGCTGCCGGCGCCGCTCGCGCCGGAGCGCTCGTTCATGAGCGACGCGTTGAAGGTGACGGTCTCGGCGAGCTCGCCGCTGGCGTCGTACTCGGGCTGCAGGGGCGGGAGCATCATGTACTCGGCCCGCTGGGTGCGCATCTCGACAGACAGGTCGACGGCCTCGCGCATGACGCGGCGCAGCTGCTGCTGGATCTGGTCCTCGAGGTTCGAGGGCGGGGGCAGGATGGCCGACAGGGTCTGCAGCACGGCCTGCACGACCGCCTCGGTGTCCTGGTCGCGCTGCGCGGCGAAGGCGTCGCGCCGCGAGAGGAGGGTCAGGGTGACGGCGCGCCACTGGCGGACGGCCTGCGGGGGGCCGACCTCGAGGAGCAGCTTCTCGAGGGACTTGAGCTTCTGGCGCTGCTCGCGGTCCATGCCGAAGAGGTAGCGCGTGAAGACGAACTCCCAGATCATGTTCATGGTCATGGACATGAATATGTCGCGGCGCCGCACGCGGTCGGCGAGGTAGTCGTCGACGTCGGAGCCGTCGAGCACGGCGTTGTCGAGCCGGTCGATGATCTTCTCGTCGTTGATCTCCCGCGTCAGGCGGCACGCCCGCATGTCGGAGAACTTGGAGAAGCGCAGCACCCACTGCTGCACGTGCGAGCAGAGCTGCTGGCACCGGTGGTCGAAGTAGTCGACATCGTGCAGGTTGAGGAAATCGGCGTCTGGCGGTTTTGTGGCGAGGATCTGCCTCTGCAGTGCGCGGATCTGCTCTTCGCTGTCCCTCAGCTGCTCTCGGAGGCTCTGGATCTCGGCGTCCTTCTCCTCGAGCGACTTCTCGTAATTGCCGTGGCGGCCCCGGACGTCCAGGAGCTCGCGCGAGGCCTCGGCGTGCTCTGTTTCTAGGCGGCGGTATTTCTCGTTGTGCTGGACGGCCAGCTGGGCGTTTGCGCTGTTGAGGCCCTCATTGACCTCTGTCAGCCGCTCGACCTCGCTGCGTATGGTGGTGAGCAGCTGTTTGAGGTTGTCGATCTCGGCGTCGCGCTCAGCGAGCAAGCTGGCGGCTCGGGTGCTGAGGTGTGATTCTGCTTGCGCGCGGGCCTCGTTGAGCAAGCGGTTCTCTGCTAGTAGCTGGTCGACTTTGGATTCGAGCTCGAGGACCTGCATGCTCTGTCGGCGGCGCATGCTGTGTGGTCGTGTCGGTGAGCGGGGTGAGCCGATGCGGCCCTCGCCATAGCCATCCTGGAGAGAGGAAATCACGTCAGTCAGTGTTATGATCTCTAGAGGGGATTGATTTACGAGCTCAATTGAGGCGACAGGAGGAACAAAACTCACATATACGTCGGCCATGTCCTTGGTGCGGACACGCCCTTCGTTGGCGACGGGAGTGGTGACCCTGGTGGGATCGGGAGCGTCTTTAGCCGCCGCGAGGTCGGTCTGGCTGCGTTGTCGAAGGTCACCGCTGGCTCGCTTGAGGCGGAGTGGCGGGGTGGCTGAGGAGCGCCTGATGCCTGGACTGTCAGGCCGCAAGTTTAGCGGCTCAGGGGTCCTCATGCGCGAGATGCTCGTGTTGGAGGCTGACCGCCTGGGCACCGTCTGTGGCTGGGGCGAGAGCCTGTGGCTGGTGCTGTCGGAGACGCTTCGTGCTCCTGTGACTGCAGCTGCAGCTGCTAATGTGCCGGCGCCCACTGCCGCTACTGGCGTCAGGTCCGGGTACTTTGATCGCGGCTTCGAAGACGTAGACATGGACGAGGCAGCAGCGGCGCTGTCCAGCTTGCGAGGCTCAGGGGTTCGCGGCTGTTCCGGTGGCCCCTGAAGAACAGGAGTCCCGGCCCTGAACTGTCGCTTCTTGTCGGCCTCAGAGAGAGCAGACCGCTTCAGGGTCTTGTCCTCGGCCCTCGGCGTCTCATCTCTTCCTTGTTCGTGGGAAACATCCTTTTGTTCTTCCCTGAGGCTCGACCGCGGTCTTCCGGCTCGGTCTGGGCTGAACCCCCTGTTTGACAGCTTAGGCGAGTTCTCGGGAAACTCGCGCAGATGGACGCCGCTGTCTCGTTGCTGGTCATCTTCACGGTAGCTGTGCTGCGATAAGTGAGGAGAAGCCGTGACAAAGCCGCTGTCTCTGTTCGTGTCGCTTGCAAGCTTCAAGTTCCTGGTCTCTTGCTTCTCCGCTTCATGTTCTTCTTCTTCTTGTGATTCCTCTCGCACAGGAGGAAGTCCTCGGGACTTCGAACGACCGAAATCGACGACAGGCGGATAGTCGTGGTGCGAAAGGTCGTCGTCCATGGGTTCGATGGACTTCATTACTGTGTCCCCCACGTCAGCCATCTTGTCATGCATCGGGCTTGTCACTGGTAGTTCTCTGCTTGTTGCTGCGTGGTGGCCGATATCCATTTCAACGTCCCTGGAGAGGACGTCGGTTGGCTGCTTATGATCCTCTTCATGTCCTGCGACATCCGGGTTTGGTGTGACAGATCGTTCTATCACCGGGGCGTCTCTGGCAATGACCGGAGGGGTGACGCTTGCTGATGTGTCGCTCGTAGCTTCAGCCGGCTCAGCATCCTTCATCTTCTCATCCTTCTGGGTAATTTCCTGTTCTCCAGCCGTTTCCGTCTCTGGCACGTCCCAAAAGCCGGCCGCATCCACATCCATCCTGGAGCCTTCAAGAGGCCTCCGCTCCGCACCCTCCCACAAAGACGGATCGTTAAACACACTATCATCCTGCTTCATCTCCAGCACTTTCTTTCCTTTCTTCTTTCCCTTGGACTTCTTCGACCCGCCAAACTTCTGCGCAAGCGACGCCACGCTGCCTGCGGCAGCCCCGGCTGCCACCGCTACTTCAGTCTCTTGTTTTGATTTGTTGGGCTGGCGTTCATTTTCTAGGAAGGACGCCGCGATCTCTCGTGCAGATGGGCGCTTCCGCAAACCACCAGTCGGGGTGGTTGACTCTTCCTTCTCAGTTGCCGTCGGCTTGGATTTTTGAGGATCAAGGAATGTTGCCGCGATCTGATGGGTTGACGGTTTCTTGTCATCAGACTGATATGATGCTGGCTCGCTGGCGACTCCCTCCTTGACATCAAGTTTCTCATGGATGCCACCTTCCAGGAACGTAGCAGCAATTTCACGAGCTGACAGGCCTGATGGTAAGGGCTTGCCGTCGTCCACCTTGGCTGCATCCCCAGGACCTGTCTCCGGCTTTACCTCGACACCCGCTGAAGACTGGGGTGAATCTTGTCCTTCGGCAGGAGTGTGGCTGGTTGTCTCTTCTTCGCCAGCACGTTTCTCTTCTCGGACTGGTGGAGCATATCCGGGAACAGGGGTGTCTTCAAGATCTCTCGTCTTGGCTCTCTTCTCTGGCCCGATGGAGGAGTCAAAAGGCAGATCATGAGCGATATTGCTGCTAGTCTGGGCTGGGGTGAGGTCGACCTCAGGAAGCTTCCCAGACCCTGTAGACTCCGGGAACTCCGCCCGAGGTGTTGCGTCTGGAGATAGCAGTCCCGGCGTCCCCACGGACTCCACCGAGGGAGTGTCGCTGACTATAGTCAACAGCTTCGGGACGTGGTCACTGATCTCTCTAAACAACGAAGAGTGGCGCTTGATCAGGCCTAGGCCGACCATGGGTCGCTCTGCTGCTGAGCTTCCCATTCCTTTCTCAGGAGAACCTGCCAGCTCCCTTGCAACCGCCGGATGAATCTCGACACGGTCGAATGGCAGCTCCGAAGGAGGGTTGTCTCCACCGGTAGCTGCCTTGGGCTTGAAGTAGCTTTCGTCATCCCAGACATCTGGCCTGACAGTGCTGAGGACGAGGTCCTGTTCGTGTCCCGGGGAAGACCTCGACTTATCATCACTGTCCTTGGAGACGTCTTCAAGCATCTTGACATCGCCAGTATCCGGTGTTTTACCAGTTTGAGGTTGAGAAGCGTGCCTGCCGTGGTCCTCGGCACTTTCGTCAAGAGTTGATGAGCTTGGCTCCCCTTTCTCAAGTTCTACGATCGCAGAGCCCTTCCGGCCCTTCTTGTCTTTCTTGGACTTCTTGGCTGGGGTGTCAGGGAAGACATCATCTGGATTTGCGCTCGCCTCTTCAGCAGTCACAACGAGCTCAGCAGGGGCAGCCTCAGGTACGCTGTTGCCAGGGCCGGGTTCTTCCACTGCTGGGGTCTGTGCCCCAGAGGCTGGGAGAGAATCGGTCTGCTTGCTGCCCTTGCGCTTCTTCTCCTTCTTCGACTTCTTCCGTGTGATCGGGAATCCGAAATCGTCCGGCTCGGCCTCCTTCGCTGTTGTCGGTTCCGGCTCAGCGTTCGACGGCTCGGGCTCGACGGACTCGGGGACATCGGCCGGCGCGGTTCGCGGAGCGTCTTGCGGTTCTTCGGCAGCTGGGTTAGTAAGAAGCGGTAGGTCTTCGCTGGGGACGGCTTCGCGGATGTCGCTTGGAGGCTCTGGTTCTTGCTGCTGCGCCAACTTCTGAGCCTTCTTCTTCTCTTTCTTGGACATCTTCCGAGTTGTGGGCATGGGGAAGTCATCCACATCGGTCTCCTTGGCCATCTTACCCTCTGATTGAGACGCATCCTCGGCGGACTCTTGCGTTGCGACCTCGGTCGCCTCAGTAGCAAGATCTTCCGTCTTGGCTTGCTCGGAGACAAGTTCTTGGCTAGGAGGACTCTCGGACACGTCGTTCGATGCAGATTCAGGCTCTGACTGAGCGAGCTTCTGAGCCTTTCTCTTCTCCTTTTTGGACATCTTCCGTGTAATAACCGGGAAGTCGTCCGCGCCAGCCTCTTGAGACTCAGAAATTGCTGCGTCGTCGGTTGTCTCTACGGGCTGCTCTCGGGTCAAGGAATCAGGAGCGGTCTCTTCCTCAGCAGGCTGTGGAGCAACGACGGTAGACTCGTCAGCGGCTGCGGTACTCGTGTCTGCTTCGGAAGGCTCAGGGGCCTCAACCTTCACGTCTTCGCTTGTCGTTGTAGGCTCAGCCGCGGTTGGTGTCTCAGCTGTCTCCGGCTCGGGTGCGGCTTCCTCATCCCAGCTCAGAGACTTGTTCTTTGCCTTCCTCTTCTCTTTCTTTGACATCTTCCGAGTCACGAATGGAAACTCTTCCGGCTCCACCTCCTTGGACGCTGGAAGATCCGCCTCGGCAGGCGCTGAATCCATCTGAAGCGGCTCGGAAACGACAGCGGCCTCTTCTGGAAGAATGCGCTCACCTGATGGTGCGCTCGACCCGCCCGTTTCCTCTTGTGATTCACTGCTTGCAGCCTTGGGCTCTTGCGTGTCTTGACCGGCGAGTGCTAGCTTCTGGGATTTCCTCTTTTCTTTCTTCGACTTTTTCCGCGACACGACCGGGAACTCTTCCCAGTTTTCCTCTGCCGGAGTCTCAATCTGCTGTTCTTCAGAAGCATCATGCGCAGCTTCCGGCTCGATACTCCGGGACTTGTCGGACTCCTGCACATCGAGCTGTGCCGGCTCGGTCGACTTGTCGGAGACATCGGGCTGTTGTTGTTCCTCAAGGGGTTGGTCCTGCGAAGATGCCTCAAGGCTCTTCTCATAAGGGAGCTCAGTCTCGGTGACAGCTTGCTCTTGTTCCGCGGGCGAGACATCCTCGGTTTGCTGAGCAGCGGCGAGCTTCTCTGCCTTGCGCTTCTCTTTCTTGGACATCTTGCGCGTAATGGGGAACTCCTCGTCAAGTTTCGGCTCCTCGGCGGCGAGGACAGCTTGCTCTGGTTCAGCAGGTGTCGTAATGTCCCGGTCTTCAGCAGGTTTCTCCTCAAGGGGCTGTTCCTCCTCCGGATGACCAGCTGTCTCCGCTGGTGCGCTGCTCGGCTCCGGCTCGGACTCAAAAGCTGATAGAGACATCTTCTTCGCCTTCTTCTTGTCCTTCTTCGACTTCTTCGGCGCGACGAGCTCGGCCCACTCGTCTTCAGCGCCACCAGAGGTTTCTTCAGCGGGCTGATCGGCCGGTGCATGAGCCTCAGAGACACTCTGCTCGATGTTGTCCTCGCGCGGAGTTTCCGGCACGCTTGGGGATTCTGACAGCGGTTCAGGACCGGATAGTGACATCTTCTTGGCCTTCTTCTTGTCTTTCTTGGACTTCTTTGTCGAGACGAGGGCGGCCCACTCGTCGTCTTCTTGGACTGGCTGGTCAACTTGCTCAGGAGTTTCGGTCACGTCCGCAGCCTCTGTCTGCTCGACGGTCTCCTCGAGCGGTGTCTCAGGAACGCTTGGTGGCTCAGGCTCCGATTCGAAAGCGGATACGGACATCTTCTTGGCCTTTTTCTTGTCTTTCTTCGACTTCTTCGTCGAGATGGGTTGCGACCACTCGTCCTCAGCAGCGCCAGAGGTCTCCTCAACTGGCTGTTCAGCTAGCGTGGGGCTCTCCGTCACATCCGGGATCTCTTTCTGCTCGACAGCCTCCTCCAGTGGAGTCTCAGGCATGCTTGAGCCCTCAGGCTCGGCCTCCTGCGGTTCGGCGCCGCGCTTCTTCTTTTTCTTGTCCTTCTTTGACTTCTCGGACACGAAGAATTCCGGCGCCTCTTCTTCAGCCTGGGTTTCGGCTTTCTCGTCGGTTGCCTTCGGCGTTTCTTGTTCCTCGAACGTCACGGGCGGGGCCTCGGCTGGAGTCGCGAAAGCGTCCGATAGAGTATCATCAAGCCCCGCCGATGCAGGTGCTTCGTCCGCCTGCTTTGGCTCGCTCGCCATGTCCAGGACAGGCAGGGCGGGGACTTCACTGGGCGTTACGAAGGGCTCTGCAGCGTCGTCGTCGTCAGACTTTGCTGGGGCGGGAGGCTCTTTATTGTCTTCCTGGATACGTTGGTCATCAGGCGTCGGGGTAGGTGTTGAAACCTCTGGTACACTTTTCTCGACCGACTGCGGTAGCTTGCCGCCAGCCACGATGATAGTATCGTCCAGATCGTCGACCTTGTCTTCCAGTTCAGACCTGGGCATTACCTCATGCAGAGTCTCCGGAGTATCTTCTGGGAGCTTGCCGCCGGCCACGATGACGGTGTCATCTCCATCGTCAACCTTGTCTACGACTTCCGGCTTGGGCATTATGCCTTCGTCAGTCGGCGGGGTCTCGTCTCGAGGGACAGTCTCCTCTGGGGCCGGTGCGGACTGGCTTGGCAACTCCTCAGCAGCAGTGGTCTGAACTTCACTTTCCGGCTCAGACCAGGACACGCTGAGTCGCTTCTTCTTCTTGTCCTTCTTGCCCTTCTTGGTTGGTACGACAGCAGCGAAGTCCTCGTCCTTGGCCGGTTCACCAGACTCGGCAGGAACAGATTCTGACTGAGCGACGTCCTTGGCAGCGGTCTCTTCCGGTTTGTCGCTCTGAGAGGCCTCTTCGGTAGCAGAAGGGGTCTCGGATGGCTCATCCCATGGCAGGCTGGCGGAAGACTTTTTCTTTTTCTTGTCCTTCTTTGACTTTTTCGTCACGAAAGTCTCCACTGGCTCGAATGCTGAAACCCCTTCTTGCGTATCGGGAATCTGCTCTGGCTCTGCGGTGATAAGGTCGTCTTGAGATACATCTGCGGTTGTGGCAGGAGCCTCGACAGTCTCACTTGTTGAGGATGGCAGCTCCGTCACTTCCTTCGGCGTGGCAGGCTCAGATGCAGGCTCAGGCTCACTCCAGTCATACGCTGTGCTCTTGCGCTTCTTTTTGTCCTTCTTTGACTTCTTAGAAACAGGAGCGGTCACAGGCTGTATGTCTTTTGCAGTGTCATCTTCAGCGACCGGCTGCTCTGGCTCTGTAGCAGATTGGCCCGTAATAGAAACATCACCTTGAGATGGCTCCGTAGTGGCCTCGGGGGCGGTGGCAGGTTCAGACGACAGGATTGGCTCTGCCTTCTCTTCCTTCGGAGTGGCTGCCTCAGATGTAGGTTCAGACTCGTCCCAGGCTTTGCTCTTGCGCTTCTTCTTGTCTTTCTTGGACTTCTTGACGGCCATGGGGAATTCCTCTTCGGTAACGGCGATAGGCTGTTCCAGTTCTTGAGACGTCGAGGTGTCTCCCAACGGCTCATCGGTGACGGTCTCCTTGGGCCCCGCAACCGCTACGGCGGTATCATCAGCAGATGTTGTCGGTATCTCGGTTCCCCTTGGCAATCCCGTTACTGGAGAAACGATAGCCTTTTCGGCTTGAAGGTCCCTAGCTGGCTCATCCGCCGTTGCAACTTCAGGCACAAGAGGCGTCTCCTCACGTGGAATTGAAGAAGTCTCATGTGACTTCTCCGGCTCATGGGATGAAGCCGGCAGTGGAAGAGGTGATTCGCCAGTAGAAGCGTCAACCTGTTCGGGTTCTGGAATAGCCTCCTTGACCTCTTCAGCGGCCAGGGGAGTGACCTCCGAGCCAGGCCCGGCTTCAGTTGCTGCCTTGGCATCATCCGACGTCGCGACAGCCTCTAACGAAGCAGCAAGCTGAGGCGCCTCATCGAGAGACTTGGTTGGCTGTGTCTCGTCGATGATAGGCCGCCGGGTCCCCATGGGGCTCACCTCCCTCGACAGATCGAACGTGACGCTGTGCCGCTTCTTGCCCGTCGGAGTCTCGAACTGGACTTCACCAAAATCCTGCGCCTCCGTCTCCTGGCCGGTCACGTCGCCCGACGATTCCTTGGGCTGCCGTTCCGAGGGCGCCGAGTCGCTCAAGGCCGGGCTGTCGTCCACCCAGGACCGCAGCAGGCTGGCGCGCTTCTTCCCCTTCTTGCGCTTCTTGAGGGTGTCCCATATGTCCTCGGCCTCGGACTCCCGCTCCAGCCGCTCCTGTTCCTGCGCCACGTCCTCGAAAGGTACGAGCCTGGTGGGTCGCGTCAGATCTTCGGCGTCGAACGGCGTGCCATCCGTGGAGTTGGTGGCGTAGGAGTCCCCGGCGTCGTCGGTGTCCTCGGACTGCCATGGCGAGCGCGAGGGCCGGAGTCGTCGCTTGTCTTTCTTTGACTTCTTGCTGGCGGGCTTGGAAGGTCCCGGTTGCTCCTCGATCGGCTTGTCCTCAGACTTCGGTGTACTATCTTCCTCTGTTGGGGCGGAAGTACTTGACTCAGGAATATCCGCTGCTTGAACAGCCTCCGCGACAGGCTTGGGCTCCTCTTCCGCTTCCGCCGGTCTTGAGCTTTCCTCGGCGACAACAGGTTTGGGGGGTTCATCTTCGGCAAGGACAGGCTGCGGTGCATCTTTCTTCTTCTTGGATTTCTTGGCCTTCTTTCCCGAGATGACAGGCTCGGGCCACAGGTCATCTTGAGACGCCTCCGTCACCTTCGCCGCATCCGCATCGACATCGGCAGACTGCTGAGCTGCTTCAGCCTCGGCGGTAGAACTGGGTTGGTCGGGGGTTTCTGAATCCGCTGCATCCTGGGCATTCTTTCCTCCCTTCTTCTTCTTGTTCTTGCCCTTCTTGTCCTTCTTCTTGTTAGACGCGACCTCCTGCTCCCAGTCAATCGATTCTGTCGGTTCTGCCGGTTCTGCGGGTGGTGGTGGTGATAGTAGTGCAGCTGTTGCGGGAGCAACCTCGCCAACAGTGCTGGCGTCCTCTGGTTCTTCGATGATGGTTTCCATGTCGTCAGCAGCAGTAGCGGCAGCAGCAGCGTTGGGCTCAGGCTCATTATTGCGCGTGGCTGTGACTGCGGCTGCAGGTGCGTCTTCAGCGCCGTGTGTAACCGTACTGGTAACGTCAGGTGCGACCTCTTCGGTTGCAGGACGAGGCGACTCTCCCTCTAAATGGCCAGCGGCGTCCTCTCGAGGCAGCTCGGCGGCGGGTGGCTGGCCAGGTGGTCGCTCAGTGGCAGTGGAGCCATGCGCTGTAGCAGGCTGGTTGGGCACCAAAACAGCGGTGTCCAGCGCCCTGGATGGTGTGGCCTGCACTGATTTGTCGGGAGCCCCACTTGGCCCAGCGGCCTTAGCTCCCGTTGCTGAGTCTGGGGCCGCTGGAGCCGTTGGAGCCCCCCGCAGCGCCTCCGTTTGGTCGGGGCGCGCTGCCGCCGCCTCGTCATTCGGTGTGCTGCCTTCTGCTGTTGCTTGCTGCTGTTCCGCTGGCTTGTCCGCCTCTGCAGCCTGTGCGTCACGCCTGCTGGCCATGCCCAGCAGAGACCCTACGGCTCCGAAGGCCGATGTCAGCGCCGATGGGAGGTATTTCTTCTTGTCTTGCTCTGAAGGAAGATCGTGACTATCGTCGTCTTCACGAGGAGTAGAAGTAGCCGCTGGTAGCGACTCTTCCTTGTCACGCGGCACTTCGGGCATCGAAGCGGCAGAGTCAGGCGCGGGTGCCGAGGATTCAGGCTCAGCCAGCGGCCCGGGCTCGGCGGGCGCTTCCCTGTTGCCGAGTTGCGGCTCCGGCTCCGGTTCGCCGGTGCTCACCGCTTTCTCGACCGGGACAGCTAGCGTCTCTTCAGCTGTCGCAGGCTGACTAGCAGAGGTTTTCGGGACATCTAGACGGTCCCGCTCTGACTCTAGCACCTCACTCTCCAGCTGCTGTCTGCCGCTTTGGACTCCGTACATATCACCCTCTAATACGTGTTGAGGAGTCATAGCCTCTTCAGCAGGTAACTCACGGTTGGCAGATGACGCTTCACCCTCCTCGGCTGGGACGGCAGGTGAAGAGCCGAAAACTTCAGTCTCGGGTTCTTGGCGGGGAGCCACATCTTCAAGAACGACAGGCTCTTCAGAGGCGACAGACTCTTCGGGTTCCCAGCTTAAGGTTTCCCTCCGTTTGTCCTTCTTCTTCCTCTTCTTGCCGATATTCGCAAAGGGTGCCGTTTCGGACTCCACGGCTGGAGTGTCATCCCCTTCGAAAGGTAGCGTTGATGGTCCAGCAGGGGCCCCAGAAGCAGCACTTTCAACGGCCTCGGGCTTCGACTCATCCTCATGAATATTGGCAGCGTCCCCCTTGGATTCATGCTCCTCTGGCTGAGGGCTCGTGATATCCTGTTCTGGCTCTTCTGGCTCCCAAGAAGTGTATTTCTTTCCCTTCTTCTTCTTAGATTTCTTGGAGGACACAGGAGCAAAATCCGGCAATTGAGACTCTTCTTGAAGTTCACAAAGGGTTGTGTCCTCAGAAATAGATGTTGTCGCAGGCAGTTCTTCAGACACGGCAAGCGTCGATTGCTCACTCGGAAGAGATTGGGCTTCTTCCGCAGGAATAGCCGGCTCACTCGCTCGAGATCCGGGCTCATCCTCTACAGGCACATCTGCTTCCCAGTCGAGGGACTTCCTGCCCTTCTTCTTCTTCTTGCCTTTCTTTGCCGAGACACTAGCAAAATCCGAGGTAAGATCGGTTTCCGAGTCGCGGACAGGTACCGTCACTTCACGTCCCAGCACATCTGAAGGACCTAGTTGGGGGGTCTCGAGAGCTGTGTTGCCGAGTTCCTCCGTAACTTCTGGGGGACTCTCAGTCTGCTCGGCAGTGATGTCTTTGGTAGGTTCATCCGGATCCCAGGTGGAGAATTTCTTGCCTTTCTTCTTCTTCTCTTTCTTGCTAGCTGAGCGCTTGAGAGTTGGCGCCTTCTCCTCTTCAGCGGCAGCGACTATCTCCCGGGTCTGAAAGTCTCCTAGCTTGTCTTCTCCAGCAGCAGTGGGCTCAGATTCGTCACCACGGATTGTTTCGGGAAATTGGGGCTCTTCCTGGATGGCTGTCATTTCTGTGGCTTCTTGAACACTTTGATCGGAGGGTATTTCGACGGCCCTTGAGGTTTCCTCACCAGCAGCTACATCAAGGTCCGCTTCCGAGGCCTTGGATTTCCTAGGCTTCTTTTTACTTCTCCTCAGAGTCTTCGGCTCGGCCCATTCATCGGCAGCTGCTTCCAAAGGTTCAGCTGCTTGTTCGGTGTTCGGCGCCGCTTGCTGGACGGACTCCAGAGGAACATGGACTTCTTCAGGCACGGCCTCTAGCTTATCGTCCAGGGCTTCGTGTCCAGTCAGCTGCGCAGGTTTGCCAGCGACGCTTGGTTCTTCGGCAACTGTGGTGTCCCGATGGCCGTCCTCTCCAAGCAGAGTAGCAGCCAAAAGACCGCCGGCAGCACCAGAAACCAGGGATTTCAAGGCTGTAGGACTGCCCTCTTCAACAACAGGTTCGCGAGTCGGAGTGGGAGATTCTTGCAGTACGCCGCCATCAATGGCCTTCCTGATAGACGGCGGCGTAGAGTGCAGCAGGTAGGAGCTACGATCCTTTGACATGGGCTCCACCGGAGCAGGTGAGTGTTTAGGCAATTCCGGCTCGTCGGAGGCATCTAGTGGCGGCGTCCCCGTGGCCGACAGGGTCCTTAGATCGACCTCTGAATTGGATAGGTGCAGAGAGTCCTCGATCTCCTGGCGTGGATACTGAGGCTCCAAGAGCGGTGAGCCTACCTCGCTTGGAGGCAAAGCTGGGAGTTCCGACAGGTTCTCGAATTCGTCGGTCTGCGTTGCCTCGGAGACTTCCGCGGGGGCAGCGATGACATCTTTGGCCATCTCGTGTGGCAGTACGTCGCGACTCTGCGAGTGAGGGTAGTCTGTCCGCGATGAGATGGTACCCGTCTGAGGAGTCGATTCAAGTGAATCAGTGTGAATAGCATATTGCGAGGAACCCGCAACCGATGTATCAACGTGAAGTGGCATGTCGTTCCCGTGGTAGGCATATCCAGCAGCCTCAGTCTCCGGGGCATGCGCCTGCTTCACAAGAAGGAGAGGCCTGATCTCCCGACCGCCATCCCAAGAGGTCGGCCGGGATGGCCTCTTCGGCGTGGGGGTGCTGCCGGAGTCCGCCATCGAAGATAGCCTCCTTGGTGTTGGAGTGCTCTCTGCCTCCGGTGCTGCAATTATGAGGGAAGGAGATGCAGGGCCTGCAGGAGACGACCTGACAGGGATGGGAGAGGATCGGTGGTGGCCGATACGAAACTGAATGGGGATAGCGGTATGACTAGGAGACTTCATCGGCGTCTCATGTGCGCTCTGCGTGCTTCGCCGCCGCGCATGCGTCTGCAGCTTCTCGCGGAGCAGAGCCCTCTCCTGCTCCGCCTGTTCCGGCGGAGTCTCGGGACGGCTCTCAGGCAGAGGAGGCAGGTCTTCCGTCTCCCAGTGCGGCGAGCCGGGCTCGCTCGGCGGGAGGGGGAGGTAGTCCCAGTATTCCGGATCAATCGCCGGCTTGACGGCCCTCTTCTTCTGCACGATCTCCGGGTCGACAATACCGATGTCCCGGCTGGGGGTGGTTGGCCTCTCAGCGGGTCGGATCTCGTCGTCGTGTTGCTCCTGTTGTTCCGACGGAGCGTCGGTGGCTTTCGCGCGGGACAGCCCGGCTGCGAGAGCAGCCGCGACGCCCGCGACGCCGGCACTGGCGCCAACAGTGCCGGCATTATCTAAAAAAGACTGGTCCTTCTTGCCGTCCTTTGACCTGGGAGAGTCTTGCTTGCCGCTGTCTTTGCCGCCCGATGGCTTGAAGTAGTCGAGGAAGCTGCTGCCGCTGCTGCGCTTCTCCTCCTTGCTGCTCCTCTTGTCGGACCTGCTGCTCTTTCTCCGTGGCGGGTCTGTAGCAGCCGACACTATGGTCTCGTTGTCGTCGTCGTCGCGGCGGCTGCCATTCGAGCGTCCGTCATATCTGTCATCGTAGCGAGCGGCTGGGTCCGACGCGACTGAACTGACGTCCCGCTCGACTGGCCTGTACGACTCTCTTCGCCGACTCGGTTTATCAGGCGGTTCTTCATCTAATATATCGTAGTCTTGGCCGCTCTTCCGGCGATCTTTCTTGGACCTCTTGCTCGTACCTGAGGAAGAGACCTCAGAACCGACCTCGGATCTACTCTCGGACTTTGAAGGTGAGTCGTACGACGCGGAATCGCGCTTCGACTTCTTCTTGGACTTCTTCACGTCCCACTCCTCGTCTGGTGCCACGACCTGCTCCTTTATGTCGTCAAAGGCGTCCACGGGGACGGATATCCTTCTATCATCCGTCGGTGTCGCGTCATCCTCCTCGGCCCATGAGGAGGAAGTCCTCTTCGACTTCTTGGACTTCTTGGATTTCTTGGACGGTGCCTCTGCCCACTCCTCTTCGCCAACCTCTGCAGGTTCACTGGGGGTCGGGTCAGGAGTATAGAACGTGTCCTCCTCTTCTGCGGGTTGGGCAGCCCTCTCAATCTCACCCCTCTTCTTCTGCTGTCTCAGCTCTTTCTTGCTCAACTTGGCGGGCTTGAACGAGTCGTCTGGCTCAGGAACGGACTTGGCATCATCATCCGGCTTGCTGGCATCTCCGACTTCCTCACGGAGGTCCTTGTCTGCAGTTGCGGTTTCTTCCCGCTTTGGTCGCTTCTTCTTGCCCAGCTCGGAGGATTCTCTTTTACTTTCCGTTGACGGGAGGTCCTTCTCCAGAGTCGGAGTCTCAACTTCACCGATTACGCGCCCAGGCTCGGGAATAGCCCTGAGAGCAGGATTCTCCTCGACGCTATACACACCGAGGTCCGTGACCGTCTCCGCGAAAGGCTGCTGGTACGGCCCAGCCCCGTTGGAGCCAGGCGGCGAGTCGCGGCGACGGTATGTAGCGTCCTCGATGACGATGTTGGGGTCGAATCCGGACTCGTGCAGCCCAGCTGCGAGCGTCGCAGCAAAGTCGATGTCATCGGCGAAAGCGCCCGGCATCGGCGAACTTCGAGGACTAGCAGGCTTCGGTCCGGGCACAGGAGGGAGATCCTCCGGCTCGTCTTGCAGCGCCCTTGCAGACGTGCCCCTAGGCAGAACCTTACGGTCTTTGGGAGGCGAGCCTGAATCTGTACGTTTCGGTGGCTCTTTCTCCTGTGGCTTATCGATCTTTTTGCCCTCGTCAGATTGCTCACCGTCATGAGGAATCGCAGCGGTAGCCATGCCGCTGACTGCAGCAGCCAAGATGCCCCAACCGCTGCTGCTCTTCTTTGTGGAGCGCGTCGTTGGTTTCTCAGCAGCCGCTGTTTCATTCTCCGCGAAGATATCACCGCGCGAACGTTGGGGGCGCTCAGGGCTCTCGACCTCGTATCGCTTAGTCTCGTTCTCGCCCCAGCTAACGGACTTCGTTGGAGTACTCGGAACCTCGACAATTTCGCCCTTGGGACCGATGATGATCTCGGGACCCTTCTCCTTTAGTTCTTGTGTATCCTTAGGAGGGGTTTCCGTCTTTGCAGCAGCCTTTCTGGCCTCGGCTTTCTCTGGCGTCGGTGTAGGGACGGGAGTAGGTAGGACCAAGTTCAGCAGAGGTCGCTCGCGCTCGCAGGACGGATCGCGGGATTTGAAGACAGCGACCGGCAGGCTCGAGTCTTTGGCAACCTCCTCGGGAACCTTGTACTTCACCAGCTCCCTGGGGACGATGACGTTATCGATCCTCACGTCGGCATTCGGGGCGTCGTATCTGCCCTTGTCTTGCTTCTTGTGCTCCATCTCGGGAGGAGTGACAATGCGGATGACGGGCTCCCCCTCATCCTCCTTCCACTTCTCGACCACGGAGCCCCCGGGTGAGCTGCTCCGCGATCGCTCCTCTTCCGTGTGCCGAGCTAGGACAAGCTCACGGTAGTAGCGGTCCGCTTCCTGTTGCACAGGATCCTTTTCTCCAGTTGATGCATCCCTGGGCGACCTTGGTTCGGTGCTCCGGCCGCGCGACATGTCACGCTCCTCGAGCTCCACGGCAGCGATAGCAGAAGCCATGGGAGCAGCGGAAACCGGGCCGGTGGCGTGGGTCGCAGCCTCATAAATGTGGCTCGCGTCACGGGCCTCATCCTCCGAGCCGTCTCTCCCGGGTTTCCTCCCGCGCTCAAACGAGGAGTCCTCCAGTCGGGAAAAGTCCGGCTCCACGGTGACGACGTTGGGAGTCAGCGGCCGCTTTGGGGTAGAGAACAAGGGCGTCTGGAAGGCGTCGTCATCGACCTGGAACTGGAACGGGTCAATAGGGGCTTTGGAGGGGGGCAGGGTCGGATCTTCAACGCGGCGGTATTCAACAGGAGCCGGCTCGCTAGGCGCGCTACTAACTCTTCTGGCATCCTTGCGGTCCTCTTCGCGGCCGTCCCGGCGCTCGTCCTTATCGCGGGGCCGCACCTCACGGCCCTGCTCGGCTATGTCTTCAACGCGTCTCTTCTCACGCTCGAACTCGCGGTCGCGTCGTCTCCTCTCTCTCTCCTTCTCGTAGTCAAGCTCCTGCTGGGCGTCTCTCTTCTCAGGACGCCCCTCGGTCCGCAGATCCGTTTTGGAAGAATTAGACGGCCGCTTCTCCTGATCGATGATGGGGACGTCCCTCTTCGATCGGCGGCGTCCTTCCTTGTCCCGGCGCTCATCGCGTTCACGATCGAGGCGGCGCCTTTCAGCACGCTCGGCCAGCTCTCGCTCACGCTTCTCGATCTCACGCTCCAGCTCGCGCCTACGACGTTCATCTCGTTCACGCTGCTCATCTGGGTCGCGATCACGTTCACGTCGGTCGTCGCGCTTGTCTCTGCGGTCGGCTATCGCCGCAGCAGCAGCGATACCGGCAGTCGCTGCAGCGCCAATCGCAGCAGCTTCCCCGAATGACTTACCATCTGATTGACGGCGAGCCCGACGGGCCTCCTGCCGTTCCAGACTCTTGTACCGATCTTCCTCAAACACGCGGGGAGATACAGGGACGATGGGCTTCGGGGCCTGGATGGGGACGGGGGCGGGACGGGACACGACAGGGAAATCCTGCCGCACAGAGACGATGGAGCCGCGGCTTGCGTCAAAGTTGGCAGGATCGGAGGTAGGCATGGGATACACGCGCTGCATGGGCCGCGCTTCGATGGAAGCACTGTTCACGGGCGCGATCGGCGCCACGGAAGGCGCGGTAAACTGCTGGTTTGTGGGCCGAGTGTTCTCGGGGAAGCCACAGGGCGTCTGAACATAGCCACGCAGAGAGTTAACGGGGCCGAACATCTTCGGGTCCACGACAGAGCTCTTTCTGTCAGGCGGCCGGATCCCCTCTGGGGGCTTCTGGGAGATGATCTGGGGAGGGCGGCTGGCAGCCAGAGACAGGGTGGAAGCACCGTATGCAAGTCCTGAGTCGAAATCGCTGCTAGACTCGTCTTCGGACGCGGACTCCCACTCGCTGTCTTCATCTCCCGAGGATCCATGGTGAGGCTTGGACGCCCCGATTCCCCTACCGAGGCTCTCACCAGTATTTTGGCGGCGGATTTTTTCAAACTGTGACGCAGCAGACATCAGCTTGGACGGCTGACTTCTGCCCGCCATGCGCAAGTCCTCTCTGTTCTGGTCCCTGGCCACCTTGGCCAACTCTTGGCCTATGCGCAGGATCTCCTCCTCGGAGCTCTTGCGGTTCAGGCCGGAGGACCGGGCATGGTAGCGGTCCGGCCGGGGCGGCGCGCCGACGTCGATCGGCGTCGTCGGGCCACGGCTCTTGGGCTTCTTGATGAAGCCGGTGCCATAGGCGAGGTCGGAGTTGACGCTCCTGGACGCAAACGGATTAGCACGTGGGACGGGGAGACGACGGGAACTAAAGGGGCGGGCCGCGAGTCACGCACGAAGAGGACGAGTTGCGCCCGAAGCCCAGAAACTTTGTCTTCTTCTTCTTTTTCGTGTGATATCGGTGTTTATGCTCCGCCGGCGCGGAGAAGAAGGTGCGGAAGATGCCGCCGCGCCGAGGGTACCGCCGCGAGATGTCGAGATAGGAGGAGCTGGACGACGAGTACGAGGAGGAGCTCGAATCCTCTCCGCGCACTCCTCTTTCCCCGCGCGGCCGAGTCGTCTCCAGCGGCGGCGGTTGCGGTTCGCCCCGGATAGAGACGGGCTCGCTGCGCATCCTGATGGGTCCGCCGGCTTCGTCTGGAGGTGTCGTCTGGAATGTTGCGGAGGCCGGAAGAGGCATGGCCTCCGCGTCGGCGAGCTCTTGCTCCCGGCGGGCCTTTCGCCTGCTGCTGCGCCGGGAGCTGTCGGGGCTCCGCAGGCGGCGCCGATGATCGCTCATCATCTCGACAGCTGTCGCTCGGGTCTCATTTGCTTTCCTTTCTTGTTCGTCGGGCTCTTGCTCTGTGTTTGCGAGAGCGGGACCCTGTCGGCTGGTTGGGTTAACAGGGTTTCTGTTATTGTTTTGACGACTGGGACCATCAGCTGTCAGCCGCAAAGACCTTACCCTTGTTGGCCCAGCATGGGGGCGGTCTGGGTGGCCCCGGTGCGGTTAGGACAGTGCCGAGCGGGAGCGAAGCGGTGGCGATAAGTGGGGAGGCTGGGGGCCAAACAAGCGCCAGCCCTCGATGCGTTGGCAACCTCCAGTCGACCTATCACAGATCATAGATGCCACTCTTGCTCCTCGGATAGATGTTAGATAACAGTTGAAGATATCAAGCTCCTTGTGTCTCTACTACCAACAGCACGTACTGGCTCTTGAGGGCCTCCGAGACTCAGTGCCTGCTATACTGCTACGCGGCCGATTACCCCTGAATCACTATTGAGCCTCTGCCACGCGACGGCCACTCGTGTTCTCCGCGGTCTAGAGAATCCAAGAGACATCAATAGCAAAACTTTTGCCTTCGAGTGGCTGGTAGAACCTAGCCGAACTACCACCGGCATGCCTCAAGCTTATGAGCTGCCCGAGTCGCCGTACTCGATCGCTTTCATTGGATGCTACGAAGTCCAAGACGTTTGCATATCGCTTTCTACTCTAATTACCTGAGCATATCGTCCAATAGGACTATTACTTTTTATCAAATGAGTCTTTCGTAGGCTTGGAGTTCATTCTGGTCGTTTTGAGTCAATATCGTATCCAATCTAATTAACCCACTTGCTAACAAGTGGTACTGTGACACTAACGGATCAGGGTATTTTTGTGCTCAGAAATTTTAGAATCGTTATTAGTGATCAAGTACTTGAGCTAAGACGCAGATGTCTCCAATTATCCCATTTCTTTTGCGGCAGTTGTGCAACTGCGAATCAAACCTCATCCTCCTACTTTGACATCTGTCGAGAACTGGTGGCTGAAAACAATATCATATATGGTATTGTCAAGTTAGTTACAGCGTTCGTTTTGGGGCCGTATCCGACACGCTCTCTCTGTTGATTCTTGAGCGTCATATAAAGAACGAAACCGTTACATCTTCGCTGAAGACAATTGGAGGATGAATATGTAACTTGGCATCAGCTCTGACGAGTTCTTCGTAGAATTAAAATCGACTTATCTACTTAAGGCGAGGGAACACGAGGTTATGTTTACGATCGTGTTTGTTGTTCCTCCGCCGGACCGCCTGGCTTCTCCTCTCCACCGTCCCTCCTGTCGCTCGAAGCCGTAGCAGGAAACCCAGCTCATCTGAACTCAAGATGCTTTTGGAGTCTCTGGTACGCGTTAACGAATTATCGAGACGCAAGGAGAGCTGGCGGGTAGAGGGGTCGGTTCTTGCCGAGACCGGCGCGAAAGGTCGGCTTCCATGAGATGCCTATGTTGAGACCCGTCTATCAGGTAAAGTTACAAGATCCATATCTCCTCGCTGAGAGCCGGGCAGGCGAGCCTAACGTTTGCGGATCACTATGGTACTGTAAAACATTGTCCACAAGAGCCATGGGAGATACGAAATCCGAGGAGAGATCAGCAGACTTTCCTCTTACCAAGGCCGTATCGATCGTATATGAACCCTAAGTCCCCCAGCCGTTCTGTCATGATTACTTAAACCATCATAGCCCCTTATTCATGCTCTACCTTGCCTACTTTGGCCAAACGACCACGGATTATCGGCAGTCTCGTCGACTTCCACCTAGGAAGCTTTACTGGGAGACTGAAACTTCCTCTTGCCTTAATCCTCTGATAGATGCAACGATCATCGTCATGAAGGCTACCTATCTCTTCAGCTCTCTGGCATTGGCTAGTACGCCCGTCTTATCGGCGGCAACCACCCTGCCACAGAATGTCGACAACACCATAGCGGCGCCTACCATCATCACCCCGATTTCCGCTGCCAATCGGCCTCCTTCTCTCGACACTAGGGGGGAAGAAGGTGAACCGCTGGATATTTCTACCTACGCGGGTCGTGGTCTAAACCTCGACGGCCTTCCTGAGTGTTATGTGAGTACAGTCTACTCCTTCTGACAGCCTCTTTCGGGATTCTTGGCTGATTATTTTACCACAGAAGACGTGTTTCTTCACGTCTAGAACAAAGTCGTACGACCCGATCAATCATCCGAAACATGAGACCTGTCTCTGGGAGACCTTTTGGCCGTGGTTCGTGTATCACCTCTTGCCGTGCTTGAAAATGCATTGCAAGAATGACGGCAAAAGTAAGTGAAATCACCAGCCAGTCCAATATCGAAGGATGTGCTACAGCGAGCCTACATCACAACTCTTACTAACAGTTATGCAGCGCTTTTTAGATGGCTTCACAAGTCCTGCCCTAACCTAGAGTCTTCACCGTGGAGCATATAAGGGTACCTCGGAACCCAAGTCTCTGCTTGTGAATCTAACACTTACCTTATGCATTAAGCGTCTGTCAGCGGAACTGTGATTTAGGGGGAAATGCTATTCGCCAGCCTCGCTAAACCTGTTCACGCTTCAATGAGTCGGTACGGTCCCTAGTCACCTAACGTCAAATCTGATGCCACATACTCGGTCGCAGATAAACAGCAACCGGTACTTCCACAGCGCGACTCTCGATAGGCATATCGACACTACCGAGTCCATCGTAGTGGCCTAGGAGCCAGGAATATGGTACGATAACCACCAATGCTAGCATTAAATACCAGCACCAGCACCAGCACCAGCACCAGCCATAGCCATAGCCATAGTCCCAGAACCGTCGCTAAGCTTCACGCTGCCGAGCCTTCACGACGCCACGACCCTCGGCTACACATTATCCACGCAATAGTAGAAACGCGGAATTATCGCAGCGTATCCATATACGCCGTTGGGAGAGTGCTATGACGACCCCGTGATAGACGTTTTTGCGGCGATGTTGCCGAGGGCGGGGTTTGTCGTCGCGATTCTCGGTGCGCCGTGCGTTAGGGATCGCGGGTTGTGTCTCTGGACTTTACCCTTCTTGGTCAAGAGGAGAGACTTCATTGGTTCCTGGAGATCTCAAAGTGCCTGGGCTACTCTGATTGGCGGGAGCATTCGCGTCCGAAATGGCTTCGCCCAACTTCAACTCGCTGTTTCCCTCTGAACGGGCAACTGAACAGTAAGACCCATGACTTTCTAGAAGTATGAAGGTCTTGACTCCCGCATGTGTCTCACGGAGGAATTTGGAGGGACTCAGCAATTGTCGACTGAAGGTACAGTACAATTCCATCAACTCCTTCATCACTTTGGCTCGGATAAGCCCAGGCTTTCCGTCGAAGACTGAAGTAGGTACCTCTAGTTCTTGCCATATTCACCAGAGGATCTTCATGAGCTGAGAATCGCTCTCCTATCGGCTTGCCTCTCATCTTCTAGACTTCATTTCGGTACTTAGTCTGTAGAGACCTACAGGTAGGTGCCCAGGTATTTACCATCTTCCCAACCTCCCTTCCTTCCTATCCTTCCTTCCCTCCCGAACACAAGACATCTAAGGTAATGGGCAGTTACCAACCGCAAGGTGGCATAGGAAGGTAGGTACCTTGGGTATCTTAGGTGGGTAGGTATAGGTAGGTAGTGGATGGATAATTCCCCAAGACCCCGCTTCTCCTTCTCCTCTTCCCCTTTTTCTTCTCCAGGTCCAAGAAAGCTTTGTCTTTGTGTCTCGTTCTCGACCTTTCTTGTGCGAACAATTTGAACTCGTCTGTGGCGAGTTGACCCATTTTCTGCTGTCCCAGTCCTTGTCCTCCTGTTCTCTCTCTCTCCCGCCTTCTGTTCGCCTCGCCGCCGCCGCCGCCGCCGCCGCCGAGATGTCGTCGTTCGGGACTTTCGTCGGCGTGGTGGTGTGGATTGGGTTAGATGTTTGGGATTGGATTTGGGGGTGCTCGCTGTGGCTCCTCGATATCTTGATCCGCCTAACCCCGGCGTGGATCCTTCTGTACGAGGCTTTGAGCTTGTACGTTACGACGTACAGAATCTGCGGTATGTATCCCACTGTTCCAATAACCTACTCTTGGGCAGTTCCACACTCCCTGCTCTTCCATTAGGAAGTTGGCCTCTCACTAACAATTGGTATAGTGATGGACTTGATCGTTCCGTATTTCTAGGGTAAATCGGAAGATCTTATCCTCACGCCACCTTCCTCGTTGATTTCTCTGGCCTGGTTTGTCGCCGTCTTCAACACTTTGTTGACCGGCTTCTGGTTCATGGCTCTCGTTTGGTGCTACGGCGCCATGTTCTGGTACGGCTACCTGCGACCTTGGACTCCGAGCGCTGGGACGAAACGGGTGATGCACACCCACCCTGGGGAAGTGCCCGGCACTACCAGGGAGGGCGCTCACTTTCGTCGAACCAGCTCGATCCGACCACGCCGATGCAGCGACATTGGATCTGAATGTCGGAACGGTCATTTGAGCCTCACCGACAGGACGTTCCACTGTCCGGAACTGACGATGTGCCTCCCGCTGTTCGACCACTGGTGCGACTTCTTGCATTGTGCAATTTTTTTGCACAATACAAAGCAGTACCTTCAGTTCATGGCGGGCGTCTGTTTTCACGGCGTGTGTCAGATCGCGTTTCTCATCTGGGCCGCTCAGTATCCGAGGCTGAGGGGGGAGATGGCGTGGTTCCACTTTGTCTGGCCTTGGTCTGTCCACTTCCTGTTCTGCCTTTGGGTGGTATGGAAGAAGTTCCGGCGCATGGTTCTGTGGAACAGAATCGCGGCCGAACACCGTGATGATTGGCACCTCATGGTACTCCGGAACGACGGCCTTGCGGATATCCGCCTGGCTCAGACAAACCCTTGGGATCTCGGTTGGCGGGGCAACCTGGCCCAGGTGCTGGGAGCGGCGCCTTGGGACTGGCTTTGTCCATTCACGCCAACACGACGCGTACGCCTGTACGGCCGCTGGCCTGGGCACGACGGTGACCTTCCGTGGGGGAGCACCGTTCTACGCATGATCGACGAGATCCCCCCGCGCCCTGTTATTGGTCCTCAAGAGCCCCTTGGAGCCTCGAGGGTAACTCGGCGCGGCACGCGAACCACGTCCTCCAGCTAGATGAGACACGCGGGCGGCGTCCCAAGAACCGACCATTATAGGGAGGCGACCCTGAATTCGACCGGGCGGCGACCCAAGGACCGACCACTATTAGGGATGCGGACCCTATAACCGCTGGCACGACAAGCAGAGGATCTGCCGTTTGACGAGCCTCCCCCTTCGTGGGGACACCGACCTGTTCACACGTCTGTGCCTTTGGGTTTAAGGCTACCGTGTCGGTGACCAGTACCCTTTCGCGGCGTCGTCGGCTTCTCTAGTCTCTTCGAGAAGTCGAGCCCACGACGAACCAACTTTCATACCAGCCTTAGCACCGCTACACTCAGCAGCTCAGCCATCCCGCGAAAGGCGAAGCCAACGTGAACACAATCCAGCACTTAGTTTCATGGTCGACCCATTCAACGACCGCCTGACAATATCTCTCCATGTCTCCGAGACCGTCTGGAAGGCTCATCAACATGTCTCCAACTACGGCCGCTTGATATCCTAAATCATGCCAGGATTCTTCATCCGGCCTCCGGCACCGTTTAAGATCCATCTATTCATGTTCCAAGACCATCTCAAGAATCATCAACTTGTCTCCATCGTTTCAATCACTGACCGATTCTCGATCCTCACAATGCTTGTGACTACCAATCAATGACACACAAACACGCGCGAGATATTAACGCACAGCGAGGCCAAAGACGTCACTCGGCGTCTCAAGTCCATGGCCGATCAAGCCACTCAAGAAAACCGTGTCGGCTAGGCTCTGCGCGTGCCAACCCAGTCAACTCAAGTCATCTGATTCGTCAGTCTCACGATGATCAACTCAGTCATCTCTTCATATTCTGTCAGCAACCGTCTCGCACGATCCAACTCAATTGTGATTGTTCGGCACGTCCTACTTTATGTGCCAGAATCCTATGAACACTAATCGACTTCATTACCTCCGTCAACGGTGTTCAATTAATCCGCAATGTGCCATGATCTTGCACATCAAGCTCCCCGAATCCTCCGAGTCGTCATCAACGTTGTCTCGGCTCGATTCGAACAATTTGTTGCTGTGTTCATTGCACACACAGCACCACGCCGAGTCTACTCTGTCTTCTCCTACTATGGTATTTGACCAGTGGATTTGAGCATTCTGCATTGTGCTGCCATCTCGCACAATCAACCCCACGACGCCGGACCCGAGTTGTCTCCTCCTTGACAACCGGGCTCGAGCAACCCGCATTGTGTCACTATCTCACACAATCGACTCATTATGATACCGAATTCGAGTCTTCTTCACACAATCCGATCGACTTCATTCGAGTAATCCGTATCGTGCCGTCGTTTCACACAACTTTATCGCACGCTCCAAGCTCCATGAATGTCAGCCCTTGGCGGCAAAATCTACCTGGCGGCTGGATTCAACCAATCCGTATTGTGCAGTCAACTGGTGCAATTCGGCCAAATGATATCTGCGCCATTCTCCATGGGTTTGTCGAGACTCGTCTGTCACATTGATGCCCCTCTATTCCATCTTCATCAAGGAAATACGAAGGCAGATTGCAGCTTCTGTTTCTCTCTGCTAGGCACCATCTGCGTCGAGTCCTTCGCATCAGAGAACCCACACGCAATCACAGTGACGACAAACGAGGATCATCACTGCTCATCTACGGTTACCTTGCAGTCAGTATTGACCTTGACATGATGACCTATCACCGGGATCCTTGGCGACGCCAAGCAGTGGCATGATTGCTTTTGACGATGGTAGCGACTCACGCTCTCCGAGCATACGCTGCGTATCGCCAGTCAGCTCGCTGCCAATGCATGCCAGACCGTCAGTTCATCGTCGGCCTTGGAAGTCAGTAGTCTGGTAAGTCATATGCTCCGGTGGCTCCTCAGTGTGACGATTCTGACTCTGGCTCGAGGTGATCCATACCCCTAGATCGGGGCATCACAGCAAATGCAGGCGAGTCCTTGCTGCCGAAGATTAGTTATACAGCGCTGGAATGCGCATGCCTCCCGAGTCGTCTCTGCTATGGCATCCTCGAACGCTATGGTCCGTCTTCGACTGTACACCCCTCCTGTCGGAGCATCTCAAAATATGAACCTGGCTTTGGGGTGGCAAAGATTGGTGAGACTGGCTACCGCTGGCGTTTAGCAATTGGTCACTTTCTTCGAGAGAGGATCCTGGCTATTGCGTTGCGCTTCCCTTGCTTCCGCCAGCTACCGACACGAGAAGACGGCACATTCGCAACCCCCCTTCAGCAGCATCCCCTGCTCAACATTGCAACATCCCATGAGATGTCTCCACTCCCCCTGCGCCCAACCTTTAATCTTCTGAGGGCGCATACTAGCTCACTCAAAGAACCCTGCCTACTGAGGCACATAATTCAATGAGAAATTACTTCGTCGAGAGAGACACTTCGTCGAGAGACGCACTTGACTGAGGATGGAGGATCTCTGTGACAGAGATCTGGAACTCGCCGTAAACAGCAGACTGAGCGGCGACCTCTTCTTCAAGGCAGTGCTGACCATCTTACTGGACTACTCTTGGAACCTTCGGCGTTCAGGTTCCAATGCCATTGCAGGCAATGTAATGCCTGACCTCGTCAACATTGCACTTTATGATGCAGGGGAGCAATTAAGTAAGACCGTCCGGGCCCGTTCTTTTCGTCATGACGACTACAACTCATCAGCCCAAAGCATCGCCGCGCATTCAAGCAGCAGGATGCCCACGATATCCTCGCCACTCAGGCATCTAGTGGATCTGGACAAAGAGTCCAAGTGCGAGCGTCGTCGCGCGAAACCGCCTGATCTCGCTCCGTTGATCCAACGGAACTGCCGCACCTCTACGTTGCGTACTGCGCCGGTCCACTGTGGGCATGAGAACTCTTCATCACTGGTCAAAGCCAATCTATGTCGTAAGTCCGCACATGTTGTGAGAAGTCCTTTAACTCACGACCCTCTCTTGACTGACATTTCAGGAGCAGAATCTGCGCCCGCGCCTCTGTTGTAGTACGTTCTCTAGTCTGGAGAGAAGGCGTCCTTGGGCTAGAGGAGTGAGTAGCCACGTCCTCTCCCTACGTGTTTTTATGTGTCAAATGCCGACTGGTGAGCTTATGTGTTACCCTACTATAAGTGTCGCTTCGATCTCGGACAAATCGGTCTGCGGCACCAAACACTTGAAGCAGACGATTATGGCGGCTTCTCGTAGGATGCCACCCCCAATTTACCTTCTTTCGGTAACCTTCCCAGATCACCGCACGACGTTGCAACGCTCAGTCTTATGACGCAAATTTTTCAAGTTGCCGACTATGCGCCTGTCTACCTCGTCACGCCGAACACAAAGGCGATACCGATTACATTTTGCGGTAGCGGGCTTGAACTAGGAGAGCCTTGATGCGACGAGATCCCTACCGACGGCTACCTCTCGACCGCCACAGTACACCAATACAACACTCCTATTTGCACGCACCATATTTGGGCTGACAAGAGCAACATGGTCCCGTCGAAATCACTTGCTGATGAAGGATGCACAATGAAACGGTTTCGGGCTCTCATCCTTGAGCCTCGTAAGTTCAGACACTTGGGGTATGCATCCATTCTAAACTTCTTCAGGCGCGCCGTTCAAGAGAACCCCAGGATTGTGCTCAACGTTAAAGATGACTCGGGCTGCGCTGCCATCGTCTTCTGCGACACTGTAGTCTGCCGACCCATCGGGAGTCTCAAAGAGGACCCTTGAACAAAACTCACCACTCCATTTGACCCAGGATCATTGTTCCATCAGTCTATCATGGTGCGGACCCTGATTTCCTACTCGCTTCGAGGAAGCTCAAGAGGCTGTGTCTCGAACGTCATGCCCACCTGCCTACAAAGTCTGTGTGAGGGACTCCTTCCTGCGTCATATATCCGCTAGTCCCTACTACTGGGGACAAGATGAACCATGGCGTTATCTCTTTCGACGTTATCTCCTTTGCTGCCGTGTCCTAGTGGTTCCGCAAAGAAAGAACCACGGAGGACTTTACTTTGACGTGGTTGGTCTGACACAGTGGGATAGAAAAGGATTCCGCAAAGGAGACTGGTAAACCCGCTGATGGAGGAGGCCGCTGACACATGATTCATGACAAGAAAGCATGCTGCCCAAGCTCGCCCTGTGATTGCAAGACGGGGGGCTCCAAAAAAGCGGGCGGGGAGCCGAGCACAATGGAGCCAGCCATTTTCTGTATCCACATTGGCGATGGGAAGTTATAGAATCGTGGAAGATCGCTAGGATGGTGATACATGGCGGATTCCGATCGATCTCGCAAAGGGAGGAGGAGGAGGAACGGGGCGGTGGGTAGGTGCCGTGGTCCCCGGAGGGAAAGAGGGATCCCGTGGGCTGGTCGAGCAGTCCAAGGACAAGGCAATGGACGTGACTTGACCGTTGACGTGGAGCTCCGTCTTGGTGTCTTCTCCGCTGGGCCAGTCGATGGTTGGGAAAGCAAAGGCTTCTGGGCCGTTCAAGACCGTGAAAGGGATCAGCTTGCTGGATATCCGTCAAGACAAACACCGTCTTCCCCAAGGAACAGTCTGCGAATTATCCATGTTGACGGTGATATATCAATCCACAGCTGTTGTATCGCAGTAGAGCTGGTTTCGCTGGGAACCTAGGCAGGCTCTACGGGCTCACTCTCAGGATCGGTCAATTGCCACTCTAAGCCCTCCACGTCGTCTCCTGCTACAGGGCATTGGGAATGTTGACACCGAGATGCTTTGTGCGATGTTTCTTTGGGCGAGGTTCCTTGGACTGTTTCGAATGCTGGGCCCCGCCATTTCATAATGGCATCTGTGATCTTACCGGGGCTATCTTGCATCGGCTTTCTTCTGTGTTTCCACGTCGACACTCTCGCCATCCTGGCAATACAGTAAACGAGGCCAGGCCTCAGTAATATGTTACATAGGTCTTTAAGTTGGGGGAGGTGGGGCGATACTGCTACATTGCTTAATGGTGAGGGCGTCAAGGAGTTGCTGTAAACCGCTCTATATCATCATGGCTATCAACCTCTCCAAGTCTACATTGGTTGGTAGCAAGGCACGCTGCAATTCATCCATGAGGCACTCATGGTAGCGTCCTGTTGGCTTCTCGGGCGTCTCTCTGCGGGCAGAGTCCATCCCTCCTGGTAATGCGACTATTGCGTTGCTGCGAAGGTCGAGTTGATCGACCCGATCTAGCCAGCATCAGTCTAGGCGGACTCGCTGCACTGCTAAAGAAAGATCACGTACCTTGATGTTCGAGTAGACCACAGACGCGTCAGGATGAGCCGCCTCGACGGTCTTGGGGTCGCCGGCCGCAGGGTCGCAGCGGCCGCGTGCGACGCCGGGCTTGGACGGGTCGGCATCCGTGGGGAAGTGGCTGTCGAGCCAGTTCATCGAGACGGCACTAGTCCGCGAATACCTGTGTCAGCTTCACGCATGTTCCGCGGTGGTGCCCCCTGCTTCTCCTCCTCCGGAGACTCACTGGTCGTCCCAGATGCTGAGCACGAGGACCATCTTCTGCAGCGCCTTGCCCATGGCGGCCAGGCCGCCGACGGCGGCGAAGTGGTCCTGGTCGCCGAAGGCGGTCTTCTGCTGCGCGCAGTACGCCTCGCTGATGTGGTTGACGGGGTCGACGCCCGCGACGGCGGCGGCGGAGTTGGGGACCACCTTGCCCCCCTGGACGTAGAAGCGGTTGATCTGCTTGAGGGCCCCCGCGTCGGTGCCGTCGTCGGTGAGGAACTGCGTGACGATGGTGAAGGGCTTGCTGGTGTCGACGGTCATGGACGTGCCGTAGAAGTCGGTCACGCCCATCCTGTAGCTGTTGAAGTCGCAGCCGTCTGTGTCTCTGTCAGCTGGGCTCCATCGGAAGGGTCTGGGGCGAGGCTACGTGCCCTTGTCACAGAGACCGTCGTATCGGCTGTCCCCGGCGCCGCAGTCCGCCTCGCTCTCACAGCGGGTCTGACCGTCGACCTTGCATGGATGTGGCGTGTAGGCGGCGGCATCAAGGTTGGCCTCCCAGATGTCCATCTCAGCGCAGCACGAGCCGAACTTGCCTGATCCTGAGTTCGCGTCGCTGTCGGAGCCGCCCCATCCCTCGACATTCGCCTCGCCGTTGATGAACTTGATATCTTGAGACAAGTCAGCAGGGAGCTACTTTCGCTATGAAACAGTCACGGGATTGCGGCGTTGCCTGACGTACCTTGCGGGCACTGCGAGTCGCAATAGCCGGTGCCGTACTTGGCCCCGGCTTTGTTGGTCGGGAACTTAGACAAGCCGCCATCCTCGTCCATCTGGGAGAAGTACACAGCTCCATTGAGGCCGCACCTGAACTTGACCTTGAGTTTATGCCGCTGGAAAGGGGGGACGTAAAGGGATACCCACGGAAGGCTGCTGACATCCACATCGAAGGTGAACTCCTTGTTCAGGAGATTGAACATCCTGTACTTGGTGTCAGACGCCATGAGGTAGAGGCGAGAGCCGACATTGGCCCCGTCCTGGTTCTTCGTGACGAAGCCGAGCTTCAGGGCGCCGGCGGACGGCGTCGTGACGCCGTAGGTGGCCGCGTAGTCCGCGCCGTCGACGGCGCAGCTCTGGGCGCAGGTCTTGCCGTCCGGGCAGGCGGTTGCGTTCCAGGAGTTGCCCGTGTAGCAGTTGGTGTAGCCGTCGGTGACGTGCGTCCAGCGCCAGTTGGCGTCGAGCACCACGGACGTCTGCTCCTGGGTGCAGCCGGAGGAGGTGCAGGACTGGATGGGCATGGAGGGGTGCTTCTCGGCGGTGTTGGTGCCGACTTGGGGCATGTCAACTCTATGATTATTCATTGTTCTAGGAGGGACGGCTTACCTTGTTGACCAAGGGCGGCGCCGGCAAAGGGGAGGATAGCAAGTGCACGATGCATGATGACGATGAAAAGCAACGACGGGAAGTGAAGCGGCGAGCACAGAGATGTCTCCGAGCTGGCTTCTTCGTGATGGAAACTCTGAGACTTTATAGCCCGGGAGGTTGATCTGTCAGATCCGTCAAGAGTCTTCTTGACTTCATTCTGCCTACTGTTCATGCAATATCGATGACAGTGAGTTGATCCCAGGCTCCGGAAGGCCCCATTCTGCCAAGAAAGTCCCAACAGAGACTGAGGGATCTCTATCACGAGTGTGTACTGATCGAAATTCTCGCTTACGGTGATTCCCATGAGCCTCTATACAAAAGACAATCATGAGCCGCTTGTCGGGAGTTCTTGATCAAGGCGCGGAAGGAAGAACCCTGCCGAGCAGGCATGACGAACTCCTCGATGGTCTCCCTTACGGTCCTATACGAGTTTCTAGTGTCATGTAGACGTGCACCAAGAGAGAATAGATTGAGCGGCTCGGATTCGAGCTACCGAAGACACCATCTGCTGGGCAGCGGCATTGACGAAGGCTGTGCCGTGTGATATGTGAAACAACAGACTGGGTTTGTTCATGATTTCCACATCTGGTGTAAATCTCGACCGAGGCTATCTAGAAACCTCACTTTGAAATTTGATAGGCCTCTCTGTCAGCTACCTGACCATATTTCACGAGTGCAACGACGGAGACACAAACGGACCTCTTCGATAGACAGACAAGAAGACCCGAATACTCGAACATACCGGGAAATCGTAAGAATCTGACAATCAATAATGAAAGAAGCACATCATGACTATCGTGGCAGTGAAGGCTAGAATTCCTGTGCCTTTGCTCTTCGATGAACGTGGAAAATGCCGGTTTGAAGCTGGTGCAGCATCGCAAGTCCTATTCGACGGCGCAGGATCGCGCGTCGGGAACGATTCAAAATTTCCCCGCATGCAATCGGGCTTCTACAGCTAGACATCAAACATCTTCCCGAACTCATAAAAGGCGAGAATTCTGGACTTCAAGTTCGGGAAATCTGCTGAGAAATATTTCGGTTCATCTTCAAGAGCGAATTCGCCCCGTCCGCAGCAGCAGAATGAGCTTCACGGCGCCCCTGCTCACCAGCTTTGAGGTCCGCGCCGCGGCTGGCGAGCCCGTTGCCTCCGTCCAGGTCCGCAACCTGCAGTCCGTCGTCCACGGGCCGAAGGACGCCTGGGGCCGGCCCAACAAGCCGCAGCCGGTGCTCGTCTCCGCCGAGCTGAGCTTCGCCGAGCCGTTTGGCGCTGCCGCCTCCGCAGACAACGTCACGAGCGGGGACACGGTGCACTACGGCACCCTGAGCAAAGCCCTGCTGGCCGGCCTCGATCGGCACCGGGTCGCGGCGACAGCCGAGGGTGCTGGCCCGTATGTCCAGGCCCTAAGCGGCGTGCACAGGTCGCTATGGGATGACCTGACCGGGCAGACGCTTAATGGCTTCCCGACGAAGGGCAAGGAGCCGTTCTTAGACTTGTCAAAGCTGAGGTTCCTCTCTCTCATGGTGTCGCTACCCAAGGCGTCCCTCCTCGGGGAGGGAGTCAGCCTGACGGGATCATGGTGTCTCGGGAAGAAGGAAAACGGCGAGGTCCGCATCGATGGATACGCCCACTGTCTACGCCTCCACAAGCTGCGGGTGCCTACCCTCATAGGAGTCAACGACAACGAGAGGCAGGCCCGGCAGCTGGTCATCACCGACGTGGAGATCGACAGATACGTCGAGCTGCCGCTCCCGTTTCTTGTTGACGACATCTATACTGTCGTAGAAGAGCTCGTTGTGACGGTCTGTCGCCCATGTCTATCTATGTCTCTAAATAATGCGCCTCTCGCTAATCTATACATGCAGCGAATGGGGAAGTCCTCCTTCGAGACGCTCGAGGCGCTGGGGGCTGACTTGTGCACCACCATCATCCGTCACCTGGGTACAATCGACATGTACAACCCGCTGCGCCCCGACCGGCACTGGTCCGTCAAGGTCAGCATGGAGAAGCCGACGGCAGTGCCGCTGGCGGACTGCCCGATCGTCCAGGTCCGGGCGTCGTCTAAGCTATTGTATGACTTACCTCCTAAAGCCCCCGTAACTCCCCAGGCTTCTGCTCCTTAGAGGCAATTACAGTTCACACTTGCCACCGCTTCCCGAAGCTCAGTCGTCCTGGGATACCTCACTTGGCGAGCTTCTTGCTCAGAGGGACATCCCCGTGCGTGATCTCGTCCACGAACGCCGGGTCCGGGTCGAAGAGCATGACGTGGAAGTGCTCCACCGACTTGATGGACTTCAGCGACTGCCAGTTCTTGAACCAGACGTACTGCTCTGCTAGTCAGCTACCCAGTCACAAGAAGCAAAGATCTGTTTCTTCAGTGTTTCATAACGCACATTTTCCTTGGGCATGCGCGCGCCAAACACCCTGTCGACGTACGCCTGGATCTGCGCCCTCGTCTCCTCCGTGATGTCCCCCGTGGCCGGGTCCTCCGCCAGCTCGAACTTGGTCCACACCACCAGGTGGACGATGCGCTCGTCGATGCCATACGGCCAGTCGTTCCACAGGACCTTGACGTCCTCCTCGCGCTCGAACGGCCTCGTCCCCGAGGGGCGGATGGGCTGCTCCCAGCGCAGCCGCTCCTTGACGACGAAGTCCATGACGCTGCCGTAGCGCCTCTTCAGCCCCCAGTTGTAGGCGAGGTAGCGCCGCAGGTCCGAGGGCCGCCGCTGGAACAGGTCCAGGCGGTTCTCGGCGCACTTGCGGCGCACGGCGGGCCAGGTCTCGGTCGCGTACTGGCTGTCGGGCGTGCTGATGATGCCGATGTCCTTGGCGTTCAGGTCGCGGAGGAAGTCCGGGCACTCGGCCTCGCGCTCCTCCGGGGGGACGTTGACCTGCCAGTAGGGCAGGGGCGTGACGCTCCCCATGGTTCACGGGATAGCTAGTCACGAGGAGAGCTTGGGAGACGGGAACGCCACTGAGGCGACTACGGTGACCTGGGATTGGGACGAGGAGTTGCTTATCAGGCGTGAATGTAAAATAATCGTACGAAGATATCAAGCAGGCATGTAGTGATACGCATCCGGAGGGTATGGAGTGAAGCGTGCGAGTTAGAAAGAGCGCTAGGACGCCTGAGGGCGGAAGAATGCACCGACGTGCAGCAGCTCGTGGTAGCGGGACCAGACCGGGCGCGAGCCGGCGAAGCACGTTGTGGGTTCCGGGTGTCTCAGTTGGCCAATCACGTGGGATCCCGACCGTCACATTCGCCCGTCTCGTTGTGTGACTTCGATATTAACCGTGTAGAGTTGGTGCCTACTACGTGTACGGAGTGCCTACGGGATACAGTGCACGCACGCTTGACTCGGGGTTCCCGACGTCATAGCCCTAGCGGACGCGCTCTCTTTGCTGCATTGAAGCGCTTAATACTGTGTAGATCGGAGTGCAGGATGCAAACGTCCCCTTGGGCGTTGCGTGCGTTGAGAGCAGGACAGTCTGAGTGAGCTAGAGGCGACTGCAGCATCGTGGCTTCGCAGTTCAGCCCTCCGCCGTCTTCTCACCTCAGCCCGCCTGAGCGGCAACTGCATGGGCGTAAGCACTTGCGAGACGCATCGCAGCCATTCACGGCTTGCAGGAGCGCTGTCCTACATACTCTGCAGCCTTGGGCTGCAAACCACAGTCCCCAAGTCGATAGGGAGAAGAGCATGAGTATCATAGCCAGACACCAGATGCGCCTTGGAAGCAGGGGCCTCTACGCACAGTACGGGGCAATATCTCAGATATTGCCATTTTGGTGACGGCCAACCCGATAGCTGCCGGCATGCCCCCACGTGGATAGTCTGAGCGGCTCTATTCGGTGGCTGGGAGCCCAGGCTGTTCTGGAGCGGCAGATGGATCCCGTCACAGCCAGCCTCGTGTCTCTGTGTCAGTCTTACTTGCTGAGCTGTCGTCAGGAAGAGTACAAGTTTCAGTTTCTGCAAGTTTAGTTCGGATATAGACGATAAGCGACGGAACAACTAACGAAAAACTCGGACGCCTGGCTGCTCGGTGCACTTCCACTAGACGCTCCCTTTTAGGAAGAGCGCCGTCTTCTAGCAGGAATCACACGCCTTCTATTGACGCGCAAATCCCAATGGAATATCGTTATCATGGCGTGGCGCTGCGGTATTGGAAGCGCCGCTCCAGCTGCCTGCTAAAGAGATTGCCATACCGTTAGGGGCAAGAGCCGGGGGCAGGCATGCAGGGCTCGGTGGATCTGAGGTGATATCAGAAGCCCGAAAGAGCTGTTTTTAGCTCCCGCTGGGCTGAACTCTAGTTCCGAATGCAGCCAGCGCCGGGACGCTGCATTACCTGGCTTCACTTGCTGAAAGGGGCCTCGGCGGCGGAGAGACGCGTGTATAATGAGAGGACTATGAGACAGTAGCCACGAAGTGCGGCTGAGGGAGGGAAGCATATGCGGGCAACAGGGTGCTCCCGCCTTATGTCATCGGGGATCTGACAGCTCTCTCCGAATCACATCTTTGCTTTTTGAGCTGCAGTAACACTTGACACCAGGGGATCTGAACCCCTCTTCGGAGTAACGAGATTGTGATGGCTGCCGCGCCAAAGCAGGAGGGGGGCTTGGGGGAGTACTTTCGCCAGTGAAATAGATTGTGAACGTGAAAAAGAGACACAGAGCTGAAGAGAAAAAGGCTCAACGACGATCGGGCCTATTGATAAATGAAAAGGGACCCTTTAGGACTTCGTACAGCTTGGTCCGCGGATGGATGGCCTCGCAATGCCCCGAGTCCGGCTCCGAAGGGCCGGAAAGGGAGAACATGCAGCATCGTACACGAGTCTCTCTCGACTCTTCAGCTTCGAGATCGTCCCCTCCAGCACCACGCCAAGAGAACAACATTGTGCGTGAGCGACTGAGGAAAGAGGATGGTGGTGATGATGATGATGATGATGTTTAGCGGTAGGGTAGCGTAATATGTACGTAGGTAGTACCCGGCCGGTACAGGTGAAATGACGGTGGATGTCCCGAAGTTGGAGGTCCACCGCAGGTCGCGGCGAGAATGGCTGGACCGCTCGGAGGGTGACGGCCGGCGCCACAGGGAATCCACTCACTGCTTGCTATGCTAATTGTGGAATTGGCTGAGATGTGATGTGCTGCTCCCCGGTCGGGTGTTCCTGGTCAACCTGGCAGACCCGGCTCAATAACACGACCTGGAAATTTCCCGAGCTGGCGAGGGGCGCAGTGGCAGAAGTGGGCGGCGATAACGTCTTCCCCAGTGAGGTTTCTATCTTTAAAGAGCCGGTTGCCCACCTCGGTTGGCCCCTGGCAGCACGTTGTTGTCCTCCTTTCTCCTCCTGTTTCCCGTCGAGCCGTGTGTTTTCCCGTCCTCCGGCCTCTAGCACCGAAAACCTCGGCAAGCTCTGCTCTCACCATCTAGAGTCGTGGACTTAGAAGAAGCTCAAGAGCTTGGAACGGCGTTGAGGAACGAACCACCCCAGCACAAGCAATCAGGTAAGCAAGCAGTTGTCAGAGAACTGTCACAGCCGTTAATGGGGCCGGTGCTTTCTCTCCGCCGGCACAGCGCAAAAAGGACGGAGGAGGAGACGATGGGGAGATGGAGAAATGGAGGAGAGAAGCGTGGCGGAGAGTGGTCGATCCAGGCCCGGGCTCCAGTAGTTGTTGGGTGAATTCCTCATTACGTCAATCGGCTAATCAACCCTCTCTGCTAGCAGCAGAACGCAGCAGGACTTCCCCGCCAGCGTCACCTCTCACCAGCTTTGCCTTCCCACCACCACCACCACCACTCTTTCCCTACGACACAAATAAAAGCGCCCTGCCGCCTCCTTGTGCTCCCCCGGGATTGCATCACTAGACCTCCCTCAGATACCCCCCTCCCACCGTATTTCTTTTGCCAGCAAAAGCAGCAACAATGGCCCAGGCGATCAAGAACGCCATCCCGACCCATCTCAAACCCGGCAACGGCGATGATGTCGAGTTCGCCAGCAAGCACCACGGCAAGACCAGATCCCACATGGTAAGTTGGTTGCACAGCCCGCTCTCTTGCTTTTTTCCCCTTCGCTCTCCTTGACCCGCGAGATGATTGATCTCCTGGACCTCGCGTGGCTCTTTCTCCGGAGCCGTCCCTGGCACTGAGACAATGGGGGTGATACTGTCGACCTCAGCCTTGTTGCGCAGTCACAGCGGCAGTTTGAGAGAGGCGCCTTGTGCGATCCCAAGCAGCTCTGCCTAGAACTAGGCCCGGCCCGGCATGGAGCATCCATTGCTTGCCCTTCTGCATTCTTCGTTGATGGTGGCCTGGCTCCGTTTCGCATTCAGAAGACCCGAGAGCAGTGGAATGCTTGGTGGAGTCTAGCCACTATTTCTGGCAGGAGCAGGAGATGTGCCTCAACACCTCACCGTGCGACGACGTTGCGTGCGCCTGGAGCACAGAACCCTGTCTGCCGCGATGTGAAGCATATTTAGCGGAGCAACGTCCCGGCAAAAGTTGCTCTGCTCTCCTCTCTTCACCATGGCGCAACCTCAGCAACTGCGTCGCAGCCACTTCAGATTCTGCCCAACTGATGCCCATGTCATCAGCCTCAGGCATTGGCCTCTGGGAACCAGCACCTCACCTTCCACGACATGGTCTATATCACTTTACTTTTAAGCACATGGAGATACAGTAACATTTGCTAATACTATTCTACCTTGCAGGCGTTCGAGAATACTTCCACCAACATCGCCGCGGCGCAGATGCGGAACTCCCTGACAGGTATTGCGGAAACATGCAGTGATCCGGAGCAGAAGAAGGTAAAGAGCAGTCAACATGGAGATGTTGGGCTTTCAGGTTTGCTGACGCGACCCGCAGCTCTTCGAGACGGAGATGGACAATTTCTTCGCCCTGTTCCGGAGATATCTGAACGACAAGGCCAAGGGCAATGTTGTGTACGTCTCCCTTGGCCCAGCCTCCGCGAGTTTGACACCTGCTGACCGTTCTGCCGGAATAGTGACTGGGATCGCATCGCGCCGCCTGCGCAAGGTCAGGTCGTGGAATATGACGACTTGCCCAACAGTGACGCCGTGAACTTCCTCAACAAACTCGCCGTCCTCAAGCTCAACGGTGGTCTGGGTACGTCCATGGGATGCGTTGGTCCCAAGTCGGTGATCGAGGTCCGTGACGGCATGTCCTTCCTGGACCTCTCCGTGAGGCAGGTCGAGTACCTCAACCGCACGTACGGCACCAACGTCCCGTTCATCCTGATGAACTCATTCAACACGAACGACGATACCGCCGCCATCATTAAGAAGTACGAGGGCCACAACGTCGACATCCTTACGTTCAACCAGTCGCGGTACCCCAGAATCTACAAGGACTCTCTGCTGCCCGTGCCCAAGTCCTTCGACTCGCCCATCAACGAGTGGTACCCTCCCGGTCACGGTGACGTCTTCGAGTCGCTCTACAACTCGGGCATTCTCGACAAGCTCATTGAGCGGGGCATCGAGATCATCTTCCTGTCCAACGTCGACAACCTGGGCGCCGTCGTCGACCTGCGCATCCTGCAGCACATGGTCGAGTCTCAGGCCGAGTACATCATGGAGCTGACCAACAAGACCAAGGCCGACGTCAAGGGCGGCACCATCATCGACTACGAGGGCTCCGTGCGGCTGCTCGAGATCGCGCAGGTGCCCAAGGAGCACGTCAACGAGTTCAAGTCAATCAAGAAGTTCAAGTACTTCAACACCAACAACATCTGGATGAACCTTAAGGCCATCAAGCGTGTGGTCGAGAACGATGAGCTCGAGATGGAGATCATCCCCAACGGCAAGACCATCCCGGGCGACAAGAAGGGCGAGTCGGACATCTCCATCATCCAGCTCGAGACCGCCGTCGGCGCCGCCATCCGGCACTTCCGCAACGCACACGGTGTCAACGTGCCGCGCCGGCGCTTCCTGCCCGTCAAGACGTGCTCGGACCTCATGCTGGTCAAGTCGGATCTGTATACGGTCAAGCACGGCCAGCTGCAGATGAGTGCCGCGCGCTTCGGCGACGCGCCGCTCATCAAGTTGGGCAGCGACTTCAAGAAGGTCTCCGACTTCGCCAAGCACATCCCCTCCATCCCCAAGATCATCGAGCTCGACCACCTCACCATCACCGGCGCCGTTAACCTCGGTCGCGGCGTCACCCTTAAGGGCACCGTCATCATCGTCGCCACCGAGGGCTCCACCATCGACATCCCGCCCGGCTCCATCCTCGAGAACGTCGTCGTCCAGGGCAGCCTGCGGCTCCTGGAGCACTAAACTCGGTTGCCGGGTAGGGGAAAAGCAGGTTGATGTTGTTCTTGTTGGCTTTTTTTTTTGGTTCTACGTACTCGGCCAGCCCGCTAGGGGGTTTCCTTCGTAGTAGAGGCGCTCTCTATCCGACCCCATCTCACCAGACGTGGGATGGGCGTGCCAGGGAAGTGGACGTGATATTCGGGAAAGGACTGCTGCTGGCATATGGACTTCGCGGTGTCGTGTTGCTTGTAATGCAGTCCTTTTGAAACGTATAACTTGGAATGGACCAGTAATTGATGCCCCATAGAATTACTCACTGTGCTGGGTGTTCTACTTGGTATATTGTGCAGTTACCGCTTGTTGAGATGCTTGCCGTGTCGTAGATAGATTGACAAAGCTCCACGTAAGCTGCAATGGTTGACGATACACGGCAAATACATAGATATGACTTGTTCACGAGGTAGTACAGCACTCGGCAAGGCTAGGGCTTCTGAGTGAGAAAGCAAATAGCGATATGCTCGAGACATGGCAAGACGTACAATGGTATCTCAATTCCTGCGAAGCCATCACGGCTGGCGGATGCTCTACTTCCCTCCGTGACCTTATCCCAGTAGCAATTTCTAAAGTATACAGAATACTCCAGCAGCACTTTCCCAAGCGAGGCTCTCACTCTCTCCACAGCACCACGGCGCAAGCCCTCACTTGGCCTTCTTCTTCATGTTCTCCGTGCAGACGGGACAGAACCACGTCCCGTTCGGCTCGCTCTTGAGCCCCACGCAGGACCAGTGGAACCACTCGTACGGACAGGCGTCGTTGTCGCACGCCACCATGTCCCCGAAGCTGACGTTCTGGCACAGGCAATACTTCCTATCGTCGCCGCCCTCCTCGTCGTCCACGTCCATCGCGTCGTCGTCGTCGTCCTCGCGCTTCGTCCGCGCCACCATCGCCGTCCCAGCCACCCGCCCGCCGCCGATGCCGCCGGCGCCGCCACCGCTACCACCACCCTCTCCTGCTGGTGCTGGCGCTGGTGCGCCTCCCCCGCCACCGCCGGCGGCGCCGTCGGGCTTGTGCGATGAGACCCGGGCGGCGGGCGTGCCCCGTCCGCCGGTCCTGGAGTCGGACTCGTCGCCACTGCCGCTCTCGGCGTCCGAGAGCTCGCTCTCTGCCGACGCGGAGGGTGAGTTCTTGGCCACGCGCTTGACGCGCGAGAGGCCCGACTTGGAGCTAGTCGCCCCGGCTGGCGTCCCCTTCTTGCGCCCCGGCCCGGCCGACGGAGTACTGGCTTTGCGGCCCGGCCCCGCTCCGACGTTCTTAGTGCTTGCGCGTGGGCCCGCGCTGCCTGCGCGCTGGACGCCCGCGATCGCATGGTGCCCCTTAGGCGTCCCAGGACCCAGGGAGGAGTGCCGGGCTAGTCCGCTGGAAGTCGCGGGGAGGTTGCCGAGGGCGCTGCTCGCGCGAGGACCCCGCTTAGGGACACCGCTGCCAGGCCCTGCTGAGCTCTCGCGCGCTTGCCGATTCATAATTATGCTCGCTGCCGGAGTCGCTGGTGCGGAGGAGGATATGTGTTGCTGAGACTGCGCCGCGCGAACTTGGGGGTTCGCCGCCCGTACGGCAGAAGGCGTGGCGGAATTAACGATGGGACTTAGGGCAGCCGTCACAGGATTCGCAGAGGGGTTGATAGATCTGATCGATGGGGCGGAGTGGTTCGCGGCGCTCGGCCTGAGGAGGGAGGGGAGTTCGTCGGGATCGGTGAAACCGGGCTCATTGCGGTCATAGAGCATCTTGATCTGAGCATCCAGCCGGCGCAGGTGCTTGTCCATTATGATTTGCAGTCTCTGCGTGAGCTGGATCTTCTCAGCAGCAAGCTGGTCTGCCTTGTTGTAGTTCTCTCGTATTGTTGCCCGGATGGTCTCCTCCTTCGGATTGTGGAAGTGACTTCCGTGGGCCTTGATCCATTTCTGGATGCGCGCGTCGCGCTCCTCGATCGTCTTGATGCAATCATTGTACAGGCGGTCTTTCTCGGTGATCTCGTCCTGGATGAAACGGATCTCTTCGGGAAGGTTGGATACCTGGTTGATCCAGTCGTCCAGGATCATAGCCGGGTCGAGCGCTTCAACCGGCGGCATCCTCTTGACGAAGTCGATGGATAGATCGTCTCTAGGCATGGTGTCAACACAGCTCGAGCTGTGGGGAGTTCTAACCCCCAGCTCCGCAAACGTAGATAGTTGCTAAGTAGTCTGAAGGGATGAACAACTCCTCCGGAGAGATGCCCGACGACGAGACAGAAGGAGACCGGTGTTTTCAAGAGTATAGCATACTCGAAAGACAGATGAAGAATCGAGGATTACTGGCTGGCAGGAAACTCAAGCGCGTAAAGACACTGTCGTGTGATGTGACGTGACATCAACAGGCAAAAAACATGGGATAGATGGATGGATGGGTGGATGGATATAAACGGAGAGGGGCCTCGAAATGGCCAATGCTTCTTCTGTTGGGAGGCGGGCTTGTCGATGGCTGGGTCTCAAACTCGAGCGGCGCTCACCTCTGTCAACTCGATCCTGCCGGGCATGCAAGCCAAGGTGGGTTGGTATGCAAAGTAGATGGAGCAAGGACAATCCAGGTAGGAGGGAGAAGGAGGTAATGCAGGTTATAGAAGGTCGTCGTCAGAAGTGAGGGGACTCCGACGAGAATAACTGTCCGCTTTCCTCTTCGAGAGAACCGCCGCAGACAAGTGGACAGGGTGCATAAGACAGGCAGCCCCCCTGCAGCAGCGCAAGCTATTCTGGGTATGTAGGCAGGTAGTCTTGGGAAGGCGAGCGCTTTGTGGGGAGGAAGCGCCGAGATGGACGACGTCTGGCGTGCGCGTGCGCAGATGCTGGTCAGGCTTGTGCATATGCCTCTGGGTGGAAAAGGCGGGATGAATCTCAGCCTCCCGAATTATTAAATCTAGTGTGCACCCCAGTCAGCCCCCAGTCAAAATTTGAGTCGAGAAGGCGAAATGCACTAGCGCCGCAGTGGCACGCTCGCTAGAGTCACCGTACTATGCCGCACTTGGACTAGCGTCAACTCTCGATGCGGGAAGGTGAGGTGGCTTCGAGAATTCGAGATCCGCCGCCGGGCGAGGAGGTACAAGGCCTTCATCGTGAGTCTCCATTCTCAAGTCCTCAACTTCAACACCTGTACATCACATACCCGTAGAACGCGGCACTGACAAGAAGAATTCATACACGACCGGAAACTGACTGACTTGCGTCGTCTTGGCTTGGTATTTACGCATAGAAACACACCAAAGTCATCTGACTTGTTACGCGACGAGTCTTTCGGCATCTCAAAGACGATTCCTCACGGCCTAACCGCGGTCACGTCCAGGAGAGCCAACCACCTCTGGCCCTTCACCTTGTAGCGGATGGTGCCTCCTTGTTGGGTGCGCGGCCAAGATGAATGAGAACCCATACCGATGGCGGCCCCCCAGGCCAAACTACTTGCCTCACGACCCCAGTACCGACTACTCTGTCGTGGAGGAGTATGTCCCGCTGGGGCATTCGACGGACCTGGAGAACGCGACGTACTTCAACAAGTGCAAGCGCACAGCGCAGGAGTTCAACATCACGAGGCCAAAGGGCTACAATGTCTCCTTCCACGCCAACCCGGAGATGGAGAAGCATCATTTCGGCCAGACTCACCCGATGAAACCCTGGCGGCTAACGCTGTCCAAGAGCCTGATCATGTCCTACGGCATGAACTTTGCCATGGACAACTACATCACCAGGGCAGCCACATACGAAGAGCTGAACTCATTTCACGCCAGCGACTATCTGGACTTCCTAGCCACTGTCGCGCCCGAGCCGGTGCCGCGAGACATCGACAACTACGGCACCGACCTGAAATTCAACCTTGGCGGCTCCGACTGCCCCCTGTTTGAGGGTCTGTACGACTACTGCTCCATGTCGGCGGGCACCTCGTTAAATGCCGCGCGTAAGATTTGCAACAAGGAATCCGACATCGCCATAGCATGGGGTGGCGGTCTGCATCATGCCAAGAAGGCAGAGGCCTCCGGTTTCTGCTACATCAACGACATCGTACTCGCTGTACTGCAACTTCTGAGGTGTTATCCCCGGGTGCTCTATATCGACATTGACGTCCACCATGGCGACGGAGTCGAGGAGGCCTTCTTCTCTACCGACCGCGTCATGACGGTCTCTTTTCACAAATACGACCCCCTTAACTTCTTTCCGGGCACGGGCGGCCTCGACGATAACGGCCCAAAGAGCGAGCACAATCCCGGTGCCCATCATGCTCTCAACGTACCCCTGCAGGACGGCATTACCGATGAGCAGTACGAGTGGCTCTTCAAGGCGGTCATCGGCGAGACGGTGGCGCGCTTCCGGCCCTCGGCCATCTGCCTACAGTGCGGCGCCGACTCTCTGGCCGGCGACCGGCTGGGCCGCTTCAACCTGCAGGTGCAGGGCCACGGCGCCTGCGTCGAGTACTGCAAGACCCTGGGCCTGCCGATGATCATGTTCGGGGGCGGCGGCTACACGCCGCGCAACGTGGCGCGCGCGTGGGCCAACGAGACGAGCATCGCCATCGGCGCGCAGAAGAAGATCGACCCGATCCTCCCGCTGCACACGCCGTTCCGCGAGCACTTCCGGCAGGACACGCTGTACCCGACGCTGGAGCAGATCCTGGGCGAGCCGCGGCAGAATAAGAACCAGCAGAAGCGCCTCCTAGAGATCATCCAGCACATCACGGAGCAGCTGCGGTTCGTGAACGCGTCGCCGAGCGTGCAGTACCAGGTCATACCGCCCGACCTGGGAGTCCTCCGGGACGAGGTGGAGGAGCGGATCAAGGAGGAGAACGAGGCGAAGAATGGAACCCTCAGGAAGATCAGGGAGGAGGGGGTCGGTGTTGAGGGAGAGCTTTAGGGCGGGGTTTGCACGGATTTTTCTGGTCTGAGATACCTATGGGTGTTAGATGGTTGGTCCATGAGCAATGACTTGAGCGTCTGATTCCGGTTATATAAAATGTCAAGGCCGGTCGAGGAGTGATCTGAAACAACAATATACCATTCCTTGACATAAGGACTGTATTTGATGAGAGTCCAGCGATAATTGGCCCTCACGAGAACGGGGAGACCTTATAAATGACAAATCGACGTTGTGCTGGTACATACGACCATACCCAGCAGAATACACGGGATCCCGTCCGCTCTCCCCTCGTTAAACTGCTGAGGGCCGGATTAGTAGTTGGGTCGGTGACGACCAGCGAATACCCGGTGTTGTATGTTTTTGCCCTTTTTTGCTTTTATCGTGCTGCTTTCTATCTCCTCTTCTCGGCCGTCCGTTTTCCTTTTTATCAGTTTTCCTGTCCCTACGCCTGTACGAACTACAGTCACGGTACTGTCAAGGGATGGACGACAAAGTCTCCGATTGTCTTATCGGGTGCCTTTCTACTACGATAGCGCGGTGACAGACCGGCGGCAGTGTCCGCCGACGACACAATCCATCTGCTGTTGAGAGCATCGGATGCCAAGCATCTCCAGGCGCCGGAGCTGTATTCTAGACTGGTTACAGCCATTCTAGCTTCGATGCATCTCCCCGGCCTCATTGTCATGCGGTTCGAGCCTGGCATCGAGAGACCGGAGACGGCCGCCAGCCGACGCCGGTGTTGGAAATTTGCCTATATCCGATACCCACAACGGCGGCTCTCTACACTACTCTACGATCGAAAAAGCGACTACTGCAGAGTATGCAACTCGGAAGGGCCGTTTGGAGGGCCCCTCCCGTATCTGCGGCTCTCGAATTTTTTTCTTGACCTTCTCCGCCCAATCTCACAATCCCATCTCGTCAACCGTCCGAGCTGGACGGGGCTGGCCAATGGGTCAAGCGGCCGGGGCATGGCCAGAGCTTCGTCCGGATCCGCTCGAAGCCCACGGATTGGACCGAAGAGCGCATCGAATAGCCTTGCAGGAGAAGCTCGGCGGGGTTGCCGGGCGCTTCCACTGCTGGCTGGCTGGCTGGCAGGTATGTGGCATCTACACTACACGATCTCGGCATGCCCAGATCTGGTCATGTGCCCAAGAAGCAAATTTTCTTCATTGCATCATGCAGTTGCAGCAAAGCACAGACTAGCCGGGGGGCGGCATCTGGCAGGCGCATCTCGCCGTTGCTGGGGTCATCTCGATTCTGTGGTGCACGAGGTAACACTGGACCGTGACACACACGAGCCACTCACACACTATCACCGTCTGACTTCCACTGTGAGGCCATGCCCGCCCGGCCTGGCCTGGCCGGCCTTCCGGAGTGGGGGAGGAGGCGATTGACGGGGCGGGACGCCCTCAAGTGAGGGGCAAGTGGTGAATTGGGAGTGTAGGTGAGTTAGAGCACGGCAAGGTTTCCCAACGCCTTTTACTTGCTTCAGGCTGCTCCGTCCTCTCCTCCTCGCCCTCTTTCTCCTATTCTGTGATGTCAGAGCTATCTCGCCTATCTCTGGTATCTCTCAGCCGTCTCAGCTGTTGCGGCACAAGTGCGCCTCGATCCTGCTGGGGGCCCGCCGGAGCTGCACGTCGCTAGCAACCTAGCTCACCTCTTATCAACGAACCGGTGCATTGGCGAATCCCGGCCGCCGTGCGAGCACAGGCCTGCAGATCGACTGCCCCACCAAACGCTTGGTGGTGGCCACCGGCCCCGTCTGTCTCTGTGTGTGTGTGATTCTCCATTATCTGGCTAGCTTAGCCGTATAAGTAGGCGGCTGGGCTAGCTATGCCCTCCTCCGACAAATGTCGTCGTTCTGGAGGGCAAGCAGGCAGCTCGAGATTCGTGTCGTCCAAGTTCCCCGAGTTGATTGACCGGGCCGAGTCGCTCAGGATGTCTCTCAACCGTGTGTCCTCTCTCGAGAGCTTCACATTTGCCCCTCACGACCACCATGCCAGGCGGAACTCGGAGGCGTCGTCCCGCTCCCGGAAGCTGAGCTTCAACCCTCTTCCCGACGAGTGGAATCCCCCGGCCGCGAAAGCAGACGAAGTCCAGGCTATTGGAGCCTTTGAAGTCCCCACATGGAAGAGACTGTGTAAGTCTACTGCGGTGTCATGGCGTCTTGGCCACAGCTCTGACTCTGCGCAGTGCAGATCGCCGCCACCGTGGTGTACTGCCTGTTCGCGGCAGGAATCATCTTCGGATATGCCGCCCTGAAACCTGTCCTCAAGAAAGAGGGTGCCTACCGAGAGACCTGCAGTGTCAGTAACGACGATCCCGACAGCATAAACACCTGTGGTGAGTACCTGCGTGAATCTCTGCTCAGGTTGGATGTTGAGATAGAGAATTAACATGCCGTCTCAGTCGAGATCCGTCTCAATTTCATGTTCACTGTTGCCGCAGTTTCGACCAATGTAGCGGCTCTTCCGATTGGCGCCATCCTCGATCACTATGGTCCCCGGGTCTGCGGCCTCCTGGGCAGCTGCTTCCTCACTGCCGGTGCGCTGTTCATGGTGTTTGAGAACCAGCTGCCCTTCGACGGCCTCATCTGCGGGTACTTCTTCCTGGCACTTGGCGGCCCCTTCACCTACATATCGTCGTTCCAGCTGTCCAATGCCTTCCCGAGACACTCCGGCCTGATCCTGGCCCTTCTCACCGGGTCCTTCGATGCGTCGAGCGCACTGTTCCTGGTCTACCGCATCGTCTTCGAGAAGACGAACGGGAGCCTCGGCCACCGTAGGTTCTTCACGTACTACCTGGTGGTGCCCGTCGTCATCGTCCTCGTGCAGATCTTCCTGCTGCCGAAGCAGTCCTACAAGACGGTGGGCGAGCTCATCGAGGAGATCGAGGAGCCGATATCAGACGTCGAGCCGTACGACCAGGTGGACGAGCACACCGCCCTGCTGCGCGAGGAGCGCAGGGAGCAGCGGGCCTCGATCGTCTCGAACATCGAGGAGCTGCTGGGCTCGGCCCAGGCGGATAAGCAGATGAAGAAGGAGGAGCGCAAGAACGAGATCTCGGGCGTCTGGGGCGTGATGCACAACAACACAGCCCTAGAGCAGATCTTCTCGCCCTGGTTCATCCTGATCTGCCTATTCACAGGTCAGTTTAGGCGCAACTGGACTTCCTCGAGTGTCGGTCCAGCTAACATCGGATGCAGTTATCCAAATGACGCGGATCAACTACTTCGTAGCCACCATAAGGCCCCAGTACGAGGCGATCTTCCACTCACACGAAAAGGCCGTTGAGATCAACAACTTCTTCGACATGGCCCTGCCTCTCGGCGGCCTCATCTCGATCCCCTTCATCGGACTCTTCCTCGACCACACAAGCACGGTGGCGGTCCTGACAACCCTAGTCACAGTGGCCACCATCATCGGCGTCTTCGGCATCATCCCCCACATGTGGTCCGCCTACATCAACGTCTGTCTGTTCGTCCTGTACCGACCGTAAGTTCATCTGCAGCCCCCTCCAGCAGATCATTGCTCGGCCTCGCCGCCAGGATATCCAAAGCGCTGATCCTCGTCGCAGATTCTACTATACCTCCGTGTCGGACTACAGCGCCAAGGTCTTCGGCTTCCGCACCTTCGGCAAGGTCTACGGGACCATCATCTGCCTGTCCGGCCTGTTCAACTTCTCACAGTCTGGGCTGGACTTCCTCTTCCACGAGGTGTTCGGCGGCAACCCGGTCCCCGTGAACCTCATCCTGCTGGCGGCGGGCCTGGCCGTGGGCGTCGCGCTGGTGCTGTTCGTCGGACTCAAGTCGCGGTCCATGAAGCGGAAGATGCTGGAGGAGGAGGCGGAGGGCGCGTTCACGGGGAGCGACTGAGGCGAGTCAAGTGCTCTGGTGGGTGTCTGATGTGATGTTTTGTGTCTTGGGGGGAAGGGGAGGGGTTCTGGTCTGCGCTGAAGCGTATGCGTATGCGTACTTAGAAGATGTGTTTTAAGGAGCATTTGCGGTCTTTGCTAAGGCGTTGGGAGTCGAGCCTGTTATCTGAGGCGGAGGTAGGCAAAAAGTGTGGTGTTCGTTCGAGACATGCCAGCTATGACATCTTACATCCAGTTATCTGGGAGCGTCACAACAGTTCACATAGTATATATGATCATGACTCCATGACTCCCAGGGTGGGATAAGACATCATGCAGGTTTCTGTGAAGAACAAGTCAGATGAGTTGCTTCCTTGCGGAATTCTACTTCGATTCTACAAGGACAAGCCAGTCCTTGATGGATTCCCTCGTCCACCCAGAGCTGTCGCAAGGTCAGCACCTGCCGACGATCGCGAATTCTATGAGCGATCTGAGACATCTCAGTGTTAAATTCGTTGTCTGGCTCCCATAGTCTAAGATGAGAATAGTCTCACAAGCAGTTGCGGTGCTGTGCGAACCCTTCATGGTTCCCGCAAGTAGTGGCACAACACTGGCCCGTCTAGAAGGCGGCGTTCCACTCCCGGACGGCAGGTCTCGACCTGCAGACAGCATCAACGAGCTGGTTGATTATATTCAGCAGCTCGCTTTACAGAATGGATCTTCTGTAACCAAGAGGCATCCTCGCAACCTCAGGATTTACTGTACTAAACCCGAGTCTACGCCGGCCTTCTGACGAAGGTGACATTTGGCATCTATCGACCAGCCACCTACCTGAGATTCGTAAAAAAGTACGATCCGATTGTGGTGCACGCCGGGCTATGACCCTAGGCCTGAGTCGGACTTGCGGAATCGGAGAGTGGCCTGCATCGCGGAAGTCATATGTATACCTTACATACAACATCAGCGTAGTCCGAGCCCGTACCCGTCTTTAGCACAGATGTTGGTGAGATGAGCCCCGCCATCCCCGCCGAGCCGCCGTGGGGCCAGTGCCAGGGTCCTAAGCTCCATTCAGCTCGAGGGCGGTTAAGATGCCATGCCATTAGGGTCTCGACGCGCCGGGTATCGAAGAAGGAGAGTCTGTGGGTTCGCGTATGGGAGGGGAGGATGTTATTAAATATGCGGCATAACCCAATACGAACCGGCATCTCGCCGGGCGCTTCCCCCGTCGGGCCATACAGTACGCAGACCGAGCAGCCATTCGCCATTCGCTCCCGCATCAGCAGCCTTAAGCGCCCGTTGGACGGCACCAATCAACGGCCATTCCCGCGATGGCGCCCGCAGGGCCAAGCCAAGGAGGGGAAGGGGCCAGGATGATGCCGCCGGCGGGCGCCTGTCCCTCCCGCCGACTCCCTGCACGCGTGGCCGCCGCAACGTCGAGGCGCTCTGTGCTTTGTCTGTGGTCCCTCGGCCCTTTGCTTGGTTGGTATTTCTTGATCGTTGCTGCTTCGCGTTGCCTTTGCGCCGAAACAAAGCCTTTCTGTGCTCCTCGAGCTCTTTCTTGTCTCGAAGCTGTCTCGTCCAGTTGCTCGTCTTCCCGGAACCATCACGGGCGACCTGATATGCGGCCCTGAACCAGACCCCACCCCCTTGGACAAGTGACAAAGTCCAAAGTACAGTACTCGAATCCAAGCTCCAAAAATAACTTTCCCTCTTCGTCGCTGTGCGTCATCCTGCGTGCGCCTGTCTAACGGCAACCGGCCGCGTACCTGCGCAAGTCCAGCATCGCCATGGCCGACCGATCGAGGGGGCTGTCAGACGAAGAGCTCTTCATGAGCAGGCCCGCCGAGGAGTGCGACAGCCCGACCGTCGAGCCTCTCAGGATATTCAAGCCCCAGAGCCCTACGCTGGCCGCAGACAAGCCGACCGAACGCTTCAAGTACCCTGCGCCGACCGCCTCTGCGGCCGCCGCCCCTCCATCCTCCTACTCCTCTTCGTCGAAGAAGCCGAGCTTCCCCTTGCCGCCCGGCGCATCCAGCTCTGCGAGCCCACTGCCATACCCGGACGACGAGATAGTCTCAAAGCCCTCCAGGCCCTCGTACGCTCAAGACAGCCGCAAGTCGTCAGCATCAAGCAAGAGCTACGCCAGTCCAGTCTCAGCGTCAGGCTCATACAATGACACCTCGCCCCGGCTGAACCTAAGTCCCGTGGACAGCAAGGGACCGGGCCTTGCAGAACGTCGTGGGACTGCCCCTAGACCCATCACCAGCCCGTCCAGCCCAGGCGGAGACAAAGACGAGCTGTTTGCGAAACCTCTGGTGAACCCCCAGCAGAAGATCTCTACGGCTTACCAGCAGAAGCCTTACTACCCTCCCCCTGGCGGCGCATCACGACTGGCTGTCACCAGCACCAGTGCTTCGCCGCCCAATGCCGGTCATCGCCAAGAGCAAGACACTCTAAAGATGCCGGTGGACAACGGCGTGAACCGCTTCGCTTCTACGGCGTCTACGTCGACCACCCGTGCCAACAGAGGATCGCCACCGCCACCGGAGACTCCCATCGTCGAGCCCGGCAATCCCCCCGGCGGTGGCATCGAGGCACGGTATGCGGCCGCCGGTATCTCCGGCACCGCGACCCTCAGCCAGTTTCAGGCACAGAGTGCGGCCGCAACACAGCGGCTGGCAGCATATGGCGGGCAGGCTCCGACGCAGCAGCCAGCGGCGCGACCGTGGACGCCAACCGAGACCCCTGATCAGCAGCCTCACGGCCCCCCTACCGTCTATCAAGGTTCGAACCCTGTTACAAGTCCTGCGCCGCCGACTTTCAGTCCTCCTCCTCAACAACAACAACAGCCTGCGCCGGGCCAAAATCAGCCGAGCCTGCAAGTGAGCGTTCTGGAGCAAGACTTCCAGCGCATGCAGGCCTCGACTCCTCCTCCGGCGTACACTAGTGTTAATCCTAATGCGAATTCGCAAGCGTATCCGAATGAGAAGCAACGGCCACAGGCCGCCGCATCGAGTGCAAACTCCACTCCAGCTCCGGCCGTTGCCTCTGCCGCCGTGGCTGGCATCCCCGGTCCCGCCAACAATGCGGCGCCGAACGGGACCGCGAAGCAGAGCAGCCCTGCCGCTGCCGGACTCGCTTCTCCAGCCCTGCAGCACCCGGGTCACCCGGCTTTTGCCAACGACCCGCGGCCAGAGGCCACGCAGAATGGTCAGCCTGCCCTGTCGCACACGCCGTCAGTAGCTGCTGGCCCTGCGTCACCCCCGCCACTGCCGGAGGGATGGATCGCTCACCTGGACCAGAACTCTGGTCAGTACTACTACATCCACCTTGCCACGCAAGCTACACAGTGGGAGTTTCCCAAGGGGCCGAATCCTCTGCACCACGAGACAGCCCCTCTTTCACCGACTGCGTCTACATATGGAAACCCGTTGATGTCTCCGTTTGGCGGGAAGCAGCCCATGGCATCTCCTAGCCTCTATCCTCCTCAAACACCCGGATACGCAGAGAGCATCATGAGCGTCGCCGCATCTGCAACGCCCACTGCGGCAGGGTTCTCAGGGCCGCCGCCGAGTGCCGGTGTGGACATGTACAAGATTACCCCCACTAATGGTGTTTACTTTGGACCGTATCTTCGCTATGTGAACATGGACGTCGAGAAAGGTATCTGGCTGGGCAGCATCTTGATCGTCACGGAAGCACCCCAGCCGCCGACGATCCACATCCACCGGAGCATGGACCTGTCTCCAAACCCACGGCAGCTGATGCATCAGACGATATTCACGCACCAGCGGTGGACATTCTACAAATACGACATCGACCTGCAGATGAGTGACGCCGGGACGGAGCGCTGGACCTACGCCGTGACCTCGCATCTGGGCTGCACGAGGTACGAGTTCGTCGTGGCCGGACGGCACGAGCTGGGCTGGCGCTTCATCGCGCACTCGGGCAACGACTTCGCGCCGAGCACCTCACAGAACGAGAGGGCCAAGCTCGGCGGAACGGGCTTCATGTGGAAGGACGTGCTGCAGAAGAACGTCGAGTGCGGCGGGTTCCACGTCCAGCTTGGACTCGGCGACCAGATCTACGGGGACCGGCTGTGGAGGGAGGTGCCGCTGCTGAAGCAGTGGCTGGCCATGCAGGGCCGAGAGAACCGGAAGAATGCGCAGTGGACGGCAAGGCACGAGGAGGACGTGTCGCATTCCTACTTCCACTATTATACGAGCCACTTCGACCAGCCCTTCCTTCGCGAGGCATTCGCCCAGATCCCTCATATTCTCCAGATTGATGACCACGACATGTAAGTGCCAACATTGGCTAGGATTGGGGAGGATTGAAGCTAACATGGCAAACAGCTTTGATGGCTTTGGGTCATACCCCGAGTATATGCAGCAGTCTGCCATCTTCAAGAATATCGGGCGCATCGCTATCGAGATGTACCTGCTCTTCCAGCACCACACAACAATCGAGATAATGCGCAACGTCAATAGCGACCTCGATCTCTTCACCATCACCGGCACCGGCTGGCACTTTGTCAAATATCTCGGGCCTGCAGTCGTCGTCGTGGGACCCGACCTCCGATCCGAGCGGACGGCCACTCGCGTCATGGCCGGCCCAACATACCAGGGCCTCTTTCCCAAGGTGGCCATGCTACCGCCCAGCGTGCAGCACTGCATCTGGATGCTGTCGGTGCCGGTGGTCTACCCGCGGCTCGACACGATGGAGACGCTGGCCAACACGTTCGCGACGGGCAAGAAGGCGGTCAACACGACGTACAACCTGCTGGGCAAGGTGACTAGCTCGGTGGCGGGCGTTGTGGGCGGCAAGGAGGTGGTGCAGCAGGGGTTCACGACGATGAAGAAGATGGTGGGCAAGCAGGGGCTCATGGGCAACGTGCTCAACCAGTTCGGCGAGATCGACATCGCCGAGGAGCTCAAGGACCTGTGGACGCACGATTCCAAGGACCTGGAGCGCACGTACCTGATCCGCACGCTGCAGGGCATCGCGCACCAGAAGGGCATACGGATGACGTTCCTGTCTGGAGGTAAGCCTTCTTTCCGCGCCCGCCTTTCCCATCCCATCATAACAAACCCCGTCTCCCTCGCCCAGCATACCCATGTTCATGTCTTGCTAACGATCTCGGAAAACAGACGTCAACTGCGCCGGCGCCGGGCTCGTTCACGACCCCTCCCACCCCTCGGACCACAAGACCATGTACCAGCTCATCACCTCGCCCATCGTCGCGGCCCCGGCCTCCAACTACCTCCTCAAGCTGCTGCACAGCGGGTCCTCGACCAAGATGCTCTACGTGCCCGCCAACGGGCACCGGTCCTCGCCGTCCGAGGCCTCGGACACCAAGGAGGACATGATGGAGATCTTCCACACCGACGCGTCCGGGTCGGCCCGCGAGATGAAGAAGCTGATGGGCCGCCGCAACTACGCCGCCTTCCTGGCGTACGACCCGGAGGCCGTCCCCGGCACGGCGTACGCGTCGCCGGCCGGGCAGGCCCAGCAGCAGGGCTTGAGCCGGCTGAGCCTCGCGGTGGACTTTGTGGTCCAGGGGGACGGGGCGTTCACGACGCCGACCAAGTACGGACCCGTCATCGTGCCGCATCTGGAGTTCGGGCACTGAGGGGATGGTGGTGGTGGTCGGGGTTTGATGACCGTGATGAAACGAGTGGCAAGCGGCTGTTTCTTTTCTATCCCTGTTCTCGATGTGTCCCCTTTTTATTTAGAATATTCGGCCTAGTTCATATGACACGTTCTCAAGCGGGATTTCGATGTTATTTATTTAGTTAAGCATCTATCCACAGTTCTAGCCATTGATGGTATCTATTTTTCTCGTGAAGGCCGTTGTTGGCCCGACCATGCAGGTCCTGCCCTGCTTGGCTGGTTTCTGCATTTTCCCTACCCGGATTGTCCTGCTCTCCTCCTTCGAAACGACGCATGCGAGGATTCCCATCTTATACGCACAAGCTCGACTCTAGTCGATGCGCCTCCCAGCTTGGGCCGAGCTCTTTAAACAAATCAAGAGGTTCTACTACAGGTCGAACAGCTTCTTGACCTGGGCGATGGTGTCGTCGGGGTCATTGACAGCGTGGCCGACAGTGCGCGGGTCGCTGTAGATCTCGAAGTCGTTGCCGCCCTCCATGGTCTTGTCGCCGAAGAAGTGGATGGTCGTATAGGTGACGCCGCCGGGCTTCTTGGCCTCGTTCTCGAGGTGCTGCAGGCAGTACCGCTTGTCCCAGCCGGTGGGGAAGACGTCGAAGGAGATCTGGCCGCCGATGGAATAGCTGATTCGCCTAGTTAGCATGTACTGTTCCGAGCCTTGGGGATCTTCCTCATCTCCTGAGAGGAGTGGGGGACGGGGCGTGCGCCACTCACGTCAGGTCCAGGTGCGGGAACCGCTCCTTCAGCTTCTCGATGAACTTCTCGCGGATGCCGTGCTCGAGGTCGTACTTCTGGTAGTCGTCGCGCTCCTGGACGCTGGCGTTGCGGCCGATGGGGCTGACGTTGACCATGCCGTTGCGGAACTCGAGGAAGGTGCCGCGCTTGACGGGGATGTCGAGGTCGGCGACGTAGTGCAGCACGAAGCTGGCGAGCTCCTTGTACTGGTCCTCGCCGATCCACTTGATGAAGCTGTTGGAGGGCAGCGAGGCGCCGTTCTTGTACGCCGTCAGGCCGTTCTCGGCGAAGCAGAAGTCGAACAGGCTCGTCACCGGCGTCTCGGGCGCGCCGAGCTGCTCCTGCTGCTTGGCGAAGTCGCTGCCGCCCACGTAGCCGATGGCGCACTTCTGCCGCAGGCGCGCGAGGAGGTCGAGCATCTCTGGGGTGGCATGCTGTAGGAAGGGAGAAAGGCGGTCAGCCGGCGTGGTCTAGGTAGCTAAGGGGAGAGGCTGGCCAGGTAGGAGGAGTATGAGGCCGTGGAGATACAAGGAAATTGAAAATTTGAAAGGAAAGCCGATGTGCCAGGCACGCTCTCAATCAGGACGGCAGCGGGTGCACTCACTCTCCGGGCGGGCGACAGGGTGTTGTCGACATCAAACAGGCATATGGTGTTCTTGAGGGACCGCTCCTCCAGGGGAGGGTAGGGGATGCCGGCAGCCGTCGTCGTCATCGTGGAGCCTCTTGTGCGCTGTAACTTTCTGTGAGAACCGGTCAATTGGCTGTGCAACCCGGCGGCAGGGTCGCTTTATATGCCCGGACGATCGCGGAAAAGATTCGTGGCTGTTTCAGAGGGAGAGGAGATCTGGTCTTTCGGTGAAGGAATTCTGCCCCTCCACGGGGGGATGAGCTTCGTGTCCAACGGCCCTTCCTCCCCGCTGTGCTTCGCTGGGACCCCTCATTGGCCCCGCACCACACCGAGCTCTCTTCCCATTGGTCACTGGCTTGTTCTTCTGCGCAGGGATACAAGCTTTTGGCGGGGCAGGGGTCGTCGTTACTCAGGTACACACAGGAGCCTTAATAAGCGAGCAGAGTCGTCGGGGGTCGGTGGTCGGTGGTCGGTCCTCGAGATAGGTATCTCGGGCACAATGGAACCTCCGGCGTTGGATGCGGCGGATGTGCTTCGTCCGAGAAGGATACTTCAGATGTTGTCGAAGTGGGTTCCACTATCACCACGGCCCCTGAGTTGGAGGAGACACAAGGAAGGGTGCTTTGCAGGAGACCTCGAGCGTCTGAGATGTCCCTGGCAGTATAAAGTGATACGCAGAATCGCCGCGGCTATGTAGGTATTTGCTGACGCTATCTAACACTGCTCATATCCATATCGACAAGAAAAATATCGTGTATCATCGTACTCATCTAGGTCTATGCGACGTCCCTCCACACACCCGTCATCTCAACCGCGAGGTTGACGATCGTGCTGAGGGACCAGATCGCTATGAGCCCCCACCCGATCTTCCGCGTCATCATCCATCTGTTCGCCGGGACTACGATGAGGAGCACGATCAGAGTTAGCAGCACCGTGACCGCCGATATCAGAAGCGTGCCGCCGACCTCGAGCTTGTAGGGTTTGTAGTCCATGGGCCGGTCAGGGTGTTTGTGGTGCTTCTGGTCGGCGTGCTTGACGGTCATCCACGCGCCGCCGATGCCTATCCCGAGAAGAATATTGAGTAGCGGCCCGCCAAAGCATGCCGAGCTATAAACCATGTCAGGCAATGTTCTTGTCATGAAGTTGACCCATTCCTGGAAACTTACAGTGCCATTACCGGATAGCCGAGCCGGGCGACGGTGACATCAGCAACAAGATCGCCAAGGGAATTGCCCACGGCAAAGATCGTGAGGCCAAGGATGGCTTCCGAGATTCCCAAGATGAGGCCAAAGGCTTTCAGTACCCCGACTACTTCTCCAGCCACCGTGGAGATCCAAGCAACACTGATGACGAACCCGAGGAAGCAGAGCAGGTAGTGATACTTTGGCTTCTTCTCCGGTGTGGTGGTGAGCAACAAGATGGCCAAGACGATGAGAGAAAAGATCAGAGAATACAGCACAAGCTCCATGAGGTCCTTGCCAGGCGTCTCCATAGTCTCTCTTGTATTGGCCCAGACGATGAACGCGGTGAAGAGTGGGCCGGTGAAGATTTGCAGAGAGACGAGCCACCGGTTCCACCCAGCCGCATCGTCGCTCCCTGTTCCCTCTGAAGGTAGGCCGATTGTTGGTTTCGGTTGTCGAGACTCTGGTGCTGGATGTTGCACATTGCTGGGCAGATGCTGCGACTCTTCAGGGGGGTCGATGGTTATGACGGCTGACGAAGACGTGTCGAAAGACGCACGATGGCGCGATCTCGCGCTTCTCCTGTACTCCTGCCACTCTGTTTCTGGTCTGACGGAAGCATCCTGCTCCACTGATATAGGCGGTGCTACATTACCCGGCTCGCCTGGTGGCGGCGGATCAACAATGGAGGTCTCGGACGAGTCGTCTGGCGATTCTGTCTCGACAACCGGTAGCGTTGTCACCAAGAGGAAGATGCTTGGAACCGAAATCACGCTGACAAATTTGTCCCAGATGTTCTTGTCCTTCCAGGCCTGAAGAGTGGGAAACAGTATGCCGTACAGAATATGTGGAGCCGGCAGAAACCTGTAAGGCCACCACCTCACAGGTTTGGGAGACTCGTCATGGTCCAGCCCCGGGAGACTCGTATGGTCATCCAACACCGAGCTCGGAAGCACAAAGCTCCTCTGGTCCTGGGGCAGCGGACTAAAAGGCATGGGTGATTCGGTTAGGCCAGGGAAAGGCGACAATGAAGGGGATGAAGTCTGGCTCGCCCGAGACTGAGGGCTCGGAATTTGGAGCTTGAGTGGCCCCGAAGCAACTGATGCTTGTGATGACCGGCGAGAATGGCCGTGCTGCTGAGGCTCCTGTCTGCCGTCGGGAGGAGCGAGATGCCCGCCCTTGGTCGACAACGAAGGACTCGGCGTCCGATCTCGATCCCCAATAAGTGGAAATTCCTCTGCAGATGTGTCACTTGGCGACTGCATGGCAATTTGGGGGGCTTCGAGAGGCTCGAACCCAAGATTCAGCGGCGTGTCGCCGGAGGATAAGGCACGCTCCCGGTTGATAGGCTGCGCAGCCGCGGTCGGTAGACTACCTGTGGTAGGCTCATCTTCTAGCCGTCTGGACTGGTAATCCGATGAGCTTCGACTGAGGGGAGTAAGGCGCATATTGCGTGCCTTTTGAAGGGATGAAAGTACGGATCTAAATTCGAGTGCGCCAACCAAACTGGGGCGTATGGCGGTGATAGTTGTGTTGCTCCTCTTCCCTCGAGGGCGGTTGACGCGCATGCTGCTCGTCATTTCTGCTGCCACATGCATGCCTCGGTCCTCGTCGTCCAAGGGACTCTCGTCAATTTCGACTCGTGGCCCGCTCTCCAGTGCGGTGATATCGACGCTCTCGACTGTACTTGGGCGGCCAACTGTCACATCAGCCTCTTCCTCCTCGTCGTGGAACGGTTCCAGCTCATCAGCAGACTGTGACGGAACTGCATAGTAGTGGCCGCGAGAAGCAGCCTCCCTAGCCCGTTTGTTCCTACGACTCGTGGTATACCAATGCCAGCCGACGACCACGATGACGTAGAAAACGTAGAAGCCGATCATGACGCAGCTTTCCCACAGGTACAGGTGCCCGTCCGACAGGAAAACCATCGTGAAGCCCACTGCGGCGATGAAGAAGCATATGTCCCGTACAAAGGTCCTCTTGCTGACTTTGAATTCGCGGACGAGGGCCATGGACCCGGCGACGACGGCGGTGATGAAGCTGGCGGCGCCGATCAGCTCACCCACGGCCATACTGCCGCTATTGGAGCCCATGGCCGCGAATGTACTGAAAACGTCGGGGGAGCCATTCCCGAAAGCCAGGAAGGTCACACCCGCCAGGCTCTCACTGAGACCAAGGATGCTCGCGATGGTGCTCAGATTGACGCTGAAGAAGTCACTCGCAGCGATGCCAATCGTCGTAAACAGTAGACCGAGCCAGATAACCAAGATTCCGAATGCTACTGGCTGTGCGGAGCCGACGCCGCAGTAGTAGAATGTCAGGTAGGGGAGCAATCCTGCCTCGTAGTCGGCACACTTTGCCTTGACAAAAGCGCATTTATCGGCAGCATGATGGAGCTCCGCGCATTCCTCGTCCTCCTTCGCCCTGGGATGGAGTCGCAAAGCATCGCCATCGCCTGAGGTGCTCCGCTTGAGGAAGAGCGAGTAAGTTGTGAGGAGGGTCAGGATGAGGACGGTGCTGTAGAAGGGCCTCAAGCTGAACGGGCGACGTCGCGGCTTGAGGACAGACATCCTGATTAGCTGCTGCGTGGAGTTCCTGATATGCGCCGCATCATCTAGAGACTATGACGCAGCAGCTGGCTCGATACGGATGCTAGTATGAGAGTAAGGATATATGTACGGATTCGCTCTATTAAAGATACTGAGTTCTTGGACGCTCTTCAAGACATTTGAGCGACACGAAGTTGCAGAAAGTGAGTGTCACGAACATCGAAACAGGTTGGTCCGCGCGCTACAGCATGTGGCGGGATGCTACGGTGCTGGATTTCGTAACTGCGGGCGGCGTCACCCGTTAGAGACACCGACTTCAATCCAATTCATTAAAGCTCGCCCACGAAACCCGCTATTGCAGCGATGGCGCTGCCATTCGTTGAGCCAGTCTCTTGGCGTTCTACACCGCACGCGCGGTGATTGCGGCCTCCGAATGGTGCCGCGGCCCTGCTTGAGAAGGGCTGGCTGTGCCCCCCAGCCCCGTACCCCCGTACCCCGATCACTCTATCCTTCCCCTCCCCTAGTGCTCCTTGGCTGGCCACGTGACGGCTTATTCAGCCCGGCGTAACTATTTGTTTACACGACTTCCACTTTGGGAATATTCGCTTCTTGAACGGCGCAACGCGAACCTGTCGCGGACATCTATCATCACGACAAGCCTTCACTTATCGACGCACAACCGGCCAAAATGCCTCGAGTCGCGCAGGTTCCGCGCGCGAGCACGGCGAGCAGCAGAAGCGGCAGCAGGGTGGCTTCCGGGTCTGCGACCGCGTCTCCATTCAAATCCCCCATCAAGTAAGTAAACAATGGGGGAGCAAAAGATGGTCGACGGTCAACAGGGCGAGGACGGATTCTCACAAACGGCTGCATTAGGATCCCATTGAACGATGACGCTCAGGAGAAAGCACAGCGCCTCCACTCCCGGCAGGCGTTGCACGAGAGGCAAATCAACCAGCTCAAGGCTGCTGCGACCACGCCCCTGCGCAAGACCAGCGTCAACCTGAACGACTTGGAGAATGCCTCACCCGGGTCGAATCCGCGGACGCCGCACGGCCGGCCCTCTGGCAAGGAGAACAATAGAAAGAACAGCCTTATCCCGGACGAGGACGACTTCGTGGTGGGCGGCAGCGCGGTCACACCGATGAAGCGCGTCCCGATCCTGGCCAACTTCGAGGAGTGGATGAAGATGGCGACGGACAACAAGATCAACGCGACCAACTCGTGGAACTTCGCGCTCATCGACTACTTCCACGACATGTCGCTGCTCAAGGAGGGCGACGGGGTCAACTTCCAGAAGGCCAGCTGCACCCTCGACGGCTGCGTCAAGATCTACACGAGCAGAGTCGACAGCGTCGCCAGCGAGACGGGAAAGCTTCTCAGTGGCCTGGCTGACAGTCGCGACAGCAAGAAGAAGGACAGGGAAGGCGAGGACGGCGATGAGAGCGAGGAGGAGGTTGATGAGGACGGCACTGTTAGGAAGAAGCCTAAGAAGAAGGTATGGCTCGCTCTGGACATTGTCTCCGCGTACGGTCAATCTGCTAATCACTCTGACAGACACAGCGCTCGTCTGAAGCCACATTAGCTCCATCCTTTGCCTCATTGCAGCTGAAGAAGTTCGAGCTCGAGTTTGCCGTCGATCCGCTCTTCAAGAAAGCTTCCGCCGACTTTGATGAGGGCGGAGCCAAGGGCCTTCTGCTCAATCACTTGATGATCGACTCTCAGGGTCGTATCGTCTTTGACAGTAGTGATGATGCCGGCGACTCTCGTACAAAGAAACAGCGAGATGAGGACGCCGACGAGGAAGCGGAAGATGGACATGCCGAGGAGGGAACACCTGAGCCAGAGCAAGAGGTCGAAGATGATGAGGACGTCGAGATCGATATCTCCGCACTCGGATCTCGATTCTTCCCTGATCTTGGCCGCCTGGATGGTCTTGACGTCTGCCCTTCCTTGAAAACCTTCGATCTTGGTGACCCGTCAGGATCTATGGACATTCCCTTCTTGTGGGCCCCTGAAGACTGGCGGCAGGATCATGATAAAGACAAGGCTGCTGGAGAGGCCGGGGTTGGGAACAAGTCGGGCATGTTCATTGACGAAGACAACCCGCTGGGTTTCGACGATACCGATGGCATTGGCGCTTTTGACATCGGCGGCGACGTTGCCTTCGGCGAAGGTGGTGAAGCCTGGGCTAGAGAGGCTGCTCTGGAGCCGCAGATGCGTGTCTTCGATGCCGGCCTAGGCGATGACGGTGTTGCCGGTGGTGACGGTGTAGACATGCTCGACGGCGAGAACGGCGAGTATGTCGTCTCCATGATGCACGCGCAGAAGCCCGACCAGATGCACGAGGATATCCTGAGCTACTTCGACCAGGCGTTGCAGAAGAACTGGACCAACGCCGAGCACTGGCGGATACGGAAGATCAAGGACATCAACAAGCCTGCCGCGCCGACGAGGCAGCGGAAGGAGAAGGAGCCCTTCGAGATCGATTTCGTCTCGCCGCTGGACCCGTCCGTCGCTGATCTCATCTACACCCAGGCGTCTAGCAACTCGGCCATCTCGCTACCCAAAAAGGACTGGAAGTCCAAGACGCGGAATCTCCTCCCGGATGACAAGCACTTCAACTCGAAGCAGCTTCTCAGTCTCTTCCTCAAGCCCAAGGCGCGCATGGGCCGGCGGAGACTGGGCGGCCGAGGTGGCGTGTTCGGCAACGTCGACAACCGCCAGGGCGAGCTGCCGGACGGCGCCGAGATGGACGAGGCGTTCTGGGCGTCGCAGAAGGGCCCGCTGCACCAGGGCGGCGCCGAGAGCTCGGGAGGCGACGGCGAGACGGTGCTGCCGCAGGGCGACTACGACGCCAACTTCTTCCAGGACGACGGCCTGCCCTTCGCAGGGGGCATCGACGACGACGACGACATCGACGAGTTCGCCGACGCGCGCGAGCACTTCTCGCCCGGGCTGGGCGGCGATGGCGTCCAGATGGAGACCATCGGCGCGACGAGCGCGTTCAACGGCCTGACGGTCACGAACCCGGCGGACCTCGCGTTCGGCACGATGCTGGTCACGCAGAGCAGGCGGGTCAGGCCCGAGTACGTGCAGTACGCGCGCGTGGCGAAGAAGGTGGACGTCAGGAGGCTGAAGGAGGAGCTCTGGAACGGGATGGACTTTGAGAAGCTCGAGAATGTAAGTCTCCAAGCTACTCCCTGTGCATCTACAATGTCCACAGGCACTGACGAACAACTCTACACAGGGCCAGGACCCCGACCGGTCAAGGCTGCCCACGCCGCCGGAGGAGACCGAAGCCGCCGCGAAGTCGCAGGCGGAGGACGCGCCGACGCTCAAGTTCACCAACGTCATGAACGGCCTGCAGTCGGTCTACCCGAAGCCGGTCATGGACGACATCTCGACCAGCTACTGCTTCATCTGCCTGCTGCACCTGGCCAACGAGAAGGGCCTCGTCATCGAGAAGGCGCCCGACCTGATGGAGCTGGAGATCCGCAAGGACTGGAGCGCCGAGATCACGGCCGAGTAAAAGGGGGAGTCTGGGGCATGAAATGATTTCCCTTGGATGGGAGGTGTATCCGGCTTCAAAGAGTCGGTGACGCGGGCTGGCTTGAAGAGGATGTTTACGAGCATACGGTGTGGGATGGGCAAACAGGGCGTGTTTTTTTCTGTTTTCCGCTCCTGGAGGGATGTGTGTATGGCCGTGGAAAGGAGCCCGCGTGAGCCTGTCTGTTACGAACCTTAATGAATACCATCGCTGTTCTCTTGCCTTACATCAGATGTCTTACTGGGCCATGTTTCGCTCACTACCCGAGGTGGACGGACAGTCCATTCTGTTATGCCGACGGTGAAGGACAACCAGGCATCGCCGCCTGGTCGGGGCAGATGTTGGAGCTCGTATGTCGCCCGTACCCTGACATGCACGCCGTAACCTCCGATGTATACACTCATCTATAAATTTTGCGTTACTTGGCATACGTTACATGGCAATGAACCTACTGCCCGTGCATACCGCAATCCAAAAGCTCTTTTCAGTCCCTTCTCCGGTTGCCCGGCTGGGCCTCTGCCTTTCCTCCCTCCGCCTCTTCCTCTTCCTCTTCCTCCACGGCATCGGCAGCGCTCTCTTCGAAGGCGGCCAGGAGCTCGTCTAGCTTGTGCTCCAAGCTAGTTAAGCTCGCCTCGATGGCCGTAGCTGCCTGTTCGCCTCTACATCGGGGGAGATTGTCCTGTCAGCGGGGCAATGGCATGGTAGAGATGAAAAAAGGGAGGGGAGGAGAAGGAAAGGGATGGGACGATAGGAGAAGAGGAGGCTCTCTCGCCAGCGTGCCCTAGAGAGAGCCGCCGGCTCCCGGAATCGAACGCGCCTGAATGGCATGGCGCCCGAGCGGCCCGAGCGAGCCACGCCTTGGGGTCTGTCTACCGAGACCTCCCCAGCAGCCGGCTTCCGACCGCGGGCGTGACTCCACGCTCTGCTCGCATAGGCGCTCCGGCATGTGTTTCCGTAGCTGGGAAGTCTGGCGGGGCCTGAGCAGCATCCTGCTGCATGCCTCGTCGGGCGCAAGGGGGCCCGCAGTGCGCGGAGGCGAACCCAGACGAGAGAGACGAGGCAGTTCCCCGAGCTTCCGGGGCTCGTCATATGCGATAAGGGTATTGGGCAAAAGGGAGCGAGGATCGCTGGCCAGTAGATTGCAGAGGGCTGATCACTCGAGCAGCAATGTGTTGGACGCGAGACTAGCGGCTAGTATCTGCTGTCACGTCTTCAGAGGAATGGGAGCGCCCAACAGAGCTGGAAAGGTACTTTGTACAGGTGATGTGATGGGGAAAAGGCTAGGAGGAAAGTCGGCATGTCGTCCGTCTCCTGCGCGCGTTGCACTGCCTCAGACGGTTAAGTTTAGGGAGATCAGTAGCACCCGGTAGTGCGTCGCAGGTCGTGATTGTTGTGGTCCTCTGCCGAATGCATTTCTTGGTATGGCAAAGAGACGAAAAGGCCATCATGCGAGCCAAAGCGCAGGGCGGGCCGGGTGAGGGGGTCAGGGGGTGTGAGTGTGTGATGGATGGAGGGGTAGGAGGAATTCAGGGTCTTCTTGGCGATCGGGTGCTTTAGTGCGTCTCCACGACGGGGATTCGCAAAATTACCATGCAGAGTTGACACCGAAATTTCAGGAAATCGTATCATACCTGGCGAGGTCTCTGAGGGCCTAGAACGCACATCACAGTGCATGTCAGTCAGGGGTGAAGATCAGGAAGGGGAGGGGGCTCGGGAAGGGGGGTGTATATCGAGACGGGAAACGGAACAGGAGATGCAAAACGGAGGTTGCAATGCATGAGAATGTGCAGCAAGAGGGAGAGAGAGAGATAAGGTACAGCGTGGAACTCCAGTAAGGGTAGGGGGAAGATCCGCAAAAGCTCGGGACCACAGGTGGAGTCCCGGGGTCGACAGCTATGTACGTACGCACTCCCGCAAGGTACATCCGTACGGTGCGCCGGAGACCGGCGTGTAGACGGCGTGACCCTCGGAGCTGCCCATCTTCGACATGAGATGTTCCGGCGAGCCATTCCGGACTTTCGCAGCGGCCAGCATGCGCATGGCAAATGAGGGACAGTCAAGATGGTGAGACAGAGGAACGGGCTTCTCGTCTTACCTGAGCGAGTTCGGCTTGCGCAGAGGCTGACGATGGCGAGGGGCTTGCTGGGTTGGCGAGAGGGCGTTGCTGTTCGCGTGCTTGATTCTGGGCGGCCGGCGAGGCAGACTGAGCCGCCCGGTCAGAAGAAGACGCCATTGCTTGCTGAGCTAGACGGTACCCAGGAGCTCTCCTGACCGAATGCAACCAGTCTCAAGCCGAGATGGGTGTGGCTTGCCAACGGTCGAAGACACGGACCGTCGAGCTGCTCGCCTGTTGGCTGGCAATTAGCTGGCAAAAGCAAGGCGCCCGATGATACCGACCGGGTTCGGACCCAAGTATCCTGCTTCTTCCTAGGTAGCCTGTCAGGGAGGGCCGGGGTGACTCTGTGAAGCTCAAGCTCTATCTAGACTGGTGGTTGGTTGCAAGCGGTGAGCTGAAGACCAGTCAGTGGCTGAAGGCTGCTTGTTAGTCCGAGGATTCGTCACGCACCACCCTGCGGCTGTCGCGAGGCTGCCGGCTTAAAGGACGGGCCTAGGCCGGTCGAGATCTGTCCTCAGAACCCCAGAGGCGCTTCGGCTTGGGTTTCCGTACCTCCCGCTCGGGCGCCAACAGTCGTCCAGCCCTACAAAAGGCGGTAGAGCAGGGCAACAACAGGCGACGGCGCAAGAGGGCGAGCGCCACGGTTGCAAACTTGGCCTGATCTGGTATGACCGGAGCGAAGCGAGATCGTATGACGATGGAATCTGATGCTGAACCAAGGCTCGCTCGGCGTCATCGAGGGCTGTTGGCTGAGATAAGGCTGGATTTGGAATTTGTCAGGCTCGCTAAAGCCATTGGAAGCCCTACTTACTTGCTTGCCTACCTACATAGTACGTGCAAAAGGACGGAGCCAATCAATTGGACGGTCGATCGTCGGTCGACGGCCGCAAGCTAGCAACAACCTTAATAACCATTAACCAAGAGATCGATCCGCGCGTACGTGCACAGACGCGGTCTCCGACGGTCTCGACGTCCAATCTAGCTACCTTTGGTAGATTTAGGCTGGCATAGGAGAATGGGGGGAGAGAATAGTAAGCGAGACGGCCGTGGAGATACGTGCTCACATCCACGATTTCCTCCTGGGACCGGTCATGCGCGCAGCATCAGGAGCCTTAGCTCCGTCGACGCTGATGTTGACTCGGGAGACTAAGATGGCTGACTAGTTGTAGGATAGGTACCTGAGCGTAGTAGGCTCGAAGACGGCAGAGCCCCGAGAGGATATCATTACTACTTTCCAGCGTGTCTTCGCTTTTAGATGATAATGAGGTTCTAGACCGTCAGTCCTCCTGGCGCCCCGGCGCATCAACCGTGGCCAGTGGCAGGAGATGACGCCTCGACAGTGGTTGCCCAATGTAGACGATACTGACTCCAGCGAGATGATTGGATTGAAGCGCCGCATGCCATCTTCACGTGTGCTCTCCGGTCGGACGGCGACAGGTGACGGCATCCCAACAGTGAGGTAGGAGAGACCTTCGTCTCGACCACCTTCAAGCATGTCTCAGGCCTAGCGCAGCAAAGGCAGGTCATGACCCGAGGATAGATAGGTGCGCCTGTCAGTAGATATCTGCAAGAGGTAGCTGCAGAGAGTATTTTTGCTACCCTATCGTGATAGGCACGGCTCGTCTATGACTGGACTGGAAGCTTAGGACTCCCAACTCATCAAGAGTCTAATTTAGGGTTAGATCTGGAAGAGGAGCAGACCAGTTATGGATGACTTCGGTTTGTCACAAGTGTGCAATCAACACGCTCGATCTTAAGAGATGCCAGTTGCCGGACGATCCGCAGACCTGAAGGACTCTCTGTCTCCTTCGTCGCGGCATCTCGATGTCCTCCGGAGCTCTCATGTGCCTCCGCACATGAACACCCTGGGGCTTTCCCAAGGAAACAGAATATCCCCGATCCAGAAGCAAATGTTCGATTCCGGCACCGTGGTCCGGCAGAAGGCTCGAGAAGGAGTCGACCCCTCCGGCACCATTCCGGAACCGCAGGGCGTTCCGACTCCGCGAAGGGACCCTTCCTCCTACCGGGGTCCAGGGGTCAGCGCCGGCAGGCAAGGCAGTTATGCAATGCTGATCGAGCTTGTTTTCGGCATGACACAGGTTCCTAATTAGGAGCGAGCAAATGCAGCAGCCACTACATAGTACCCGTCCGACTACAGTGGCAGGGACGGATAGAGGGCAACGAACGGCCTCCTAACGGCGCGCCTCGTGTCGGAGGCCGTCAAAAGGACGGCGGGCGAGCGGGCGGGTTTGGCTGCTGCGGACACGGAGAAGCACGCTTCGGTACGTACCCCTCACAGTCTGCTGCGGTACACACAGCCAAGACACCTGCCGCTGGGCATGTACTGTAGGTACGGGGGTACCTGGTAAGTAACGTTAGTGTCAAAAAGTTGTGTGCGCGGGTTCGGTGGGGCTCCCAAACCGACCGCTCGGACGGCGCCAATTGGCTGAAATCCGCACATCCCTGCGCAGCCATTGGTCCCCTGGCAGGACCCCCATCCGCGCCATCCCTTCTTCTGCCCCTCCCTGGCCCAGAAATCGTATGTTTTTTCTGTGCGCCCGTGGCAATCTATGGGGATCGAGATCTTTCAATGCTCCTTTTCACTTTACCATCTCGCCGTTTCTCGTACTCGCCAGGTATCGGTACTTCTGCTGCGCCAGCCGGCGACTTGTCCGGCCACGCGTGGGCGATGCATGGCAGGCGCCGCAGGTGAGGGACAGGTACCTACCTCGCTCGCACCTCGCCGCACGTCGACTCTGCCGGCGCCCTGGGCGAGTGTGTGTGTGGAGGAGGACCCCGAACGGGGAGCTGGCCTCGGGCTCCTACGATCTGCGCTGATACAGACGCGTGACACGCGGTTATTGAGTGGTCCTCACAGCAAAGCTGCCTGCCGGCGGGCTCCAGATTCTCCACCGCCCTACACTAGAGCTCGCCGGCGGCGCACACTCAGACACTCTACCTGCGCTGATGGGACACATCAGGAACGCCCCGGAGGATTTCTCCTTTACGGTCGACAGGTCCGCATCGGTATCACTGCCCTTCCCAGCGTGAGAGGGGTTGTGCAGACGGCACCTCCCCCTCTGGCTGCTTGTCACCGTACAATGACCGCGTTTGAGGTTCCTCGGGATCCAGCCCAAGGGAACCTTTCGGGAAGCTCTGAGTACTGTGCAAAAACGTGCGACATTGCGCTTCAAACCGGTACCCGGAAGTCAATCCAGGAGCTGCCAGCCCAACATTTGGGGGTACCTAACGGAACTGAGTCGGGAACTGTACCAGATACTTAGGAGTACCTCTAATCCGATTTTGGCCGGGTTCATGATGGCAAGCCGCTTTTCTCCTGCTCTCCGACATCTGACTCCCGGGACCTTTCCCTAGGCACGTTGGATTGGGTGTAGGGCCTGCCGGTTTAGCAGTGTCTTAACGCTTGCCAAGAAGTGACACTGCGCTACAATATTCCTGCAGGAGAGCGTTGTCTAGGTCCGCCTCGCTCACTCCTGGTCGTCATCGTGTGTTCCCGCGGCGCGAACATGCCTCAGAACATGAACATGGTCTCTCTCTTCACCTCGCAGCGAGGCTACTAGGCCGTTCTTCAAGCGACCCACGACACCTCGACATTTTCCCATCTGCAAAGCATTTCCCACTGTCCCGCGCGGCTGGATAGGGCATTCAACATCCGTTGCGCAGGTGCCGCTGGCCTGGCGACACCGGGCTAAGACGCTTGCTGAGCGGCTCCGTACCCGCAAGGTTCACTCACAAAGAAACGTATGACTTTGCCCTCTCCTCTGGATCTAACCAAGCGCACCGTCGTCTTGAGAATACTTCTCCTCGAGTCACTTGTTTCGGTTCACCGTTCCTGACTGCGATCCAGAAAAAAAATAGATTAACGGTCGGCCAGCACCCGGCGTGGTCGCAAGCCGAACCTTGACCGTCTTATAGGCCGATTCCTGTACGTCCACCCTCTGGCCACCCTATGACATACCTACCTCGCGCGAGCTTTGGAGATTCCCGTTTTGTGCCACATGCTGTTCGTGATCAGGCCGTTCATGGTCATCGAGATCTCTTGCCGTCACCCGATCACGATACTAGTGCCAAAGTTCCCAGAAGTCTATAGCTGCTATACAAAATACTCCGACTTTGCCATTAACCCGCCTGCCAGGTCCCATTTCGAAACATCCCGACTTCCTCGTACCCATTGGCGCCGGACGACACGTCAAGCCGGCCCCTCCATCACCGACTACCCTCCCAGAACAGCTTGCAACAGAGCAGCCGAATTCCGTCTCTTTTCTGAACCCGCTTGGCCGTACACGAAGCAGCCCGTTCGAACATTAGCACGACATTATTCTCCCCGGCCGACCGCACCTCTCTCCACGCCACCAACCCATATACTACCATCCCAGCATCCTGACCCCTCGATCGCAACGGTGCTTCTCAACCCGAGCCCGTTGTCTGTTGAATCCTGCGACAACCTCTCGTACCCAGGGTTCATACCTCCTGCGTCCGGAGGACTGGAGACAGGTTTCCCTTCCTGTCGCGTATCCCGAGAAGCACTACGGCTCTAGCTGCTTGAACAGTTCAGCACAAGTCGCTGTGCGCCGGCCGTTATCGATTTTGCAGGACCTGATGTGCCGAGCACCCCGTTGAAATATTGCAAAAAAAGCTCTGTGACTGTCGGCTGCATGTCGCCGTCATTGGAGGAGGTCTTTGGAGAGCTGGGCATCTCTCAGTATCTAGGTGCCTTCCTTGACCAAGGATTCGATACCTGGGAGACGATATTGGACATCACCGAGTCGGACCTGTAAGTGATGATGCCAGCATCGGAGTTTCTTTCTGTTTTCCGGACTGTTCCTGACCCTCGGCCTTAGGGATGCATTAGGAGTGAAGCTCGGTCATCGAAGGGTAAGGACCCTTGTGAGCCCCTTGCAGTTGGCGTCTGGCAAACTCCACCGAAGCTCACATGTTGCCTAGAAACTCCAAAGGCGCATTGCCAACTCCCGAGGCGTTGCGCCAGATACGGCGCTTGTGTCGCCGACACAGCCAAGCATTGAGGATGCACGACCTGAGCACAGACCAGACGCACCCTCGGCGGAAAGTCGGGATCCTGCAGCTGCTGTGATACAGAAGCGCAAATACAGGCGACATCCAAAGGTATGTCTATTCCTCAGATCGCGACGGAACCAGGGCACGAATTTGTTTTGTTCGTAGCTCCCATTAGCTCAGGACCATGTGGCTGACTTATCGCCTCTTCTGCGACTCTACAGCCCGACGAGAATGCTCCGGAGCGGCCCCCTTCTGCATATGTGCTCTTCTCCAACAGTAAGTCATGTGATCGATCACATGCTTCCCTTTCCGACACCATCAACTCGCGCTACACGTCCCCTCTGCCCAGAAGATCCGGCAGGAAAATGTACCTTCATTCACATTGTTCTTGCTTTCCCTCTCTTATCCAGGCCATGTATATGACGCAGCTGCTGACAGCTTTCACGTAGAAATGCGAGATGATCTCAAGGGCAGGAATCTGACATTCACTGAGATTGCTAAGCTCGTGGGAGAGCATTGGCAAAGCCTCACTGCTGCTGAGAAGGAAGTATATGAGACTCAGGCGCAGACGGCGAAGAGCAAATACAACCAACAATTGGCCGAATATAAGAAGACACCCGAGCACCGGAAGTACGCTCAGTATCTCCAAGAGTTCAAGGCCAAACATGCCCATCAGTCACAAGGTTCGTCCTGTTCGCCACCCCGCGTGCGATTCTGCTCTTATAACCGCCACGTCACTCCTCGTCTATGAAGAAGATGTTCTAACATGGAACACCCCTTTATCAGAAAAAGATGCTTCCAAGCGAGTCAAACTGTCCGACTCGAAGCGGGCAGACCAGAGCTCAACTCCTAGCCGGACAGTTCGGAGTGGTACCGTAGGGAGTCAGAGCGGCAGTGAGCCACCGCCGACACGACAGCAGAGGATTGGATCCACAGTTTCAAACAGTGAATCGCAGTATGCTGCGTCGACTGCGTCCGGCTCTCAGTTGACTCCGAGAGAGGATCCCCTGAATTCGCCTAGTATCAAGGGCTACTTCGATCCGCGGGCCGGTGAGCCATCTCCGGGCGCGAGTGGTAGCCCTCACGAGGTTTCATCACTTCCACCCCGCCATCCCCCATCGAGGCGAAACTCCTCCTGGCTTGATGGGCCTCGGGCTGAACCGGCCATGCCTCCTCGTCACCTACCTTCGTTCTCAGATATGTTTGACAATCGGGCACCGATCAACGGGGTGCATCACAGCGATGTTGGCGGATTCAATCCTTTCCAGAGGAGCCATCAGTCAGGGAGTCCTGCCTCGGCTCCCAGCGTGAACAGTGCTGGCTCCAAGCCGCCCTCTCTCCGGAAAGAGCAGTCATCTGCAGGGAGCATCTCATCGGCGAGCTCGTATAGCTACCCGCGGACGCCAATCGACGGGCCTCTACCTATCCACGCCCTTCTAACCGGCGGCAAGCCAGTCTCGGGCCATGACGCAGCAGTTGCGAATTCCATCCACGAAGGAAATCTCAGCTCGCCTGACGATAGGACACCTTTCCCGCCCTTTGCACCAGAGAGGACGTCAAGTGACCCAGCTATGAACTACCCCCTGCCTCATTTGAACGGTGCGTCCATAGTACCCTGCAAATGGCCTTCTGCTAAGAAGAGCGCTAATTTTTCAAGACATAGGATACTTTTCTGTGCCTCCACCCATGCCAGGTCGGCCGGTCACGGTTGGGCCGTCTCCCGGCCTAAGTGGGCCTTATTCACATGGCCGGATGGTCCCACTGGCCAGCAAGACGGACGCCGACTTGGATGGTATGAGTGCCCTCCTGCGAGCAGGAGAGATTGTTGACCGGCGAGCCGAGTGATGGGCTCACGTTCTCTGTGTAGACCACAGAGGGAACAGGACTTCCTGGGGGTGGCCGGGCTGTTCGCTATTTTTCTTCACCCCAGCGGAGACATCCCACGGTTGATGTTACTCGCTGATACGGCACGCACATTAAAGTTAAGTAAACGAGGCGCTCAAAGAAAACAGACACATATGGCCGGTTTCCCCGGCCGTGAAAGGCATGGATGTTACATTTTAACGGATAACGATACCCCTCCCATGCAGCAAAAGAGTCAAGAAAAAGGCATGCACCGGACACAGCAACAAAGAGCCGGTGGTCAAACATGCCGTTTGTCATTTTAAGCTTGGTTTCCCTGGAGTCTCTGGAGGTAATGGGAAACCGAGACCGAAACGGGCGCCCCGCGGTTACACCCGGGCAAAGTCATCCATCATTGGGCGGGCTGGGGCTGGGGATGGATGCTGGGACTTCATGCTGGGACTTTTCAAACGGGATGGCGTTCTATTGGGGGGCTCTCGAGATGCAACTTGAGCCTCTCCTCTTGATTTTCTGCGATGGTCCTTACTTCCGGGGAGCCATCTGCCTACATACCTGGTATATGGTATATATGCACTCTTACTTCTTTCCCGAGAGGATTGGGGTCAATTTTCAGCATCGGGAACTAGGATATAGGCATGCTATCTGTTATTCACCACGATGTTGGGAGGAATATCTGATCTCTGGATTTACTCTTCGCTGTCGAATGTTTCGAGTACTGTTCTGTCAAAAGGGGGCAGCGGAGCCGAGAAGCTCTGCCTGCTGCTGAACCACTTTTTCTCTTTCTCTTCGCGCCAGTTCGCCCGTCGGCAGCGTGGATGCACATCACTTCAGAAGGAGAAGAGAGAAGAGACGAAAAAAGGTTCCGATCGTGGTTACGAGAAGCGATTGAATGATTACCGGCTTTCAAGAGCCTACCTACGACGGCCTCGAGGGGAGCGAGAGCTCTTTGCACTTGCTTGCTTGCACTTGCACTTTTGCGTGACATATCTGGACGATAGACTGAATATACACACAAACGATGCATGGAGCGAGCTCCTGTTTCATTTTTTTTCTCTTAAACACTGTTTTCAGAAATGGTTGACGTATAACACTGGGCCCTCCCCCATTTTTTTCTACCCTGAAGGCGCCCAGCTCATCCCCCCCTTTTCTGAGACGAGAGATCCGAAAGTCAGGCAGGCGGTGTTCACAAGACAGTCGGCCACGCAGGTAGGTCAAGCAGACAACGTCACCGGCACACCAGCACCAGGGCCCAAAAGTAGCCGTAGCATAGAAACCCTTCACGTGTATTGGTCTCCCCACCCATCGGTCAACTCTCCATAGCTTCGCAGCGGGACAAGGCACGAGCGGGAATGGGAAAGGCACGAGGGGAAGTGTCCCCCAAGATCCAATAAACGACAGTAGAAAAAGAGAATAAATGACACGATGTAGTAGCAAAAAAACGAGGTTTGGACAATTCCGGTTCCCGAGCGGTGGTGCTTATCCGCCCATTTCCAGCCGCTTTGATGATGTCCACTCGTTCCTCTCTAGAGCTCTCTTCCCTCGTGATACAAACGGCAGACGCGCAAGAGAGGATAAAAAGACGTGATTTGGTAATGGCATGAGTAAACACATCTCGACGCCTCCCCCTTGAAAAGTAAAAAAGCAACAGCCCTTCCCCCTTCCCTGCCTATACGCCGATGTGAGATGCTGAAATAGTCCATAAGAGGGTTTGCCTGTTGTTGGTTCAGACAAGAGAAAAAACCTCTGTTGCCGGTCCTTCGCCCGCTGGAGGCGTTGGCGTGTCAAATGGTATCACAATGTTCCTTTCCCTCCCGGGTTTATAATATGTCATTCCCAAAACCTCGAAGGCGATACCCAAACTGTAGGTGGCCGGCCGCCAAAGTGAAAAGACAGGAAAAGCATGGCAGGAGCCTCCCTCAGCTGCTATGCGCCCTCAGGAAGAGCTAGAAAAGGTCAGTCTAAGCGCCTTGGGGTTCAGACAGGCATTTACGTGCCCTATTGATCGGGTCATCCTGGTCTGCCGTCACGAGTGCGGGGCTGTCCAGGCCGGTGGTCAATCCTTCTGCCGCCGTCGGAAAGCGAGGCGGCATTGGAGGTCGTGGCGGTTCCACCGGTAACCTCGCGCCCATTGACTTGGCGTCGGCTTGCCGGGTGAGGTCAATCTCACGATTATTGTCTAGTAGGGCGCCTCCTAATGTGGCGCACTTGAGAATGGTCTGGATGAGATGGTTCTGCTGGAGCGGCTTCGACAGATACTCGTCCATCTGCGCTTGGATGCACTTCTCGCGATCACCCATCATGGCATGCGCCGTGAGCGCAATGATGGGGGTCCTGTGGGCGGCCAAGCTGCGCTCGTATTCCCGAATCTTGCTTGTGGCCTCGAATCCACCCTATTAAGAAGTTAGTGATCATGGTACATATGTATCGAGGAACTAGTTAGCAGAAAGATGGTCATACCATGATGGGCATCTGGACATCCATAAGAATGACGTCGAACTTCTTCCGCTTGACAGCTTCCACAGCTTCTTCACCATTATTGACGACGGTGACGACGTGATGATACTTCTCCAGGATCTTCACGGCCAACTTCTGATTCACAGTATTGTCTTCGGCCAGTAGAATCTCGAAGGACTTCGTGTTGTCAGCAAGTGACGGAGTGGCCCGGTTCTCCAGGGCGGGGATCATCCCATTGCCCAAATCGATAAGCTGGCAAGGCGTAGTCATGTAGGACGTGATACCCAAATCGAGGCACGACTTCAGACTGACGTGAACCACCGGGGCCAGAAGGACTATCGGCAGGTACTTGAAGTCATCAATGGACCTCAACCTCCTGGCAGTATCGATCGAGTCTACTATTATGACGTCGTACGGCGGCGCGCCCTTCTCTCGTTGCCTGTTTAGGGTGGGATGATGCTCAGAATCGACAACAAACGGAACCAGGCCGAGCTGTCTCAGCATAGAAGCGATCTGTGCACCGTGGCCGGTCTTGCCCTTGTCGATGAAGAGCACCTCGTGGCTCTTGTAGGGATTCAGCTGCTTTCCGATGTGGGAGATGTCGACGTCCGCCTGTCGAACGACGCACGTGAAGAAGAACTGGCTGCCCTTGCCATATTCGCTCTTTACCCACACATCACCGCCCATGAGGTTGACGAGACGCTTGGAAATTGACAGACCGAGACCAGTGCCACCGAACTTCCGCGTCATGGAGCCGTCAGCCTGCTGGAAGGTATCGAAGATGAGATCGAGCTTGTCGGCTGGGATACCAATACCAGTATCCGAGACGACGAATTCTATGGCAAACTCGTGGGGCCTGAGGCGAACGTGCTTAGCCTTCTGGATAGTTAGGCTGACCTCTCCATGTTCGGTGAACTTGATCGCGTTTCCGACGAGGTTGAGAATAATCTGCCTCAGCCTGAAAGAGTCGCCGACGACGTGGTCCGGAACAGAGCTATCGACGCGGTACGTCAAGTCGAGGAACTTCTCATTTGCCTTGACAGCAAGTGTCTTGAGGGCATTGAAGACAGTGCCCCGGAGGGTGTACGGGATCTCTTCGATGACCATCCTCCGAGCCTCAATCTTGGACAGATCGAGAATGTCATCAATGATGATTAGAAGACTGTTGGCAAGGCTGTTCACAATGTTCAGCATTTCTCGCTGGTATTGCGTTAAGTCGGTATCGAGCGTCAGCTGCGTCATGCCTATAATGCCGTTCATTGGGGTGCGGATCTCGTGAGACATGTTTGCGAGGAACTCGGATTTCGTCTTGTTGGCCAATTCGGCGGCTTCCCTGGCCTGTGTGTTTCTCTGGATACTGTCTCTGAGGTTGAAGACCATCTGATTGATCTTCTTTTTCAGTTCGTCCATCTCGCCAGATGCCTCGACTTCCACAAGTTTCGTGAAATCACCATCCGTAGCCGCGTTGGTGATGTCTCCAAACGCTCGCACTTGGGCAGTCTGAGCCAAGAGTCAGTATGAGATCGGTATAACCTAAGGGTTTGCAGCGTGGCTTACCAAGTTGTTAGCCATCGTGTTGACATCTGTGGTGATTTCTTTCCAGCGTCCCTTAAGGCCGGCGACATCGGCCTGGCCACCTAGTATGCCATCTATACCAACGTCCTTTGCCACTCGCTGCACCTCGTTGCAGAATATGGACAGTCGGTCAACCATGTTATTAATGGTCTCCTTCAGTATGAGTATCTCGCCCTTGGCTTCGACGTCGATCTTTCGACTCATATCGCCATTCGCAATAGCCTGTGTGACAGTCGAAATCCCTCGGACCTGTTCAGTGGCTTGTTAGCAACTAGTCATCGACGACAGAGATCGGTGATACGCAGCGCGCATACCTGAGAAGTCAGATTCGACGCCATAGTGTTGACATTCTCCGTGAGATCCTTCCATTTGCCCTCCACATTGTCGACCTGGGCTTGCCCACCGAGAGTCCCATCGGTGCCGACCTCCCTGGCCACCTTGCTGACTTCAAAGGCGAACGTCGAAAGACGGTCCACCATGGTATTGATCGTGTTCTTCAGGTCCAAAATCTCTCCCCTAGCCTCTACGCCAATCTTCTTGGTGAGGTCACCTCTGGCGACGGCTGAAGTGACCTGGGCGATCTCTCGCACTTGAGTAGTCAGGTTCATAGCCATGCCGTTCACATTTTCCGTGAGGTCTCGCCATGTTCCTTGAACGTCGTGTACCGTGGCTTGGCCACCCAATCGGCCTTCGGTGCCGACCTCGCGAGCGATCTTCGTGACCTCCCGGGCGAATTGCTGGAGTTGGTCCACCATGGAATTGATCGTCTTCTTCAGCTCGAAGATTTCGCCCCTGCACTCTGCTTCGACCTTCTGCGTGAGATCTCCCTTGGCGACTGCAGTCGTGACCTTGATGATATCGCGCACTTGCGTTGTTAAATTATCGGCCATGGCGTTGACGTTGACAGTGAGCTCGTTCCACATTCCCTTAACACCTTCGACGTCGGCCTGGCCGCCAAGCCTTCCTTCCGTACCGACATCCCTTGCGACTCGGGTAACCTCAGATGCAAACGTGCGGAGCTGGTCCACCATAGTGTTGATAGTCTGTTGGAGTTGGAGGATTTCGCCCTTTGCAGGACGCTCGATCTTCTGGGTAAGATCGCCATGGGCGACAGCAGTGGTGACAGACGCAATTTCACGCACTTGGGGTGGGTTAGCCGTGCTCTCTAGTCGATGATGAAGTAGGATATAATACCTTGATCTGTAAGATTCTGTGCCATGACGTTCACTGGATAATGTGTTAGTTGAAGTAGTCGAATCCCGCACGAACGGACTAACCATTGTCTGTCAGCTCCTTCCATGTTCCATCGACCCCTTCGATCTGCGCTTGACCTCCGAGAATGCCTTCGGTACCGACTTCGCGGGCGACTCGAGATACTTCGCTGGAGAAGACTTGGAGCTGGTCCATCATGGTGTTTATAGTCCGTTTGAATGTGGTGATTTCGGGGTCCATCTCCACATTGTTCATCCTGACCTTCTTGGAAAGATCACCACGTGCGACGGCAGTGACAATCTCGCCAATCTCTCGCAGTGCCTTCTGGAAGGCCTCATTGGCTTTTTGATGTTTCCACAGCTCTCGCTCAAGGGTAGCGACGCGTTCCTGTTCAATCATAGCAATGGTCTTCTCCTGCAACTTCTCTTGCTGCATGAGTTGTTCCTTGACGCCAGCGAGCTCCTCTCGCTGGCTGTCAAGGAGCTTAGATTGGTCGTGGACATGTTCTCGCAGACCCTCGAGGGCATCCTCTGTCAGGTGGGTAACTTTTACAGGCCGCTCGTCGACTAAGCCGTTGCGCACCGCTGTCAGTCTCGACTTGATAGAGCCTCTGCCATTGCTTAACGGCGACGAACCAGAATCATCACCAAACATAGAGTCGGCAGTCTCATTGGGCGTATCGGGAAAGTTGGTAGCATTGACGGAATGGGCTCTCGTCTCGAGCTGTTGGATCCTCAAAGCAAGGCTTGCGAGCTCACGCTCCAAGGTCTTCTTCTGTCGAGTCTCGGGACCAGGAAGCTTAATGTGGTTGTTGGCGCCGGCTCGAATGGCAGCCGGAGAGCCGGGTTCGGCAGCGAGGCCCTTCACCAGGGAGGCGACAGCCGCCAGAGCCGCGTCGTCGGCCATGGTGTCGAGTCCTTGCTGCTCTTGTAGGATACCGAAGACGGTAAAGGGAGTGAAAAGTTCTAAGGGAAAGAAAGAGCGGAAACTAGAGCTGCGGTATCGACTTCATGGGCGATTATCGTGGTTATCGAGGAACTGTTGCGGTTGTGGTGAGCAAGGGGCTGAAATGAAAGGCGCGGGTTGAGGAGAGGCTCCTCGAGCGATCGAGCAGTGGCGACTCCGTGAAGGAATGAGGGCCGGAGATGAAGGAGGGGGTGTTTCCTCACGTCTAGAAAATGAGTAGATGACTTCACGACAGCGACTTTAGAATGTCGGCCGTCGCCTCGAGATAGCAGGCAAAATTCTTGCCTTGGTCTCAGGAAGGGACAAAAAGGGTAGTCTTAGATCGAGGTAGGCGGACGGAGAAGGTGAGGAGGGCCGACAAGGGGTGGTTTTCGCGGCGCTGGTCGGTCGGTCGTCGAGTCGCTTCGCCGGTTGGTAGGGGGGGATATCAATCGCCACCTCTAACCTGCGGCCCGCGTCTAAGCTACAGACAATAGCCCCCGTCCGAGTTGTTGCTGCCACCTGATCGCGATCTGGCAGCGCTTGTGAGTTGATAGATGAAATGCAGTATCCTGACGGCCAGGCGTGGATGCAGAAGCCGGACGGGATGGATGGGAGAAGCAGATTTCCAGCCGGCCAGGGAAGGTGTGCCTCAGGCAGAGTGGAACTGAGAGAGAGAGATGTGGATATTGACTGTCGTTGGGCGACACACTGCAACGAGGTGCACCTTAGCAGAGGGTAGGCTGGAAGTAGTAGGGGGCCAAGAGCACGAAGGAGTGCAACGAAGGTAAGGCGTAGGGCCGGCTCCCGAATCGTTCGAGCCCGGCCCAGGTTCGAGCTCGCCAAAGGTGGGTGGGCTAATCGGGGAATGTGGCGGGCGCCGGCGTGCTCTGGATGCTGCCAAGCCTGCTTTTCCGCTGTGCGTGCTGCACTGCTTGACCGGTGCACAGCCAACATGTGGAGGAGAGCGGCACTGTACAATGAGGTACCTGCACACAGTCACGGCATATGGAGGCCCGGTTCCGGGTTTCTACCTATCGAAGTCTCGAGATGGGATTCTATCTCGAGAATTGGCTTCGTGGTTCGCCGGCACCACCCTGGAACCTGGTTCATAACGGCCCATACTATTATCATCGTCTCCCTCAACACCACCACCACTGGCTATGCGCGCTTGTGCCCGACGAGTGTACACGCTCTCCTCTAGGCACAGTCCGTCCTACCGACGGGAGTTTTGGCGAGGCAGAGGCGCTTGCTGCTTTTTCCACTGTTCCAGCCGCTTTACCTAAGCGGCCTGAGTACCTCCTTGTACCTTGTGCTTTCCGTGCCGTTTCCCGACCATCCATCCCTTTGGGACTAGGCCAAAATACGACGTAACCGCTGGATCCGCCAATCGAAGGACATGAAACCGCATAGAGCGAGCCAACAAGCGGTGAAGTACCTATACTCTGGCCCCACCTTTCTGATGCAAAGCTCTCTGCCTCTGTCGCTCAGACCACACTGTGTACCGCATGTCTGGTAATACCCCATACGGTATGATGATTGAATGCTGATGTTGACCGCCTTGCCGTTTGAGGAAGACATTTTAGGTGGACGCCTTATCTCCATCCTCGGCATCATTTGATATGGGAGGATCGATTCCTCCGGGCACCTCACTCGAAGGACAGAGTACTTCAAATGGAACGAGTAGTATAAGGCAGCAGCATGATGCGAGTCGGTCGATGCAGATCGGAATCCATCAGCTTGTACGTTCATTGTCCGCTATCTGCCCGATCAAACCAGAAAGCACCTCTCGACCAGGTTAGCAGGGAACAAAGTTACGCTAGCAACGGCGCCAAGATGGATCACATCGAGCATTACGAGGTATGGTACGGATTGCCTCCGTACAGTACAGTACATACGAGGCCCAGCAGACTCCTATCTCCTCCGTCCAGGTACCTGGAAAAGCATTTCAAGTGAGAGAAAAAGAGTGTATCAGGGATGGCTGTTATCAGATACCTCGCTGGTTACCACAGTACATTAGGAGATTGACAATGTGGACTGGACCCCCTCGGCTTTCTGCCAATGAGCAGAGAACACTGCCCAGGGTCCAGAGAGCAACCTGGCACCATATGTACCTGCACATATCTCTCCTTTGCCCACCAATCTTCAGGATATTCGCTCTTCCTTCGTCTTGAGTCGTGCTTCTTTCACAGCGCTCTGACACCGCAGGCGCAAGAAAGTAAGAGTTAAGTCCGTATTGCTTTCTGCACACTATCGAGCATCGTCGCCCAGGAGACCCTGCTAAAGGCAGCCCTGCCGAGTCAAGCCACTGACGTCAAGTGGTCGCGTGGAGATGCGGGTGTCTCTGAATTTGATATGAGGGTCGCCGCATTCCAGCCATTGAGAATCGGCCAAACCACGCGTCGCTACCTAGACAGCCCCGGCTCTACCTACTGGTCAAGAGAAGGCGGCGGCCCTGTGCCCGTGATGGATACGTACGGTGTATCGCTGTAACCCCTGTATGAGAGGTATCGGTACAAGTCCGCCTCCCTTTCTTGCCCAATCGCCGTATCGAGGGAGGAGAGGGGTTCCTTGGAGGGGTTGATGGCCTCACCTCGCCATCTTAGCAAACACCAACTATTACCGCGGGGTGCGGGCGACGAGATGCTCCAACCCGGCAGAGGTAGGGACCGGAAGCTCCTGGGATTGGGCAGACGCCTGCTCCTGGTGTTGGCGAACCAAGGATTAGCATGGCAGAAGACACAGATCTGCGAGAGCCGTGCTGCCACGACTTCAGAACATCCTGGTATCCCGCCTATCAGCTCAATTGCCGCGCCACCGCCGTGGCCGCTGCTAATATGAGAGCCGCAAGGAGCCGGCAGAAACAGTTTCGTCTTTCCTCTCCCCTGAAAGCTGAGTCAGGTGATCCAGTCGTACAGTATATGCCCGCTATCGAGGTGACGGCCGGCGACAAGGGCAAGACGCCGATTTTCGTCTGCGCTGTCGATCCGAGAGGTTTTGGAGATGACGCTACCATCAGGGTTTTCTCCTCAGGCCGGCGGACCTATCGACGAAACACGCCATATCGTCCAACCATCTCCTCCTCCTCCTCCTTATGTACGACGAGGTGAGAGAGCGGGATCTCCCCTGCGAATTCCACCGCAAGAAGGCAGTGAGTGCTAACTTGGACGGCGACACTTCATTGAAAGCCTTCTGCAGAGTAGGAGGCCGCCCTATGCCCCGGCCTACAGGGCAAAGGGACGCTCAGCTCCCACAGCTGTGGGCACTAAACATGCCAGCGTGGCGGTCGCCTGGACCCTGGAATTGCCCTGGAAATGCTGGTCAAAACCCTATGATCCTCATAAAAACGGGTTTCAGGATGCGCGGAGATCCGACCCTGAATCTTATCGATAGCAGGGATCATGTCATGGGCGAAAATCTGACCCAGAAACAAATGTCCACATCGGCAGACAAGTGCCCTTCAAGTTCTGGAGCCGAACCTTCATGAGTCGGCGAGAGTGACGTCGCAAATTTCTTGAGATTCTCAATTCTCTCGACACTGTGAGCCCGGCTGCCGGCATCTTGTCGCGTCTCGGGCTCGCCACGGTTCTCACGCCGTTCTATTAGCCTGACCCACCAGCCATCGGAGGCTGAGGACTCCGCCAAGCACACGTGAATAGCGCATGTTCGTATACAGGCTGGCAGGATCTCTAGCCTACGAAGCACGCCGTCAGGGACACGTTCTCGGGGTCACCGGCGGAGGAGTTGGGGTTTACGGCGGCGTGAAAAACATCCCGTCTCCAGATTTCCTGCTGTGTGCCTGGTGGAAGACACACCCGTACCTCGTCTCGTCTAGTTGAGTTCGCAGCAACGTTGCTGGGTTTACTTGACGTTCCCGAACGTGTCAGCTGTTGGCTCATCACTGACTCGAGGCTCAAAGTCGATGTCATCGCAAGGCCTTCCTGAACGACTGCTGCTCGGTGCCGTTGAGAATCCGATATTCCGGGGTCAACAACCTCGGCAATACTCCTTACTCCATACTCAGTGATTATTGTCATACATTCATGAGGCGCGAGGTAGAATTCCATTCTTCTTCTCTTGCTCCATTCTAAGTTACGCCTTCATGAGAGATACATGTGAAGCGCAACGTTGTGCCGTTAGCGAGGATACGAGTGAGCCCCTATCTGGGCAATCGCCTAGGAGAGGGAACCTTCCACTGGGGGGTTTTGGGGAGACCAGACACACTCTATCCTCCGAGCAGATGGTCTGATTTCTCTCACGGCTCGAGTGAGTCTCTCCAGCCTCGGTGGCCTACTGACGACGGCGCGTTCCTGGAAAAAAATAGGGGTCTCGAGATTTCAGAACGGCCCCGGCCCACATCTCCACGTGGTTGGCTCGCATCATGCAATTGTGGACGCCGCCGCCCGCACAGTCCCGAGTCCCGACTGGGCGGTCGCCTCCCGTCCATCATATCTTAACGGGGATTCCTAGACGGCCGAGGCGCCTTCGCGCTCGTTTTGCTCTTTTTTTGTCCTCAAGAACAGGCTAAACGCCGCCGACCCGGCTAGTGTACGTAATTACGAGGTCCAAGTGATTCGGCGGACCCTCTTTCTAATTCAGTCCGTTGGGATCCCCATTCGCACTCCGACTAGTTGATAACGCGGACTCGGGGTGCACAGAAACGGCGCAGCTCCCGTCTCCGCCACGGCATGCCCTTGCGAATAGGAGCACTATGGGGTTATCAGACCTTCCAGTTGAGCTGGTCGACAGCATAGCTGCGTGTCTCACTGCGCCCGGCGACCTGTCAGCATGGTCCAGGACTTCTCGCAAGTTCTATGATGAACTCGAGGACCGTCTCTATTCCTTTATCCTCCTTAGAGATGCCCGAGCGGCAACGGCATTTTCCAACGCGATAGCGGGCCGCACTTCTCTCGCGCCCCTTGTCAAGACGTTGTATGTCAACGGGGCTCGCAACTTTGGGCAGTCGAAGTCCCCTTGTGTTGAGGTTGTTGAGAATGGCTTTGCCATCTCCAGGCTGTCGGGCTTGGAAAACCTCTACTTGCATTATCCGGCCGGAGGGGACCAAGACCAACTCATTGATCTGTTTGAACACTTCCCCAATGGGAGTGCTCTCCCCTCGTTGAAGCAATGTATGTGACGGATGCACCCTGCAAATACGGGATCATGCTGATAAGACCTCGTTCATAGGCTCCATCTTCATCTGGGACCAGCGCCATTACAAGTACTACACCAACTGGCACCTTGACAAGTATTGGAAGGTGTTCCTGCACCCGAACCTCCAGGCACTGACGATACATGACTCGACGTTCCGGTGGGACATCAGCCAGGGCGACGGACGTGATGCCGACCTCATCCACCAGCTCCGAGGCACCAGCAGCCTGAAGCGCCTGCACCTCTACGGCTCGCACATGAGCTTCAGCCTCTTCTGCCACCTGCTGCTCGTCCCGCGCGCCCTCGAGGAGCTCGTGCACGAGGCCCCTTCCTTCGACCCCTGGCTGGACCGGACCTCCTCCGCCGAGGCCATGCTCGAGCTGCCCGTCTCCGCCCGCCGCTCGCTCCGTCGGCTGACCTTCCTGCACCGCGACCACCCCTTCTTCATCCGGTGGACGCCCTTCGAGCGGCTCGAGTACCTGCGCGTCTACGCCCACCACATCCTGCGTGGCAGGCTGCCTGAGGTCGCGCCCAAGCTCGCCGACCTGCTCCCCCCAACGCTCGAGGTCCTGGCCATCTGCGACGTGAGCTTCTACGACGGCGACCGCGCGGTCCCGGACGCGCTGCTGTACCTCTCGCGGCTGCTGGGCGAGGCGCCGGAGCACAGGGTCAAGCGGGTCGAGCTTGAGCTGAGCGACCACAGCCACTCCGTTCCCAAGGATGTGTTTGAGAGCTTTGAGGGGATCGGGGTGCAGCTCACGGCGGACAGGAGGTTCTCGGAGGACCAGTTCCGATGGGGAGGAAAAGTGAGATCGCCTGCTATTTCCTCACATTGTGTTGTTTTACTAATCTTGTCGCAGGACGATTGGCCTCAAGATCCTCCAATATGGTTGGAAGAGTAGTCGCTTCCTAAACGGCTTCAGATCTTAGTTCCTTGTCAAGTGTTCAGGCAGTTGAAACATGAAAGTCTGGGTGCATATTACCCCTTCCGCCGCCCTCGAGGATCTTCCTTTTGGACTGGTCTAGCATGGCTATTAGCTCAAGTCTCGGTCAATCCCTGAGTTCGGAAATGTTTATAGCAAATCCTTGGACCAGGTCGTTCATCCCAGGCATGTCGACGTCACAGGTGAAGCTGGGCGTAGTAACTCTGTCGAAAAACTTCAAGTAAGCCATTTTAAGGCATCATGAACATGACAGCGTAACATTGCACTGGTAAAACTCTAGACTTTGAGATTGTCACGTCAAGTGGACAAGGAATAAACACTATCACTCTCATTCTTTGAGTTTTCTATACAAGACCGCGCGGGGATGTAGTAAGACGACATCTGACAGACCAAATAGACTAGAGCATGATTTACTTCCCTTCCTCCTCTTGCGTTTGCATGGTCTGCATCAACCATACAATGATCACTCCTTGTTTTATATCCGTACGCCCGGGGAATTTACGTATGCCACAGTCGCTACCACATGAGAAGAGCTGACACTTCTTGATGGGCAACTGTGTTTCTTCGCAGCTATGCTAGTCGCTAGAACTCCCCTCCGCTCACGCCCCATGAATTTGCTCCCAGCTACTCCAAACCCCCTAGCTCGAGCCCCTATTTATCCAGCAGCTCCATGCCATGGTGGTGGTACCGCTCGCCCACGACGGGGAACGACGCCAGCAGCCTCTCGATCTCCGCGACGTCCTCGCCCGACAGCTCGACGAGCCGCGCGTTCTCCCTGACCCGCTCCGGCGACGAGGCGCCCGGGATGGGGATGATCACGGGCATGCCGGGCCGCCTGCCGAGCGAGACGACCCAGTTGATGGCCACCTGCGCGGGCGTGCAGCCCTTCTTCTCCGCCAGCCGGGCCACCTCGTCCACGATCCGCAGGTTGGTGGCGAAGTTCTCGGGCTGGAACCGCGGGAGCATGCGCCGGAAGTCACCCTCGGGGATGTCGTCGATGGAGCGGATCTTGCCGGTCAGGGCGCCACGGCCGAGGGGGGCTGGTGGGTTCCCAGTCTGTCGTCAGCAGCCGCGAGGAAATAGTAAGGCCGAGCATCACTCTCTCCATCTTCCTGTCAACGAGCACCGCGGAAACTTACCATACGCAAGAATAGGGATCCCCAGCTCCGCACACGCCTCGCAGACGCCGTTCGTCAGCGGCTCCGTGTTCCACAGCGACAGCTCGACCTCGACGGCCTCGATCTTCGCCACCTTCGCCGCCCTGCGGATCGTCGCCGCCGACACCTCGCTGAGCGCCACGCCGCCGACCTTCCCCTCGGCCGCCAGGTCCGCGATCGCCTTCACCGTGACCTCGACGGGCACCTCGGGGTCCCTGCGGGCCGGCTCGAACTGGTCGATGGCGCCCGGCCCGGGCCCGAGCATGCGCAGGCAGTTCTCGGCGCTGCGGCGCACGCCCTCGGGCGAGCCGTCGGGCCTGAAGTTCTCGCCCGTGCAGGCCTTGACGTTGAGCAGCACGCGGGCCGCGTCCCCCGGGTGGAGGGCGTAGTACTTGTTCAGCAGGGTGAGCGAGTTGTGGTCGGGCGGGCCGTAGAACTCGCCGGCGTTCCAGTAGTTGCAGCCCGACTCGAGGGCGGCGCGCATGGCGGCGAAGGCCTGCTCCTCTGACACGGGAGTGCTGTTCCAGGTGAGGCCTGGGGAGGGGGAGACGCTCTGGTGTTAGCTGGGGTGAAGGACTCGGCAGAGAGTGAGCGGGGGAAGGTTGGAGTGAGAGGAGACTTGCCCAGGAGGCCGAAGCCGATCTCGCCGACTTGCTCTCCCTGGATTGTGTGAGGCATCTTGTCGAGCGGTAGTGAGGTCGAGTCTTGAGAGGCGGGAGCTGCAGTTGTGGTTCTCGTTGTCTATTGTGTCACTTCACCTGGCCCTCTCAACCCTCACTTATATATCCTGAAGCACGACGGCCACTCCCCAGTATAGTTCTCCGCGAGCCCAGAATGATCCTCGAGATGACGGACTTAATCGGCCACTGCTTCTTTAAACGCCGGGTATTGGCAATTCCTCCTTGATCCTCCTTGCGTGAGGTCTGTTTCCCTTGGCTGAAAGCAGTCGTCGTGGGTTGGGGCGCCGGTGGGGGCAGCGGAGCGGCGTCCCGTCCGCCTCTTATCGTGACCCGCTCCGCATCGGCACACGGGCTCTTGTGCCGCCCGGCAGGCAGGAAAATGCACGATGCGCCATGCGACTAACGCTTTCTTGAGCCTCCGGCAGGTAGGAGGACACGGCCAGGCACTCCGCCCTGACATAGACTTTCCCCTGCCCTGGGACCTTCGACGCGCCCGAGTTCCGACGTCAAACTTCAGCCAAGAACTAGACGCCGGCGCATCGGCTCAACTAGAGTCTATCTCCGCGCTCTACATTATGAATCCACGACTAGTCCTCAATGCTTGGGAGAGAAAAAGTGGCTAGAATTTGTCTGTCTTGCCCGGCACAAAGTATGCCTACTTTACTCGCTGCATTACATCTACCGTGTCCGCAGGACATGCGACAGTCAAACATGGCAAGAACGGCGGCAGCAAACACCCATGGGAGACGGACCATCCTCATGCCTCATAGATCCGTGTGTATCTACCACGAATAGTGCCTAAGGTCAAGCTGCCTGTGCCCCCTTTTCTCATCGCCAACAGCAAGGGGTATGTAGCCAAACAGCTCCCCAACGCCTGTCTCTCCCATCCTTCCAAGCTTTACCTAGTCCCGGATCCTGCGCATAGCTGAAGTCGTTGCGGGCATGTCACTCATATCCTATCATTATACATATGTCTTCCGTGCTCATAGAAGATCGTGATAATCGCAAAGCAGCACGCGCACCAGCACCTAAGAGAATAAATCAGACGCATGCCTTCTAAAGGCCATGAACTTCCCGCGAGACGGCATTTCAACTGTTCACTCCATCTTCGCAGATCGGCGCCACTCATTATCTCGTGAATGGACCGGGACGCAAGTATGCCGACGGTAGGAGGTGCTGGACAATGCGTGAGAAGAGCGGAGCGGCTTTTGTTAATGGCCATGGAGGGATGAGAAGAGTAAAGCGGACTCTGTTGGACATCTGATGACAGTCCGTAGCTCATCCTGCAAGCTAAATGCGCATTGGAAAACCTGCATGTGCCATGCGCCGAACCATGAGAAGAGCCTACAGCCGCAAGCGATCCAAGGTCTCCTCAACCGAGCGATTATCCTCTTCTGCCCCGCGCCGGAGCGCAGCGTCTTCCCGACCAGGCGGCCGCGGGCGCGGCCCGGGCAGTATACCCTGCTGGCGCCAGTTCTCCATCATGGCCACGGCATCGGCGTCGCCCAGCATCGCTCGCGCGATGACGTTCCGCCGTCGCATGTCTTCCTCGTCCGCCGGGGGGGCGCGCGGTGCCCGCAAAGGGGGCGGAACTCCCCGAGCCGGTGTTCCCACCGGTTCGGGGGGCCTGATCCACTGCTCTAACCGGAAGTGCTCCTGCACGTCGTCGGCGTTTGGTGGTGCTCCCGGGCCGCGACCGACCTGCGGCCGGAAGCCGAAACGGAGCGGCACGGGAGGAGGAGGGACTCCGCGAGGAGCGACGTGCGGGTGGGCCTGGAACGGACGCATGTTGGGACGCTGCACACGAAGGGGCGGTATGAAAGGAGGTCCGGGGGGGCCTTCGACGAATTCAAGAAAGGGATCATGTTCGGTGCAGCCCGGATTATGGCGGCAGAAGAGAAATCCGTGCTGGTTGCGCTGGTAGGGTGCTAGACAGATGTAGCACCACTCGTGACGACAGACGCCTAGCAGGACAGACACGATATCGTTAGCACAGCGTCAACGCACTCCATGGATGTACAGGGAGCCAAGACCTGAAGAAGAGAGGCAACGGCGGCTTACATGTTATGTGGTTGCACCCAGTCCACTTGTGTACGTCCTTCTTGCAGCTCGGGCAGGTCTTGGACGTCTTCTTGATGGTCTCCTCCGATGCCTTCTCGTCCTTCTGCCGCTGGCGGTTGCGCTTGTCATACTCATCGCACGTCTCGCCACTATGCCAGGGTACGTTGTGATGGACACACTGCCTGTACCCGCAGGCCTCGCACTTGGACTTGGCGCAGTTGTCGCTACCGAAGATCTGGCCGGACTCGCACTTGGGGCTCAGGCACCATCTGAAGTTGGGCATATCCTTCAGAGCTGCGCGTGTTGCTAGGTCGTCGAACCTGGAAATGTCTTGTCAGCTCTGGGGAAGTCCTAAATACGGACCACCTTGTTACTACCTTACAAAGACCTCACGCGAGGCATGTTTCCTGACATCGTCAAATTTCAGGAGAAGGGGGCACTCCGGGCATTTCAGTCTGTCCCAGGAGGTTGTATCTAGGGAACTTTGTATCCACTGCCGCAAGCAGTCTTTGCATGTCGTCGGCTTGTGCTCGCAGGCTGCCGAGATCCGCTGCGGCATCTCCGTTACTCTCTTGTCGTCGCTGCACACTGTGCACGTATCTGCTACTGGCAGCAGCCAAGTCTCATCAGCCGCAAAAGCCTCGGCGACGTTATCGGGAAGCTGGAAGTCGACTGTGCAGCCCCAAGGCACGCGGGAGTGGCTCCCCTTTGCTCGCCTGTCGTAGATGATCTTAACTTCTTCGGGCCGGAGCGATATGTTGCTCGTGCATGCTTGGTGGACGCCTTCTACGAGGTGCGTCTGGACGAACACCTTCAGGCCCGTAACCTCCGTCTGCCAAGTTTCCGCGTTCTCAGGCTGGAAGACGTACTCCCTGCCTACGCTCCGGAACACAACGTACTGCTTCTTTGGGGACACATCGATGGTTATCTGGCGACAGAGCCAAGATCTGACCAGTCGGAGCTCCCAAGATGTTCCCTCTAGCGGTCCAGTTCTCATTCCTCCGCTCGCAACGAGCACAATGCGATTCGGGTCGTCCATGTTCAGTTTCCTCGCAATTATGGTACGCAGGTCGCCCACAGCTTTCCCGGAGTCAATATTCCTCACAAGCTCATCGTGGAAGCTTTTGGTGAGAATCTCCTTTGTTTCCGAGTCGAACGTTTTTATTATCCACGTCTCGCCATCATCTCCAGCGGCCAGCACCCGATAGTACACCAGAGAAGGGCCATCATCTCCTAAAGCGCCACGCGGATCAAGCTGCTTGCCATCGCGGAAGAAGAGGATACGGTCACCGTCCGCGAAAACATATTTGGAGCGCTTCCTGATGACTTCATCCAGCTTCGCGACCATGATCTCCGGCCGGACAGACCACACGAACGTCTCGCGCTTATAGTCGAGGTCCTTGAAATGGACCAGCGCTCTGTGAGCATTCTTCTCCTCTCCTGGCCTGTGGCGAGACTCGCGGGACTCGTTGTGAGACCGGTGCCGGTGATGATGGCGGTGGTCCGATCTGGGCTTCCGGCGCACACCCAAGTGCCTCTCCTTCACCTCCCTCTTCACATCCTTGTGGGCCATCTCGATAGCTCTGCTCCCGCTCCCGCACAGTCAAGCAGGACATGCTTGTGTGACATCCTAGGGATTCAGAAACCCCGCCAAGCAAAGAGGCATTCAGGCGGCGAGGTCAAGAGAGCAAGGAGAGCGGGGTATGGTGAGCTTTAAACACCCCACGAGGCTGGGATCGGAAATGAGGCTCTGGCTGGGAGGAGCCCGACGTTTATGAGGATGAGGACGTGCCAGAGCTGGCACGCAGCACGCAGGCGGGGCTCGCAGCTGCAGCTGTGAGGGGCGAAGGAGACCGAACGCTGACAGGAAAACTGCAAAATGCAGCAGACAGCTTTGGGAAGAAAACGTGGCGTGCGCAGGTGTTGACAGCCAATGATTTCTCAGGATGAGAAGCGCTCATATGCTCCCTGGGTCATCTTTATAGGTGCAGGATGGTTCTTCGCACGCCACGCTGTAGGCTGCACTGACTGACGCCCGACACATTAAGGCTGCAAGAGGCCTTGCGACTGGCTTAACCTGACCGGCTTATCTACGGTGTTGCGACGAACTGTGCCTGGTCGGTTAGGACTCCGAGCCAGTTGAAGCTGTGGTTCGCCCTGTACATGTTCATTTTCTTCTGCTGCATCGTCCTGGTATCCGCCAACCCCCAAATCAGCGGGTTCCTCGGCTATTGACTACTGACCTGGCGGACAATGTGTAACTGACTTAGAAGGCCCAAGTCTTCCTTGGGACATGACATATCGACTATCGCGGGTGTCGTGAGTTCTTCATTGAGGATCAACCATCCGATAACAGTCATCAAGAACAGCCCATACAAACTGCACCACGTCCTGATCTAGCAAAGCCACATGGACAGGCGGCCTTTGTAGCTTTGCATCTCGGCGAGATGCCGCAGAGCTCCAGTTCCATACCGGCGTATCGACCAGATCTAGCTTTATCGCTGTTTGAAGGCCGGAGGTTCCTTCAACAGAGACCTGCTTGCGATATATGATGGATAGCCGCGCCAGCAGCAAGAAACTCGGCCATACGATGACGGCAACTATCTTTCCTCCAAGTGAGGCGAGATTCCCACTAGCTGGCTTGCGAAGAGATATCTGCAAGAATAAGTGGCTGCCTTGGCTGATTTGAATAATATACTCGGATGAACTGTCTCCTGGGTAGTCGCTCTGTCCGGAGTCTTCGGCGGGAAGTGACTATCGAGGACGACAAGCAGCCGAGCTCGTGCAGGGCAAACACTTTGGGAGACAAATGTGCAACCGCAGGAGCCCAAGTAACCGGCATCTACTACGTCGTGATGCAAAGGCCGTGAGACGTTGGGATCCCCTCCGTCGGGACCAGGTGTCGCAGAGGAGTTCTCTTCGGAACCTAGAAGCAATGCACCACTCAGTGACATTATATTATACATGGCCGATACAGGCCATATTAATAGTCGTAGCCCTAGCAGCTCTGTTGGATGGGAGCAGCTGTTCGTTTTCGACAGCGCTCGAGAGCGAAGTTCTCTAGAGAAGTGAACCATATTGGCTGGGACGCTTGTCCGTATTGTAGAGTATGTCCAGCTCCGCCGGAAGCACGATTGACAAGCGGTGTGAGGATGTCATGTCGAGAATGACTTTTCCTGAACCCTTTGTCCTGCGCGCACCATCATCTTCAGCTCTGCAACTCTTGGAGAACGAGAGCACGTCCCCCGGCGTGGCACTTTGGCACTTGATCGGATGAAACGCGTTGCCCCTGTCGGATCTGAAACGGTACAGCCACGCTAGGCCCGTTTAAACAAGTCAGGTACCTGGCGGGGCAAAGCGAGGGGCATTGGTACTTCGCCGGTGCTTCGCACAGTAACTTCTCCTCGTGCACCGGACTGCCGAGTTGCAGGAGATGAGGCAGTTAGCCGGCCTTCCGCTGTCAACGGGAATGCTGATGGCACAGGACTGGCGGCGCCGGCGATATGCAGCCACGACCACGACAGCTGGTGGGAGCCAACATGGACGAGCTGGCAGCGTGGACAGAAGAAGCCTTAAGAGAAATGCTCCCCTGTCTCTCCCCAGAATAACTCCGGGCGATCCCATCATAAGACCTGCACATAATGTGTACACTGACGTGCCTGGCGTGTACAGCCCGTGCTGGCTGCCCGCCTGCACGCGTAGTGTAATGTAATGAACACCGTAGTGCAGTTATGCCAGAGTGTACGGAGGACCCTACCAAAAGAACCGTCTCACCGCTTCCGAGAGTTAGACCAAACGGCGTAGTAGTAAACACAGTTCACCATACAGTATTTCCCACTATCACTTTAGGAAGGTTGAACTAGACGAACCACTGTACAGATCACCCACAGCCCGTAAGTCTTGAAAATCTATAGGAGAAAGGCTCTATAATAAGTCCGTTTATAAGCCGAAATCCACACTGTATATTGCCAGAGTAATCGGAAGCGGTGAGACGGTTCTTTTGGTAGGGTCCTCCGTATATACCATAGTATTTGGACACTGGTAGCGTGTGTCTGGGACTGGAGCGGAGTGCAGGACGACGACGCCGGCTCCTCCAGTAGGAAGAAAAGGGGTAAAGGGGCTGAAGCATAACAAGAACTCCTGTCTGGCTTCGTCGAGGGACAAAGCAGATTGCCAGGCAAGCAGAGCGTCACCGCTTGGTGTACCTGACCAGCATAATACTGCTGTCTCGGCTGCGGTCTGAAGGATCAAGACATCTTGGGGGCTTTGGAAAGTGGGAGCCTGGGAGGAATATCGGAGGTAAAGGAAGGGGTCGTGATGCTTAGAGGAATAAAGAGAGAACGGAGTCGATGACTGCGAGTACCGAGTACTGCGCGTATGTATGTTTGGGGTACCTCTACCGAGTAATGACAGGAGCGGAGTAACGTTCGTTAGTGCCAGGTAGGTACCTGCAAAGTAAGGGGTGGAAGTGGGTGCGTTTGTTTGCCGTTACCCCTAGTTGCGTTAGTGGGATGTGCATGTAAACAACCCGTGCAAACGGGCAGGACAGGGAGCGAGACAGACAGGCGGAGGAGGAGGGCGTGAGAGAGCGAGAAGTCGTGTCAACCCTGACCCCTACCTTCTGCATCAACTGCAATAACTTGGTCAATTTTTCCCTTCCCTTTCCACCTCTGGACACGCTCTCTTTTCCTCCGTTTCCCCCGTGGCTGCACGACGCCTTCACTTCAGCTTCGGACTAGACTCTGACCAGATCATCCATCTGTTTACTTCCCACTGCAGCTGACGCTGTGTTGCCTTGTGTTACGATTCGTCTTGACGTACTTGTTTGGTCTTGCAGCAAAGTATCCTGCACCTCCACTGCGCGCGCGTCGACTTCTCCACGCAGCCGCAGCACCACCTTCTTACGCCATGGCACTCCAAGCTGCATACAAGCAGTTCCTGGCCGCGCCAAACTCGTCCGCGTTGGCCGCCGACGCGTCTCTGCACTACATCACCACCACCACCAGCTACCACGGCCCCACCGACATCATCAAGCATCTCGGCTCCCAGCGCAACCGGATCAAGAAGAAGAAGGAAGACGTCCTGAGCGTCATCGAGGGCCAGAATGCTGTTGCCGTCGAGACCGAGACTTCCCTCGAGTTCGTCTCCAGTGGAGGCGCTTACCTGCCTGGCATGGACGACAACTTCCTCGCCGATCGGACAGTCTACATTCCTATCGTAAGTATCCGTGATGCGCTTGTCTTCCGTTTATCTCATGTGCCTGCTATCTAGTGCTGACTTAAACTTCTGCTCCTAGACTCATATGGTCTCGTTCGACAGTGATGGCAAGATTGCGCAGATTCGCCAGAGCTGGGACCAGGGCGCACTTCTGAAACAGCTCGATATCATCGGCAAGTCGGGACGCAACTGGCCCATCCGTGACAGTGCGGAGCAGATAAAGTTGATTGTCAAGTCCGCCGGGAAGCCCGTCGAGGAGACGCCCTCCGACATCATCAACCGCTCTCGCGATAACTCCACCAATGCCATGCGCGACCCGCACACAACATTGAATCTGTTTGCGCCTCGTGATGAGGAGATCGAGCCTAGCGGAGTCGTGTCGCCTTATGCGGGCACTCGTCCCCCTCAGCGCACCTTTGAGGACATCCTCGGCGATGAGGACGATGATGCCGCCGCAGGAGAGAGGCCGCAGTCTCCCACGAAAGCCGTTGCGCCTAAGGCAGGCGCGGGAAAGAACTTCCAGCCGCCACGCCTTTTTGAAGCCAGCGAGGACAACACCGTGTCCGATCCTAACACTCCGGACAAGTCCCCGAACCGCTTTTACCGGCCTCACCCTAAGAGATTCGACCACTTCGATTTCGCCGATGGCTCGGACCCAGCCGACAAGCCGCAGCCTGGCACGGATTTCGACAAGCGGCCCAAGACTAGACATGACAGCCACTGGTCTTTCGATGACTTTGTGACTCCTCAGAAGGCCAACCCGTCGCGCGCCATGCGCAGCCAGGACGTGCGACACTGGAGCACGGAAGAGGACGGTGCTCAAGAGACACCCGTGAAGAAGCCCGTCGTGCCTAAGCCCCGCCGCGACGCAGAGACTCACTTTGAGCTCCAGGATGACGGTCTCCCGTCAAATGAGCCGCGTCCTGCGGGACGCCCCCGGGGAACGATGCATAACACTGGTCTGGGTCTGTACAAGAACCACCTCGTCACCGACGACGGTTCCGAGCCCGCTGAGGACCCCGACCCCCGTGCTCTCGGTAACATCACCAATCTGAAGGATCGGTCAAAGACCTTTGCTCCTCACTTCAGCATGGCGGATGACTCGCCGCGCCAGGGCAGCCCGCCCAAGCACGCGTCTCATATCAGCGAGGATCGCCAGAAGGCTGTCAAGATGATGGAAGCCAACTGGTCCGCCTATGATGACTCTCCCTCCCAGAAAGAGAACAGCAACCCCTCGCGCAATGTCGCCTCCAAGGAGAACAGAGAGAATGGACCCAACCACCGCATCGTCATCGCGGGTGACGGTATGGGCAACCGAAAGGGTGGTCGTGGCTGGTCGATAGGTGACGAGAGCGACGAGGAGCAGGCCCAGGCTCCCCCTCCCCCCGGGAAGAAGCAGGGTCCCCAGACCAAGGCCAGCAGCTTTTGGGACTTCTAGGTCGGTGGCGGATGGACGGACGAACAACATCGGATCAGGACTGCGGACGGCAGCGAGGCTATGCCGGCATAATGTCTTCTCATATGTGGCTGATGATGACACGTCTACACGCGCTCATGATTCATGAGAAACTTCTCTTCAGGCATTCACAGTTTGACACCCTTTGGCCGCTTGTGTCTCGAGCTTTCCTCCTTGCTTGTTATTTTCCTTGTTACATTATGTGTACTGAACAGACAGAACCTTAGGGGGAATGACACTGCCCCATTACATATCGTGGGGGCAGGAATAGGGCGTCAGATGGCTCAGCTGTACACAGGCCGTTGCCAAATGTTGGATCACGGAGGGCATACCCGAGGGATCTTGGCTTGCTTCTTCGTCTAGGGGATGACGCCCCGTAGGGCCTCTCTGGATGTGTACTTCTTCCCTAGCTATGTAGCTCGGTCGCCAATACAGTCTTCATCAAGCAGCGTTGACTGGATCTTGCTGGCAGAAACAAGTTGCGTGACTGCATAACGCAACTCTACTCCACAGGCAGTACAGAGCCAGTACCTCTTCACGTTTCGGGAGTGACAACGACACTTGTAGTAAATACCGCATCATCATAAGACTCGTAACTATTAGATCTATCTAGAACACATGGGGCTCATCCTGTCCTGTATCCAGAAGACCAGGTAGGAAATACGCCCTCCCAGTTCCCTTGCCTGCCTTTCCCGCCCGGGAAGGCTTCCTTCCCAGAAAATTATAACAAGGAGACCGAAGGAAGAAGAGAACCGCAAACTGGCGTTCCGCATCCCCAAGCACTGACCGTCCTCCTCTCTTCGATGATGACGCCTCCAACGCCCAACGCTCCGAAAGCCCCCGCGGGGCTGTGGGAAAGAAGCCAGCAGACTTTCCCATCTAGATTCGTACATAACACACATCGCCACACCTCAACCCAAATCGACAAACGTCCCGTTTGAGGGAGCCGGCTGGGCGCCCGATCAGCACATGAAGCGGTACACCCGCTTCCACAGCGGCCAGCTCCTCTTCTCGTCCTGCTCCTGCGCCAGCAGGATGGGCAGGTTGAGCTCGCGCCGGCCCGTGTCGATGTCCATGTCCTCGACGCGCACGACGCTGGTGCGGAAGTACAGCTTGTAGCCGAGCCAGAAGACCGCCACGATCGGCACCGCCATGTACTGCAGGAAGAAGTTCTTGGCGTTCTCCCCGGGCGTGTTGTCCCGGTACCCGACGGGCCAGGCGCCCACCCAGAACTGCGCCACCAGCACGATGGCGTTGAGCGCGAACCCGAGCCAGCTGCCCAGCACGCCCGACTGCGCGCGGAACGCCAGCTCGTTTAGGCTGCGCCCGCGCGCCGCCCACGCCTGCCGGAAGCGGATGTGCGACAGGCAGATGCTGCCCCAGGTGAAGATGGAGGAGAGCGCCGACACGGCGAGCAGCCAGTCCATGACGTCGCTCTGCTGCGGGATGTCGGACAGGTAGGCCAGGAAGCCCAGCGCCGAGGCGACGAGGATGGCCACGAGCGGCCGCCCCCGCCGGTCCACGTAGCCCAGGATCCGCGGCGCCTGGCCCTGGTCGGCCAGCGCGGCGAGCGTGCGGCTGGAGCCGAAGACGGACGAGTTGCCGACGCTGATGACGGCGATCATGATGACGGCGTTCATCACGGAGGGCAGGACGTCGATGCCCGCGTCTTGGATGGCGATGACGAACGGGCTGGCGTTGGAGTCGGTGCTGGCGCCTAGCAGGCGTTCGTCCGTGTACGGCACCAGCAGGCCCACGAGGGCCAGCGCCACGACATAGAAGAGCGTGATACGCCAGAAGACCTGCTTGATGGCTGTGGGCAGCGATTTGCGTGGGTTGGCGGTCTCGGCCGCCGCGAGGCCCACGAGCTCCGTGCCCGCGAACGCGAAGGCGGCGGTCACGAAGACGCTGCAGAGCCCCTTGAAGCCGTTGCGGAAGGCGCCAGGGTCTTTCCAGTACCGGCCGCCGATGTAGCCGGTGTCCGGCTGACCGCCGATGTTGATCACGATGCCGAGTAGGCTAAGAGCACGGTCAGCGTGTTGTCGCTCGAGGTTGTTAAGAATGATAAGTTGGGACTAATGGATTTCCACTCACATGAACCCGATCACAGCCGTGACTTTGATGATGGCAAAGATGAATTCGGCCTCACCGTAACCCTTGATACCGAAGAGGTTGATAGTAATAATGACAATGAGGAAAATGGTCACAAAGACGGCTTTGTTGACGTCGGGATTCCAGTATGTTATCGTCATTGAGGCGGCAATGATCTCCAGGGGCAACACCACGAGCCATTGCAGTGCGTAACTATTCGAGACCAGGTGAGTAAGTGTGGGACATGAAGAATCGCAGAGGAAAGTACTTACTTCCAGCCCATCGCGAAGCCCCAGGCAGGATCCAGAAACCGAGTCGAGTACGCCGAGAAGGAACCGGCCACGGGGAAGACGACGGCCAGCTCGCCTAGAGCTTGGACCGTGCAGTACAACATGACACCAACAAAGCAGTATGCCAGCAGCATGGAGGCTGGACCGCCGGTGCTTAAGGTCTTACCAGACGCAACGAACAGGCCGGTTCCTAGAAGAGGCAAGTGGTTAGACGAGGTGACGCCATGGAGGAGCAAGCGGAAGGAAACATACCGATAGAGCCGCCTATAGCAATCATTTGCAGATGCCGCCCCTTGAGCTCCCTGGCGAGGCCCGAGTTGGCAGTGCGCGCCGCGGCAGCGTCAAAGTCGAAGTAGTGGACGCCCTGGTGCTCGCGAATGTGCGGTGGCATGTCGTCGTCCTTGGGCATGATGGAGCTGTTGGGGTCCCGGCGGAAGGTGTCGACAAAGCGGGTGAAGCCGCTCTTGCGCCGCGGCATGTCGTAGGTCGGCTCCCGCATGCTGTAGCTGCTGCCGTGTGCCAGCGAGTCCTCCTTCAAGTTCAGAATGTTGAGTTCGATGTCCCGGTCCGCCATCGTGTGTGCGCCCCAATTCGCCTGCTACACAGATTGATGTGTGTTCTCGGGAAATCCCTTCCTAGTTGGCCGTTTCGCTTCTTCTATATCAACGCTCGACTGTCGACCGTCCCCTTACAGTTGTATGCCGTTTGCCCTGTCTCGCTTCCCGTGATCCCTTTCAATATCCTCTAACCACTTCGACTGTGCCCCTCGGTCTGTTGCTCGCGCGCAAAGTTTCACCGACCATATACGCCGACTCAGTTGGAGCCTGAATCTTGCCACTTGTCGAAGTTCAGCTGGCCTATGCGCTCGACCTTCCGGTCGTGGTTGGTGGCGCCTCGTGGATACGCCGGTATCGTCGCCGGGTTTTCAGTGCTGGCTCTTGTTCGCCACGGCCCGCACGCGTAATCGCAATGATCTCACAAGCTCAGCAGGCATTGGCCATCGCGGCGCTCTCCGCCGTTCGAGAGTGTCGGTAGCTGTCGGTTGGTCCTTCAGGCCCTCGCTGCCCGTACTTGGCGCCTCGTCTCGGTCGACTCTGCACCTCGGTTCGGAAAATCGCTCGCTTCGGTCGGTTCCGTATCTATCGATCTATGCGGTCGCACATGCGATTCTCCGAGGCAAAAAGCACCGGTCCGCGACAACGCTTTAGCAACAACGAAAGATTGAGACGCAAAAAGCGCGAGAAAACGAAGAAGGGGGGGAAAGATCTCGAGACTCGTGGGGGGGAAGCGGAAGACGGCAAGCAGAGGGAGCGGGCGTTGGTTGGTCGAGGCCAAAGGGGCTGGAGAGCTTATCAGTGCTGGTGGTGTTGGTGCTGGTGCTGGTGCTGGCGCTGGCTGCAACGGAGGGGCGCGGCTTTGGGTATGGTGCGGCGCGTTCAGGTAACTAGCGGCTCGCTCTCGGGGCGGCGACTGTACGGATTTGGTAGATGGGACACACGTTGCGTCTGCTTTGCTGCCAACCGCTGCCCCTTCTGAGTACTGTGTGCTGTGTGCTTCTACTATGCAGTACACATATCTCGACAAGAGCTGCTAGTCCTGCGCCTAGTCCAACGTAGCCGACAGCATCGTCCGGTCGCGTGCTCGTGCGTGTCCGTACTCTCTGCCTCTCTCTTCGCAGTCTTTCTTTTCTACGCTTGGAGTCGATAGGTGATTATTACTCGAGTCACTCGACTCACCGCCTGATGACTGTGCACACGACAGACAAGTCAGAGGAGGACCTGGCATGGCACGGCCTGACGTCTCCGATAAGCGAGACCGCAGAAATATCAGAGCACTGGGGTGACGGCGTGTGATTACGGACCGGCAGGATGCCGTGCAGGAGGATCGCACATCCAATGGCTGCAAATCTCGTCGATCCGTTGCGACGCAGCCCTGAGCTCTCGATGTTGTTATGCCCCTGGCCTGGCCCTGCCAGCCGTCCAATTCCTCAAATATGCCTCCGGTATCCGTGCGCATGCAGAGTGACAGGACAGCACAAGTGCCCAGCGGCATGGTTAGAGCCGCCGCAGGGTCGCGTTGGTTGCACAAGAGTCAGACATGTCTCTGATTTCCCCTCTTTGCTCCGATCGGCCGTCTGGCATCTCGTGTCGTACGACGTCTACGGAGCACCTCTCCTTGATACGGGTGAACGTTATTACCAGTGGGTTTCAATTCATCTGCTTGGCAGTTGCTACTCTCTTGGAGCTCAACATAGTAACCTGGAAATCCCTACCTCAAAAGGCACCGCTCTCTTAAGCGTCCTTCGCTATGACCTAGATCTCAATAGTCCAGCGTGTCATTATACAAAACCCCCCATAAAACCCGCAACGGATGTCGGGACACGGCCAGAAGTATAGGCCTCAATTGCGGCCTGTGGGTGACAATGTCTGCGCCGTTCTCCACTGCTCCTTGCTGTAGGAAGATGGCAGGGCAGGCCAGTCAGCACATGATGCCTGTCAGTGCCATCTTAAACACCTTCCAAATCGATGGGACGGGGACCCCTTTCGTTACCGAGTCTCGCCGGTCCAGCGCGGGATGGTCTCTTCAAGGGTCCAAACATCTTCTGGTCCGTGATCCCCCCCTCGTTGTGACAAGAAGCCCAATGGCAGCCGCGTCCTTAGCGAACCCTTATCTTGGGGGCCGTTCTGCAGCTGTGTGGCGTCGGCCTAACGCTATCAGACCGGTCCCGACTGCCTATCCTCAACTGGTGTGCTATGGGGGTCTATAGGAGCTACTGGCTCAAAAGCCCCCTTTTCAGGTACCATACATAGTATGCACCTTCTGGTGGCGCCCAGTGGGAGATCTTCCCTAGTTAGAACACCTCTCCGTTGATGATTGTGTCTTCATGGATACCATCACACAGGGAAAATCAGAGAAACGCGTTGCTGATAGTCATGACCCAACATGAAATGTCTATCCGATGATTCCCGTTTCTGCACTTCAGGTTATGTACATGGCAAAAAGGGGGCCGACTGTTGCGATCACTCCCGTATTGCACTCTGCCAGCTGCTCTTCATGTCCCGCAGCTAGTCACTCAGATGATACACAGCTAGAGAAAAAAAGGGGTCAAGCCAAAAACCTGCAACGCCGTTGTTTTTTATGTCACGGTTCGCGATCACCCTATGATCCCAACTTGACAATGTTGCCCTCCAGGTCTCTCTGCTTCCGCTTCCACCCCGTCGAGAACAGCGGGCCCATGTCAAACCGCGGCAACGGATGCGCCTCCGTGTTGAGGACGATCTTGTCCAGCGGGAGAAGGTCGTCCGGCGAGAAGAGCAGGTAGAAGTACTTCAGGGTCTCGGCCTGTCGAACACAGGGAATGTTAGTAAGGCCGTCCAGATGCGGATTGTGTAAGGTGCAACACAAAGGGAAGGAAGGGAAATTGCTCTCTTACCAGCCAGAAGCTCTCCATGTTGTCCCGCGTAACCGGCGGGATAACGTTAGCATTCGACAGGCTCGTGAACCCTCCGCCGTCCTCGACCGCCGTGTACTCCATGAACGACTTGAACATCTCCCAGCCCCACTCGCGGTACTTGGGGTCACCCGTGATCCGCCACATGTAGAAGAGGCTCTCCACCGTCTCGGGCCGCTGCAGGTTGTGCTGGTCCATCGACTTAACCACAAAGTCCTTGCGCCACGGCGCGTCCTCGCTCGCATCGTCGAAGACAGCGTCGGACGGGGTGCGGTGCTGGGCACTGGAGGGCAGGGGCGGGTCGTGGATGTTGAAGTACGTGATCTCCGCGGCGAGGCCCGTCGCCATGTACTTGTACATCCCCCAGCACGTCTGCGTCAGCTCGCGCGCCAGCTGCATGTCACGCTCCTTCTTCTTGGACCAGGTCGGCAGCTTCTTCGCCTGTGCCTCCGTCAGGCCGCCCGTCGCGGCTAGCGCGATTGTGCCGGGCATGAAGCATACAAGGTGGTCCATCTTGGGAGACAGGTCGCGGTCCAGGCCGTTCGGGCGCTCGCCGATGATAGTAAAATCAGAGTCCTTCGTGTACGTCACGAGGTGTTTGCGCACACCCGCGAGAGCATCGTTCCACATCTCCTCGTAGACGGGCTCTTGCTTGTTGGTTTGGAAGTACTGCTTGATGAGGTATTCGTAGTACGAGTCGCCACGGCTGCCAAGGCGGATGTTGTTACCACTGAAACGCCCGGAGCTTGGGCTGAGGTAGATGGGCACGAGGCCATCCTTGACGCCGTTGTCGTCCACGACCTCCATGACCTTCTCTGCCTTGTCCCAGAATGCCTTTTCACCTGTCAGTTTTGCAAGGTACTTGAGCTCAAGCTGCACAGTAGTAGCCTCGGCGGTAGATGACGCGCCTCCCTGGTCGTGGGACGGCAGACCCTCAAACTTGGCTAGATTGACACTGGCGTAGGGTACTCCAGATGGTGAATCAAACGCGGCCAGTATGCGATCGGCGAGGTCTTTGGCCTTTTCGAGGTACAGGTCTTCTCCAGGCGCTCCAGGGTCGTCGTCCTTGATGGGGGCCATGTTCGGGAACTCGGTCGACAGGTAGTGCGCGGCGAGCAAGCCTCCGAGCATGCGAATTGTCGTCTCGAATGTGTTGACGTCTTGATCTTGGTCGAATGTGAGATCCTTGGAAATCCACTCCCGCGCGTGGGTGATGCGCGAGGTGAGATTCATAAGTATCATCGTATCCAGCGAGTCAATTATGATCCAGCCCATGCCCTTGGGGGCCATCTGGCGGCCCTGTTTCGTAATCGGATGGAACTCGTCATAACCTGAAGTAAGTTTCATCTAGTTAGCAAACCGAGAGCTGATCGAGCAGCAGTGGTAGCGAACTCACCCCAGGCGTACCGCTCGTACGCATTCCAGCTCAACTCGAACGCCTCCACCACTCGCTCGCGTCTTTTGCCCCAGTCCGCCTTGCCCTTGGTTGACTTGTCGTCCGACTTCAGCCAGCCTCCTGAACGCAGAGACTGAATCTCGTCCGTGTGCTTCTTGAATGTGCCATTCCACCAGAACAAGCCGACCACGAACAGGAAGAGGAAGGTCAGGACCCTCTTCTTCCGGTACAACGGCCGCGGCCGTTGGCTCGGCGGGTACGCGTACGGCTTGTCTTTGTACATTGGTAGTCCGTTCTGATTCGAAGCGCTCGTAAAACTGCTGAGGATGCCGCCGTTTGAAAATGTGGATGTTGGGCGGTGGCCAGGGCGTGAGGCTGCGTTGGAGGAAGACCAGAGGTGGTCCTCCAAAACCCGCGTTGGGTTCCCAAATGAGGGGACATTCTTGGGGACCGTGAAAGACATTATGACATTGCCCGGCGGGTGTGCATCTGGAGAGAGCCGGCGAGAGGTTGCAGCCGCTCTGCGGCTGGTGATGCCCCGGCGCTGCGGCTGACGCGGTCTTCACGAGGCTGGGATCCACAGACGAGACGGAAGGGAACCAGGGTCTCCCTTTGTGAGGCCTCGGCGGTTCACGAGCTTGCCATAGCTGGACGAGGCCAGAAAGTTCGGTATATGTGAGGGCTGAGGTGGAACAATGGCTCACGCGAGCTTGGAGTTGGGGGAAGAGGACAGCTATGTTATTTTAGGCAATGCCCCGGATTGTCGTCGATGAGCTGAGATAGCCGATCCCTAAAAATTTGTGGGACCTGCCGCTCGCCCCGGCAGGCCGGTTGCTGCCCTCCCTGCACTATTGCGTCCACACATCTGCCATCTGCCGCGCGGTACCAGCATGGCATACGGTACCAACTGGTATACACCTATCGACTCGCAGACTCGACGCTACAAAAAAGATACCTTTTTGTTCATAGATTTCGAATTCTAGTTAAGGTATCTCGTCAGCAGTGTGACTTGTCTTTCGCTGAAAGCACCTAGACATGTTTTCCGATGTTGCCTAAGCCGCCGACATCATCATAAGGCGTGTCTTCGTTACCGCAACTTTTTCCTCCCTTCTCGCCCGATGTGCATGGCGCCTCAAAAGAGGACGGGACGGCATTTCACGGACCTACTTGAACGAGCCGCAGAACAGCACACGCCAGATGGAGGGACATAAAGCTAATCACGCCTCTGAATTTCAGAACTACCCTTTTCTAACCGGCGAGGAGTTTACTGAGGTGTGCCATCATCTCGAGCGGAAATACTGCCAGGCAACCCTTGGGCCAGTCAGGCGCCAGTGGCGGCTGAGAGTCTGTACTGCCCTGGATACGACACTCGCCTTCGACTCTGGTTATACCACATTTATCCAGATCATTCGTCCGCTGGAAGGCGAGCTTGACCATGGAGACTTGTCTACCTTTCTAGATAATTTCTCCTTCGGGGAAGTGCGCCCCGAGGATGAGACAGAAGTCGACGACAGAGAGATGGTGGAGGCTGAGGATGCAGACCAGGTGAGACAAGGCATCCTGTGAGCCAACCAGTGTGCGCTAAGGAGTCTTGCTCATGTCGAAGTAGGAGGTGCTTCCGAAAGGACTGAAGCAGCCTGATTTCGGCTATGTCACATATGAAGTCCATCTCCACCCAACATATCGAGCCCCTTGTCTGTGGTTCAGCCTGCACAACTTGTCGGCCGACGAGCCGGCCTTCAACATTGACACCGTCTTCAGGCGTCTCGTCCCTGATCAGTTCAAGGACAGCCTCCGACGGGCTGGCCCGATCGGCGGCATCTCAGCGGATGTATGTATTTCATGCTGTTTTAAGTTAACTAAAAGACCTTCCATGCCTGTCTGGCAGCCTTTTTGGGTCTATACTGACACACTCTGACCCAGCATCACCCTGTCACGGGCGTTCCGGCCTTCTTCGTCCATCCCTGCCTCCTAGGAGACGCCATGTCGAGTTTCGGCTGCTCCAAGGAAGATTACCTGATGATCTGGCTGGGTCTTGTGGGAGGATGCGTTGGCCTCTGGGTTCCTAAGGAAATGGCGCTCAGGTGACGCCAATCCCGTTCGCCGTAACGGCTGTTCGTTCAACGACCATTGAAGAGGTGTTGGATGCATTCCTCAGTCCTCGTCGCTTTCCTCCTCCATAGCCACGTCACTATCCTCGTCCTCATCCTCCTCCTCGCGCGTCCGCTTCTGCCCTCTGCTCTCAGGTGTCTTAGCGTCCTCCATGACGTGATCAGCCTGCGGAGGCTTGGAAGGAAGACCTGTTGGTGCCGCTCCCGGCGCAGAAGCGGCTGCTGAGCCCGGAACTGGGGCATTGAAGATGCTGTGTTGCAGTTCGGTGACCTCCACATTCGCTGCCGCGGAGGGCAGCTTGAAGGTCCCGTCCAGCTTCGCAACCGTGTTCGATTTAGTCTTCGCATATTGGATTTTCTGCAAGGCCTGTTAGAAGAGTCAAGAGCATCTGCCATGTTATGTAGACTCACGAGCTCATGTCCCAAAAAGTTAAACCCTTCTAATGCTCTCATCGCCTGTGTCGCAGTCTGGATGTCACGATAGACAATGTGCGCCTGTCCTCGCATCTTCATTGTTTTCAAAGCAACCACGTCAAGGACAGGGCCGTAAGTCGAGAAGAGCATATAGAGCGCCGTCCTCAGGTCTTCTTTCTGGATTTTCGCCGAGGGGAGATCCCGCACGTAGAGGCTGTTTATGGACACGTCAGCCTGTGATTGTAACGCATGGTTTGGCGGAGAGAACGCACGTTTGATTAGGAGGGACGACTGGGAGCTTTGCAGGAACTCCTGATCCTGGAGGAGGCGCCCTCGGGGGTACTGGAAGCTTTGCGGACATTTTGGTGAGTCTTTGAGAGTGGATGGCTCGTTCGTCTCGTCAATTGTAGTGATTCTCTGTCGTGTTTTTGTTTGATGCTCATGTGCTTTTGAGTGTGAGGCTGAAGGTGCGACTGGTACCTGCTCGCGCCTGTCGTCAACAATTTTCTTAAGCAAGGGGAGTGCATCAAGAGGCTGGAGTGGGGGGTCATTCTATCTTTTCGATATGTATATACAAAGCACCGTGAGCTCGTTAAACGACTAGAAACGCTGCGTCTGGACTGTAGGCGGTGTGATTGAACATTTTATGTGACTACGTGACGTTTAATGCTTTTAACGGGGATTAGGTTAGCGAAGACGCTGCCCCGCCATCCCTCCTCATTACGCAAGTGCTCCTGTCGCAGGCTCGCTGCTCAGGACAAACACCATAAAGGCACCGAGTAGCAGTGATAGTAGAGAGCTACTCCTATCACGGGCACCTGGACCACGTTCGAGATGTCTGCACCGGAAGTTCACCACCTCTTCCACCATCCCATTGCGGATCACTCTTTCTCCGCTGACCGCAAGACGTTGGCTATCGCCAAGGAAACGAATGTTGAGCTGTACGGCAAGGTCGGCAATGCATTCAAGCTGAAAGATGAGCTCAAGGGCCACGACAAGATGGTCACCAGTGTGGACATTGCGCCGAACTCGGGACGCATTGTTTCCTGCTCCCAGGGTAAGCTACCTTCTTATCCGTACCCCTCAGGACCTCAAAGCCTGGTAGCTGTCGCTAACCTCTGCAACAGACCGCAACGCTCTAGTCTGGGAACCCTCCCCGGAGGGCTATAAGCCGACCCTAGTGCTCCTACGAATCAGTCGCGCTGCGACCTTTGTGCGCTGGTCGCCATCGGAGACAAAGTTCGCAGTGGGCTCTGGAGACCGCGTCATTGCTGTCTGCTACTTCGAGGAAGAGAACGACTGGTGGGTGTCTAAGCACATCAAGAAACCCATCCGCAGCACCATCACCACTGTCGCGTGGCACCCGAACTCTGTGCTCCTGGCTGCTGGTTCTACGGACGCCCATGCTAGGGTCTTTTCGAGCTTCATCAAGGGCGTCGATACAAGGCCTGAGCCTGGAGTTTGGGGCGAGAGATTGCCCTTCAACACGGTCTGCGGCGAGTACCTTAATAACTCCGCTGGATGGGTCCACTCCGTCGCCTTCTCTCCGAGTGGTGATGCGCTTGCGTTTGCCGCCCATGATAGCAGCATCACTGTTGTATATCCCAGTGGCCCGGACCAGCCACCAAGAGCGATTCTGAGCATCACGACCCAGCTCCTTCCGTTTATGAGCATCTTCTGGAGCAACGAGTCTGAGATCATCGCCGCCGGTTACGACTGCGAAGCGTTCAGATTCAAAGGCGGCCCCAATGGATGGCAACTGAGCGGCACTCTGGAAGCCAAGGGAAGGCCGGGCTTGGGTGACGCGCGCGAGGAGTCGGCTTTGAATATGTTCAGGCAGATGGATCTGAAGGGTAAGGTCAAGGACGACACGAAACTCAGCACCATACACCAGAACACCATCACAACGATTCGTCCTTACGAAACCTCTGGCACCTCAGTCACCAAGTTCAGCTGTAAGTCTCATTCCTTTTCCGAACCCTCTTTCGTAGCAGGCTCTCGTACTGATGCATGTTGCAGCTACCGGAGTTGATGGAAGGGTCGTCATTTGGCACGCCTAGACTAGATTCAATGAATATGAGATATTTCAATGGAAGTCATGATGTCTCAACACTGCGCAGAGCTCGTTCTTTGAAGGAAAATAGTTTTCGGTATCATCTAGTCTCATGTTTATTCCATACGGTGAGGCCGCTTCTCTACGCCTTTCTATTTGCTGCAACATGGCTTCAAGACCTACTCCGCTGCATTGTCGCCATAGCATACTTATAAGCTCGATGTCCTCCGCATGATACCTCTATTCCGACATGATGTCGATACTTACCAAGACCACTTACATCGCAGGTACGCCTGGCAGGGGAGTTACGAACCCCACCATAAGATGGACCGCGCTGCCTCCCCGTCTGACAGAGTGCTCATGACTCCGAGAGTCTCGTCGGGACACTTAGCCATGATCAGAGAGAGAGGGCGCACAGTCGAGCTCCTAGATGGTTTCCAAGGTGTCGCCTATCCGGCAGGCGCCTCAGCAGACAGATATTATCAAGGCCTACCCCACGACACCGCGCAGGTCTCCCCGCGGACTATACCGCCCGAGCATTTTGATCAGGGATACCACCCTGGCAGCTTCTCTAGTCCCCGGATAATCGAGGTGGAGGACGACGAGGACTACGTGGGTATCGAGCAGCCCGCCCGTCGCCCCAATCCCACCGTTACCAACATCGCCGCTACTCCAGGGCTCCACACGCCAGCCCCCCCATATCCGTTGCCTCCTCCAGGGGCCGGTGGACCCGCGATGGCATATACTTTCCTAGGCGTTGGCTACGCGGGAACCGGCGGCGGAAACAGCTTCGAGCCGGGGCCGTACTCACGGACAGAGCCTGCCCCGCAGCCCGTCGGTGTCAAACACCAAATTGAATCAGGCGATGAGTCCGCTACCGACGGCTCACTCATCGACGTCAAGCCTGTCCTCCGCGATGTGATCTCCCTCTCGTCCGGCAGCTCCGCCTCGTTGTACCCGGCGGCCTCGGAGGCCGTCTCGATCGATGGAACCTACATCATCCGGGCCGTCCACGACGCCTGCCTCGGGGCCACGCAACGCCACCTGCGCGCCCTTCGCACGAACTGGCACGTGCGCACCTGCTCCCCTTACGACGACGCGCACGATCGTCGTCGTCGCGGAGACGGCAGCCTCGGCGGGGCGTACCGCTCCGAGCGGACGACGGCCAGCCGCTTCTCGCCGTACGCGCGGGACGTCTCGTCGTTCAGCCGCCACCGCAACGCCAACAACCACGGGCCCGCGCGCCGGCGGGCGTCATCTGACCCAGGACGGATGGCTTGGTCGAACACGGGCGACGGTCTTCACGGATGGCAAGCCGCGAACCCGGAGGCACAAGTCGGCGGTGCCGAAGAGCTCGAAGAGGAGGAGGACTGGATTTCCCGCTGCCGCCGGCGGGGGGGCCACCCCGCCGTGCCCATTCCGGAGCCGACGCGCTCGCTGCTGGCCAACGCGCACGCCATCTGCGGCGTGGCGTGGCGGCGCGCGGCGCGCGACCGGCTGGACGTGTTGGGCGCGGAGCGCGACGCGCTGGCTGCCATGACGGCGCTGGTAGAGTGGGCGGAGCGGGTGGCGCTCGCGGCTGTGACTGCGGAAGGCGAGGACGGCAGTGGCGGCCGCGGAGGCGGAGTAGGAGGGGGAGAGGGAAAAGAGGCGGTAGAGGACTTGGTGCGGGAGGTGTTGACGGCGGGGACGGCGCTGTGCGAGTGGTTGAGGGACGAGGGGGCGCTGCGAGAGATTGCGGACGTGGAGCTTGAGGTCGGGTTCCCTTGAGAGGTGTGCTGTTGACATGAGCTCCCTTCGAGATGGGGACTATCGGTCTGCTTGCGACTTTGAGTTTGTCTGGCGATGTGTCTGCGGGTTTGTGTTTTACGAGTCTTGTTTTGGATCTGGGAGGGCTACTGCCATCGGGACAGAGGCATCAGGGGTTCTCATCGCGGAATGGTAGACTGTCTTTCTCAACCTTGACATTCTCCCAGCGGATGGTTGCTGAATGAGGGGTGGGGCAGACATATTGCAGGAAGTTTCCCGGAGTATGGCCACTCTAAACTCCTCATGAAGATTGGTATTGCTTCAATGCTTTAGTATTCTCACGTCGAACGTGAACGTAACCTATAAATGCCTTTAATAGTGAATGTCGCCCTTACCCAAGGACCACATGGTCGAGTTGGCAAGCTCAGTGTCCACACTGCAGAAGATCGACGATATTGAGCCTGTCCATGTCACAAAAGCCACTGCCATATTATGGCTGTCACAAGATAACGTAAATGAAATCTGTTGTTCTATTTTACCCAGGCCTGAACTTTTGGTCTGTAGCAAGTCCACTGCCGCAAAAACAAACAATTGCAGGATATCATGCGCATCCACGGTACTCCCTATATGCCAGAAAAGCCCCAAGAAGCGGTGGTGACAGCAAAAACTCTCCCCAAAGGAGGTCGACTAGCTGCCTCTCGAGTTGTGGATGTCCAGGACCAGTATATCCGTCGCGCCGACCTTGGTCAGGTCGTCCATCACGGGGGCGATCTTCTTCTTCTCCACCATGGCGCTGACCGCGACCCAGCCCTCCTCCTCCAGCTGCGTGATGGTCGGGGCCCGCTTGCCCGGGGTGATCTTGGTCGCGGCTGGCAGGCGTGACCTCTCCACGTTGTACTGGCACAGCACGTACCGCTGGGCGGTGATGACACCCTGGATCCGGGAGGCGATCAGCTCCACCATGTCGGGGTGAGTCGGCTTCTTCGACTTGATGAGGATGGCGGAGGACTCGACCACGGTGTCAACGGCTTTCAGGCCGGCTGCCCTCATTGTCTCTCCGGATTCTGCAGTATAGCTCATTAGTAACACTGTTTCGGAGCGTTCAGCGCGCTGCAAGAATCTTGGACAGTACTAACCGACAAGATCGACGATGCCGTCAGCCACACCGAGAGCGCACGCCGCCTCGACACTACCGGTCAACTCGATGATCTTGGTCCGCAGCTTCTTGTTAGCCAGGTCCGCGCCATTTGCCTCGCCCTCCTGCTCCAGCTCGAGCTTGGCGAAGAACTCCTGCGTCAGGTTCACGAAACTCGTCCCGATCGTCTTCCCGATCAGGTCCTTCGCCTCGTTATAGACGCCCGCCGCGGGCACCTGCACCTGCAGCTTGCAGTGGCCGAAACGGAGGTCCAGAACCGTCTCGCAGCCGCGGGGCTTCCCGTCCTCGGGGGTGACGTCTCCGGACAGCCTCTGTGCCCGCTTCACGGACCGAACGTCGGCATCGTGCTCCTGCACCTGGTCCAGTCCGGTAATGCCCAGGTCTACCTGGCCTTCACCCACGAAGGTTGGGATGTCTGCGGCGGGGAGGAATACGAGCGCGATCGGGAGGTTCTTCACGAGCGCGATGTCGAGGCGATTTTCTCTCCGGAACTGTATGTCGGACCCCTCGAGGAGGTTGAGAGCTGCCTGCTGTAACCGGCCCTCTGAGGGACTGTTAGGGCACTATGATCTTCGATGACTCTGCGCACCAAGGAGAAGGGGTCTACGGACTCTTAGGGACAGCAAACAATAGCCGTCCTTCTAGGCTGTTGTGTCAAACGTCAGCAAACATTCTTCCTTACTACTACCTCCACCATGGTCTTGTGTATGCGAACGGCCCAAGGAATACCCCGCGTATCCAACGCATGACGGAGGCGGAAGTAAGAGAACGGGAGGAGGGAGACCAACTGGTTGACCAGATCCATAATGACGCTCGTCGAGATGCGCTCTCTGTGTTCAAGGGCAATATTCGGAAGTTCAATGGGAAAGGAAGTTGTGTATTGCGCCGAGACTGCGCTTCGATATCCTTTTTTCTCTAGCAATGACTCAGGGGCACCGGCAGGCAACGGGGAGTCTGATGCGATCAATTGAGAGATATTCGAGAGGGTGGCAGGCAAGGAGCGTAGAAGGGCCTTTAGACAGCGAAGCGCGGTCAAGACAGGAGCACGAACTGAGGTCACGTAGTTCTGGGCGGTCACCGCGAGGGAGTCATAAAGAGATTTCCGGAGCCCACGTTCCTGAATCGGAGCTCCATCACTGGCTTTCCACCCAGAGCCGGTGGAGGGGCACGCACGCCGGCCCAAATGGCGGGGCAGCACTTTAGCCAACCTAGTGCCGTCATTCGGGCGTCCCGGCGTCCTCCTTAGCAGTACGGAGCCCTCCGGACAATGCTAACCAGGTACCGACGAAAGCCACCTGGAACTTCCAGCAGGGATGTAGCGTCGACAGGAGACGGTTTACGGTTGAGCCAAGCTCTGGATCGTTGAAGTAGGTACGATATCCATATTGACAAGAGCACAGGACTGTGGCACCGGCCCAAGAGAAGCTGGTGATGTGTTGTTTTTGTCGTGTGGTACACGTTGCGCAGTTCCCACTGGGCTTCGTCGAGGAACAGGCAGATAGTAGAAGCAACTTGACCGACTGTTTGCAGTCTAAGGGTTCTCGAGCAAGCCCACAGATACTTCGGTACAGGAGTTCATGTTGAAGATGCGTCCATCAAACATCTTCTTCAGAGCAATAGACGGAAGGAAATAGGATGGAAATGGCAATTTGAGGCGGGTCGCGACTATTTTAAGATGCAGTATCAGATGTACTTCACATCTCCGCCTGCAGAAGGAATAAATCTGGGTACCCTGTGATAGTTGACGGGAATGCCAAGCTCCCGTCCCCCCGGACCATGCGCAACGGGTACAGTACGTCACCCCTTTAACTTAATAGAGCCGCGAGTCCAAGCCACATCTCAAGAGACACTCTGTCCAGCTACGGCTCCAGCGATCAAGCTCCCGTTGAATGCTCTTCGCGACTGTGCAACGTTGCCCCCGCGTCCTCTCGTTTATCTGACTCTTGCAAGACAGTCAGCCTTATCGTCTAATATGACGATGGCCCGCGCCTAACGCCGGGTTCTCGAGCCGCCGAGAGAGGCATCACGATGCCCGAAACGTCGAGAGAAAGGAGACCAGCATCCCCACAGCTCGACGAGAAGTACACAGCAAGCAAGCACGGCGCAACGGCACCAAACACCAAGAAGGATCTGTCACCGGTCTTGAACGGACAGGGACTCGCCGAGCACCTCGAGCACAGCGGAGACGGCCATCACGCGCCGCATCAGGACACGAACAGAAGAGCATCGCTAGATTCCATCAGCTCGAGCTGGGAAGACGCCGCAGAGGACCTCGCTTCGGAGGTGGAAGAGGCACTCGTCCTCGAGGAGGACCCCGCAGAGATGGCGAGCTGGTCGGGACGGCCCGACATCAAGGGCAGCTCTGAGGTGGTGCGCATGGTCCTGCTCTGTGCAGTCCACGCCGGAATAACGTTGGTTTCCCCGGATCTCGACAGCTACGACGTTTTATCGCTAACTTGACCAATTTAGCTTCACTTGGGGTGTGGAAATGACATGTGAGCCTTCTCCGTGTGTCATGCTACCATTGACAAACCTGCTGACGACTCCTGCCTCGCAGATTGTACCCCCTACCTTCTCTCCCTTGGCCTGACAAAAGGCCAGACATCGATGGTGTGGATAGCTGGACCGCTGTCAGGCCTGATAGTACAGCCCGTCATTGGCGTGATATCTGACTCGACAAAGTCGAGATGGGGTCGCCGGAGGCCGTACATTGTGCTTGGGTCACTGGTTGTTGTCACTGGCCTCCTTACACTAGGGTTCACGAAGGAGATCGTCAGCGCCTTCGTTCCCGAATCAGACTTTCGAAAGATCCTGACAATTGTGACCGCCGTCTTCGCGTTATATGCCACAGACTTCTCCATCAATGCGGGTATGTATCAAATGTTTGAGTCTGCTCACACAAGAGCTGATAGCTTGCCACTTAGTGATGTCTTGCGCGAGGAGCTTGATAGTCGACACATTACCCGTGTCGAAACAGCAGGCCGGCGCAGCGTGGGCCAGCAGATTGTCCTCTGTAGGCCACATCCTTGGCTATGGAGCAGGCGCAGTCGACCTCGTGAAGATCTTTGGCCCGACCTTGGGCGACACGCAGTTTAAGCAACTGACTGTTGTTGCTGCGCTCGGCCTCATCTTCACAGCAGCACTTACTTGCTGGGCGGTAACTGAGCGCGTGCTCATATCAGTACGCCACGATCCCAAGGCGAAAGGGCGCTTCAAGATCTTCCGCCAAATCTGGTCGACATTACTCACCCTCCCTCCGCGGATCCAGGCCATCTGCTGGGCCGTCTTCTGGTCCTGGATTGGCTGGTTCCCTTTCCTGTTTTATAGTAGCACGTGGGTAGGGGAGACATACTTCCGGTACGACGTCCCCGAGGATGCCAAGGACTCAAAGGACGCACTGGGAGATATGGGCCGGATAGGTGCGTCGGCCCTCACAGTCTATTCTCTGATCACGTTCTTGGGCGCCTGGGTCCTACCGTTGTTCGTCCGGGCGCCGGACGATGACAACTTCACCGCCCGCCCACCAGAGAGCATCGCGCATCTAGTCGAGAAGTTCAACAAGATCAAGCCGGATCTCCTGACGGTCTGGTTCTGCTCCCATCTGATGTTCGCCGGGGCCATGTTCTTCGCGCCCTTCGCGGCGAGCTTTCGCTTCGCGACCGCCCTGGTCGCCATATGCGGCGTGCCTTGGACGATCGCCATGTGGGCGCCGACGACTTTCATGGGCATAGAGGTGAACAAGCTCGGCGGTGACCACCCCGGAAGCGGCGGCGCGGCATACCGCCGCCTCTCTAACGACGTCGAGATGACGTCCCTGTCCCAAGGCGGCGTCGGCGGCGGGCGCGACTCCCCGCTCCGGGTCGAGCACGGCCCGGACGACCCGCACGCCGCCGTCGCGGCCACGGGCGAGCTGTCGGGCGTCTACTTCGGCATCCTCAACATCTACACGACGCTGCCGCAGTTCCTCGGCACCTTCATCAGCACGGTGGTCTTTGCGATCCTGGAGCCGGGCAAGAGCCCCGAGCTCGCAACCGACGCACACCCCAGCGAGCACCACGGCACCGACGGCCCGAACGCCATCGCCGTGTGCTTGTTCATCGGGGCCATCGCGGCGGTGGGCGCGGCGTACGCGACGAGGAAGCTTATGTACATGTGAAGTAAGGGGAAAAGGAGATCGAGGTTGATGGAAAGTGTAGGGAGCTTGTCATCTACGGCTATTTCTGTAATTAGTACGGCGTTGGGGGAGGCATGGACAGTGGTAGGCTGTCTGTTCGGTACATCTATCTATCTGTACAATCATGGAGCGTTCGGCATTCGGCTGCCGGGAAATGATATTCTATTGATGACGTGCCTTCTCCGTGTCTTCCCCGACATGAATGTCATGTTCCCTTGTACAGAGCAGCGACCTGAAGTTGACAGGGGTTGATTCTGGCCGCCCTCAGAGCATTAGGAGTAAGCACAGAATGCGACGGAGTATGTGATCTTCTAAGGTGAGTGTATTTGCTATCTACCTAACTAATAAGGTACGTATAAGGCCCAGCAACTCGCTGAGACCGTGATGTGAGTATAGCTTGCCCCCTTCCTCGAGGAAGCGTGCCTTATTACCGTCTCCCGACTCCGCCGCCGCGCGGCCCCAAGGCGTACGATGAGAGACCCTGTAGAACCACTAAGGACAAGGACAACCTCATCCTCAGTGATTAGACTTTTAAAATAGGGAAAAGACGAGGCGAGAAGGATAAAATGCGGCATACAAACAGAACAGTTTAACGCAGTAGATAGAACTTCATGTGATGATTCATTCTCCCTGACCCGTAGGTATGAGCTACTCAAAAAAGCCAATTTGTCCACTCCCCCGGCCAAGCCCGGATATGACGCCCGCCCTAATGATGAGAAGCTGGCTGTTCCGCATCAAAACCAAGCAGTTCCGCGCGGGCCAACAAGACAAATGGAGTATCAACATCTAGCGCGCATGGGCGAGCTGGCGGAAGAAGGCAAGGCAGAGAGCGTAATTACAAAAGGAAAGTATCAGAAACATTTAACAGCCAGCCAGCTGCAGAAAGTCCGCGCGAGCAAATAAAGACCCCAAGTTGGCGGACTGCTCCTCTCGGGGACCTCAATATATTGGCCTCGACCCGGGCTCGTCCCACTTCCGATGGATCGCCGCCCTGTTCTCGGCCATCTCTGGCGCAGGCGAGTCCTCTTCACTCTTGACACCCGGACCCCATGACACGCGGCCGCTCTTCCGCCGCCGGGCACTGGCCTCTCCAGCACTGCTGGGGCCAATCCACTCCCACGCGCGGCCCACCTCACCGTTGCGGCCCTCGCGCTGCGCCGTCCGGACGTTGCTGTTCTGCTCCACCACGGCACGGACCCCGCTCCAGATGCGCTCCCGCTGCGCGAGGCTGTGCACTGAGCGAAGGACGTCGTCACGCAAATTAGGCAAGAACAAGAAGGGGTCATCTAGCCCGCCATCCTCGTAAGCCAGCTCCTTCTGCGCTGCTAAGCGCTCGAGAACGGTGTCGACGAGGGTGGGAATTTGGGCCTTGGTGGCCCGGTATGTTTTGAACTGGGATCGCGCGTACAGGACTGCGAGAACAGTGGCCACTACAGATCCAATGCTGAGTCGATGTCTTGCCACCCCGAGGCGGATGGATCGGCGGACCGCGCAGGTGAGTGGAAGTCGAGCGAGAGAGGATGACGATAGGAGGGTGGTTGAAACGGCTCCGCTACCGGGAGTGCCTCTGGATCGAAAGGAGGACTGGTTAGTTAGTCGGTCAGATACTGATATAAGACGAAACGGTAGCGGTAGCTTGGAGTCCCATTGGACTGGGGGGAAGTACTGGGTATGAGGAAATAGACTGGATATACTTACTCCTCTTTGACGACTTCGACCTCGACTTCATCCCTAGCCTCAATCTCGCCCAAGGCAGCAGCCCACAGGTCATCAAACTCCCTCTTGCTCATCTTCTTGCTTCTCTTTTCGCTGATTGTCTCCTTCAGCACCTCCTCTGCTACAGCCGGTGTAGCTGGCTTATGATCCTCTTCGGCATCCAAATCTCCACATTCATACTTGGCCCTTCGATCCCGCAGCTCTTCGACAGCCTTGTCTGCAACAGCCTTGACACGGCGCACCTTCTCGCCGTCGGGTTCGCATGTCGGAGGCAGCGGGACGAGGCCGCCAAGGGACAGAGGATGAGGCTTGAGGATGAAGTCATTCTCGCATCGGACAGAGTAATCCGGGAAGCAGTAGGCATGGGCAGGACAAGGCTCGCATTGCGGCTCTACCAGTTCGACGGCCCATTCGGGCAGACTAGCGTCCAGGCCTGCAGGGATAATCTGCGTCGCCGGTCTGCCAAGACCACAATAGCCGACGGCGATCTTCTCTTGCCTATACCAGGCGGCATAAGCTCCAAGGAGAGTGACGAGTAGGACCCAGAAAGGTGTCGCCAGACTGCCACTCTTTTTCTGCCGACGAGGTATCACGGCGCTATTAGCTCTCGTAGCGTCCTCCTGGGCAAGCTCCAGTTGCTCTTCCGGAGTGAACTCCTCGCCAGCCTCAACCGCAGGTGACTCAGGGGCTTTCGGTCTGAAAGGCCGACTAAGCGGGATCTCGAACGACCTGGAGGTACTTGAGCCATCCTCATCGCCGACGGGGCCGTCTGTCCGTCTCCTAGCAGCTGAGCTGGACCTTTTCTTAGTTGACTCCATCCCCGTTGTCTTCCTGCGAGTGCTGGGCGTCTTGACTGGCGCAGGTGGAGAACTGCCGCTCTGGAAAGGGTTGTCACTCGTGAAGACACTCTCAGGCTCCCGTGATCGACGGCTCGGCATTGCGACTTCTTCGGGTGCTTCTAGCTTGATTTCTGGAGTGAAGACGCTCCGACGGGATTTTCGCGTGGACCTCATGCCGTCTGCATGGGCGTCGTTATCGGTGTCTGACGTGGGAGGTGCCTGGCGACTAGTCGATCGCCCCTTCCGCTTCGTTGGGCTTGAGACAGCGGCGTCGGCGTGATGCGCCAACTCCTCCGACTCGTGCTTGACCCGCGTAGACTTTCGCGGCGACTTTGCCCTAGTTGAAGAAGCAGGAGGGGGCATCAAGTCATAGTCGGTGGAGATGGCAGTATCCTGCGAGCTCTCGGCGTCGACGATGCCCTGGCTGGACCTCTTGGCCCTCGCCCGTTGCGTCAGGATCTTCTTCGACTGAGGGACCACCTGCTCGTTAAAGATGTCCACTAGCTGCTGCTTCTTTGCGCTTGCGGGGTATGAGATGTTGTACGTGACGAGGATGGAGCGCAGTCGCGGGACAGTCAGCGACCACGGGTCGAACCCGTTTTGCAGGTAGTCAACACTCTCGGTGTCGGACATGTTGGCGGGCCTCAAAGAAGACCTATGTCACAGGAAGCACACTCTGCACGTTGCCGATGATGAGACCAGATGCTGGACCCTGGTTTGACAGCTCAAGTTCCGAAACACTCCAAGGAATGCGGCTGAAAAGCTAATCAACACCAAGGAATAATTGACGACAGTCTCTCCCGCCTCAGTACATGCGCCGCGTGTTCTGCAGGACGGCGATACGGAGCGACCGCGCGATTCTCAGTAGCCTGTTCCAAACGGTTCTGGCTCGAGGACCATGCTACTGCATCAATTGCGACTTTGAATTGTGTTTGAGGAGAAGTGGGCTGATACAAAAACGGCTCGATGATAAAGAGAAGATGCCTGTCCTGACGCAAGAGAAGAAAGCTGGCCGGGGCGTTGTCTGTGGCAACAGTGACGCTAATAAGAGAGCTTCTTGACGTTCCCGGGGATTAAGCGAGGTCAAGCCACACTTGTCACAGGTGAAAGGGCCACATGACCATCCTAGCTTTGCGGTGGCAAAACTTTGGTGGCTGCCTCCCAACCCGAACCCGAACCCTGCCGATCCAACCCGAGAGCTTTGATGTCACATGATTTATATGGCTGACTGGCCACATACTAGGTACCTAGGTATGTAATCTACCCTAGGAGGAGGCATGTAAAGATATTGGTATGTTATATTCACAAGTGCAGGTGACAATATCATTATATCTTATTAACAATTTTAATATTCGTCTTCTCGAAAATATCTACATCTACTTGCTAAAGTAAATTACTGTAGATTTCTTATTTCTTTCGTATCCAGGGCGACGAGACACGGGTTGCAATCAGTGACGATAGGAGGGAAAAGTAGCAAAGAGATTAGAGCTGGTCCTCGTAGGGGGAATTGAACGGTGGAAGTATCGGCTTCATCAACCTAGCTACCCCAAAATCTCCTATCCTCTGATGACAATCATAGAAACCAAGTTATTGCCAGGCTAAAATTAACTGCAATTAGTCCGAGTCGTCGTCCGCATCTTTCTCCTTCTTGTCCTTCTTCTTCTCCTTAGACTTCTTCTCCGATTTCCCCTTCTTGTCAGAAGCCTTCTTACTCTTCTTGCTGCTGCTCTTGGACTCCTTGCCCTTTTTACTCTTGCTATTCTTCTTCCTTCTTGCCCCGTCGGACTCGTCAGAATCATCAGAATCGCTGTCTGACCCATCGCTGCTGTTGTCCTCCTCCGAGCTGGAGTCGGAGTCTTCCTGGTCGAATCCTTTGAACACGAGTTCAGAAGAGGGCGAATACCCCATTGCTCTCATGTACTCTCGCTTCGCCACCTTATCCTCGTCCGCACCGTGGGTTGCTAGCAGATACTCGTTGAATTGAATCGAGGCGTTGGCAACGATCTTGAAATGTTTCTTGGTCACGACCAAGCTCGCCGACTCGCCGCTGCGCTTCTTGGCGTGGAACTCGGCCAGGGCGAGGACCGTCTGGAAGGTGTTCCGGATCTGGCGACCGTTCCACCGCAGCGTCTTCCAGGTGTTCTTGGCCCAGTCCATGATCTTCTGTTCCGACTCCTTGTACCGGAATGGGGGCAGCCCATTCCTCTCGCGGTCGACGTTGACGTCGTCGACACGCGCGAAGTTGTGCTTGAAGATCTCTTTTGTCTGCTTCTTTGTGAGCTTGGGGTAGTACAGGGTCAGGTGCAGGCGCGAGCGGAACGCGTCGTCGATGGCTCCGACTCGGTTCGTGGTGAGGAACAAGATTCCCGAGTAGTACTCGAGTATGCGCAGGAATACTGCAGTGGTGTCAGTGTGTGACTTTGGCAAATCGCAGGCAGGATCCTGTCTCCCTGGGAGGGATTACCTGAAACCAGACCATTCCTCTGCACATCTTTTTGCTACTCCAAGTCAGTCAGTCAGTCTTTCGGACTCGGGAAAGGGGTAGACGCACGTCACGTTTAGCGAGGAACACATCTGCTTCGTCGAGCAACAGTACGCAGCCCCATTTATGTGCCAGCTTGAAGTGATTCTCCATGTTTCTCTCCACATCCTCCGGTCGATAGCCAATGTCGCCTGTTTCAGAGGCTTAGTATGTTCTGTCCCTCGGTACCTGTGGTCGTCGATGGGGGTTCAACTCACCGCAAGTGATCGGGTAGAGCGGCTTCTTGGTATGGGCAGCAACGCATTCTGCAAGTTGTATGAATTATCAGTCCGTGCCCTTGGTTGGAAGAGGCCTCTGAACTTACCTGCCGTAGAAGTCTTGCCTACTCCTGGAACGCCGTGCAAGAGGATGATACATCCTCTCCCTATATGATGGCTCAGCAATAGTAAGTGATATGCAAGGGAAATTGTGGCCGACTCACCCTTCCCTCGTACCAAGTCCATCCCGATCTTGGCGTCCTTTTTAGAGCCGAGATCTTGGGTGTGAGTCTCAACCATAGCTTGGACCATCTCTCGGTGGCCCGGCGGAAGGACGAGGTTATCCCATTCATTGTCCTGCTCGACCGGTCCAAGCTGCGTGAGATTCAAGAGGACTACGCACATCAATTATGTCAGCGACCCAAAGCCGTTGCCCTGCGGAATGCAGTATTTACGCTCACCCCATTTACGGTTTCTCAGAGCGAAGCCCGGCACTTCTCCTGGTAGAAGCCTGGTAATATCATTGCCCTCCATGAGCTGCTTGAACTCGACTTGGCCCTCTTTGCCTCCCTGCTTCTCACTCTCATACTCTTCGAGTACGACCTTGATGTCTGACTCAATCTTGTGCCGCTGTTTCTTCTGTGATGAGATGTACACATTCGAGGTACAGTCAGGACTGTAGCACCACTTCTGAGAGCACTTAGATTTCCCAAAGAGATCATAGGCCTCGCCTCTTGAGTCGGGCAGCCAGAGACGTGCGGGCGACGCAAACTCAGGGGCTCTTATGAACGCCTTTCCCGCGCCGATGCCGCCTTCGAAGGCCAGTTTCACGTCCACAACCACCGGGCTGTTAATCTATAATTCAATGTATTAGACATCTGGCTGCGATTTCGTGCAGGTGACATGCCATACGTAGAACTCACTTCTTCACGGTTTGGACCAACAGTTAGCCCTTCATACTGCAGATGGGAGATCCTCGTAGCGTCAAGAAAGCTGTTGCCACGATCTAGAAGGAGTTTGTCGTGTGACATATAACGAACGGGATATGCCTGGAGACTACGGATCTCTATTTCCCGCTCATACGGCTTGAAGACGAACACCTCTCGAACGGTACCGTACTCGATCCCGTCGAAGTCCACGTAGAAGCAATATAGGTTGAACTCGGTGTAGTTATTTCTGATCCTTCTCGAGATCCTCTGTGTCAACATGTCGGCAACCGCCTTAACCCCTGCATTCATTATCAGCGAGCTGCTAAATGAAACAGGCCCGACGGACTCGTCTGCCCCCTTCATAGTGAAGGCCGGAGCCATGGTGCTGGCCAGAGGCATGCCTCCAGAAGTGGCCACTACCCGATATGCTTGAGGAGTGTGACGGCGGACAGTAGTGTGATCGGAATCTTCGATGTTGATGTACTCTTCTGGTACAGAGTCGCGCAACGGACAGTAGATGGTGTCATTGGCGTCGAACAGCATCCATAGGTTCTCGAAGGCCACGTGCGTCTCCTTCCCCTCGCGAAAGCGCTCGTACAGCTGGATCTGCTGGCCGAGATACTTGTCGACGAAGGCCAAGAAGGCTTGAAAATGGGGCAGCGCTGCAGGCCGATCAAAGGGTTGAATGCCATCAGCTTTACTTTTTTCTGCGGGCGCGAAGGGGGAAACGTCGCTTTCTTCCCGGTTTGTTGTGGCGTCTCGTGCCTCAGACGAACTATCACGGGCTGGCTGAGACTGGTCCATCTCCTCAGTGGCCACTCGTCTATTTCCCGACATCCTCGTCAGCAGTGTGATCTCCAACACATCTCCCAGAGGCTTACCCGTAAGTGTTTTGCAGCTTCGTGAGTTGCTCTCTGACATGGGCGAGACTTCGGAGGAGTGGTCGGAAGGGCTTCCCGAAGCGTATCAGGTTGCCACCCTCCGTCTCGATGTCCAACTGTTTCGCGAAGAACATGGTAACGGCCTCCGAAGTAACACCAAAAGTCAGGATGTCAATGTTGTCCGCGTCAGGTGGCTCAGAATCCGCCTCTTCTCGAGGGCTCACTCCGTCATCTCTAGCCTTGGAGTAAAGAACACGGATGAGGTGCTGGCTGTCCTGGCCGCACATGAAGGTACCCTTCTCAGGTTCCTCCTCCAATTTCGGATAAACTCCATCCTCTCCCAGATACGCCGCTGAGTTGAAGAACTTCACAGTAACCTCCACCGTGGAATCGCCGCTCTCAGGACGTTGCTGGGTGGGCACTTTCTCCCCATCATTTTTATTGACCTTGCTTCTCCTACCGCCCTCCAGTTCATCCAACCGGTTCTCCAGGACTCTAAGGTAGTCGACTACGCCTTTCACCAAATTCGAGGTTTGGCTCTTCCGTCCTTTCACTAGAGCTTGTTCTTCTAGTCTCTGCTTGTACACCTGTAGAAGGGACGCCGACTTGAAGACCCTGGCAGCTCTACGAACTACAGACTCTTCAAGGCCTTTCGATATTCCACTAGCGTCGGAGTCCGAGTCTGAGGCGCTTTGAGGATTGTTCGTTTCATCCTCTTCCTCACTTTCGTTGGGTATTGCTGGCCCCCCATCTTCATGCGCATCCTCCGAGAGTTTTGCGTCACCTTTGGCGGGCTCTTTTTCGTTTCCCTCCGGCCTTTCGGCTGAGCTAGGAGCGTCATTGTCTTGCGAGACTGAAGATTCTGGAGTCGCCTTCAAGATTCCCTCAGCAATCGGCACCGCCTCCGAACTACTCATGTTGCTCATATTGTAGGGCGACGTAGAACCTGAGGTTGGGTTAGCCGCGGTCAGTGCATGCTCCTCATTCGGAGTCCTGGAATATACCTCGCTCAGCTGCTGGAACTTCCATCTTTCCAGAGTGCTTGGAAACCAGGTGAGCTGAGGGAACACGACGAGGCAGTGTTGATTTGAGGCAAATACGAGTTGCCGGCGTCTTCAAGTTCGAGGAGATCTTCTCCTGATAGAAACTTCGTGAACAGTGATGGCACGCTTGAATCAATTTGAAGGAAACTTGTCAGGAAGACGGTGATGGATTGTGGGCCTTGTCTATAAGATAAAAAGATAGGAGCGCCATTGCGAGATCTCTGCGAGTCTCGCTCATTGGGGGCGGCTGGTATTTCCGGGAGCCCCAAGTCTGGGTCCCATTACGGTGCAGCTGCGAGTCCCGGGGTAAGTGCATCTGACTTGCTCTTGAGCGATCGAACAAGTCATGGCGGTCACGCCGCATGTGGTAGCATTCAGGGGTGCCCGCATCTCCCAACCAGCTTGTAACGTGGACGAGGCTCCGAGAAGACAAGCTGCAACACAGCAATATGTTATCTTTGTGCAGACCCATTGAGCCCGCCGGCGTGAGAAATGATGTTTCCCCCATGTTGAACAGGTTAACCGGAAGGTCGCATATTCAAAGGTGACAGTGAGCCGCCCGGGTCTGCTGACACACAGGGGCCAGCCATTGGACCCAGGATAGTGTGTAACTCAACTCGGCAGCACACCGTAATAGTAAAGCTGAGGACATCCTGCAGAAGTGGCGCCATAATCACAGACCCGGTACTACATGCGGCCAATGGCATGGGGAGAGTTGTCACAGTCTCACGGAACGACTTCCATGCAAGGACAACAATGGGGGCCAAAAGCTGAGCCTTCTGGTATCTCCGGCGCTTACGGTGACATTTGTCAAGCACCTCCAGGTACAGATGATACAAGTCGGGGAACCCCTCTGCACAAGTGCGGAACGAATCCTGCTCCGCTTGCACTGCCCACGGCAGCCTTGCCCCGTCGTCCAGATCGACGGAACGGGCGAACGTCTCTAGCTTTGTCTGAGAAAAGGAAGAGCGACAGCGAGAGTACAGGACATTGAGATTTATGAGACGGCGGCAAGGGGAGTCTGACTTTTGCATCAGTGGCTGTCTTGTGTAAGCGAAAACTCGCCCGCTTGGATTTAATCTCGACGTACTTGCCTACCATGGAGCTCCCAAGTTCCGTAGTCTTCCGTCAAAAGACTCTCACGAACTCTGCTGCTGAGTACGTCGAGAGACATGCGGGTATAGAAGCGCTTCGCCAGCTCGAGGAATCGCCAGAAGAGTTCAAAGATTTGAAGGATGTCTCGGAGTTCGTGAATGAGATCGACCGGTTTGTCCCCAAGGGGGTCATTTTCGAGTAAGCAACTTTATAACGCGTGTCGTAAGACTCCCACGTGTTAATAGACACCAAATTCCAGCGCTTCCAGGTTCTATGATAAGTCTCAGAAAAGCATGGTGACGTTTCGACAGACGCTTCAGAGATTTGTAGCTGTCCTGAAGAGGAGAAAAGTGGATGATGAACTCGGTATCGTCATTAAGGATCCAAGCGAGTTTACTGTCGAATACATCCTTGAAATCACGAACAAAATCGGAGAGAGCCGTGAAAATTCTATGAAGACGAAGTCGTGTAAGAGCTTCATCCGAAAATGCTACCGCAAAGTAGAAGATAACAGGGGCGTCATCGGAGGCATCCTCACGATGGTCCCCGACGACGTCTACGGGTCCGTGATCTCAGGGGGATGCTCCTTAATCTTGGCTGTACGTCATGTCTGGCACAAAGGATGCGTATCTAGGAAGAGGTTTCGGATGAGAGCTCACTTATGTCCCTTCACTAGGCCGTCGAGAAGCATGCTGAGCAACGTGAGGCGATCCAGAGCTGCTTGGCAGAGATCCCCGAGAAGCTGGAGACCATACAGCGCCTCTCAGAGATACACCACGCGTCCCTACGACTACACTCGTGCGCAGATGCCGTGATGGTCACCATTTTCACTGTTCTAGAACGTATCGTGGACAAAATCACCGGTACATGGAAGTGTAGGTCCCCGTAAGCCTGCTAGGTGAAGTATTTAGCTAACAGTCCGAAGTCAGGCTGGCCGAGAAAGCCGGTAGCATCACCAAGAAGCTTCAATCTCTTCCATTCCGCGGCAAATCGAAGGGCCATGACGTGGCGAATGACGTGGGAGAGCCAATTGCAAACGTAACAAGTGACGAGCACGAACAAAGATTAACCGTAGGCCATGCATTAGCCGACTTACAAAAGCAGATAGACTCCTTCCAGAAAGAAGTCGATTTATGCGAACGAGAAAGACTGGGCAGAGTTGAGAAGGCCACAAGTGACCTCAAGCGTGGCTTGGTGTTTGTCGCGGAGCAAAACTCGCGTGAGTATCCCAGTTTTCAGTGCGGTCTTCCCGCGTCTAACAATACCTAACTCGTACAGGCATGGAAACTATCTTGGAGAGTTCCTTTGAGAGATTCGAGAAAATACTTGCCGGGAGTGCGGAAGAGATCCAACAGATGCTTTTCCTGCGCTTCAAGGATGCCTTGTATCGGTTCTGCACGAGTAACCCGAACTTCAACGCCAAAACCGGTGGAAGTTTGTCCCCCCGGCCTAATTTTGCTATGGAATGGCCACTGACCTTCCTCGACGATAGTTGACAACGAAGAGGTGAAACTCCTGCAGGCGGAAGAAGCTGCTATCTCCATACGTTCCCGCCAGGAGAGCAATGCGCGAATAGCGTCGAAGTGGCTTAAGGGGCTCAAAAGTTTTCCCTATGATCCGATGCTAGACATGAAGGACTGTCTCGAGCACATAGAGAAGCTCGAGCCCGAGGAGAAGGACATGGCGCAGTTTATCCTGCACTCAGAGGAACTCAACGGCTGGCTCAAGGAAGAGCAGTCGAGTATCCTTGAGGTCAATCTCCAGACACCCCCTTTTTCGCTGAGCAACCCGCTCTCTTTCACCAGCGCGCTGTTCGCTACGACACTTCGGACCACAGCCCAGTTCCCAGTGCTCGCCTTCTTCTGCATGTACAGGAACTCCGAGTCTACCTCCGAGGGAAAGTCGGGTCCCGCGGGCCTCGTCAAGAGCCTTAGCGGCCAATTACTCAGGTTCATAGCCGACCACCGGCCCTCAGTTAACCTGTCGGCGCTGGAGGACCAAGGCTTCTTCACAAAGGCGAAGAAAAGCCTCAAGGACGGGCTCACTCTGTTGGCCACCCTCCTCTCGTCGTTGCCAGAGGACGACATGGCCTTTGTCATCGTCGATTCTGCCTCACGGCTCTCAGGAAGCGAGAAGGACGGAGACAAGGTTATCAAAGAGCTGCATCGGATAATGAGGAAGAGGGAGAACCTTCTTTTGAAGGTAATGGTGACCGACGCGCTCCCAGGCTCATATGCTCAAGACGTCGCGGGTACGTCGCTCCATGTGCCGGATGTGGTAGGCGGATTTGGCGCTATCGACATAACTGAGAACAGTGACGAGATCGCGGAGAAGATGAAACGAAACCAAGGTGTTAAGAATGAAGACGAATGTACCTCTGATGACGAGGAAGAAGACGAGGACGAGGACGAGGACAAGGACGAGGACAAGGACGAGGACGAGGACGAGGACGAGGAAGAAGAAGAGGAAGAGGAAGAGGAAGAGGAAGAAGAAGAGGAAGAAGAGGAGGAAGGGGAAGGGGAAGGGGAAGGTGACTTAAAAGATGATAAGAACGAGGATGATGATAATAGCGACGAAGAACAATTTAGCGTACTGAGCAAGCGGTAGACTGATTACTTTAGCGTTGGTTGGCTTTACGAATACGGTGACTAGAAACGTCTTCTAAATGCGATAGATCGAGATCTGTCCGGGTGAAAGTATTCGTTACAAAGAAGGTTAAAGTCCTTACCTGAGTCGTAAGAGCGTTAAGTGTCGACTGACAATAGTCGTTTACTATATTCTATGACTATACATAGGTAGGGAGGCATATGGTTTTTTCTATTCGATGCATTATTTAACTCTGGTAAATTCGTAGCCATCTCGTCATTACGAATATCGTATATAGTACGAATTACACTCTCTGACGAGTACATTTGTGTATATATATATTACGAGTATACTGACCGATTTAACTGATAACAAAGATGTTAAGATGTTATGAATCTCTAAACATTCCTATAAACTGCTGTAGTCGAGCTCGCCAATCTCCTTAAGTACCTAAGATGCATTAGGAGGAAGCGCTAGAGAGAAGAAGCTTAATGTGTCCGAGTCTTAACGGGAACACTTGAAGTCAGTCAAGTTATCACTGTTAACTTTACCACCAGGCTTCCCGCCAACACTCCATGAGTTCGGCACCAGGAATGCAGCACCAATCAATAAGACCAGAATAAGAACGGGAATGGATAAAGAAAAAAGCATGGGCGGGCTAGAAGACAGACCAAAAGAAAGGCAAAAAAAAAAAAAAAACATACAACACCGGGTATTCGCTGGTCGTCACCGACCCAACTACTAATCCGGCTCTCAGCAGTTTGTCAAGGGGAGAGCGGACGGGATCCCGAATTCTCTACTGGATATGGTCGTATGTGACAACTCGTCCTCGCATCTCGATTCAAATAGAGGCGTTGACAGTTGTTCGGCATCACATCGTCTTGGGTCATTCACTCAGGTACGTACATGTCACGTCAAGGCTAGATAGGGGCAATTAAAGATTCGTGCATTCTTTTGATTTTGCTGGAACATCAAGTTCTTTTTTGTATTTTTCTGTTTTCCTCTTTTTTTTTCTTTTCTTCCTTCATTTTCTTCCTTTTTTTCTCTCTTCGTTTCTCTCTTTTTCTGAAGACCTGCGAAGGTTGCTGGGGTGAAGTTCAAAGTTGGGAACCGAGACGCCGACTTGATAGAGAAATGGATCGAATTCAAACGCTTTATCGTTTCCGCACGTACGAACATGTACTGTACAGGTTTAGGGGGCTCGCCCATATCCCACAGGCTACCGTCCCTGTGCCAATTCAAGGCATCACCATCCATCCTGCTTCCCTGACTGCATCCGATCACTCGATGTTTACCTTTGTGACCTCCTCCCACTCCTTCTCCACCTTTGGCACCGTAACAACCAGCACACCATCCTCCATCTTCGCGGTGATGGCATACGCATCCACTTCCTCCTTTGACTCACTGCCCTCGGGCGGCAGTCTCACGTCCCTGTTGAAGAGTCCGACTCTCCTCTCCCCGCTGACCAGGCTCTGCTGGAAAGCCTCGTCGCCAGGGCGGTGGATCACGCCGGACACACCTAGCAGTCCCCTCTCCGCGTCCCAGTTGACGCCCACGTCCTCCTTCTTGGCACCGGGCACGGCCATGTGGATCACCCATGCGGACTCAGTGTCGAAGATGTCCACAGGCGGGGTGAAGGATTCAACGTCCTCCTCACCTTCAGTGTCTGAACCGCTTCCTTCTCGCTGCGCAGTAGCGCCCTCGGCAGAAGCACCAGCAGGCTGCTGTCCGCGCGCCGCCGCGGCGACGTTCTGCGCCCGCTCGAGATACTCACGAAGCTGCTGCGCAAAGGGGTGCTGCGCAAGCCCCTGCATTATGCGGTTGATGTCGAAGTTGAACGGCGGCGGCGGGGGCGGGTGATGACCGAAGCCCCTTGGGTGACCGAACGGTCCGCCGAACGGGCCACCGAAGGGGGGAGGTGGCGGCGGATGGGGGTACTCGGAAAAGTCAGGCCCAGGGCCGAAGGGGAAGGGAGGAGGCGGGTGAGGTCCGAAGCGGTGACGACCACGGAAGCCGCCACGCCCACCGCGTCCTCCACGACCGCCGGCATGACGATGACGGCAGCGCGGGCTCTCGTCTGGGTTGGGAACCTCCTCAGGAGGGTCGTCGTTGGCGTCGCGCATCGTGTTTGGCGAGTCCTCCTTCTCATTGTCGGCGGCAGCAGCTGGGGCGGCTTCGTCCTCGTCCATGGTTATGTCGACGACGGTAGGGTCTTCGCGACCACCGCGACCGTAGCGACCACCGCGCCCACCGCGCCGGCCCCTGAACGAGCCGCGGCGACCTTCGAACTCACCAGCCCAATCCTCGCCGTCTTGTCGTCCGCCACGTCCCCAGGGACCACGTCCCCAGCCGCCACGGCGTCCGAAGCCTTCGAAACCGCCGGGGCCAAAGGGGAAGCCAGGCCCAAAGCCTGCACTGTTCTGATCGAAGAAAGGCGGCGGGGGCGGCGCAGCATGGTCGACGCCTGCGCCGCGGGTGTTGGATGGGTCAAGGCTCGCGATGAACTCCCAGAAAGGGACTGAGGCGTGATGCCAGTCTTGGTGAGGGCCGTTCCAAGCCATGTTGTTCTTATTTTGGGGGGATTTTATGTCGGTAGATATGTAGGATAGTCTGTTGACTATGGGGTGATAGTGTCGGGATGAAGAAATCACTCGGGATGATAGAGAAGGAAAGGAACAAAGCAAGACGTCAAGGGAGGGGAATCGCCACGAATATATAGATATCCTGGACAAGGCAAGGAGAGAGGATGCGTAACTCCCACACCTCAAGACGACAGGCAGCCAGGCAACCTAGCGCCTAGCGAGTAGAAAGCAGTCCATTTCCGCGTCGTCAACCCACCCGTTGGTTGGACCGGCGGGAGGCGACATGATCGCCCCCCCAATCCAGTCATCCAGGTAACTTACGTAGACACCACCCACCCCAGCTCGGGTGATTCGAAGCAATGCGAATGCATTGGAATGCTTCTCATGTGTCAATCTGTTTCATTGACGGAATTGTTGAATAGCCGAGCTGTTCGGAGGTAGGTAGGCAGTCATCGATGGCACTCGCCACGCGGCCCGCATGAACGCGCGGCGTTGCAGTCGGAGAACGAACATGAGGCTTGGCAGTGAGCGATTGAAGGGGGGCAAGCCACCGAGCGGAGACTGAGCATTCCGACCACCGAGGTCGAGCGCGCAGAACAGCCACACTTCGGGGAATTCACAGCCGGCGATGCGGGCAAGGTTCCGGAGCTCTTGGCTCGGACCCGAGCTGCTTGAGCTTTTGGGGGCCTCCAGGCGATGGCTCGGTGCTTTGCCACTCGTTAGTCAACAAAGCTAGAGTTAAGCTACCGAGGCAAAGGGACCTCTGTTTGCCGCCGCAATTGTCTGGAACTGCTGGATGTTCGCGGGAGAGCCGCATTGGCCCGTTTCTCAGCTTGTCCTCGTTGCCAATGTGGTTAACGAACACAACTCATCCCGGCCATGTGAGTCAGAGGCCGCGAGACCTGAACTGACGCGTCTGACCTGTTAGATGAAGCAAACTTGGAGCGCTCCAGGCGTCGGAACATGGAGTACCGACGTCCTGTCCTCGCAGTCCCTGGGTAAGGGCCTCTTGCTGAGGTAATCCAAATTTCGGGACCACCCGAGATTTTACCGGTTCAACAGTGGAGCAGTCAGTTGAACGGCCACCAAGACGCGTCTAGTAGCGATTCCTAGCTTCACGGTCGCGTAAAGTGCTGGTTCACGTCATCGAGGCCGCCAACACCGTCTAGAGCGACACGCCATGGCGGGCTCCAAGAATCAGCCAGAGAAGCGGCAGGCTTCGTTGATGAGCTTCTTTACCCCGAAGACCGTCAACGGCCTTGCTGCGTCTCTACGATCGCCTAGCCAGCAATCCCCAGATGACCGAAGCAAACCAGCTGTGAGCGACGCTGCACGCAAGCGACCACTCGAGGAAGACACAGACAACGGCAATGATAGTCCTAGCAGGCTTGCAAAGCGTTCTAAGGCCGACTCAGATATTGATGAGCGAGGCAGGACCTCCTCCAAGACACCTTCGAAGGCGACTGAGACGGCAGAGCTAGCCTCGACGTCGACGTCAACCGGTCGCGCCGAAAAATACCTATACGACGCGGCCCGCTCCAATGATGAGCCCCAGGCCGATGGGGCTCAGGATGAAGATGATGATGATGCAGAAACGAGACGGAGGAAAGAAGAGCTCCACAGGAAGTTCATCAAGAAGTTGGGACACCCAGACAGCATGGCCCAGATCAGAAGACGAAAGTGGCAAGGGAATGAGGAGACTGCTGGTGTTGATGCAGAGGATGCAGAAGGTGGTGATGATGTCGAAGAAGAAGAGGCACCGCGGCCCGCCAAAGACACGAGGAAGAAAGGCAGCAAGACAGGGAAACTGACGCCGATGGAGATCCAATTCCTCGACATCAAAAGGAAGCACATGGATACGGTCCTGATCGTTGAGGTTGGCTACAAATTCAGGTTCTTTGGAGAAGACGCACGCATCGCGGCCAAGGAATTGAGCATTGTCTGTATTCCTGGCAAGTTTCGATATGATGAGCGTAAGTTGGAGACCCCTCCTCCATTGGAATTGGAATCGTTCTAACCCTGTGTCAGACCCATCAGAAGCTCATCTTGACCGATTCGCCTCCGCAAGCATTCCTGTGCACAGACTACCTGTACATGCGAAACGGCTCGTGGCAGCCGGCTACAAAGTGGGCGTGGTCCGCCAAATCGAGACCGCCGCTCTGAAGAAAGCCGGCGACAACCGCAATGCTCCCTTTGTTCGGAAGCTCACCAACGTCTACACAAAGGGTACCTATGTCGATGAGGTTGGAGAACTAGAACAGTCCGGCAGTAAGACCGGTGCACCGTCCGGAGGCTACTTACTGTGCATCACGGAATCGAAAACCAAAGGGCTGGGCACCGACGAGAAGGTCGACGTTGGAATCCTCGCAGTGCAGCCGGCAACAGGAGATATCATCTATGACAACTTCGAAGATGGCTTCATGAGAAGCGAGATAGAAACCAGATTGCTTCATATCTCGCCATGCGAGTTTCTCATCGTGGGAGAACTCACCAAGGCAACGGACAAACTGCTGCAGCACCTGTCTGGCAGCAGCACCAATGTCTTTGGAGACAGAACACGGGTCGAGCGTGTCGCTAAGAGCAAGACGATGGCCGCGGAAGCTTACTCTCACGTCACACAATTCTACGCCGGGAAGCTCAAGGAGAACTCAGACGAGCGTGCGTCTGCGCTGCTCGACAAGGTGCTGAAGCTTCCGGAACCGGTTACAATATGCCTTTCTGCTATGATTACGCACTTGACGGAGTATGGACTGGAGCACATCTTCGACCTTACGAAATACTTCCAATCATTCAGCACGCGATCGCATATGCTAATCAACGGAACGACGCTGGAGAGCCTCGAGGTTTACAGAAACCAGACGGACCGTGCTGAAAAAGGCAGTTTGCTCTGGGCTATAGACAAAACACAGACCCGCTTCGGCCAGCGGCTCCTGAGGAAGTGGATCGGAAGGCCGCTTCTCGACCAGGAACGCCTAGAAGAGCGAGTGTCCGCCGTGGAAGAACTGTTCGAGAATCAGTCAACCGCCAAGGTAGATAAGCTCGAGGCCCTCCTGACCAGCATCAAGGCGGATCTGGAAAGGAGCCTGATCCGCATCTACTACGGCAAGTGCTCGCGACCAGAGCTTCTCTCTGTCTTACAGACGCTCCAGAAGATATCCATGGAGTATGCGTCAGTCAAATCTCCAGCGGACACAGGGTTCAAGTCCAAACTCCTGGCCGACTCCATCAGCTCGATTCCGCAGATCGGCGAGACGGTGATCTCATACTTGGAGAAGATCAACCCGGAGGCTGCCCGCAAAGACGACAAGTATGAATTCTTTCGAGAGTCCGAGGAGACGGACGACATCACGACCCATAAGTTGGGGATCGCCGCCGTCGAGCAGGAGCTCGATGCTCACCGCGCCACCGCCGCCTCGAAGCTCGGGAAGAAATCGCCCATAGCCTACGTGACGGTCGCCGGCATCGACTACCTGATTGAGGTATCCAACACAGACCTTAAGAAGGTCCCGGCGTCGTGGATCAAGATCAGCGGGACCAAGAAGCTCTCCCGCTTTCATACGCCGGAAGTGGTCCGCCTAATCAGCGAGCGTGACCAGCACAAGGAGGCCCTTGCCGCCGCGTGCGACGCGGCGTTCAAGGATCTCCTCAAGTCTATCGCAGCGGAGTATCAGCCCCTCCGCGACGCCGTCTCCGCCCTCGCGACGTTAGACTGCCTCCTATCCCTCGCCAAGGTCGCCGCCCTCCCGGGCTACAGCAAGCCGACCTTCCTCCCCTCCTCCACCCCGCCCACCATCTCCATCACCTCCGGCCGGCACCCCATCGCCGAGCACACGCTCCCCAATGGCTACATCCCCTTCACCACTAGCCTCTCCTCCCCGGCACCCCTCGCCCACCTCATCACCGGGCCCAACATGGGCGGCAAGTCCTCCTTCGTGCGCGCCGTCGCCCTGCTCGTCCTCCTCGCGCAGGTCGGCTCCTTTGTCCCCGCCGCCTCCATGCGCCTGACTCTCGCCGACGCCATCCACACCCGCATGGGTGCCCGCGACAACCTCTTCGCCGGCGAGAGCACCTTCATGGTCGAGGTCAACGAGACCGCCGCCATCCTGCGCGCCGCCACCCCGCGCAGCCTCGTCGTCCTCGACGAGCTCGGCCGCGGCACCAGCACCCACGACGGCGCCGCCATCGCCCACGCTGTGCTCGACCACGTCGTCCGCGAGACCCGCTGCCTCACCCTCTTCATCACCCACTACCAGAGCCTCGCCCGCGTCGCCGAGGGCCTGGGCGGCGGCCTGGCCAGGAACGTGCACATGCGCTTCACGGCGACCAAGGCCGCTACCCGCGGCGGCGGCGGCCCCGGAGACAGCGAGTCGCCCGGTGCCGAGGGTGACGACGCCGATGATGACGCCGGCGACGAGGAGATAACGTTCCTGTACGAGCTGGGCGAAGGTGTCGCCCACAGGTCGTACGGCTTGAACGTGGCGAGGCTGGCTCGTATCCCCCGCAAGGTGCTTGACGTGGCCAAGGTCAAGTCTCGGGAGATGGAAGAGGAGGTGAAGATGAGACGCCTGCGTGGTGCGGCAGGCTTGCTTGCTGATGTAGTCAGCAGCGATCCAGACCAACTTGATCATCTAATCTCGAGTATCGAGCAACTGTGACGAGTTATATGTGTATAGATAGTATCAGGGAGGGTCAAAGTCACTAATGAACTAATAGCTGAAGGGAACTTCGCAATGTTGCTATCTCTGAAAAAGGTGTGCTAATCTAGATGTTATCTGCTCAGCCTATCTTGCTCTATTGCTTATGCCCTATCCACCTAACCAGGCCAGTCACTCCAGGAGATCCCGCCAAAACGACCAACGATAGTATACTGACTTCCATCGCCATCATCATGCCGATCTCGTCAACTGGCATACGACGTTGGCATCGGCGTACCATGACCGCAGTTTGCACTGAATTAAGCCACGGTAGTACCAAATAGCCTGACCAAAGGGATTTTCCTTTATCGATGGCTTCGTAGCGGAAATCTCTTTTGCCTGGAGATCAGTGGAAGACGCTGGCTACGCGGCCGCATTTTCGCAACGATCCTCCTGCTGCAAGCGGGAGATCAGGTGCCCGGCTGCGTCAGGACAACAATGCTGATGTGGCCGCTGCGGACGGCTGGAGATGAAAGACCTGAGAAAGAGACAAGGAAGGAAACCGCCGATTAGAGGAATGTGATGCAAATTTCCGAATACGATATCAGCATGACCTTTAGGTAAGGTTGGACACGCAGATGGGCGACGATAGATTTCAACGACCCGGAGTGTTCGACAGTTCTTGGGGCCTCTTAGGATCCCTCGACTCCTGTCCACACACTTTCCTGCGCCTGAATACCGTCTGGGAGTCTGTCCAAGTGGCGACAAGACAATCCACTTGATTATCCTCTGTTCCTTCGAACCGCTCCCGGGCCGTCGAAAGGTAGGTCGCCCAGCTATGTCCGCATTGTTCTTGATCTCTTCAAAGTCCATAACGATACGGCATTTACCCGACTCCGGATACTCGAGCTGCCACAGCATCCCCCACCGATGGTAAAATTGTTGCCCATTATCGAACATGCTTTGAATCGGGATGGTGTAGCCTCTAGCGGTGGCGGAACGAAGACACTGAAAGGAGATAAGGGCAGAGCGAGCGAAAAGTGCTCCCTGCCTCGTGTAAGATCGAGAAATGATACGATGTATGAAGCTTCGCCCTCTCTTAAGTTGACCCCCCTCACTCATTCAAGTGGTGCCTGGAAGAGAAAGAACCCTTGGTACCCGAGGGGTCCACGAGTGAACTTTCCATGCTGGCTTGGCCAAGGAACCCAGCCAAGCCACTTGCTGCTCTCTGGGGCTCAGGTCCTGCCAGTACAGTCAGTAGATGCTGCTGTGAAGATGCTCCTTGTCGATCTAGCTCACCCCATGACGATGTGGAAAACACCAAGGAAAGACGAAAACATAAACACAATGTCCATCAAGAAGGAGCTTCTGGAACTATGATGCACGATAGATGTGAGCTCGGATCTTGGGATCCCGGTGCCTTTCAGAGATCGAAATCGGTGTTACTGTGGGTACCAGGCGCTGTGTAGGGGCTGTCCTGTGCACCGACATTGGATGGTAGACCATTAACGATGGACTCGAAGTTCAACATGGAACCTGGGACCGAGTTGTCGAAGTGATAATGGAACACCTCTTGACACAACGGGTTCAGATTGCTCAACTCAATCGGAAACCGCTGCGGCCGTGACGGGAAGTAGCTACTTCGAACGTTCTCTGGCGCCGCCGTTGGATACACAAGTTGTTCAGCCCCCTTGTTGCTGAGAAACGGGTACGTAGGAGTCATCTGACCGAAAGCGCGATGTTGCGCTCCAATGTTTGTGATATTGGGAGGCAATGTCTGCAAGACAGGACGGTAGACGAGATCGCATCTGTAGTTATTTGTGGTCAGATCGTTACTCCCACGGACGTGTTAGGAGTCCTTTACCTCGCTTCTGCCATCGGCGCGTTTATGCCTCCTACAGATATGACTGGTCAGCGCTCGTCTTGTCAGGCAAGATGCTGGAGGTACCTACCTGGAGCCGGCTCTGGGCCATCCAAGAAGACATTGATTTCGTCATTATTGTGGTTGTCAGCCGTGGTGCCAAGGTCTCCCTCTATGTCTGGGCTCGTTTCAGACTTCACGAAACTGGTATGAGATGTCTCGATCTCCGCCTCACAGAGGAGATCCTTTGCAGTTGACGACGTCATGGAACAGGCGGGAGGAGTTGTGCATGCTGCTTGCGACCCAGCCACTCGGCGACTTCTTCTCTTCTTGACGGGACTCTCTGTCTCTTCTACTTGACCTTTGTGATCCTGTAGCAATGTCAGTTAGCGAGGAACCAGATATAATATCAGTAGAAAGTATCCCAGCGGCCAGACTTACGGGAGTACCTTCGATAGAAGGACTATCGTAGATGTTTCGGGTTCTCTTCAGCTCATTGAAGTAATCGTCCCATACGTGTTCGGTGGGCGTTACTGACTCGGAACTGATAACCATGCTCTGCAGGACTGACCGATCTTTCTTCTGGTTGCGTTTCCGCTTCTGCTCGTCTGTTGCAGAATCGAATCGCCCCATACCAGGCCATTTGGCGCCTTTGAGTTCGCTGAAACCGGTGTTGTCCAGCTCGGCACCTACCTCTGTTACAGGGGCAATGCTGTCGATGGTCTCGGTCGTGGATCTCGAGCTCTCGAGCTTGATCACGGGGCTGGGGCTATCGGGCGACTCCGGTAGCGCATACCTTGAGCGGGTTCTCCGAGCAGGCGTTTGAAAACGGTCTTCGGATAGGAGGTCGCGTCGAGGGTCGTGCAAGTGGACAGATTGCCGGTTCCCAAGGGTATTCCAATGATATAGTGGCAGAAGGCCGACATCTTCTCGCTCCTGCTCCGACTTGATGACGGGTTCCTCATCAGTGGTTTGACGTGGCTTCATCTAGGTCATAGTCAGTGAGCGAATATCAAGTGAGATCCCCGGCAGAAATAGCTCACGGGAATTGCTGAGCCGCGCGCCCCTCGCTTGGATGGCTTCTTTGCTTCCTTCGCAGCTAGACGCTCAGAGAGTAATCGCTCGATAGAGTTCTCCGTATACCAGTGCTCAAAGCGATTGAGCTGCGCCCTGGCATCATTCTCTGTCTTGGCCCGCAGCTCCAGTCTGAAGCGGTTCGCGAGATGTGACTTAGAGGAGATGTGTGTAAGAAGATGCGACACGTCGGAGAATGTCGGTTGCTTGGGGCACAAGATACAGTGCAGAGGAATCGTTGCCATTCTGTCTTCTGGCTTGACGAATTGTGTGGTTTGCAGCATCGCGTTCATGGTCTGTAGAGGCCTGATCAGCACGTACGTCCCCGTAGCTAAGCAATCAAACGAGACATATTGCAAAGAAAATACGAGAGGACTCGCCATGAAACGGTGATAGAAAGGTGAGGTATGAGCAGTGATAAGAAGAATGAGGGTTAAGGACCATGGCAACCACAGGAGAGCGAGACTTGTCTTTTTGGTGCAGTGAGCGTCACCATACGCAGCTCTGACGTCGGCAAATAGGGCAGCCGATCAAATGGTTTGCGAAGGTCTTCTGTATAGAGAGGGAAAGTTTCGGATATCACTTACGATCGTAACTAACCTAGAGGTTCCTGGGGAAGGGAGCGCCACGGCCGGGGTATATCTGATGAATGAAGCTGGTAGCGCCGCGTTCGTGAAATCCGGAGTATCCCCTAGTCGGAGGAGGGAGAAACACAGTGGTTCTGGAAAACGATATGGCTGCAGCCTTCTTCTACTGATGGGTGTCTGTGATGATGGTCTTGAAGGCAGACGGTGAGACCGCACGAGTTAGCTTTAGAAGCTCAAAAGCGAGGGCTAGAGAAGTACGGGCTAGTAGACAGCTCATGTATAAGGGAGAAACCACGCAATAGGTAGAGGAAGATGCCACTTCCACCTGGAGCGGGAAGAGAAGGCGAAACGGGGCTTGCGTTTATCCTCGACAACGCTAAGGCATCGGATGAAGCTCACCTAGGATCAACCGGACGGGATGACAGACTTAGTGCTCTTCTCATTCGAGTTGCGGAGGTTGAGAATGGTCACGGCTTGCCCAAGCTGAAGGTGGGCAGATACGATCCGGCACTGGATCGCCCAAGGTGCCTGGGGACGGTAGCAAGGCTGGGACAGTCTGGATGAGATCCAGGTGCTGGGGCACACCGACGTGAAAGTTTGCTTTTGTCTGAATGTGCCGGTAGTCCGAGCTTGTGGAATTGATACGGGAACTTCTCATCAGATAACTTTATGCCACTGAGGGGCTTCCTGGTTTGTGAGGCTGAAGGACGGGGTGATGCCTGCTTCTGGTCCGACTTTCTAGGATGACAAGGGAACGACAGATGTTGGTCCTCGCATGGGGATAAATCTGATAGCTGTTAACTGGGCAGAGTGGCGCGTTTGAGTGACTTGTTCCTGGAATGTCGAGACGTTCAAACCCCTGGACTGGAGTTGCTGGCCGACCTCAGAGGGGGAAGATGTGGAGGGACGGGTTCTTCTTCAGCTGTATCAGCTAGAATACCGACGAGAAGAGCTCATGAAGGATGAGGTACAGACTCACAGAAAGTGATGTCGGAATGCCAGCAGCTGAGTATGGACAGGCGGTCTTAATCTGCACGAAGATCTTGGTCTCCGGTCGCCAGCCCAATCTTAAAGGCGTTCAGGTGCGTATGGAGTATTTCTCTCTCATGCAGACAGCTCCAGCTCCTGGCAGAGGCAAACCAGTTTGAGGACCGAAGCTGCGCGACCTTCCAATGAAGCGGTAAGTAGAGGCCATCCAGAGTGATCTTTTCTGCTTCGGGGTCCTGATGAGGTTCAAAGTGATGCTTACCTGCAGACTCATGCGTGGGTGGCTGATGGACAGTGCTCCGTGTCTCCGGATGATTGTGCTTCCTTCTTTTCTCCTTTGTAAGTGAAATATTTTGGGGTAGTTTCAGCCACCAGCGTTGAGGTGCCTGCCCGCTCGGAGGAAGAAGTAAAGGTACTTGCAGGCGGGTACTGTAGACGCTTTGGTCGAAGTATGATAGGAAGTAACGCCTCGTGACAGCGGTGCAGGGAAGGAAGGTGCCTTGTGCAGCTGCTCTTACTCGCTTTGGTGATGGCTGACCTGGACTGGGAATGAAGTGTGCGGTTCTGACAGGTGAACGGGCTGGGTAAGCTAGTGGGTACCGAAAGGTAACGGGTATCAAACAGGGAAGGTAAGTGCAGGTGGGTGGATGAGTTCAAGGGACGAGAATTTTGTTGGGTGTCATGACATGGGAGCTTGGAGGAAGAGGAAGGAACACATCGGTGAGGCGGATATATCAGGTAGACAGGGAAGCGGGTATCTCAGGTACTCGAGTACCAAGTTGGGAAAGACCTGGGAGTGACGGGATGGAAGTCACACTGCGAGGATACTCATGGCAAGGTACCCACCATATCTGCTTCGGCCTTGTCGAGCTGCGTGAGGTGATGACCCGGAGCCAATCAAAGAGGCCAATTGTCCCCAGGCTTCGTTCAGGGCAGCGACTCTCTCAGTAGGTACCAGTGTTGTTCTTGTCTGTCGTTTTGTGGGTATCGAGCCTTAAAGTTGAACGTCATTATAGGTACCTCGCTTTTCAGGATAGCCTCACCTAGGTACCTAACCGAGGTACCGTACCTCCAAGAGTCCTAACGACCTCCAGTCATCGAGGCACCAAGCAGACACTGAGTGTTCTGGTTAACGAGGGCTACCCTTCCAATGGGTACGCTGCATCAGGCCAAGTGCGTACAGCTTATGGTGATAATTATGTGCAGCCACTGCCCTCCTATTGTCATACTCACCGTACTGCTTCATTATAAAGGTACTCACCAAAGGTGCTTTAAGGTACCACTGCGAGAACCGAAACATGCGTGGGAGTATGCTCAACGACCTGCAGTGACAGCACCCGATGCATTGGCCTAGCAGCAAGGGAGGGTAGGGGCTTGGACATATGGAAGCCTTGTGGCAAGGACAGCATGGAACGAGGATAATAACATGCCTCTACACTATGCCTGGTTTGGGTCGCTTGAATCGGAACTTCACTGTCAAGGACACTCTATCACTTGCTACGGAAGAAGTATGTGATAGGTGTCCAACCTCGGCAGAATGGCAAGGGAAAAGCGAGTTCCTTTCTTGGCAGAGCATACAGGGACACATATACTAAAAGGATGCCAGAAAAGTCGGTACAACATACAAAGCACGACGCATCAACTTGGTATTGTGCGCTGGGAGTGATGTAAAGCGAAGTAAGGGGCTCTACTTTTGCTAAGGCGGGGACTCGAAAGGAATGAAAGAGGGCATCAAAGCAAGAAGGGCGAGAGACTAAACGGAGAGGCTCAAACGTAGGGAAAAGCTTGCAGGAAGCAAAAAGAGATTCGGGAGAGCAGATCGCTGTGACCATCCGAGTTTCTTGACGTCGTCTGGAAGAGACGACGGGTATGTGACCACGGAGTTCAGGAGTACGCAGCAGCGTAGCCTTCAACTCGCCTATGAGATGAACATTGTTTTCGGAATCGAAGATAGCGGTCTAGAAAATATGGCAAGAATCTCTTTATCAGAACAACTCTGAATCAACGTGAAGGAAGGAGGCTTGCCTAGGAGATGTGAGAAGGAGCACATCAGGGAAAACGCACCGAGAAGAGTTGGTGACAAACGCTACGACGTCTGATCTTCCTATGCACTGCCTAATCTAGAGTAGATCCGATGCAGGACGAAGAACGGATCCAGAACGCTGCTTGAACGTGAAATGGTCGTCGGCGATATATCTTCCCTGTCCCATAGAGATAGAGCCCCCGATCGCCTTCAAGTGATTAGCACAGCTAAAGAGCCCGTGACGTCTACGACACGCACCTTTTCGTAAACAGGCTATATTCAAGCTCAAACAAGGAGTGGTCTGGACGATCAAGAATAGAACGACGAATGGACAGCGGCTCTGGTTAGTAAGTACCGTCAAATAACTCGCGAATATCTGCTGCGATAAGTAACCTCCCCACGAGGCTGCAGGTTGCCAAGTAGACGCACGGGGCATATTCTTTTCTCTTGCCTTGTGTCCTACAGCCACAGATGGCTGGCAGGTAGGTTACTAGATCGCTAGAGGATGCTGCAGAGTCTTTGGCCACTTGGGACAAGGCTGCAAGGGCAGAAGCTGAACGAATTAATGGTCGTCAACCTTTATGGTCTAATTCCTCTCATCATCTTTGCCCAGTATCCGCTCAATGGTGGACTTTGGCATACAGTAGACAGGATCGACAGGTTCGAGGCCCGGGAATTCCAGCAGACTGAGTCCTGTGATGCCGAACAACGTGTGCCAGACATCGACCATGTCGCCTGGCCGGTCTGCGATGCCGCCCATCTCGCTGTCTTGACAGCGAAGAATGAACCTGATGAGTGCCTCCCGATCAATCCAGTGGGTGCGTTCGATAATCTCCAGGCTGCTCAACACCCACCAACTGTAGCAAACATCTTCAAGCTTCTCAGGGCGGCCATTGAATCCACCGCTCGCGACCTGCCTTTCGCTAAGCCATCTTCCAAGCTTATCTACATCCACGAGATCAAGCCTTCCAGCAATTGAGAGGGCCGCCAGACAAGTGAAGATCTGGCCGGAGTGGGATTCCGCTCCCGGCCGGACACCATAGCCCCCATCAAAGTTAGCACAAGCAACGATGTGGTCGACTGCCTTATCGACATCGACGAGAGACAAGAGACCCATTAGGGACAGAGCATTTAGAGCGCCGTAGAGGAAACGAGTATCCTCCTCGCCCCACTCATCTCCTGCAAATGTGCCCGTCTCTCGGTTCTGAAGGTCGGCGATAACTATGAGGATGATGAGCACTGAGCCCGCCTAGCGAAAGCAGAAGGGAGGCCAGAAGCATACATTTCCCAACCTTGGCCTTGCCAGTGCCACGGTTCTCCAACTCTTCAAAAGCGTCAAGCATAGCAAGGATCTGCACAGCACTGACTGTGTAAAGCATGTGCGCGTCATGGCCCGGAGCCGCTCCAAAGCCTCCATTCTTATGCTGGCAGGATAACACAAAGTCTATCGTCTCGCCTCTGGGAAGAGCCTCTGGATGGCCCATCAGATGAAGGGCCGTGAGGCCCCAGTAGAGGCCGTTCAATCGCAGATGCTCGGTGAGCCAGTAGTCATACTCGTCTTTCCTGGTGTCCAAGCTCTGGATGTATTTAACATGTTTTGCCGCGGCGAACTGGAGCTCATCCGGCAAATCCTTGAGTGCTCTAGGCATTGTGGGAACCTGACTGAGACACAGAAGTTGGAAGAGGAGGGAGTCGAAACTCTGATGATGTTGATGCCTCCCAGCCGTGAAGGCAGGCAGACGTTGGACTAAGAAAGACGCTATGTCATCTTCACGTGACCTCTAACTGACGTCCGCCTGCCGGACCGGCACGCCCGAGAACGGTCATGTACTCCAGCAAGTCAGCCAGTGTAGTGCATAGAGTACTCTACAATGCCTGAATGCCACCTGGTCACGGAGATTTTCTCCTCCTGGACGAAGAGCTTCCAAGGAAGCGGTCCGATTTGACGTGTGGAACATCTACTGCCCGGTTAGTTCCGGGCAATAGCATACCATAGTAGTCTCCCTTGGGGCGACAGATCAGCAAAAGGACCGAGTTTCTCTAGAGAGGCGACATCCACCCATTTCGAAGCTTGACCAGTCAGTCAGTCCTCTGCGTTTCAGTGCCGAACTCTGAACTCTCGCGTTCCTGGACTAAACCCATCGAGGCATGGCTGGAACCCCTCATCGATCGTGGCAGCCCCACCGAGTGGTAAGGCCGGCCAAGGCGGTGTAGCCAGCAACTGGACTCGACAGCGTCGTAATCATCACATGAATTGCAGCGCTCGTGGACATTAAGAGGTCGGAGAGCCCTCCGAGCAGAGGGTGTAGTGATATGCCTTGATCGAATGCTATAGAGTTTGCGCTAGGCGGAGGCGATGACAGTGACAGGCTGCTATTCGATATTTGGATGCAGCTGACTGTCGCGTATCGGTGTGTGGCTTGGAGTTGGGGGCGCCTCCTTGTTGACGAGAAGGATACTATCTAATTAAGGCGTAGGAAAGGGTGCGTACAACCGGCCTGGGCACTGTACACTTTGTTTATCAGTTTGCCCGTCGTGCTTCGAGCTGGTTTCGTTCAAGTCTCTCGTGACAGCTTGGCTGGACCGGTTTTATGTCCCAAAATCCGAGTTGAGGTGCCCCGAGTTGCGCATATATCCCAAGTCGCTGGCTATTCTGATGCGAAACCATTCGCATCTCCCTCTCTTACAATTGCCGACTTGACGCCGACGGTGCCATGAGAGACGATTTTTATCGTAACCCATGAACTACCTACGTGCCAACCTACTCAGTCACAACATCGAATTCTGCCGCATCTTGCATGCTTGGCCGTTGTCAGAACCTGGTAATTCACGAACCAAAGGACCCTTCTTTGGGCCCGTGCACCCGCTGCACCCGATCGCCGTTTCGTTCCCCCCCGCTTGAGGAACCGGCGTTTAGACAAAATACCCCTGACGACACAGAGCTGGGCGTCCTTAGCCCGGTGCGCAGCAACTGTTTCAGAAAGTCCGCACTGGAGCCCCCCCGAGTAAGACCTGACTCTATTATGTGAATGGGAGGAAAGCTGAATAGGATTGTCGGGCTCAGACTGCGAGCTGGTCCTGAATTCCACTTCGCCGGCTGCGCTTCACCCTTTCTGTTCTTCCATTCAGTGAAAGAAAGAAAGAAAGAAAGAAGGGAAGAGGAGAGGAGAGGGTTCTATTACAATGAGACCAGCTTGAACGTTTCGAGACCTCCATCCACATCCTATTGTCACGACTGCGCACGCACCACCGCCTGTGCTCCGTAACAGATTCCCACCCTCTCACACCCACCGCAAGGGGGTACGCAAGCTACCTCTAACCAGCTGCATGCCCTACTCGTACTCTTTGTGCGTACAACACTTGGTTCACGGCAGTCAGCAGCTCTTATTCGGAGCAGGGTGCCAGATACCTGACTTTGTCGCTGTCCCTGCACGCATTCGCCTGCTCTACCGATCTTGGAAGGTCTTTGTTTGGAAAGCTGAACGGAGTCGGCGGACGGACAGGACAGGCTGCATCCCTACCCCTCGTCTCCGTATCCCTTAGCGACCGCCAATCCTCCGCCCTCCGTGCTTCATTGCGGTTGGCCCCCATTTGTCGCAGACTCTAATCTGCCTATTCTACCCTGTTAATCCTCGACACGGTGATACGGCTGCGCACGAGGCAAAGCGCCCTTCTGCGGCAGAGTGCGAATCAGTCAAAGCCTGTTATACCCAGGCTGGGCATTCTTACCAACGATGGTCCGCAAGCCTGCACCGCAGCCGCTGGCGCTGCCCTCTGATACCGGCGGCACGGACGAGGACCAACAGCAGCGCCCTGGTGAAACCCTCCAGCTCGAGTCTACAGCCGGCTCCAGATCCCCCAGGTCTCCGCGCTCTCCTTTCAGGTTCTCCCCGAAGAAGTCACCGCCTGCCGGAGACAGGCAACCTCTGCACGTAGCCGAGCTCGTACAGCAGCGACCGCAGGACGCACCTCACCAGTACCCGCCAATATCTTCCGCAATACACCAGCCCGTCGAGACCCCTTCCCGCCCTCAGCAGGGCCACGGCCATCGCCGTCGCGAAGAAGAGAAGGCTTCCAAGTCAGGCTTCTTCTTCAACTTCACTAAACCAACCAAATCAACCGATCGTCTACAAGCCCACCAGTACACCGATCCGACAAACGAGACCATGTCTCGAGAGACTGATCAACCATCGATGACCACCCAAAGCTCCACTCAATCATCAGGTACGGAGATAAAACATCTGGCTAAGCAGCGCGAGACCTCGAGATATTTTCTGGCTGTTGGCTCTTGTTCAGTCTAGCATTGCTAATTCTTTGTTCACAGTCGATCCGTCCTATGCAGATCCCCCCGTCCAAAAACCAATTCCCTCTGCACCTTCTAAATCCGACTTATCCTTGGCTTCTGCTACCGACTACGACCCGAACACTCCCTCGAACCTATCGAAGAAGGGTGCCAAACCAAAGCCTTTTACTCTGCTGAGCCGCACCAAGTCCATTCGTGACAAGGATAATACAAGCCCCAGGGACGGACCTCCTGTGAAAATAACGGAGCCTGAGAGGGCACATACGTCCGCGCCGCTCAGGACTGCGCCGGTCCAGCACGATCGCACTTTTCGAGACATGATGTCTTCTGCCGCTCGTAACCATTCGGCCGACCGAGCCCAGCCGCGGGAGGTGCCTGGAGCTCGAGGGGGATATCCGGATAAGGAGCATAGCAGGACCCAGCCCTCCTCCTACAAAGAAAACAGCAGCTCATCCTTCTTCAGCGGCCTCAAGAGTTCGAGGGCCGCAGACATGATCAGCAAGGGCCTTTTCGGCAAGAGCGGGAGGAGTGGAAGCACAACCGAGAGGGAGCCAGCTGTGGATGATGAGCACTATGTTCTGAAGGTCATCAACCTACCTCTCGTGGAGCAGACCCGCTTGACTCGTATTTCAAAGCGCCTGGAGGACTCTCGCGACAAGACTGAGTTCTGGATGCCTGCATTCCCCTGGCGGGCGATCGACTATCTTAACTACAAAGGATGCGACGTTGAAGGTCTATACCGTGTGCCTGGAAGTGGTCCCCAGATCAAGAAATGGCAACGCAGATTCGATGAACGTGAGTAACAAGAGCGCCCCTTCCCGGAAGCGAGAGTCACTGACATGTCGACAGAGTATGATGTCGACCTTTTCAGCCAAGACGACTTGTACGATATCAACATCATTGGATCTATGCTCAAGGCGTGGCTGCGAGAGCTTCCCGATGAACTGTTTCCCAAAGAAGCACAAGAGCGAATTGCCCGCGAGTGTGCTGGGTCGGATACTGTGCCCCAGATGCTTATCGACGAGCTCTCTAACCTGTCTCCGTTCAATTACTACCTCCTCTTCGCCATCACGTGCCACCTGAGTCTTCTCCTGGCACACTCCGACAAGAACAAGATGGACTTCCGAAACTTGTGCATATGCTTCCAGCCATGCATGAAGATAGATGCCTTCTGCTTCAAATTCCTCGTCTGTGACTGGCGGGACTGCTGGAAGGGATGCAAGAACGAGGCGAGATTCATCGAAGAAGAGTATATGCTCTTCGACCAGCCTCCTCCCAGAGGGTTGGGAGAGTCTCGAAGACACAACGAGGAGGCTATTGATGAGCGCAACGTGTCATCCTCTGACAGCAACCAGCAGCCCAACCATGGCGGAGAACACAAAGGGCGTCTTAAGAAAAAGGTCCCTCCACCTGAGAACGGGAGCGTACTCTCCAACGACTCAACCATCTCTACCAGCCTTACTGTCAACAGCGAGCGAGAGATAACAACGCCGCCACGGAGATCCGGAGACCTCCGCCCTCTCTCTCCGATTAAGCCCCTATCACCTTTGGGCTTCTAATGGGCCGACGACACGATGATTATCGAACAGCACACCTTTACTCGCTCTCAGTTTTGATCAAGGACCGGAGGTCCCCTTGTGTACATGATACCAACCCCCTCCGCTGACGATGTTACGCCGTCATGACTTCCCTTGTCACCGATCTTCTCTTTCTCGGTTATGCCACTTCCTTCGGCTACGCGTTTGGAGATGGACACGACACTCTGTTTCTGTCCGCTGCAGACGATCATCTATTTCCTCCTTTTCCCCTGATTTGAATACCCCCTACGGCCCATGATCGACTGTTTTGAGGTCGGCGATCGCATATTCACGACTGATTATTTACACTCTTCAATGCCTCACGCCATTGCTTTGTCGTCACGCAGGCCTGGCATAGAAGTATGTTTGACACTTCCGACTAAGCCCGCGGCCTTGACTATACCAGCGAAACTGAGCTGTCTCGCTGGGGCAGTACACTGCTGGGAGGCTTTTGCGGGTGGTGGTGCTTGGACAGCGGGATGTTGTCGCGGTAGACGCAGGGAGCTGCGATTGGCTCTCCGGCGTTTGTACAATAGGCTTGGATGGAGGAGACGAATGGAGAGGGAACCGTGCGTGCTTGGATGCAGATAATTGAATGAGAAACGGACCCTTGCTTGGCTTGCGCATCAGCTACAGTACTCGTGAATCCGAGAAGAACGATTTGAATAATTGGTTTCCAAGCGGTCAGCTGTGTTTGCTGGGACAGCTGTGACCTCCCTAATGCTTTTACGGATCCCCGACGCCGAACCCTCGGGAGACATCCCGTTACAAATGCCAAACGCCTGCCGAATGCTGATAGAAGTCCCTCACGATCCCCTCTAAGCCATGGGAAGAGAATTCCCGCCCGACACCGCCGTCCCTCAGCGATTTCAGCCCTTCTTCTCCGCGTTCCGCAGGTTCTTCCTCATACTCCTCTCATTCCTCTTGACCCTCTCCTTACGCTCCCGCCGCGAGTCGCCCCGCGCTGTCGTGCCCTCCTTGCGCTCGGCCTCCTTCTTGGGGTCCACCTCGACGACCCAGTCGTTCTCGACGCCCTTGTTGGCGCCCTTGTACCCCCACTTGCGCTCCCACTCGCCGGTCGCCTCGTTGAACTGCAGGTTCTTGCGCTGCTCCCGCGTCTTGGGCTTGATACCGCGCTTCTTGGCGAAGGCCTCCCACTTGGTCAGCGTCTTGGCCGCGGGGGCGGGCTTCTCCCGCGGCAGCGGGGTGGCCGCCGCGGGCGGGAGGGTCAGCAGCACGCCGGCGCTGGAGGACTCGATGGGGAGGGTGGTCAGGAGCTGATTGACGAGCGCTTGGGCACCGTCGCGGGCGACCTCGGCGAGGGAGGACTCCAGGTTCGAGGGGTCCAGCTGCACGGGGTTGGGGTCTTGCGCGAGGAGGAGCCGGAGGTCGAAGGTGTAGGGCGTCGGCTTCTCGACTGCCACGGGCAGCTTGGGCCGGGAGGAGGCCATTTTTCTTTCTGTATAATTGACGAGGGCCTTTATATTCGAAACGGTCACAGACTTGGAGAATGTGGCGTCTAGGTTGAAGAGTGAGAGTCTCGTCAAGGAGTAGTCTGCGAATGGAGAGGGCCATTATTCCTCGCTGCAGACGACTCTATGCTGAACTTTTTGGAACTTTTGGGCGGTCTGGCGTTGCAGATCATCGAGGGCCGGCCTCTGATTGGCCCACGCGGATTAAGACTGGCAGCGGGTTCCGCCGCCGGACGGCTGTCCCTGGTACGGCGTGGCTCGTGCGCGCATCGGCCTAAATTCTTCAATTCGCTGGACGCTCCCGAGCTCATGGCAGATTCTCGACTGACGGCCCAAACGATGCGATAGAGCACAACCAACATTCAATTCCCGTGGTCGCGTACACAGTCAACTGACAATGGCTGCGAGCAACTGCTGGAGGTGTCTCCTGCGGCCCTCCGCGGCTGCGCCCGCCCCGACCCTGGCCGTGCCTGTCCGGTTGCCGACAGCTGGCGTTGCCGCGGCGTTCACGACCTCGGCGCAGGTCCAGGCCGTCCCCCAGACGAAGGGGACCTCGAGGTCCGAGCAGGCCAAGCGGGCGCATAAGATGAAGCTGGGGAAGTTCAAGAAGAAGGCCAGGCCGCAGCAGACTGGCCGGCCGCCGCTGCCGGGTGAGCGGAAAGCCTGGCGAAAGCGCATCATGCTCTCCAACAACAACGCGTTGCCCGTGGCGGGCTTGCAGAAGCTGAGCGGGGACAACATGACCGACCAGGAGAGCGTCGGCCGCGTGTTCGCCGTGCCGGACGCGGTCGTCGACCAGCTACGGTCGAGCGAGGCGTTCAAGATCACCCAGACTTGGGGGCTGTTCCGGAGCCCGCACGTCCTGATCCGGTCGGAGACCGTCGACCTGGTTAAGAAGATGCAAGCGGCCGCTGCAGATAAGAAGACGCTGAAACTCGTTCTCAACGGAGAGAGGATAACGGGCAAGAGCATGCTTCTTCTCCAGGCTATGGCCAATGCCTTCCTGAACGAGTGGATTGTGGTGAACATCCCTGAAGGTGAGAACAATTCCCGTACCGATCTCTCACGCACTCGCTCACATCTGTGCAGCACAGGAATTGACCACCGCTTGCACTGAGTACGCCCCCATCTCGGACACCGAACCTGTTCAGTGGATGCAGCCCAACTACGCTCTTAGGATGATCAACGCCATTCACAAGGCCAACGAGCCCGTCCTGCGCAAGCTGAAGACGGTCCACGCCTGGGACAACCTCCTGACGCCGGTGCCTCAGGGCGCCAGCCTTGCCGACCTCTCCGGCAGCGCCCGTGAGGCCGACTCTGCCTGGGCCATCTTCACAGCCCTCTGGACCGAGCTCACCGTCGCCGGACACGGCCGCCCTCCCCTATTGTTCACCCTCGACGGCCTCGCGCACATCATGAAGACTAGCGACTACCGCAACCCTGCCTTCGAGCTGATCCACTCGCACGACCTGTACATCGTGCGCACCTTCGTCGACCTGCTCTCCGGCGCCACCCCCCTGCCCAACGGCGGCGCAGTCCTGGCCGCCACCAGCCGCAGCAACAGCCCGCGGTCCCCCTCCATGGAGCTCGCGCTCGCGGCGCGCGCCGCCGAGCGGGACGGCAGGGCGCCGCCGCAGAGGGAGCCGTACCTCAAAACTTACGACGGCCGGGTCGACGAGGCGCTGCGCGGCGTTGAGGTCTTGGACGTCAAGGGGCTCAGCAAGACCGAGGCCCGCGCGCTGATGGAGTACTGGGCAGCCAGCGGGCTGCTGCGGGCCACGGTCAACGAGCACACGGTCAGCGAGAAGTGGGTCATGGGCGGGAATGGCGTCGTCGGTGAGATCGAGAGGGCGGCGCTGCTGAATTTGAGACTGTAAGCGTCCTGGTCGAGGAAAAAGGGGGCTTACGCAGGGGCTTTGTGGATGGATGAGATAGACTCCCGTATTGTCGGGTTGTGTATCGAGTGCTGAGATCTCTGTATGTACAACCTGCTGTAAGATGTGTAGAGAAAACTGTATTATATGCATAACATACTCCCAGCTGTGACCGCCCTCAGAGTCCTGTTATAAGCTTTTCTTGTCATCGAACGCTCGATGGTAGGAGAATTTTGCTGCTCCGTTAGACACAGTCTGAGAATCAGTGAGAAGATTGCTTGATTCTAGTTCTTTTATTCATGCAGTCCAGATACTTCTACGACAATTCCTTCTCTCATCGTCTGAGCCGTTTCTCATACCGTATATCAAACCTATGAACGCCAAAACCTGATATACCTCACAATCACAGCACGAGAATCACAGAATTGACCAACCCACGCCGCAAAAACATCAGCTTACACATCCATGCTGCCCTCACGGTCGTCATTGTTCGCCGTGATGAAGATCAGTCGGCTGCCATTGCCAGCAGTTTGCCAGACCTGTTATGCATGTTAGTTTCACAATCCCACATTGTCAGCACGGCGAGGGCGGAGAGAGGATATCTTACATCAAGGTCCGTGTACTCATCCAGGGCAGCAAGCCACTGGTCTTCAGTGAATCCCTTCGCCAGGACGCGCTCCCGGACGCGGCGCAGATTGAGCTCCACGCCGCCGAACTCGTCGTCGTCTTCCGCGTCGTCAGCTCGGCAGGCGCCCGAGTCGGCAAGAGCCTTGACGAGGTTGTAGATCCTGCTGCTCGGGTTCTGCGCGCGGCGGCCACCGGCGCCCGCCTCTGCGTTCAAGCTGTCCTTGCTGGCCTCTACCAGGCGCAGCGCCTCGTCGACGTCGTCCTGGGCGACGGTGTTGCTGAAGCGCAGACGGGCGAGCGCCTGCGCGAGGCGGACAACGCCGAGCAGGGTACGCGGCGTGGTGTGCGCGAACTGCTTGCCCTTCTTCTCGGCGCGGCGCTGCTGCTCGCGGAGGCGCACGTACGTCTTGATCATGTACTCGGACACAGCCTGCGGGACCACCGGACGGAAGGTGCGGGCTTGGGCGACATAGGCGCGGACCTCATGCGGCGTGAAGACGACATTGTCGGCGGTGCCCATGTCGGGATGTTGGCTGTGCATGTGCACGTAAGCAACATGCTTAGCCAGCTGGGCATCCGTGTCACGCGAAGGAGTGTCGAGGAGGAGGAACAGGACGTCGAAACGCGACAGGAGGGCAGCAGGGAGGTTGATATTCTCCACGGGTGAAATGCGCGGGTTGTAGCGGCCGTAGATGGGGTTAGCCGCTGCCAGAATGGATGTGCGAGCGTTGAGGCTGGTGGAGATGCCGGCCTTGGAAATACTGATGGTCTGTTGCTCCATGACCTCGTGGATGGCCGTCCGGTCGTTGTCGTCCATCTTGTCGAACTCGTCAATGCAGCAGATGCCATTGTCCGCAAGGACCAACGCGCCGCCCTCGAGCACCATCTCGTCCGTGACAGGATCGCGCATGACGGCTGCCGTCAGACCGACACCGCTGCTACCCCGGCCAGATGTGTACACGCCACGGGGAGCCACCTTGGAGATATACTTCAGCAGCTGGGACTTGGCGACACCAGGGTCACCCATAAGGCAGATGTTGATGTCGCCACGGATCTTCATGCCGTCGCCCATCTCCTTGGAGACACCGCCAACAAGAAGCAACAAGAGTGCCTTCTTAACATCGAGGTGGCCGAAGATTTCGGGTGCGATCGACTTTGCAAGATACTCGTAAACATGGCCGGATTGTCTGAACTGATCAATCCTCCGTACTAGTTGAGGGTCGATGATCATCTCGGAATAGGCCTTCTTGTGCTGGAGAATGTGATGGGCCTCAAGGTACGTGTCCGTCAATAGGCCTGCACGCATCGCCTTGAAGCCGGTATATGGTGTAGGAAGGAAGATGCCAGCGATATCAACCACATCACCGGGGCTGATCCGTCTTACTAGACTGCCATAGCACATAATCGTCAGGGTTCGCGGAATCTGTCCGATCGGCACTTGTTCGGGCAGCTCCTGAATCTTCAGCTCCTGGAAGGGTAGGAACTTCGAGGCCCGTGTCGAGGGCTGAAGTTGGCCCTTTGTCTGGTTCTCCTTGCAGTCTGCTGAAGGGCAGACAGTCAAAGGACCAAACGTCTTGTCGCTGATAGGCTGGAAAATCTCGCAACCACAGCGGTCACAGGTATAAGCGTTGACCTGGACAACAGGCTTTACGTCCGAAACTCTCGTCGCAATGCCTCGAACCGTGATGAGATGGCCTAGATGATCGCCGCGAACTTGGCGGACGGCGAGGGCCTTGGCAGGGTTGTCCTGGCTGGCCGATCGCGGCTTGAAAACGAGCGTGTAGCGTCTCGTGAGTTCCGCGGGGAATCTGTCTTCGAGAAGTTCGGGGTTACCTGTCGACTCAGCGGCTTGCACAAGATCTCGGTTTCGGTTCTTCCTCCGCTCCATCAGAACGTCCAGTACGTCGTCCTTGAATCTATAGCTACCGTCAGCCAGCTATTCCTATATCGAGTAGCACACAATCACATACGTGACATCGACGCTGGGCTCTGGTGTGAGCTTATCGACCGCTCGGGACAGGATCTCAACATAGTGCTTTGTGTTGGCTTCCACCGATTGCACGAGCTTCAACCCTTCATTGAGCTGTCCCTCGTACTGTCTTAACGTCAGCGTGGCTATCCCTCCAAGCAGATGGACTGTTCGAATCATACAGTAGCCAGGTCATCCAGGTCGATGAGGACCTCGTCTAACTGCCGGTCTGCCAGCTTCTGCAGCATATCTTTGTACTTGTACTGAGGCAGCCGTTGACGGGCCTTCTCCTGCTGCCGCCGCTGCTGTGCGTCTTCATCCTCGTCCATAAAGTCATACTCGTCGCTCAGATCATCCTCGTCGATGTTGATGTTCCCCAGAGCATGGGTGATAGCCTGCTCAGGTGAAGTCTTGAAGTCTTGGAGGAACGCCTCAAAAGCGCCTGTAGCAGCTAGTTAGAATCGAAGGATTGAGCTTCCTCCCAACCATTGATCCACGTACTTTGTTGCGCTTCGTAGTTCACAGGCGCCTTCCACTGAAGGAGCGCGGCCATACTTGCGACCTGGACTGCGATCCCGTAGAGGAAGTGACTTTACGCAAAATGTGGCTATCCCAAGTATTGTGGTCGAAGGGTGAAGCTTTGATGGTCGTGATGCCGCGGATTGGCCTCGAAGACGGTGGGATTTGTTACTTACAAGGGGTTTGAAAAAGGAGGCTGGGATTCTCTGCATCTTAGCGCTATGGATTTCGTGTCGGAGCGCGTCGCGCGTCTTTTCGCGTCTGTAGACAGGGGGGGGTGTTTAATTGAAGAATGGAAGCTAAAGGCCCCGTGGCTGGTGCTGTCAATGCGCCTGGGCCAAGGGGTTCGTGCCGCAAGGCGGCGCAATTCAAGCCACATCTCGGCATGTACTGCAACTTATCCGCATGTACCCCGGATTCCAGCCGAGGCACATGCAAATGAACCCACGCCGGCGAGAGCCGCAGTAGCTTCGGCTTATGTTCAGACAGACAAGAGCTACCTTACCTACGTTCTACCTAGGAGACCACTCGCCATCTGCCCATCTTGCAGTTGCTGCGACATGGTTCCTGGACACGCCCACACCCTTCATTCCTCATCATTCCAAAAAGCATGGCTCCCAGGCGGAATGCCCCGTCGGCGGCCGCTGAGATATCACTTGCTCACCTCCAGAACTGTCTCGTCAATCTCCCCGGTTCCCTCGTCTCCTTGCTCGTGAACGTGAACACTGTAAGTTTCCTCCAGCACCCACACTTCTCTTCAGCCTAACTAACTTCTCAGCCTGCGCAAAATGTTATCGTTGAGCTCAACTATCGTACCCCAGCTTCGTCCCTTGCCGCCGGCCAGAATGGTGGCGTGGCGTCGCAGCGATCCGTATACGTGGGCTGGACGGGTATGCCCAGCAAGAGGAGGGTTGCACCACTAGTCGGAAGAGATGGCATCAATGGCACCCGGGGCGCTTCAGGGTCGCGGGACCAGGAGGTACCTCTCGTCGAGGTCGACGCTGCTCTTGCCAATACTCTGGGGCTATACGATGGGCAGAAAGTCACGGCGATAATACACACTGACCCTCCCCTGGCGCACACCGTCAATATCGAACCGCTTACATCGGAGGATTGGGAGATCATCGAACTACACGCGACGTTTCTCGAGCTCAACCTTCTGTCGCAGATCCGTGCGCTGCCGAACCCCGCCTACTCTGCTGCGCCAGGAGTTCCTTCGAGTCCGCATCCACTGACGCTGCATCTATCGCCAACATCGACTGCCAACATAAAGATCCTGTCGCTGGACCCGCCGCTTCCCTCCGATGTGCCCTTCGCCAAGATCGGTCCTGACGCCGAGGTCATTGTCGCACCCAAAACGCGATCCAAGCCTTCGCGCAGCAGAGGGGAGAACGCCAGCGTCGCAAGCACATCGAAGAAAAGCGCTAGGAGCGCAGCCAGCACTGTGAGGCGGAAGAGCGCCCGAGACGAACGGAAGCCTTCTCTGTTCTTCCGCGGAGTAGACCGCCGCTTATGCGCAGAGTGGTTCGACGATGAGTCCGGGACAAACGAGCTTAGCGTATGGGTTGATCGCGACCTTCTGCTATCCAAAGAGTTGCGCAGCTCAAAATGGGTGGCTGTGACACTCATGAGGCCGTCCAGACTCCAGCCAAGTGCTGCCACGCCCATGCAGCCGCAGGAGGGGCAGGGTGCTGCTGATGGTTCGAAACCGTCCGCCAAGGTTGTCGCGCACCTTCATCCATGGGATGATCCCCCAAATGGACAGACAGCCGCCCTATCCACGCAATTATGTGCCGCCTTTGGTGCTGAAGGATGCGTTGGTGGTGTGGTCAAGATTGAGCCTGCTCCACAACCCCTGTCGCGGAAGTCCATTCTCAAGACAGACAATGCATCCCAAGACGAAGGGCGCAATTCTGTGCAACATCTGAAGGTGTATCCCTTCATCACCACAAACACGCAGTCAGCTACAGGGCTGAAGTTCGGAGGCGAATCTAAGGCCGAACGAGAGGAAGCCATGAAAAGTATCAAGCACATCTACTCTGGAAAAGACGGCAAGGGGATTCTTGACGGCCCCTTAACCGATGGTCTTGTTCTTGGTGTGTATGAAGGGCTGGACCACCCTTCGACGTGGGAAGGCGGAATCATTAGATTCCACCCTACCTCTAGCTTGAGCAAGGATTCGAGTGCTTGGATTTCAGGGTCGGACTGGCAGATACCTATCGAGGTGCAGCCTCCAATTCCGCGGCCTCAATGGCTCTCAGAGTCTGTCGACCAGTCGCCTTCTCCTGACGCCGTGCTGGTTGGAATCGATGCTCTCCTTGAACAAATACAGTCACACCTGTCGCACATGTCGTCTGTCCTCCTGACAGGAGCGTTAGGAGCGGGAAAGACCTCCGTTGCCCAGGCCATGGCACACAGACTGAAGACAGAACAGCTTTTCCACACGACGTACTTCGCCTGTCGGACTCTTGTCAATGATGAGAGCCGCATATCCACCATCAAAGAGACCCTCACCCGCGTCTTCATGAGCGCAAGCTGGGGGGCGAGGCTCGGCGGGAAAGCAGTGGTCATACTGGACGATCTTGATCGGCTCTGTCCCGTAGAAACGGAACTACAAGTCGGCAACGAGAATGGACGTAGCAGACAGGTCAGCGAGGCACTCTCCGCGATAGTCCGCCGGTACTGTGGGCAGGACAGCAATGTGGTGTTACTCGCCACGGTCCAAGGCAAGGAATCGCTCCACAACGTGGTTGTTGGAGGCCATGTGGTAAGGGAGATTGTCGCCTTGAAAGCCCCTGATAAAGAAGCCCGGAGAAGGATCATGGAGGCGGTTGCTAAGCAGGGTGCTATCGCTCCAGAGGAGGACAGCTTCTCTAGACACGACAACAGCCGTCCACCCACCGCCGACGGCAGTATTACCAGTGACGAGAATGCATGGATGGATGGTCCAAGCCAGCCTTCCAGGCTCGAGGCTCCCTCAGAGAAGTCGGGTTTTCTTCTTGAAGCTGATCTTGACTTCCTTGACATTGCCGGGCAAACGGACGGATACATGCCCGGGGATCTGAACCTGCTCATTGCGCGAGCCCGAAGCGAGGCTCTCATGAGATCGTTCAGCGAGGCAACGCATCATGGTAGCACGGACGCCGTGGCGCTAGGTCGCGTCGACTTCGACAATGCACTTAAGGGGTTCACGCCCGCGTCCCTGCGCAATGTTTCTCTTCAAAGTTCGACTACGACATTTGATTCGATAGGAGGGCTTACAGAGACCCGGCGAATCCTCCTCGAAACTCTCCAGTACCCAACGAAATACGCGCCCATCTTCGCACAATGCCCGCTGAGACTGCGCTCCGGACTGCTCCTCTACGGCTACCCCGGCTGTGGCAAGACTCTCCTAGCCAGTGCTGTCGCTGGCGAGTGTGGCCTTAACTTCATAAGCGTCAAGGGTCCCGAGATCCTGAACAAGTACATTGGCGCGTCCGAGAAGAGCGTCCGGGACCTCTTTGAAAGGGCTCAAGCAGCCAAGCCTTGCGTTCTCTTCTTCGACGAGTTCGACTCCATCGCTCCTAAGCGTGGTCACGACTCCACGGGCGTTACGGACCGCGTCGTCAACCAGCTTCTAACCCAGATGGACGGCGCCGAAGGCCTGTCAGGGGTGTACGTCCTGGCCGCGACGTCGCGCCCCGACCTCATCGACCCTGCTCTCCTGCGCCCTGGTCGACTCGACAAGTCCATTCTCTGCGACTTCCCCAGCGTCCACGACCGCCTGGACATCATCAAGGCTGTCTCGAAGAAGGTCAAGCTCAGCGATGAGGTGTCGCAGTCCGAAGACCACCTCATGGAGCTGGCGAGGCTCACTGAAGGCTTCACCGGCGCAGACCTGCAGGCCCTGCTGTCTAACGCGCAGCTGGAGGCCATCCACGACGTGCTCGACGACCATGGGGCCCCTCAGACAAACGGGAGCAGCCGACGTGCCGGCGCTAGGGACACTACCAGTAAAGCTAGTGGCGGCGCAGCGTCCCGCAACTTCTTGCAGTTCCGCTACGGCCCGGAGGAGGCCCTCGCAGAGTCGGAGCGCCGGGTCAAGGCCGGGACGACGCGCTCCGCCCAGCTGGCGGAGCAGGCGGCGATTGCTGCCAAGCTCGAGGCCATCAAGTTGGCGAGGAGACGCGCGAAGCATCAGAAGGGGCACGCCTTGGGCGGAGATACCCAGGATGCCAAGGCAGAGAAGGACCAGCCGCACAAGGAGGTCGTGATCGGCTGGGAGCACCTGGTGAAGGCACTGGATGATACGAGGGCCAGCATCAGCACGCAGGAGCGGGCGCGCCTGGAGAGGATATACCGGGAATTTGTCGTTGGGAGAAGCGGGGAGATGAGAGATGGGCAGGGCAGCATGGAGATTGGGGGGCGGAGCAGCCTGATGTGAAGAGGAAGGTGAAAACGGGTAAACTAATCTCAATGGGGAGACTGGGAGGTGGAAGCGAGTAGTGTCGACATGAGAAATACTAGTCTCAAGACTCTGATAGTTGTTCGTGAACTCATATACTCATTGCATCAGGATCATACCCGCAAAGAAGACACAATTTAACGCTTCCAACACCAACTCAAACGGTCAATCTCAACCCACTGTCTCTAGAGGACCACCCCCAATGTACGCATCTGCACAATGTCACCGCCGTGGGTCAAGTACACCGAGTCCCTGTTCCGAAGAGACATGTCGGTAGCCGTGGAAAGAGAGAGGACGTCGATGATCTGCTCACTCCCATATCTCCGGACGTACCGCGCAGCCCGGTCGGAAAGCCATTCAATCCACCATTCTTCCCGGTCTGATGCTCCTGGGTTTTTAGAGGTCAAGTTGAACTCAGGAATCACGCGGAGAAGCGGAGTCGAGAAGCTGGAATTTTCGCCTAGGTCGCGAAGGTTGTATGAGACTTTCTGCCCCTGTATAAGGCGGACATGGAGAGCTTGTAGGCTCTGCGTTCCAGAGGTGCTGTCGACGGATTCTTCTGACGACAGGGATGCTAAGGAGGATAGAGATGCTTCCGAGTCGGGAGAAGCCAGAGATCCCCGGGTATCATCGTTTACGGCAGAGTGCCCGGTCATGTCAAGGTCGGAGTCAGGACTAAGGTCCTCTACCTCAGAATCTTGTGTTGGAATGTCATGAGGCAGCACGTCCTCGGCTGACTTATCGTTACTGGTCTCTGGTACCCTTTCTTCTATCGTCACGACCTTTTCGGACCTACCCACTGTCACTGGATCGGATCCAGCAATCCCACTTCCGCTTAATGTCGTCGCCGATAATATGACTGAGAAGACAGTGCTCTTCTGGACGAACCCGCGGGATTTTGCAAGGACCGGTTGCTTGATACCGTGAATAATGTCTTCTTCCAGGGCAGCATTCAGTTGCTCCTGTACAGGACGGAGCGTAGCGACAACTGGGAGCTTCCATCTCGTGTGTAGGGAACCGTGTGACTTGCGGACATGGAATTTTCCATGGAGTCGAATGAATGTCCAACACAGGTAGCATGCGTCCATATTTGAAGCAATGTACCTTGGTGGCCGCTGAACCGGATGCAGTTCATAATGCGCCAGAATCTGGATCTCGGCGTGGATCTTGGCGTGCTTCACACCTTCGAAGACTTTATCGGAGAACTGCCTGTTCTTGGCCGCGGGCTTCTTCCTCAGCCTCTTCACTGCGATGGCATTTGATACATGACAGCCTTGCTCTTCAAATCTAACAATAGCAGAAGTTAAGTCGGGAAGATAGCCTTCTGGAGACTGCGGGAAGACTGAGGCGTCGAGTCTGACCTGGGTTGCATGTGCGTTCTGCAGGATGGGATACTTCTTCGCTCTCCGATAGAGAAATCTAGCGGCTTCCCGATACCGAGCAATCTTCCGCATACTGTCTAGGATCGTGGACCTGGACTCCTGGGATATCCCCTTGGCCGTTTCGAGAAGGCGTCCTAAGTTCACATCTTCCATGAAGTGCTGAATCTTCTGCACGACGTTTGCAACCCTCTTTTCAAGAGTATCTTGAGGGTTGCTGTCGTGCTCGAATTCTTCAAGAATGTCCAGCACGCTTTGTGCTTCGTCTATGTGCATCTGGAAAGCAAGGTCACGGTTCCCTTGCCGCCGAAGAGCATCCACAAAATCTCCGAACAACTCCCCCAGGTAACATTCGGCTTTCTTGTCATGTCTCACAGGTGACTTTTTGGACCTCATACGGTTGAGGATCCGCTTCTGGCACAAATTGATGATCTCCTCGAAGACATCATTTTCAATATTGTTGTAAGAATCTGATCAAAAACTGTTAGTGCTGCTAGTAACCTCTAGGAAAGGTCCTTTTGTACCCGACCGGAACCTCTGGAGGATTTGAAAGATCCTGTTGAAGCTATTTTGCACGAGTCTCAAAACGACATGACCACTTTCTGGTGCTAACGTGTTGACAGCTATCAACACTTTGACGCCCTGACCACAGGGTGTCTCTTCAACGCAAACAGCCATGATACGGTCGGGATTATCGGTGGTGCTAGCAAGGAATGCCAAAATCCCAGAAAGGTCGCGCTCGAGCCTGAGCGGTAGCGATCGCTCCACCCCATCGTCTCTAACATCCCCTTCGGTCGTCTCAGGGGTATGCAGACCGGGTAACAAGTCCAGAGAGGACAAGAGGGCGACATTTTCGGCACAACGGATACTCAGAGAGGAACACTCAGTACGAGAAGGTCCTGGCCTAGTCACAACTGCATTCTCGTATACTTCCCTGGCTGTTGTTTGGGGTGTAGGGGTCGGCTTAGAGCTCCGGATCGATGGAGATTCTCCCTTCTGCTTAGTTGCCGCTTGGCGTGCTGGCTGAGAACCTGACGCTTCCTTCTTCCCTTTCTGCTCAGCTGGTCGAGCGACAGGTGGAGTAATTGCAGCCGCTGCCTCTGCTTGTTTCTTGGATAGCGCTTGGGAAGCAGGTTGAGGAACTGCACCCTCAGCCGTCTTCCCTTTATTCTTAGCTATGGCTCGAGGGTTAGTCAGAGGAACTGCAGCAGGAGCAGCTTTCTTTCCCTGATTCTTAGCTGTTGCTGGAGGGACAGATGGACCGGCGGGTGCGGTGGTCTTCGCTTGTTTGCTGGATGCTGCTGAAGGGACAGGCTGCGGGGTTGCAGCAACAGCCTTCTTCCCTTTACTCTGAGCTGCACATTGAGGCACGGAAGGGCCGGCAACTGCCGACTTCTGCGCTCCTTTCTTAGGTGTCGGCTGAGGAACAGGCTGGGGGCCTGCGACGGCGGCCTTCTTGGCTTTCTTCTTCCCCATCCTGTCATGACAACGAAACCGCAACTGTCAGGATTCAGAGGCCAGGAGATGGTAATGAAGGGAATTGACATCTGGAACAGGTCCGTCAGTATTTGAACATGCCTTGACACACTTGAGTCATCCGACCTCCAGAGCACCCTCCATCGTCGCAAGCGGCCATTTGGATGGCAAGGCTGCGCCTATCAGACCGACGAGATGCAGCTCCCCGCGGACAAGACTATCGTCATTCGCCAACAATGCCAGATAATGCAGAGGACCAGCCTCTCGCGGCAGCCACATGCGGGAGGCCCACTGGCCGGATGCAATTGGATCTTGCCGGCACATCTTGCTGGCTGTTGGAGTCTGTCTCACGTTGCACAGCATATCAAAAGAAATACTGGGTCGTCATCAGGGCTGACTGCCCGTGGCCAACCATGGGCTGGCCGGAGACACTGTGATTCTTTGGGAGGTCAATTACTTTTAGAGTCGGGGAACTCAATTCCCCGATCTGGGATCCCAGGCGGATTGGGAGCCTATTTACTATCGCAGGTTAGACCAATTGCAGCAAGGCGTTTGAGGAACCGTGGAACGTTTGGTGGGATGACGCAGCAAACGTCTCAGCCAACGAGAGCCCGTTCAATCTCAGGAGTTGCGTTCGGACCCTGGGGTTGCAAGGGAACCTAAGACCATAAGAACCTCCTAGACTGTTTACTGTCGTCATTTCATATATTGTTAAGTCTCTCCTTCAAGTCGTTCTCTTTTCTACCATCTCTGGACACGGAGCTGGATAACCGAATTGGACTGACTCTGGTCGATTTGCCAACATGTCATGTAAGCCGTCTGGCCCCGCCTTCATCGCTGGCGGATGTTGGCCGCCGAATCTGACGTCGTATCAGTCTTTAACACATCGGCCACTGTGAGCCACAGCAGCAAGCTGCCTGCGGGCTCCACGCATGAGGCGGGCATCAAGATGCTGCAGGATCACGAGTTCTTCCTGCACTGCGATCCGCATATGACCGAGTTCAAGCTCGTGCCTCTGAAGGATGCAGCGCCCCTACCCGACTCCGTGAAGCCGCTGGACGGCAGGAGCACACAGGCGTACCAGGTGACGGACATGGTGCACACGCTGCCCGCGGGTCTATGGGACTCCAACGTTATCAGCACGTACGAGTTCACGGACATCGAGGGCGGGCTGTTCGTGCGCATCCGGAGCCCGCTATCCATCGTCATGGACACGATCTGGCAGATCAAGGAGGGTGACGACGGTGGGCTGGAGCTGGTCGAGGATGTGTCTATCAATTGCACACGGCTGTTGGTTGGGGTGGTCAAGTCGCAATGCGAGAACGGGTGGCAGAAGATCCATGCCAAGATGATGAGCAGACTCGAGGGAGGGTCCTCTCACACGAACGGCGCGGCGGCTTGAGGGGAGACAATGTGGTAGAAATTCCTCGTAATGAGCATTTTGCATGACCAGGGCTATTCTGCCTGCATTTCCTGGCGACATCATTCACATAGACACGTCGTAGTGAAAATTTCAGCATCCATCATTGCTCTTCCATGCAAGCGTGTATGACCAGCCGGGGAGACATGGATTTGCTTCGTCCTTCGAATCCTCGGTCTCTTTTCGAAGCCATTCTGTTTGCGGACGCAAGTGACACCCCGACTTGCCCGAGCAGAAGAAGCCTCGACATATGGGCCAAATTTTCTTTAGAATTTCCTTGTTAGAATTACTATCAAAGTATCGAGCACCTTGCACTTGGATTCAAAAGCAATGAATCGGTCGCCTCTCAGAGTACGACTTCGAAAGGACCGTGGTACGGAGTACTTCACCCCACATGCGCCTCACCTGCGACACCGACAGCAGGAACAGGGGTTTGGCGCTAAGTCACATGAGACATCTCTCATTGGTCCAATCGCGTCGGCGGCGATGTTTAGCCTCTTCTCAGATCCCTGAGTTCCACGCTCCTTTCCGCCTTCAGTTCACGACGCCCTTTGACGACCTCAACTACAGCTGTGCACAATCGGCGTGCGATGGGTGATGCAACCCCCGTGATGAAATGCTATTAACAGCCAAGCTGGGCTGGACTCATTGAGGACATTCGGGCTCGAGTTTTTCCGGCGGCAAAAACAAGCCTATTGGGCTGACACAAGCGCTTGGTGTACAGAGGGCCACACGACCGCCTCGACATCAAGTGTCGTGAGAGAAAGGAGTCAACAACAACAGCAACACCGGAGGTGAGCAGAGAGCTGCCCAGCTGAGAAAAACTCTGCTCGGGGCTTTCCGCGCTGTAAAGTAAGTGTTTATTTCTATTTCTTCGGTTGCTCTTTCCTTTCTACACATATACCATCGCCAGCAGCAGAAATGGAGCTCCCACATCGCGATGGCAAGACCCGCTCAGCGGCGGGAAACCGCCAAAGGGCCTCATTGATGGATGAGATACGAAGAGGCAGTGGGGGTGCTTATCCGAGCGAGGCAACGCCTCGTCCGACGCCGCGGCGTCTTCCAACGCCTCCAGCTCGCCCCCTAATCCCCCTCAACGCTCCTCCCAGCGTTCCCTCTCGTGTTCTTCCGCGCGTCCCTCTCCCGGTCCAAGTTCCCGTTTCTGTCCCTGCCTGCTGTCCGTCTCCTTCGGTTCTTCCGCCTCCTCCGCCTCCCCTGCCACCTCCTCGCCGTCGGTTCAGGTACATACCTCCTACCCCGACGGCACGCTTGGGTCAAGACCCAATGGTGTCAGCTCGCCATCTCAGGCCAGCTGCTCCTCCCGCTTCTGCCGCTCCTATCCTCCCCTCCCCTCCTCCCGCTCCTCCTCCCCCTCCACCCGCGCCATCGCGCATAGAGCTTTGGCTAGAGGCACTGCCGCATCACGACTACTGGCAAGTAATCTCAAGGAACACCCAGCAGCCTAGATCTTACTAATCCTGCGCATTACTTTCATTCTCCGTCCACAACTACTGGAAGAGATAGGTGGATCAGCTAACCAAGAGTACTTGATAGGCGGTGGTCGTCAAGAGACGAACCTGGCTCTACAAATCCATCAGATGACCGCCAGCGTGTGCAACACAGCAGCCAATTTCTGAGAGACGGCCAACAGAGTCGAGACAATTGACAGATCTGCTCGGAACAATGGCTACCCTCCAAGTTCGAGGCGCCGACTTCTCGGTGATTAAGCAGAAAGCGCTAGAGGACGCGAAGAAGATGCAGGCTGTGGTAGAAGAGGAATGCACCAAAGCAGGAAAGGAGAAACCAGCATATCAACTACAAGAACTTATTGGAAAAGGAAGCTTTGGCAGGGTCTACAAGGCGACTGACCTCAAGACAAGTCGGCTTGTTGCAGTGAAGATAATCGACATCGAGGAATCCGACACGTTAAATCCCAAGCTGGCCGACACCTACAGCGAATTTCTCAAGGAGATCAATGCCCTTAAACTCTTGAGCGAAGGAGGAGCTAAGAACATAAACCATGTCTTGGATGCACTGCCTGTTGGGCAATCTATGTGGATGGTCACCGAACATTGCGCTGGCGGTAGCGTGGCCACTCTCATGAAGCCCACCGCGCCTGGCGGACTGAACGAGAAGTGGATCATCCCCATCCTCCGGGAGGTGGCCGAAGCCATATTCTGGGTACACAAGCAAGGGATTATTCACAGAGACATCAAGTGCGCAAACGTCCTTATCACTGAAACAGGTGGAGTCCAGCTATGTGACTTTGGGGTCTCTGGCGTAATCGAGACAAAGTTCGATAAGCGATCTACCTTCATCGGAACACCTCACTGGATGGCCCCCGAGCTATTCGACCCGTCAGCATCCTATGGGATTGAAGTCGACATCTGGGCCTTTGGGTCCATGGTCTTCGAGATTGCGTCTGGACTTCCCCCTAATGTCCTAGCTGGTGTCGATATCACGCGACTGGGCAGTTACCTCAAGTCACACACACCTCGTCTTGAGGGCGATCAGTATTCGGAAACTCTCAAAGACCTCGTTTCATACTGTCTCGTGGAAGACCCGGCAAATCGACCGACGATAGAAGAAGTCCAGCGACATCCCTACATTTTCAACACAGCCTCGGCCTATCCGACAGAGTCCCTGTCCATGCTTGTCAAGGCCTTCAGAATGTGGGAGGCTCAGGGAGGAAGTCGGAAGTCACTATTTGCCCTGGGAGGTGCTCAGGGACCCTCCGAGTGGGCGTCAACAGCCATGGCAAACGATGAGTGGAACTTCAGCACGACGATCGATTTCGACCAGCGCGTTATGAACAACACCGATGCCCAGGCTGTGTACGATGTCTATGGCCAGAACGTCGACTTTCAGATGGAAGGATTTAATGCTGAGGTTTCTCGACCGTCGAAGCTCAAGTCACGACGGCGGCCACCCCCCCAGCAGCTTGCCGGAATGCGGGCTCCCCTTGAGAGAGTCTTTGATCCCAACACTATTTCGAACTACGAAGATAACTCGCGTCTATACTATAACAAACCCGAAATTCCGCCCGCGTCCGATCTTCCCCTTCGTGATGACTCGCTGCATGCCACTTTACGAGAGTCCCTCATCGACCTCGACGCGTCATTACACGGCAGTGACCTATCATCGTTTGCCGACATGGAGACCATCCGAGCGGACCCGCGACAGTCCGCAGACTATGACGCTGTTATAGATATTCCCGACTTCAACCGGGCACCCAACAGCGACCCCGAGATGCTGAACAACAACAGGAAAACCCAAGAGTGGAAGTTTCCAGTGATGGCGCCTCCGGCCTCTGCCAATCCCGATGTGTCTCATTTCCCCTTTGCTGAGGATGGGCTATCAGTTGCTGCAACCTCCGCACCGAGGCCGCCTCTCATACATCACCCGACAGACCCTGTTGGTTTACAGTCTCAAGGATATGACCTGATGGTTCCTCGGCCGCAGGACAATCGCATGTCAACGAGCAGCCTTATCGACTTGGACGAAAGCCTGCCCGACCCAGTTCCGGACTTGACAAGACCGTCAACTTCGCATTCCGATGTCGGTTCGATCGCAGGGTCAGACGTTGGCGCCTTCTATCTGGAACGCCACGCGTCCATGTCCGAGCAGCAGCTCCCGTCGTCGAACCGCGAGCCCTCAATCTACGTGTCTGATGATACGGACTTTGCTAGGTTTGCAGCGGTGCCAGATAACCTAGGCAACATAACGGACATGGAGTCGAGCATGAGCAGCGACCGGGATCGCCGGGCGACAGCAAATTTTATCGATGACGCAGACCTGTATACTGGCGATGAGTACCTTGAGCCAGATTACGACAGTCAGCCTCAGCGCCAGTCCTTCATCCAGCAGGGGGCCCAGCTTAGTGACCAGGACGACGGTGACCGTCCGCTACCGCCACTGCCCGGTCCACCATCGGCAGCAGTCATGGGGGGGACGGCAAGCAGCGAGGAGGTGCGGGCGGAGTTCATGCGGCTGCTGGACGCTATGCAGAGCCAGCTGAGTTTCACTGGGGAGTTCGTGGCGAACCTTCCTGTGCGGCGTGCTGGGGTGCGTCAAGACCTCTCCAGCGAGTAAGGGAAGGCAAGGGATTGGACCATTGGCTGGGCCGTTGTTCATTATAGACTACATGTATGCATGAGCGGGACTTGACGAAGATACCACGCAGAAATGGAAACCACGGCATCTTGACTTTGAGACTTATCTACTTGGATCGTGAGAGCTAATCCTGTGTCTATGGGAGAGCGATGAGTGCACATCGTCCATCCCAACACGCCGTCCATCCCATCATGCTGTCCATCCCGTCATGCCGTCTATCCTGTCACGCCGTGTGTCCCGCTATGTTGTTTATCCCATAATGTTTATCCTATTACACTGATTATCTGAACAGGCTGTCTACCCCACTGGATTGTTCACCCCACAATGCTCTGTATCCTGTTGCACTATGTATCCCGGTATGCCGTGCATCCCGGTACGTCATGTATCCCAGCACGCCTTGTATCCTGTCACGCCGTATGTCCCAATTCCCATACATAGGCAGATGATTATCCCACAGCATGAGTTAGCAGGTTATCAACTCACGTCCTACACCAAATGGGTCTCGAAATTATCCTACTGTCGACTCAGCCAAATAGACATTACGTCTGCCTCTTCAGGATGCAGGTATTGTTATTGTTAATATTTGAGAAAATCACAGACAATAGTTATTTAGAGCTCTAGTGTTATGTTATTAATTTATTTGCTCGGCTCAGCGACTTCCTGAAGGTGTCGCCACTGATGCCTCACCTTCACCTCACTTCAGTTGAATCTGAGTGTGGGCGCAAGAGAACCGAAAATTTATCAACTGACTCACTGCAAACCCACCACAAAGCAACCAACGCAAACCGCCGAACCTCACAAAGCCTCCCTTAAATACCATCAGAGCCGGCACCTTATTCACCTACCCCAAGCAAAATTGACTTATAAAAAGCTTCTTGGGAGGTTGTTTGCAACCGCCGAGCTCACATTATCTCACCTCACCTCACCTTACCTTACCTTACCTGCCAAGTTGGCGTCAACAGCAGCACTATATCAAGCTCGCAGACCAACCGTCAGATTAATTTCGGTCGCCGCTGCCTTTCCTCTATCAACGAGAACTCACGCACGCCTTGCAGGAACAGTCGCAACGATGAAGACGCGGCTCGTTAAAGTTAACAGGGCGGCAGAGTATGGCGGCTTCTTCGCCCGCATGGGCCAGGATGGAATCATTGATACCTGGAAGCTCATCCATGCCGAGAGGTCGGAGCAAGACCCTGTGGTCGAAGCGGCGCGGTGCCTACGAGACACCAACGTCCCCGTTGCCTTTCCCACGGAGACTGTCTACGGTCTTGGGGCCGATGCCACGCGCAGTGAGGCGGTTCAGGGCATCTACAGAGCAAAGAACCGGCCAGCAGACAACCCGCTCATTATCCACGTCTGCGACCTAGATATGCTGAGGAGCGTCCTTGTTCCTGCCGGTACTACTTTCACAACGGATGGCGGTTCACCAAACGGACAACACGCATCCACAGCATCTTCCACAGAGGATCCTATCCCGGCCATCTACAAGGAGCTCATCAGCCGCTTCTGGCCTGGCCCCCTGACCATCATCCTGCCCAATCCCACGCCCTCCAAGCTCGCGCCCGAGGTCACCAGCGGCCTCTCAACCTTCGGCGCGCGCATGCCTCACTCGTCGCTGGCCCTGGCGCTGATCAAGCTCGCCGGCGTCCCCATCGCCGCGCCGTCCGCCAACGCCTCGACGCGGCCGTCGCCCACGACGGCGCAGCACGTGCTGGAGGACCTGAACGGCAGGATCGAGCTCATTCTCGACGGGGGACCCTGCGACGTCGGCGTGGAGAGTACGGTGGTCGACGGGCTGTGCGACCCGCCCGTTGTCCTGCGCCCGGGCGGCATCAGCATGGAGCAGCTGCGCAGCGTGCCCGGCTGGGAGGGGGTGCAGAAGGCGTATAAGGACCAGAGCGAGACGGGCAAGGGAGACACGGCGGCGCCGCGCGCGCCCGGCATGAAGTACAAGCATTACAGCCCAAGGGCCAAAGTCATCCTCTGCGAGGTGAAATCGAAGATCACGGGGAAAGACGTGTACAACGAGGTGCTGCGCGAGGCGGCGGCGAAGGAGGAGAAGGCAAAGGCAAAGGAGCAGAAGGCCAAGGCAAAGGAACAGAGGGCTAAGCAAGCCAATGCAGAGAATGACCAGACTGCAGAGACGGCAGAGACGGCGAGCAAGGTGAAGAAGCAGTGGGTTGTCGGGGTCATCAGGACGGACGAGTGGACATCGCCGAGACTGGCTGATCAGTGGGAGGAGCAGAAGCGGCACATCGACACGACGCCAGCAGTGGTAGAGGGCAGCGAGCCCGCATCCCCAGCACCTTCGCGTGTATTGGGCGAGAAACTAAACTTCAAGATGTGGAGCGCCGACGTGGAGGGCACGACAATCTACGACCTGTTCATCGGCCCAGGCCCGGCAGAGGTCGCCCAAGACTTATTCTCGGCTCTACGCGAGCTGGATGCGAGAGGGGCCGAGACTATCTACGTGGAAGGCATTCACGACCACAACGACATCGGAGCGGCGGTCATGAATCGCCTGCGAAAGGCCGCATCTGAGATTCGAAAATGATTGACGTCTAGCTTTTTCACCACCAAAGAGTGTTGAATAATGCGTCAAATGCGTCAACGCATCCATAATCATAGAGCTCCAATCAATCAATCAATCAATCAATGCATCCGTTCATGTTTTCTGTGCTGCCCAGATGAGAGTCTAACGGTATAGGCAAACCATGGTGATCATGATGTAGATGTCGCCAACCCGGAAAAAGTAACCCATTACTCCATTGTGTGAAGAACTCTCCTTTTCCTTGCTTCTACCTCCGCTGTCATGCCACACATCACGACGCACCTCACAGCCCCTGCCGCAGCCAGTCCGTCAGCTTTGCCTTGCCCAGCTGTGCTAGGTTGTTGACGCCCTGCTCGCTGAAGGGGTCGATGCGACGGAGGTCGACGTCCTGCGCCGGCGCCTTGCTGACCCGGTGGGTGATAATGGTGGGGTCCGTCTCGATGATGATGCCGTCGTCGACAATCTCCTCGATGGCGAGCGCGACAAGGTCGTAGCTCTCGATGATGGAGCGCTTGTCTAGGGAAGCTCTGAGCGAAGGCGCACAATGTCAGTCTCACTAAAAAAGGGTAGACCGTACGTGTGTTTGGGAGAGCAGAGACATACTTGAATAGCAGGTGCAAGCTGTCCCGGAGGGCGAGCAGCACGTTGTAGAGCAGGATCTCGTTCTCGTCGACGGACCCGACCACGTACAGCATCACGTCGCTCTCCGCCTTGTAGCAGACGATGCGGTTGTCGTACAGTACGATGTCGCCGTTCTGCTTGGCTGTCTTCTCCAGCAGGCCCTTCTCGAACCGGACCTGCGACTTGACGTCAGGGTAGGGGCCCGAAGGTGCTGGCTGGTGGTGCTGTCCGCCGGCGGGGGCGGGCGTCTGGTGCGGCGGGCTGTAGTACTTGGCGAATATCCGCTCGCCGTCCATGCTGAGGATTAGGATCGCATTGACGGAGTAGAGTGAGAGAGGAGCCATCTTGGGCAGATGGGCAGACGAGCAGGAGGTCGATGTGCGAGGAGAAGGGTGTTCTATAGGAGAGGGCGGGCAGCTTCGTGCGTCGTGGCTTTGCGATATTGAATTGTGGTGTTGAGTGTCCGTCTTCTTCGGTCCCTGTGGCTGGGGCCGATGGTGCGGGAGGTGTGGCTTGATCTTGGGTAGCTTCGGTACGTACCTGCGTGGAGCGCTCTGTGGGTCTATGCCTCAATCCCTGCAGGGTTTAGGCCGTCGTAGGGGCTTTAATTGAGACGCGCAGGAGACGCGTAGATACGCGACTTGGAAAATCAATTTACGCGTCTGAGGTCCCCCTTTCCTCCCGGTTATCTGCACAGAACCCCACCACCTCTTGCCCTTCGCCTCCAAGCCGCAACCTGTCTTTCCCATTTCCGACCCTCACGTCTCTTGATCCCGGGAGTCAAGCCTTCTTGCACTGAAACAGGTCTCCTGGAAAGACGGGCAAGATGTCTTCACAAACGCCTCGACGATCTCAGCGCAACTCGCAGTCTGCTACTCCAAGCAGCCGCAGCCAGCGAGGCTCGCAGGCTCGGAGCAGCCCCACGCCCGCCGGCGAGGAAGCCTCACCAAATGGCTCGCAGACGGCTGCCACTCCTCGTGCGTCTCGGACGACGCGCGCCTCGCAGCTGGCGTCGAGCCCAATGTTCTTCCCACAGTCCTCTCCGGCCGCCGGCGGGAACGGAGCCGCCGCGCCCTCATCGCCGTTGCGCCAGATGAGCAACACGCAGAGCACAGAGGAGCCGGCAGCTCCAAGCTCACCGCTGCGCCATATGACCGATACTCAGTCGGTCAGCAACGGTGACAGGACACCGCGAGCCAGCCGAGCCATCGGTGGTAAGCAGTGTCAACCCTTGATCAGAGTACATGTCTAACCGGTCTCTAGAATCCTCTCCGGTTCGCTACGATCCCAGCTCCAGTCCTGGCCACAATCTAGGCCAGCCGTCCGAGTTCCGAAGTGAGAGCAGCATGTTTGTCGGCTCTACCAGATCGAGCAGCGCACGCTTCCACCATCGCGGAGACATCCACTCAGAAGGTCTCTCTCGCTCACTCCGTACCCCTCGCCGAGTTATCCTCGATGAGGCTGGCAGAGTCGTACGCGAAGGTCCTATAGATGGATCTGATGCAGCCTCCTTCTCGAACAATAATCCCAACACGTCGGAGGCTGATGTCCTCGGCGGGCAGAGCCAGAGTCTCGTATGGGGTACTACTATTTCGGTCGACGACACCTTTGCAGCCTTCAAAGACTTCCTGAAAAACTTCACCAAGAAATACCGGTACTGGCTCGACGGTATGACCGAAGCGGAGACTGCTGAGATAGAAGATGCCGAGTCACGAACTTACTGGGAGACTATGGAGACAATGCTTCTGCTTGGCACGGACAAGCTATACTTGGATATACGCGATCTGAAAGCGTATCCGCGCACTGTTAAGACGTGGCATCAAATTCAGGCCTACCCGGCGGAAATTATCCCCATCATGGACCAGTCAGTCCACGACCTCATGCTTCAGATCGCGCAGGCAGAGACCATCAAGCAGAGAAACAGTCAAAGCAGTGCTGGTGCCCAGGCTTCCCAGCAATCCACGCAGAGCTCCGAGCCCGCGTTTCCTAGCTCTGACAGGGGCGACGTCCCAAGCACCCCCCGGCCGACTCAGGATCAACAGCCGACGCTCGAGGACCAGGTCGCTGACAATACATACGTTGTGCGGCCCTACGGCCTTGACAAGACGATTAACCTCCGTGACCTGAACCCGTCAGACATGGACAAGTTGATCTGCATCAAGGGTCTTGTTATCCGTACTACTCCTGTCATCCCGGATATGACTCAAGCATTCTTCAAGTGCGCAGTCTGCAACCACTCAGTCACTGTTCTCTTGGACCGTGGTAAGATTCACGAACCCACCGAGTGCCCTCGGCCACGGTGTCGCACCAAGAACTCCATGCAGATTATTCACAACCGCTGCTCGTTCGACGACAAGCAGGTGCTCAAGCTCCAGGAGACTCCTGACGCCGTTCCAGCGGGTCAGACGCCACACTCTGTCTCGGTTTGCGTGTACAATGATATCGTGGACTTCTGCAAGGCAGGTGACCGTATCGAGTTGACCGGTATCTTCCGGGCCACCCCTGTCCGCGTGAATCCTCGCCAGAGGACTGTCAAGAGCATTCACAAGACTTTTGTGGATGCCGTTCACGTCCAGAAAGTGGATAGCAAGCGAATGGGGGTTGACGTCTCAACCCTTGACACAGAGGATGTAGATGACGAGGCAGCTGGCACTAGCGAGCACACCCGTCTGCAAGAAACCCGCAAGATCACTCCCGAGGAGGAGGAGAAGATTAAGGAGACGGCCAAGCGTGAGGACATATATGACTTGCTCTCCCGTTCTCTAGCACCTTCGGTGTACGAGATGGACGACGTCAAGAAAGGAATCCTTCTCCAACTCTTCGGTGGTACGAACAAGTCCTTCCACAAGGGTGGAAGCCCAAAGTACCGCGGCGACATTAACGTGCTGCTGTGCGGTGACCCCTCGACCTCCAAGTCGCAGATTCTATCCTACGTACACCGCATCGCCCCTCGTGGTATCTATACTAGCGGCAAGGGCTCTTCTGCGGTCGGCTTAACTGCCTACGTCACCCGAGACCCAGAGACGCGAGAGCTTGTCCTCGAGTCAGGGGCTCTCGTCCTCTCTGACGGTGGCGTTTGCTGCATTGACGAGTTCGACAAGATGTCAGACGCAACGCGGTCCGTACTGCACGAAGTGATGGAGCAGCAGACTGTGTCCGTTGCAAAGGCAGGAATCATCACGACCCTCAACGCTAGAACCAGCATTCTGGCATCCGCCAACCCCATCGGCAGTCGATACAACCCGGATCTGCCTGTGCCTCAGAACATCGACCTCCCTCCCACTCTCCTGTCACGTTTCGATCTTGTCTACCTGATCCTTGACCGTGTCGATGAGATGAACGATCGACGACTGGCCAAGCATCTGCTGTCCATGTATCTTGAAGATACGCCTCAGTCTGCGCAGAGTAACAACGACATCCTGGTAAGCCATTGTTCACTCCTTCAAAACCCAGTACTTAAGCTAACAGCAACAGCCGGTCGAGTTCCTCACCTCGTACATCTCCTACGCTCGCGCCAACATCCACCCTACCATCACGCAAGAGGCGGCTCGCGAGTTCGTCGATGCGTATGTTGAGATGCGTAAGCTTGGCCAGGACGTCCGCTCCGCTGAGAAACGCATCACCGCCACGACCCGTCAACTGGAGTCAATGATCCGCCTTGCCGAGGCTCACGCCAAGATGCGTCTCTCGAGCAGCGTCACCCGGGACGACGTCCTGGAGGCGGTGCGACTAATCAAGTCGGCGCTCAAGACGGCCGCCACCGACTCCCAGGGCCGTATCGACATGTCGCTCCTCACGGAGGGTACAAGCGCCACGGAGCGCAAGCGCAAGGCCGACCTCAAGGAGGCCGTGTTGAAGCTGCTCGACGAGCTGACGGCGGGCGGGCAGACCGTCAAGTACGCTGAGGTGGGACGGCGGCTGGGCGAAGGCGCCAGTGTCCCGGTCGAGCCGGCTGAGTTCGCCGAGTGCATCCGCGCTCTGGAGCTGGAGGGCGCTATCACGATCAATGGTGAGGGCGCGAGGAAGACGGTGAGGAGGGTGACCGCTGTCGTGTAATGAACCCGGGGGCAGGTAAAGGGGTGTGGGCATGCCTAGGAACTTGATTTGGAACGTGTCTGGGCTTGGCGTCTCGGTTTGATATTTGGCTGGGTTGTGTTGCCGTTTAGACATCTGTATCAGTTGCTGGGTATCACGGTAGTAATGATGTCGACGGATCCTCGGTATTGATAGACGCACATCAACATATGACACTCATGAGCGTGGTCTAACCATTGGAACCTTTCGTGAAAATGAACGAAAACAATACCAGACCTCTCGCTAGCTCTGCGCCATCTCCTCGCGGAGCCGCTCACACACCTGTTAGCTAAAGTCCACCTTCTCCCTCCTCCAGCCGACCTCCTCCCCCCTCTCCCTACGAGCTCTCGCCTCCGCCGCCCTCCCCAGCGCCTCCTCCACCGTGTCCAGCAGCTCCCGCTCCTCCTCCAGCCCGACGCTCAGCCGCACCTGCGCCTCCCGCGCGCCGTACGCGGCGTGGTAGGCCATCTCCGCCGCGTCGCGGCCGAAGACGGTCGCGTTGAAGGGCATGGCCAGGCTGTGGTGGGCGCCGAGGTGCGGCCCGTGGTAGAAGGACAGGTTGTCGTAGAAGGCGGCCGCGGTGGGCACGTCCTCGAAGTCCACGGAGAGGAGGCACCCGTGGCCCGGGGCGAAGTCCGGCGTCGCGCGGCGCGCGAAGGCGGCGTAGTTGCCGGCGGTGTCGGTGTGCGGCGGGTAGAGCACGCCGGTGACGGGGGAGAGCGGGTCGGACGCCGCGGGGCGCAGGCGCGCGGCGAGGGCGGCGGCGTTGCGGTTCAGGACGGCGGAGCGGGCGAGGTAGTCGGCGCTGTTGGCGAGGAGGACGGCGGCGTCGCCGGCGAAGAGCTCGTTGTGGTGGGCGCGGGCGTAGAGCGGCTTGAGGGAGGCGTAGTGCGGCGAGGCCGGGTTCAGGGCGGCGCTGCCGGCGAGGAGGTTGGCGTAGCCGCTGAAGGACTTGGTCAGGGAGGTGATGATGACGTCGGCCACGGAGGAGACGTCCACGTTGCAGAAGCTGCCGACGGTCTCGTCGACGACGAAGGGGAAGTCGTACTTGTCCGCCTGTGCGAGATTAGCCAACCGGTCAGTTGTCCTACTGTGTAGTGGACATGGAGGGAGGTGGGAGAGAGGAGCTGTCGACTCACCAGCTGTCGTACGCGCCTCAGGTCCGCGCTGACAAGAATCGGGTTGCTGGGGAACTCGACAAAGGCGTAGCTGATCTTCCGACCCTCCTTCCGCCTCGAGATACTCCTCGAACTCGTCTATGCCGCCTCCAGCACTATCACACCGTGCAAAGTGCTTCATCCCCCCTGGAGCATCTTCTGCCAAATGGAAGGTGCTGTGAAACACGGCACCGAGGATCACAACGGTACCTGGTCGGCGCTGCAGGAGTAGCTCGTTTGTGAAGTAGATGGAGGCCATGCCGGATGGGTAGAGATACACGTCGTCCGGGGTGGTCTGGACCGTAGCCGGGTCGATGACCGCACGGTGAAGCAACCCAGTAATGCGCTCCCTCAATTGGACGTGGGCGTCGCTCTCTGGCAGATACGTGGGAGGTGGGACGGCGGTCAGGTCACCTGAGAAGGGGACCACCTGGATTTCGTCCTTGTAGGCTAGCAACGCCTCGCCGAGTCGCGTTGAGATGCCGATCCCTGGATTCTGCCAGAAGCCGATGACGCCGGGCGTCTTGGTCATGAAGAAGGCGACGACATATAGCCTGACGCCGTGGATGTCGACCACGTGGAAGGTCAAGTCGCTCTCTGTCAGCTTCTTCTCCTTGCGATGCGCGGACAGCGCGTGCGCCTTGGCCGACTTGAAGGCGTCAGGGGAGGTGAACAGCAGGGCGGAGCTGCCTTTGGGCAGACCGAGCCTTTCGACGACAGCCACAGAAAGCTAGTCGGTTTCTTCTCGTCAGCTCCAGTCTCCCTCGCTTCTCCACCAGTTCATCTGCTTTTCGGAGGCTCAGGGCCGGCGGAGAGTATGGGACGGTCTGTATGCGGTCACTCACCTGCTTAGCATGGGCGTGTGGACCGAACCGCGGGTATATCGACTTGAGATGCGCCAACAGGCTGGTCTCGCCGTCGCGGAATCGTATACACGTGTCCCAGTACTTAGCATGGACAGTGATAGTGTGGTCGCCCTCAGGGGGCATGGAGTGACCAAAGACGGTCGTGATGGTCTTGACCGGCATTGCGGTAATTTTCTCTGAAAGATATCAGACCTTGAGACTCCACTGGATCTTTCGAGTTAATTCCTTCTGTCAACAATAAACGGAAACGGCTTGAGTGAGAGAGATGACTGTGCAGTAAGACGTTATGGAGAAGCCATAGGTTCTGGGGACACGCATCGCAACCCCCTTTAGCACAGTGACACTAGGCTTATATAGGAGACCCTGCATATGGTCCAGCTATCCCACCGCGAGCAGTAACCATACTGCAATTGTAACCAAGTTCGTCGGCAGAACTGTAAGCACGAAGAAGCCGCAGCTATTTTAGCGGTCGTGCTAACGGCATCCCTGCATGGCGAGTTCGATAGCCGCCCTAGGAGAACAAGTCGGCGTAAGCGTAGCTGGACCGAGACTGTAGCCAAGGAGGTGGAGCGATACAAGAAAGCGGATCCATCAGGGTGTGCGCGTCCCAAGACGCCAACATCTGAAGTCTACAGTCACGATCGAACCTTGTCCGGCAGAGTCACGGCTTCCCATGCTCCAGAGCCTTATCTCCTCTTTAAGCATCTCCCAGGGGCGCCCATGAGTGTCTGCCATACAGCTGAGACCCCGAGAAGTAGCTGATGGACAAATTCTGATGTAAGAAAAGGGATAAAAAGCCCCTTTAAAGTTATGTTGAAGGATACGAACCTCTGCAGGTATCACGGAGTGGCGGGCACTGGTCCGCGACATGCGTGGGCAACATGTAGGTGGTCCACCGACAATTGTTTCGTATTCTCCGTAACCGTAGCCATTCGGACAAGACTATATGCAACTTGAAAAGAAAATCACGCCAATGGCCAAGGCGAGGAACCACAATGAGATTCACATAGCTCAAATTTGGGTATATGATCCAAACAAAGAGTAAGCAAGCATGCTTATTCAAGTCAGTGCCTAGTAGGTCTTCTCCAACAAGTAACTAGCATCTAACAGACCAGTAAGCTGCAAGATAAGACGTTATACACACCTAACGTATCCAGAACCAATACATATCTCGAGCTCGGGAGCCTCAGCTTACTGTGCCAGAACCCTTTCCCGTTGCTCAAGGGGCTTTGATTATAAATCACCACCAATCCCGCTCCCGGCCCTCGAAGCCGACATTGAGAGCGACGGCCACGAACAGGGCTGCGCAGAGGAAGCTAGGCCCCCACTTGTCGTAGTATTTGACCACCTTCCGCCTGCGAATGGCCTTGCTCCGGTAAAGGTAGGTGCCGACTGAGTAGCAGAGACTGAAGATGGCGAGGAGGGTGAAGGCTCCAGCGACAATAAACGACTCCCTGGTGGGCTTCGGCCCAAAATTCAGGAGCGTCACGGCGATTGTGCCTATGTAGATCGACCACTCAAGCTGGATATGTGTTAGCCAAGAGCAGTCAGCAGGAAGAATATGACAGAACTTGGACTTACCCATCCTAGGAAGGTCCTTTCAGCGGCAAAGTAGACCTTTGGCTCTACACGCACAGGAACGTAGATCTTCTTGCCTTTCGGAGCTCTGAACCTTTTCGTCTGTAGGTTCTGTGTCCCAAATAGGGCTATTGTCCGCTCGTGCGGGGGAATGTACGATGCACGAGGATGGGCCGCCACGAACTTCCCTAGGACATGAGCGAAACCACGGCCCGCGGACTTGGCCTTAGTAGCGAGAAGGACCCGGTAGTAGGTAGCACCTCCAACTCTTCGAGCCTCTTCCAGCCTTTCCTGATCATTCTCCGATTCCTCATCTTCACTTTCGTAAACCGGGTATGCATCGTTCCCAGCGTTGTCACTTGTCTGATCCTCCATATCGACTCTGCCGTTGGTCCGGTTGATACGGATTCGGAGGGCCGCAGCAGCTCCTTGAGCACTGCTTTCACCCGGCGCAGGGCCACTGTTGCTAGACTGAGTTCTAACATCTTCGTCAATGTCAGAATCATCGTCATCTTCGTCTTCAGACGTGCCTGTCGTCGTCGAATGGCCTGGGCGCTGGATACCGAAGTTGTGGGATACAGGCTTTCGGATGTCCACATCCATCTGCGGCATCCAGTAGGGCAGAAGCTTGATCCGGTCCGGAAATAAGGATGCAGTGCCATGGATGAACTTAGAGAACTTTGGCACTGCCTCCACCAGATGACTAGAGATGAGCTGTCGGACCCATTCAGGCGGCTCTTGGCCTAGCTGTGTCTGGAGCTTGACTTCAAGGACAGCATACGGGAATCGAACAATATCCTCCGGGGGTAACTGAGAGAAGGGCCAATCGATGCCAATATCCATCCGCCGCCAGTTGTTCCCAGATCTCTTCCTCCCATCCAAGTTATCCTCCCGGACCATGGTCAGCTCCGTGTCCAAAGAGATGCGGACCCGGGCATCACCCGGCAGCTGGAAGGCTGTCCGGTTATAGAAAGACCGGCAAACAGGTTTATAGCCCTTCTTCAGGACGGAGTACTGTATCTCGGCTGCCAGCCTCTCGTCCTCGTCAATCTGTGCTTTTGACTTTTTGCCTTCTTTGCGCGCTTTCTCGAAGATGGCCTGGGGGAGCAGGTCACCCCTCATGTAAGCGTTCACATTCTTCTCCTTCAGAGCAAAGCGTGCTTTGACGGACTTCTCGCCGGTCCAGTCCTCTCTGTGGGTCTTTCTCTCGACGAAGATGGTCTCAGTAGACATGCCGCCGTACCACCGCAAACGGATGGCTTCGGCACCTTCCGTCTTTTTCAGCCGACCCTCGTACAGGTCCCATGTATCCGGATTGTCATAGTAGATGGAAGTGATTGCAGAGTCCTGCTGATCGAATTCCTTGTTGGCATTGAAGACCAAAACCGGCAGGTGTTTCAAGATGATAAGCTTCAGCTCGGTGATGTTGTCGGGGTGCACCCAATACTTGGTGGTGTGGCGAACGAAGCTACCCTGGCTCCCGCCTGCAGCACTATCCCCCTTGACTGGATTGCCCCTGGTGCGGACCAAGTCGTACAGCTTTGAGAGCTTCACTACAGAAGCATCATAGTTCTCCTTGTAGAAAGGCTTCGCTTTCAGACGGGTCTCGAAGACGGGCCGCAGGTGCCAACCAGTCAATTTCTGCTAAGAGTTAGCATTTGTCCGAATACGGGTCACTAGGATGACCTACATCATGCTTCTTGATGATCTTGTAGAATCCTGTGTAATTGACCTGGACGAACTTGGCCAGGTCATGCACATCGGCAATGATGTCGCTCAGGTCTTCCTCCAAGAGCATGAACTCCTCCTCGCTCGGCCCATCCTGGCCGAGGCCTCGCTCGTTCAAGCGGCTGACCACATCCTGCACCTCTCGTTCGCTGACTTGGATTCTCCTCTGGATCTCAATGGCCTTGACCTGCTGTTTGGTGTGGACCTTCTCCAGCTCAGCTTCGAGCTTGCTGACGAACCGACCCTCGTCTTCTTCAGTCCATTCCTTTCTGGACTTCGCGGCCTTGCCCTTTCCCTTCTTCTTCCCCGACTCTTCGTCTCCTCCGGGAGCAGGAATCACGGGACCATTCGCATTCTTCAGGTCCGCTTTCAGGCCATCGTAGTCAATGTAGTACCACTGGTATTCGCGGATGATGCTGGACCGGAGCTGCTCGCCGAACTTCATGACGACAGTTCCGGGGCTTGCACGCCACGCGGAGTCGGAGGACTCGAGATCTCGGGCGAATTGCCAGGTGCGTTTCCGTGTCTTCAGGTCTTCAATGATCAGCATGAGGAAACAACAAGCCCATTGTATGGCAGAAGCTGGGTGCGGTACAGGAAAAGCAGCGTTATAGAGAGAACGGATTGGATGATGACACCATGATGCAAAGCAAAGATAGAAGGGGGAGAAGAAACTAGGGGTGGAACAGCGAGAAGAACGCAGCGCTCGAGGGCTTGTGACCTGCCTGACCACTTACAAGAAGGGTATGGAGCTAGGAAGGAGGAAGCTAAGGTATCAGCAATGGAGAGAAAGTAGGGCTCTTTGTTTCGATACAACAGGAATAACAGAGAAACAAATGCCGTGGAGCCCTGAGAGGTGAAAAGACAGGTTTCGCTCGGTAACGTGAAGGGAATCGCTGGTGATGATGGCTTCCAGTTCGAGAGATCACTGATCGGCCCCGCTTAAGCCACCCACGTTTTCAATCTCGGACTGCAATTGGCCAATTCGGCCTTACCGAGCTACATCCTCTGCCCTTGTCCTCCAGCCTGTCGTTAGCGGGGCAGCTGAAGCTGGCACGGCGACCTTAGCAGTCTTAGGTACCTTAGGGTATCGACCTTAGGTAGGTACCTAGGCAAGCAAATTTTCCCAAGAGCTGCCCCTCCATCGAAGCACATGTCAAGCATCACGGCCTTGAGAAAGTTGGTGTCATTCACGGACTCTTCCTGTTAAGGTACGAGTACCTTAGCCGGATAGTAGGGAAGCAGACTGCCACACAGTCAGACAAGCACCTTCCAGAGCCTATATCGTGTTACCCTCCGCCATACGAACCGACCCCTCCCGCCCTCATACAAGATGGCCCCCTACAACGACGACATCCACTCGCGCATCTCCCCCTCCTGCCCCGCCGACACCTCCCACATCCTGCACCTCGCCTGGGCCCACGACGCTGCCGCGCTGCACACCGTCCTCGACGCCCCCGGCAAGGCGAGCTGCCAAGACCCATCCACTCGCGAGACCCCGCTGCATGCCGCCGTCCGCGCCTGCGGTCCTGCTCCGTCCTCCTCCTCCGCCGAGGTCGAGGCCGAAATTGACGACACGTCTGCCGCGCAGGCCACCGTCCGCGAGCTGTTTCTCTCGGGCGCGATATGGAACGACGTCGACGACCACGACGAGACGCCCGGGTGCGTGGCGCTGCGGCTGGGCCGCAGGGCGCTGTACGAGCTGTGCGTGGAGGCGGGCGTGCGCGCGGAGCTGCTGTTCGGGCTGCTGGAAGGGTACCAGGAGCTGTCGTCGGGATCAGAAGAGGATGACGAGGGGCTGGAGGACGACGAGGCCGACGAGGCGGAAGCCAACGGACACGAAGGGGAGAACGGACAGCAGCAAGAAGCGGCAGATGCGGAGCAGCCGAGCGTGGCTGAGGCCGACAAGGAGCAGGTCACCAGCGAGGCCTACCTGCGCTCGAGACTGACGTACTCCGACGGCAAGCTGGTAGACGACGCAGGCAACGGCGTCATGATGGCCTGGGAGACGGACATCATGAGGCGGAGCGTCGACGCCCTGCTCCCAAGCCGTCCGGCAGGAAAGCGCATCCTAAACATCGGCTTCGGGATGGGCATCGTGGACTCCATGTTCGCGGAGACCAAGCCCGCGCGGCACCACATCATCGAGGCGCACGAGGGCGTGCTCGCACGCCTAGCGGAGCCGGGGTCCGCGTTCGGCGCGGAGTGGGAGGCGAGCGGGTCGGAGGAGGGCGCGTACAAGGTGCACCGCGGGCGGTGGCAGGACGTAGTACCGGCGCTATTAGAGCGCGGGGAGCAGTATGACGCGGTGTACTTCGACACCTTCGGCGAGGACTACGGCCAGCTGCGCATGTTCTTCACCGAGCACATACCGGGTCTGCTGGACGAGCGCGGCATCTTCAGCTTCTTCAACGGGCTCGGCGCCGACAGGCGGATCTGCTACGACGTCTACACGCGGGTGGCGGAGGCGCACCTCGCCGACGCGGGGCTGGACGTCGAGTGGCAGGAGATAGACGTGGATTTGAAGGGGCTGGAAGAGGCCGGCAAGGGAGAGTGGGAGGGCGTCAGGAGACGATACTGGACGCTCGACAGTGAGTTATACAGTTCTTTATTCTTGGCGGAGCCCAAGGCTAACCCGACTGATCTTCCAGAATACAGACTCCCGGTGTGTACGTTCTTGGGCTAGCACCTCGGCGGCCTTGCCCTTGAGAGGATTGCCCCCCGTCTCTGCCTCAAACGTAGGCGTGGGTAATCAGGTCCTACCCACTCGTCACCAGCTTCTATTCTCTTTCTGCCTCGCTTGCCCAAATGTCCCCTGATCATCAGATACACAAGAGAAACAAAAGAAAAGTGTTCATTCAGTTCCCGCAAATATCAAGAAGAGCCTGGAAACTTTTGGCTAGGCCACCTTGCGCCCTCTATTTGAAGTTCTCCGGGTGCAAGATACCCGCCATGTTGCCCTCCTGGACGCGCTTCAGCGTCAGGGCGGCGATCAGGGCCGCGCCGACACCGGAGCCGTCCTCGGCGGCCAGGATCTCAATCGGGTCCTCTTCCGTCGTGTTCGTCTTGACCGGCCAGTCGAGGATCTCCCGCAGGGCGACAGCACCGCGGGCCTTGAAATGGGGATATTTGTTGAAGACAGAGCCATCGGCACCGACGTGGCACGAATCGTAGCCTTTCTTCTTGCAGATGGCGGCGACGCCGCAGGCAGACAGGCGCGCGGCACGGGTGCCGATGAGCTCGGCGGTCTTACGGATAAGCTCAAGCTCGGGCTTGTTGGGGCGCAGGTTCAGCTTCTCCACGAACAGGTCGAAGGTCTCCTGCAAATTCTCGAACGGGTCACTGCAAGACTGGTTAGCGGATGACAGAACTTGCACGGGCGCAGAAGCATAAGCATTCTCACTCTTCGATGGCAGAGAGGAAGGAGGAATCCAAGCTGTAGGCCCGGCGGAGCTTGGAGATGTCTTGGCCTTCGAAGATGTTGACGGCGTGGTTGTCATGCAGGTCAACCAGGACCAGCCGGAAGATCTCGCCTAGATACAGACCCGCAATCATCTTCTCAAAAGCCTGCTGGCCCGGCCGCGGTGAGTCCTTGTCGATGACGACGTCGTACTTGGTCAGCGGCAATACGGCGTGCTCGTTGTCGAAGGCTCCCCACTCGCAGTTGATGGCCATAGGGCAGTCGGGGGGGAGATTCATGTTGGCAAGCTTGGGGATGTACTTGCACTCCTCCATGTAGGCAGCGTTGCAGCCCGTGCCAAAGATACAACCAATTCTCATCTTAGGATCGGTATATGCCGAGGCAATAAGCGTGCCCGTTGTGTCGTTGATCAGGGCGGTGACCTTAATCGGCACGCCCTACAAGGGTATTAGCTAGGACCGTCGCAGTGAAGATACGTGTTTCTTACCCGTCTTGCCAGCGCCTCCTCGAACATGGGGACCACGTTCTTGCCCTCGACCCCGTCGATATCGAAGCCCTTCGTCCATCTCTGCAAGACTCCCTCATCGATGTAGTGCTGGGTTGCAGGGTACGAGAAGGTGAAACCGAGAGGCAGCTTCTCCAGCTTTGTGGCGTCTCCATGGTGCGTCTCGATGAACTGCTGCAGGCAGTCGGCGATGTATTCCCACAGCTCATCCGAGTCCCCCGTCTTGAGCTCCTCGGGCATGCGATACTTGGACTGGATAATGTCGAATTCGGACTTCTGGTCGGTCAGGGTGATCTCGCAGACCCGGAGGTTCGTTCCGCCCATGTCTAGCGCCAGGTAGGTCCCTGTCTCGTAGCCGGTGGGGAAGCCCATAACCCAAGTGGGGTTCATCGGCTAGTGATGCAGTTAGCAAACCGCGACCCAAAAGTGCATTAGCATCATGATGATGACGCAGCAATTGAAGTAATCGATAGAGTGAAAGCGTTTGGGGATCGCTAGCATCGGAAAGAGGTAGGCAGCCGGATCCTAAGCTTCAAAGCTCTAGATCAGGGGATCAGGGGCACTCACGATGCTGCCGCCCTTGACACTCAAACCTGGATGACGTCAGTTACCGAGCACCGAGTTGAGCCGCATTCAAGGCTATTCTCACCCTTTTCCAACTCCTTGACAAAGTGATCGGTGATTTGCTTCAGCTTCTCGCGAGGGACCGTGAATATCTCCTCCAACTGCTTGATCTCCTGAAGGAGGTCCTTGGGGACATCGGCCATAGAGCCTTTCAGACGCATAGATGTCAGCAAAGTGCTTGAAACGCTTTCAAGACGGCAAACCAAAGGGCCAAAGAGACCAGACCATCTTGATGTTTGTGGTGATGATATGAATGATTGCGGCCTTTCGGAGACATGGCCATGTCGTGGTATGGAAGAGCCGTTGTCTGCAACATGGTCGCGATTCTATGCGCAGCTTGCGCAGCTCGAGAACTTCAGGTGATGGGCGATGTTTGGAGGAGAAAGAGAGCAGCAGGATTTGAGTTTGATATGCTTTCGGGAGAGTTTCCAAGGTCGCCGAGAACGGTTGAGGAATGGGAGGTGTTCAGGAATGGTAGGAATGCTGTCACCACGGGTGGAGTAGCCGAGGAAACGGTCCGGGTTGGGCTAAGGTACTTGGGGTAGAGAGACACAAGGGGGGGTCCGGAATGACGTGAGGAGCTGGAGGAGATGTGACAAGGTTGTCGGGGGTGGAGGGAATAGTAAAGTATAAAGATCAGGTTGCCCAAACAAGCAATCCCGGTCCAGGCGAAGGAAGGGCTAAAATATGGGTGGTATGTATTTGGCTTTTGGAGGTTTCGTGGGAACACTCACAGCTCTCACACACCCATCCGCCCATGAGTTGGTGTTGCCGCAGCTTGCCGCAACTTGGGATGTGGCACACGAGCAACCTCTCGGCCATCACCACCTCCAAGGCTCCTCCTCCCACAGGCATGGCACATCGATAACTCGAGGAAAGGGCAACTCGTCCTTCTAGGCTCAATCTCGTCCCACCAGGAGGATCTAGGTCGCACAGCCATGTCACCCCCGCATGATGCAGAAGAAGCAGCAACAAAGACAACCATAGATATGTCTTCTCTTGTCGCGGCGACCGAGCAATCCGCTCAATCACAGACAACGGCGCATCCGCAGAAGCAGCAGTAGCAGCAAAATCGGCAATTGACGGACCAGGATGGTGGGATCAGGTAAAGAAAACACCTATCAACGTACCAGTTCCCTTGCGGGAGGGAGGCTTCTTGGGGCCTAGACCGACCATTGTTTTCCAATCAAGTGCCTGATAGATAAGGTAGGGATTGTTTCCGAGATCGCGCCCCGCGTTAGAGGTAGCTGGCGTGAATGCACTGTACTGTTCCTGGGTAACTTGGTTGAGGTCTCAGCCTTGGTTGGGGTGGAAACGCGAGCTCCGGCTTGGGCTTTGGAGGTGACGATGCCAATATGTACAGTCTGACGGGGAGACACGCAGACAGGCGTAAAAAAGCGCAACCTTAGTGGTCAGGAGACACCCGCTTTTTTGGCGTGTTGAGCGGTCAGGCGCGATGAAAAGAATCACTGGAGTCAGGCAAGGTAAAGTCCAAGTTTGGTAGCGTGTCTGGGGGGCCGAGAACAACAGCTAGGGTGGTCTAGCGGAGCCCCGTGGGAGAGCTCAAGCTGTATATAAAGAGCGAGAATTTCAGCTTTACTCCCCAGCCAACCCAGGGTACTTCTTTTCCCGCGAAGTAGCACCGGGGCACCGACGACATTACTATGTTATTAAGCTTTTTCAGAGCAGGCGACGCTCCTACTTATGAGCGGGTAGCTGAGCGGATGCAAGCGGGGAATTACTCAGCTCAGCAGCAGATTCCCGCTCTTACCTCGAGCAATGGATATCGGAATAAGCCAGCCGGGCAGCGTCTGTGTAAGCCTGCATGTCCTTCTCTAACTCCGTGTTTCACCAACTCTAGACGTAGTGAGCAGCTAGACGGTCCTCTTGAGACCTGGTACCTGATGGGATACATCATAGCTAAGAGGGGTTGAGGGGTCGAAGGGCAGGAGTGATGCAAATGCCTTTGAGCTGCCCCTCATGGGCCGGTCCTAGTGGCAAGTTGGGCCACACCCGCAAGCCATTAATGGTGAGTCCAGCCGAGTCTCTAGACCACTATGAACTGCCGTGATGTTGCGGGAAGTTATCTTGATAACTGCCCAACTAGGCATCGTTCCAGATAGAGATGGTCCCCCACGATTTGCGTGGACCTGCTCGATCTCACGAGACTCTAGTAGGAGGCATTTATGCTTCTCTTTTCTGAATTGGCTCTGAGCTGAAGGTCGTCGTCACTTCGGCCAAACCCCGGCCACCCCACTAGGCCGGAAGCGTAGGTATGTACTGTTATGCGCACAGGCCACAGATACCTGGGTACATCAGTGGGTATTAAGCCACGTGTGGCGTCGGGGCGGATCATTATTGGTACCTCATCTCTGGAGCTCCAATAGAGCAACGTAAGCCTTAACGAGCTGCCGCGCTGTCCTGTCCGTTCAAGCCAACGTGAAGCACGAAAGTGACGACGATGGAATGAGCACCCAATTGCGCAACAACCAGGAAATCGTTTGTCGATTGTCAGTTAGCCTACACTTCCAGGGTTCAGGGCCGCTCTGGATGAGCGTGCTTTTCTTTTCTTCGTCAAAATGAAGCTCTTGGCAAGCTTGCCAGCGGCCTTTCTCTCACTGCTTGGAACCGCGAGCGCTGCAGCCACCAAGGTCTCCGAGGACGCCCTCCAGTCCACATTCACGCCTCCAGAAGTCTTCAAGAATGTCAACCTGGTGCATATAATATCACTTGAGAAAAGCTATGTGAAGGAGACGGTCAATGTCATTATCGAGAACATCGCTTCGACGCCACAGGATGAATACTATCTGCCCTTCACGGCAGACCAGATGTCGCGTATTGGTGGCGTGGAGGTCAAGGATAGAAAGGACGCTACCCTCGGGCCATTGAGCGTGGAGGCTGCGGAATTTGACCCAGAGAGGTGAGTGAAGCAAGAATCCTGAACTGGATGAGAACGAGGAGTCTGATACTCGTCGGTCAGCGACATTCAATACTATCGCATCGAGCTCCCGACACCCCTCAAATCTGGCAGCCAACAGACCCTGGGCATCACATACTACTATCTGAGCGCCTACTCGCCCTTGCCTGCGTCGATCAACCAAGATGATAGCCAGTTCCTGACATATTCGTTCTCGGCAATCTGCCCCTCGGCCTACGCCACAGAGAAGCAGAAGACGGAGGTCAAGTTCCCGTCGTCCAACATTCCCGACTACACCAAGATAGCCAGCACGGGCGACGTCAAGGAGTTCCCTCAGAAGCAAGGCTCGAAGCTAACGTATGGTCCCTTCGATGCGAAGCCCGCTGGCGCCGCATCCCCTGTCCAGGTTCGCTTCGAGTTTACCAAGCCCCTCCTCCACGTCTCTGAGCTCGAGCGCGACATCGAGGTCAGTCACTGGGGAGGCAATGTGGCCTTCGAGGAGAAGTACACCCTGTACCACCGCGGTGCCAATCTTTCTAGCCTCTTCAGTCGCGTCAAATGGCAGCAGCAGCAATACTATAACCCCAACTCATATGCGCTCAAGGAGATTCGGTTCCCGCTGCGGGTCGGCAGTGCTGACCCCTACTACTACGATGTCATCGGCAACGTCTCCACTTCGCGATTCCGCAGCAACAAGCGGGAGGCTCTCCTGGAGGTCAAGCCGCGATACCCCATCTTTGGCGGTTGGAAATACCCCTTCACGATTGGCTGGAACTCTGATGCGAAGAACTTCCTCAAGACTCTCTCGGGTGGAAATTACATCTTGAACGTCCCGTTCCTCGAGGGCCCAAAGCAGGCCGAGGGAGTTGAGTACGAGCACGTCCAGATCCGCGTTATCCTACCTGAAGGTGCCGAGTAAGTTCATCTTCCTCTCCAAGAAGCCATGCTGCGTTTATCTGACATCGTACTTCCAGGAACGTCAAGTTCTCCACCACCATCCCGCCCTCGGCCATTGTGTCGACAGACATCGTGCTCCACAAGACGTTCCTGGACACCGTGGGGCGGACGACCCTGGTCATTAAGGCCCGCAACCTTGTGGATGACTTTCGTGATCGGGAGCTTGTTGTGTCCTACGACTACTCTGTCGTGGCCCTCCTGCGGAAGCCCTTCATTGTCTTCACCGGCATGATTGCCGTTTTCATCGGTGCTTGGATCATTGGAGGGGTGAAGTTGCAGTTCTCGGGCAAGAAGGCATGATGGGTCGTCGTACCGGTAGAGGAGGGAGCGGAGGATATACCGCTTTTGTAGAATGTACCAACATATGCACGGGATTCCAAAAGGAAAATGAATTATGGCTTGCTTTGCGTAACATTATGATACCAGGATTTCTGTCTACGGTACCCGTGAGCTGCAAGTCATCTGCACTCTGGCCAGGGAATGAACAGTGCGAACTGTCGTACCTGGAAGGCCGGCAGTCGAAAAGGGGGGGCATGGCCGGTTCATTAGCCTCCTGCAGGTTGACGTCGCCACCATCCTCTCAGCGCCTCGTATCGCGCCAAAAATACCAGCTTGCCAACAGTCTTTTCTTGGAACGCATCTGCAAAACGAGATATCGAACGGACGGTATCACTGAACTTCATCTGCATGTATTGCTTGCGGCCCTCGTGTTCTGCAAGATTATGCGGGAAGCAAGCGGCGAGTTACCCATTGAGTGGGAACTGCCAGGCGCCGAGGACGATTTTGGCCACCAGCCCCCGTAATTGGGGGTTAGCCATGGGCCGACTTCGTGTCTCCCGAAAGACTCATTCCAGCTCAAGTGCCTGCATCAAGTGATGACGCCGCCAGAAACCGGTATGAAGAGGCTCTCCGGTGGGACTCACCATCGTGGCTGGACAAGCGTCCCAGCTCGCTTACAAGCGCTCATGCAGGAGTTCCACGCTATCATTTCAGGGTCTCGCAGGGTCTAGGGGTCCCCCTTGTCCTACAGCCGGAATCGAGATGGTGTGCAGCCCGAGAAGATGTGGTACAGTTGTAGGGGTGACGCGGGAGGGAGCCGAGCCACTGACGAGCAGCCAACATTCCCCGGAGGCCACGCCCGGGGCAACATCAGATCGCGGGCTGTCGGCTCGTAAACCTGGTCTGCCTGCCATGGCGTCAAGCCCCCTTCTCGGTGAGAGTCCCGTCTGCCTGGAGCCCACGATAAATACCTCCTTAGTTGTCCCTCCATCGCTGAGTCTTTCCACCGTTGCTTACTTGCTGTCAAACATATCACGACATATTATTATTGCCTGACTCACCCATCTTGGCAACTTTGCCCGGTCATATCTGGTCATCTATATAGACGTCTATCTGCTCACTCAACTGGTAGCCTGTTCTCTTCCAACAGTCTGCTACACTCTTCTCCCAATAACCTATCCACAACAAGACACGGAAACAAGATGTGCTTCTCGGCCGAGCCCAGGAGGTCTAAATATTATTATCGCGAGGAGATCATCCCTGTGAGGCACCACCACAACTACTCGCGGACCCAGCCAGCGCGGGCCAGCTACCACAGCTCGCACTCGCACCACAGCCACAGCCGCAGCCCGCGGGCCAGCGGGCAGCAGGTTGTGTACGAGCGGTCGAGCCGCACGCGATATGTCTAGATGGCGTCTTTGACGAACGCTGGAAAAGAGGCGGTTTATAATGGTTTGGGCTTGAGAATCACCTTTCCGTGGCCTATAACACTTCTTGTCCTGGCCGTGTATACGGAGCGGGCCTTTAGTGCCACAGCGGAGGGAGTCAGAATGGCTTGAGATATGATCTTTCTGTGTTTGGCTGCTTGTGTTACACTATGAATATTTCTGGACTAAGGCGCCGGGCGAGGACCTAGGAAATGGCGGAAGGAAAATAAGCCCGGGAAATGGTGGCTTCGTCATTCAGCGACAGAGACACATGAGACTTGGTGTTCAGATGAAGGAAATATGGTTGTTGGTCAGTCTTTAGACGTTGAGGAACGGTGTCAGATCGCCATGGATTAGCTAGCAGCGCGATCTGCGCCCTCTGACAAGAAGAGAACATAAAAGACGATTGGACGCCTCGCTGTTTCACCATTTGCGATGACGAACCTGCCTCTGGTGGAGAGATGTGATGCAGAAGCTGGGGAAGCAGTCGCGGACTCCCACGGGTGAGTGCGGGGTCTGAAGGTGGGATGAAAGCGTCCACTGCAGCCAAGCGATGATGTCATACTTCACCATTCCTCGCGAGCTTCCGAAGCTTCCTGCCGGCCGTGATATCATCATGTTTCTGCACGAGACTTTGCTGCGGTGGCTCCCGCAATCAGATGCGGCAGGAAGCAAGGGAGATAAGTTCCCGCAGTATTCAGCTTACAGATCGAGCATATACGTAGCTTCCACTATCGTCACCAGGATATCCCGAGGAGGACTCAGTTCGACTTACACGACGGCCCTGAGACTGTGACCCTCTGTACCTCCAGCTTACGTACCTCATCCCATTGCATCCACCTCGCCTTGAAAGACCCTGCTGTGCACACGCAGTGCGTCAGTTATATCATCGTCAGCGGTACCTCTATAGCTTGGCTGCAAGGCTGAGACTGTACATCATCGTCTTCTCCGATACCCTCCAAACACTTGCTCAACAGAACACCCTTGCTGAAGAGATACACCATCTCCACCAAAAGAACTTCCTGTACTGGTAAGAAGATCTCCACAGGCATGTCTGCTGCAGCTCCTCAAAGCGAAGCTGCTCTTCGACATCCCTGCCCCCTGGCATCGCTCCCATGTCCAGCTGTCGTATGCCATGCATCCCCGACTGTCTTCGTGCATGCATCCAATGCACTGCCAAATATCTGGGACCGCAGATTGACGAGAAACAAGGCAGAAGAAACCTACGGCATTCCCATCTGCCTGCTTAGTCCAGCCAAGTACTCTAGGCACCGCAATCCGCAATGTAAGTCACATCCGGGCATCCGGGCATGGGGCTTCACACTCTGCTTCTATACTCTGTCGCATCCAGGCACTGCAAAGGATGCCATGCATCACGTGTAGGTTCACATGCTCACCATATCCAGGAACCGCGCACTTTCCATCCGCTCCAACAAGAACAGCGGCGGTGCCGGGGGTAGCTCCTCGGGCCGCCGCGGCTTCTCCTTCGCCTCCCTCCGCGGCACCGTGCAGCCGGAGCTCTCGCGCAAGTTGTACCGGCTGATCAAGTCGGAGAACAACCTCATCAGCGCGCACGAGGCGGCCGGCAAGGAACGGGTGTCCATCGCGACGCAGCTCTCCGAGTGGGGCGAGCAGACGGGCGACGAGGCCATCTCCGACGTGAGCGACAAGGTCGGCGTCGTGCTCTCGGAGATCGGCGAGCAGGAGGACTCGTACGCGCATGCCCTCGACGACAGCCGCGGCGTCCTCAAGCAGATCCGCAACACCGAGAAGAGCGTGCAGCCCAGCCGCGACGGCAAGGCCAAGATCGCCGACGAGATCGCCCGGCTCAAGAGCAAGGAGCCGGAGAGCACCAGGCTCGTCACGCTCGAGCAGGAGCTCGTTAGGGCTGAGGCAGAGAACCTGGTCGCCGAGGCGCAGTTGACGAACGTCGTACGTATCCTGACACACAACCTTTGCCAGGTGGAAGCTCCGCTAAAACGTCTGTCAGACCCGTCAGAAGCTGAAGGAGGCCTATGAGGCCGAGTTCGCCGCCATCATCGAGCGCGCAGAGAAGCAGATCATCCTGGCCCGCCACGGCCGCCGCCTGCTGCGGCTCCTGGACGACTCTCCCGTCGTTCCCGGCGACACGCGCCCGGCATACACCCACGGCGCCCAGGCTCGCCAGATCCTCAACGACGCCGAGGACGACCTGCGTGACTGGCGCCCCGAGGCGGACAACGACGATGAGGCCGCCGCCGCACAGCCTGCCAGTGGCGCGGACAAGATCCCTGTCCAGCAGAGCAGCGCAGGGGCTGCCACCGGGACGTCCACGGCAGCGACTGACACGTCCACGTCTGCTGGTGGCGGTGCCGGCCCGGAGGAGTTGGTGTGGGGCTCTGGTGGTGCTAATGCTGCGACGGATGCAGCGACACCGAGCCAAGGTAAGCATGGTGATGCTGGCGTCGGTGGTGCTCGCGAAGACTAACAGCTAGCTGCAGCATCCACAACAGCTTGAGAGCTTGACAGTGTTGCGCTTCGCAAACTGAATCTTGCTTTTTCTTAGGGCACGTTCGAGGGAAAGGGCGAGAATGTCTGAAGGAAAGGAGGTCTTGTATTGTCTCTAGGAGCGATGTCTACTTGTACCATCACTTACTTACGCGAGTCTCCTATCAGTGGTTAGGGAAGTGGGTTTTTATCAGTTTCGGTTCGCGCGTGGTTAGGTGCAAGGGGCAGTTAAGTTGTGAGAACACGTCTTGATTCGTTGCGTATCATTATGGATTCATCAGTCAGTAAAACCAACCCAACTCCGAGGATTAAGAACGATCGTTCACTGCGCCAGCCACTCTGGTATTGTAAATGCAGAAAGAGAAGGGGGAAAAGGAACAAACAGACGCCCTCCTACGCCATGCTCCGCTTCGCTATCGTAAAACAGGTAAGGAGACATACACTGAGGAACTGAATATAGAGACAGAAAAGAAAAGAACTAATCACTCATTAAAACGATCACCAACACGAGCGGCCAGCTGGAGCACCGTGATCGCCTGGACCACCGACCCGAAGAAGCCCAGCAGCGGCGAGGCCGCGGCGTCGCGGACGTAGACCGCCACCGACGTGAAGTTGAGCACCACGGCCGCCGCGCAGAGCAGCGCGACCCACAGCGCCGACACCGTCCTGCCCGCGCTCCGCTTCTTGGTGCTGGCAGTGTCCTCATCGGTGCCGCCATCGGGGAGGGCGACCTCGCTGTCGACTACCGGCACAGCCAACCGCGCCGCAGCCGCGGTGGGGGCCAGCCCTGTGTAGGTAGTCAGCAGCTGCATGAGCAGCGACTGGACGGCGGTGTAGAAGTCCGGGTCGGAAGGGGACCCGGGGAGGTGTGACGCTACGACGTAGGCGCGGAATTGCAAACAACAGGAGGCGAGGGACACGAGGAAGGTGAGGTTGCGCAGGGTGGGGTAGCTGAGGAGGAGGGCGTGGAGGAGCGAGCGGTGCTGGGTAGGAGAGCAAGACGGGGGAGGAAAGGATGGGGACGGCGAGAGGGTGGTGCCGGTCAGGGCAGTAGAGGTCCGAGAATAGGGGGTTGAAGGGCTGCTCGGGAACTTGCCTAATGGTTTGGCACTATTAGTCCACTGCATGTGCACTTCTGTGTTGTACGAAAGATGGATAATGTCTCACTAACCGTTCCAGGCATCGAAAGCGAAGTTTGTGACCTCGAGAAGGCTGCGGAGCGTGGTCTGCATGCACAAGGCATTCTCGAGGACCGAAGGCATGACCTTGGCGTGCTTCCGGATCTCGGTGACAAGGTCGCCCACGAACTGGTCGAGCCTCTCCGCGAAGCCCCGCAGCTTCGTCCGGCAGAGGACGAAGTCGTTGGGGTCGACGCGCTTCTCCTCGAAGGCGCCGACGAAGCTGCGGACACACTTCTCCCAGATACCCCCGGCGCAGCCGGAGCTGAGGTACGACAGTGCACCTCTGCTGTTTAGGGTCTCCTCGCGCTTCTGGAGAGACCGCCGGTCATCCTCCGAGGGGAGATGCGAGGATTTGGCGATGAGCATGTCCATCCTGCAGCAGACTGAGGCAGTCTCGAGAAGGGCTCTGTTAAGAGACGACTCATAGGTCCGTGGGACGCTGCTATAGCCTATCAAGGAGTATCAATGTCTGATTATGACTTAGATACTGGGAGGGAGATTTCATACGCTTTGGGAACTTCCCCTCAGCCCCTCCTTGGCTCAGGTTCTGGCCCCAGCACCATCCATGCCCCAATTCGGACACGAGGATGTAGTCGCCCTGCGAGAAACGGAGCTCGTCAGGAGTTCTGGGGTTGAAGTCGTCTTGCAGCCTTGTTAGCCACGACGATCCATAGTCTCCACAGTTGCACTTACAGGGAGCTATCAGGATCCTGGTCATGTTTCAAACCTGCGTGTGATAAGGAACCTGGTATTAATGGCTAGGCTGATTAGGTGGGCCGCTTGTTGAAAGCAGATGGTCAAATGAGATGCTGCGCCGAGTTAAGTAGGCAAGGCTATACGGCTCAACGATGGCGTTCACGACGAACTGAAGACTACCAAGTTGGATTCTAAGACGGATAAAATTGGGAGGAAGCAGAGAAGATGGAGAATGGCAGTAGAAGCGACAGGACAGATCACTCGATCATATCCAAGTTTTGGATATATAGACGATGAGCACACGGCATCAGCGGGAACCTCAGACGTAAAGGGCTCCTGGGGGGAGATCCGAGTCACCTCCTAAGAGCTAAGGTGCGAAGTCGGAGACTTTGAGGAGGGCAGCATAGCCACTTCTATGAGAAAGTGAGGCTGGCTATCGACCAAAGTCCATTTCCTTGACCATCCGTCCCAGTGCCTTTGAGCTCTGGGATGAAGCAGTGCTTGAGGAAATGGGAGGCATGGGAAGGCCATTTGGGAGCCTAGTTATACGGCGCCAATCACATCAACGGATAGGGCTGGCACTCGTCAGGCTTGCGCCGGCCTTGGCCGAGGCCGAATCCAAATCCGTTTCTAGCCTCGCTGCGGAATCTGGCCGACGGATGGCGGATGGTAGAAGAGCGGATGACGGATGATACCCAGGTCGGCTATTGGTCGATACCCACGACCTCCGTCCCTATCTTGCCGTGCCACTTCCAAACCCCGCTCGGTGAGCCTTTCGGTTGACCTTAAAGGTGAGAATCACTGCCTCTGGCGGAAGGTCGTAAGCGAGCCAGTGCATTCTGATCAGAGGACCGATCTCGGAATCGGAAAGCCTCAATCACCGTTTGATGTCATGCAGATTCCTTGATCTCCAAGATCTTGTTTGTTGTAAGTGTGTCGCTTAATAATTGTCTCTGGTAAGAAGTGTGTTGTTGTCGGAGGTCGATATGAGGCTGAACTCCATGTGTTGCGCACGGGCCATGGCCCAGAGCTCCCCACTCACTCAATGCACGTCAGACATCGTCGACGGAGCATATGAGTTGAGGCTGGCTTGGCTTCTGTTCATTGTTCCGCACAGCAATTGACCCAACACAGAGCAATGGATGCTGTGCTCCGTAGATATGGGGCGCGCTATGTGTGCCGCAGCTGCTTCCGCCGCGCTGGCCAGCAATTGAGGCGTTCATATGCCAGTACCAGCAACGCGAAGCCTGACATCTACGATGTTGTCTGTGTGGGAGGCGGTCCCGCAGGACTGAGTCTCCTTACCGCTCTTCGCAAGTGCTTCCCGTCCCTTGAAGCGAGAGGCCGCGATTTGCTAACCAGCGTCTCAAACAGGGTCGAATCCTGCGACCTCGAATCTCCGAGTCGCTCTCGTTGAGGCCCAGGACCTGTCCAAAATCAGGTCATGGACTCTGCCTGCCGATCGATACTCGAATCGATGCAGCTCTCTGACGCCATCGTCCGCTCGCTTCCTGCAATACATTGGAGGCTGGCATCACATGAAGCAGGAGCGCATCCAGGCGTACCAAGAGATGCAGGTCTGGGATGGTCTCACGGACGCCCGTATCGAGTTCGACTGGGAGGGCGGCTCTGGAAAGACTATCGCGTATATGATCGAGAACCTCAACATAACATCCGGCCTCCTCCGCCGGTTGGACGAGCTTGGTAGCGTCTCTACCTTCGACAACACCAGAGTCGAGGACATTACCTTCGGCAAGGAAGTCGACGGGCTGAACCTCTCCGAGTGGCCAGTGGTCCACCTCTCAGGGGGCAAGCAGCTCTGGGCCCGCCTCCTTGTCGGGGCGGATGGTGCAAATAGCCCTGTGAGGTCATTCGCCGGAATCGAAGCTCGCGGATGGGACTACGGGAGGCATGGTGTTGTTGCCAGCTTGGCACTAGAGGGAGAGGGATGGGGCGGGGAGTACAACAAGATCGCATACCAGAGGTTCCTACCCACCGGCCCAGTTGCCATGCTTCCATTACCGGGTAACTGCTCAACCCTTGTCTGGTCAACGACACCGGAAAACGCCGCTGTCTTGAAGAAACTCTCTCCGGAGGACTTTGTGGCCATGGTCAATGCCGCCTTCAGACTCAACCCCGCAGACCTTGCCTATTTGCATACCATGAGCTCTGGCCAGGCAGAGGAAGTCTCGTGGCGGTTGCAGCATACGCCCTACGACCCTGAGCAGATACCCCTGGCGGTAACTGATGTTCAGGAAGGAACAGTGGCATCCTTTCCTTTGAAGTTGAAGCACGCCGACACGTACATTGGCGAGAGAGTCGCCCTTGTCGGTGATGCGGCCCATACCATACACCCACTGGCTGGTCAGGGCCTCAATCAGGGGCAAGGGGATGTCCAGAGTCTCGCAAGGACTATTGAATACGCCGTCACTCACGGCCAAGACTTGGGCTCGCGCATGTCTCTGGAGCCGTACCCGGCGGAGAGATACGCAACCAACCATGTCATTCTCGGTGTCTGCGACAAGCTGCACAAGCTGTACTCCGTGGGGAGTGGTCCTCTAGTCCCGCTGAGACATCTTGGACTCAACGCCGTCAACGCGATGAAGCCGGTGAAAGACTTCTTCATGAATGAGGCGAGTGGCAACGGCATCAAGCTGTTTTAGGAAGGCACTTCTCTCCTTGCTCCATGTATCTACCTATACTATGTGTACTATTTCCTGTACAACTTCTCCTTTACCAACCGGCAGCTTTGCCACGATCTACCAGCCTGCCCTTAGGGATTTTGACATACTAATGCGATGGCCCATCTGCGTGACGTCTCGTGGCTACGTCTCGATTGAATATCCTTCTTTCCATACCATTCCCTCCTTTTTGATCATCTTGCCTCTCTCGCTCACACCGTCTCCACCTTCCCGTTTCCATTCTCTAATATTCATCATTACACCTCAACTCTCAACACCGTCTGCCTTCGTATTTACATGTTCTCATCCTCTATCACTCCCGTCTCCCATTCTGGTACCACCATTTCTAGCCGCCTGCATATTCGCGGTCCAGTTCCGTCTCATCTTTCCGTCTCTGTCTTCACTAATTTTTTTGACCTCCACAGCACTGAAAATAGCCGCTCGCTCAGACTTGCTCCGCAGATTCACGTTCCTCTCCCTAAGCGGATGAAGATTCTGGATATTTAAGCCATCCCTCTGCCCCCGTTCTGATCTTCTCGCAGGAACCACTCATTTCTAAAGGGCTCTAAGTCTCGCAGCTCGGCTAGTTGGGATCTCTTACTGTTAGTGAGCGTCAGTCATTCTGATGACCTCGAGTTTCCTGATTTCTCTTCCCCCCTGGCCTCGTCATCCACAAGCTCTTATTCACCAGCCCTGCAGGTTCGGATGAGCCTGACATTTCGCGCAGCGTCTGTTACCCTTGCTGCCTTATCCCGAGCTGGCGGAGTATTCAGCCTGTGGAACTCCTCTTCTTATAATTCTGCTCGCATCAAATGCCCATTCCTTCATACCCAGCCACTCCTTCACTCTGAACCACTGCTCCATGCCCGGCCACTCTTTTATGACAGGCCACCCCCAAAGTCTTCATCTACCAGCGCCGAGGTTCCGCTCGATGGTGAATACCTACACCTCAGTATCTGGATACTAACTTACAAGTCTTCCAATTATTAAGTCTCGAATATCCATGGGCGAGATTCTCCGCGGTCGACTGCTACTTCATCCACCGATTCCGACGCCTTCGAGGTTGGCGGTTCTCTACGCCCAATCCCCCTGAGTTTCTATCTACGATCTTGACATCGTTGCCCGGCAGCCAAAGTCTACGCTCTCATCCTCGATTTCCGATTTGGCAGGTTTCCAACTACAAGGGCAGTGCTTGGATTCTCAGCCGTCAGTCTGCTCTTCCATCCTGGCCTGCTGCCCACGACCACTTTCTCATCGTTTACCTGCTTGGTCGCTTCGAGGTCCGACTAGTACCTTTACTCTGTCTACCCCCTGCCACGAAGTCGAAGCCCTGAAGGTTGAAGATCGGAGCCCGCTCCTCCATACTGAACTGGCACGTCCCTCCTTTGGGCTCGACTCACAATTTCGATTCTGCTAAGTTGGTATCTCCCCTTAATTGTTGCTGTGACCCAGAGTTCGCCTCGTTTGCCCCTGTTGATCGGGGGGCATCCATGTCTTTTCATTCTATTGTTTTCCCAGCATAATCCCCCCCCCCGGGGGAATTTGCGTGTTTTTCATTCCCAGCAACTTTGCATCTCTAGGTACTCTAACGCGTCTATCTCCAATCGTCCCATCTTGGACATCTTCAAAATTTCCACTTTTCAATGCTGACATCTCATCACTCTTGTCTTGAAGCCATCCAGCCCTTTTCAGCATCTGCCTCAAGCCTTTTCCATCCATTTCCTACCACCATCACTTCCTGAGAACCTTCGAAGCCTTTTTCAGAGCCTTTTCCTGCATCGTTCCTGCGTTGACCAGCTCTAACCCTTCGTCAACACTTGGCGCGGCGCCACTATCTCCAACCATCCCATCTTGAACACCCTCACAACTTCTATAAGCCTTATCTCTCCTTCGTTAAACCCACTTCAAGAGTTCAGCTTCTTTCTCCCATCTATTATCCTTCAACCGATCCCCCTCTCCAGCCCATCTTCTCTCCAACCCATCTTTCTCCCCAACCCATCTACAAAGACCTTAGCTGGCTGCAACCATTCCCCTTGGCCTCCGGGCTCAAACTGTTACAAACTGTAACAATCGCACTACTAAGACGAGGCTCAGCTAACATTGTCCGAAAGATATCGCCATCCCCTGACTTGGAAGTCCAGAGCTCGCATGTGCATGCTCTATCCAAAGATCTGGTTAACGAAGGAGCGAATAACCGGCAGAATACTGTTCTGCAACAAAACGATACCTTCGGGAGTTGTTTGCTTTTTGCCACGTTCACCAAGAGAGTGGATTTAGAGGCTCACAGCCCCTGACCAAGAATCGCAAGAACGAACAGCAGAACAGAATAGTGCCTCCATCGAGCCATCACGCCTTTCGGCATGCTCGCAAGGAGAACGGTCCTAGAGGCTCACGTTCCCTAGACGCAAAGCGAAGGAGCGAATAACCTGCAGTTCACTTGTTACCGAAAGAACGGTGCTCCCATCGAGCAATTACGCCTTAATATCCCCTGCAAGAGAACAGACTAATAGGCTCACGTCCTGTAACCAAAAAGCGAAAGAGCGAACAACTGACAGTCTTCCTGTTCACCAACAGAGCAGCACCCCTATCACGGACTCCCGTCTTCCAGCTACCCTCGAAAAGAGAGCAGACCTGGAGGCTCGCATGCTCTGACCATAAAGCGAAAGAGCGGACCATTGGCAGGCTTCCTGTTCTCCGATAGAAGGTACACCCATCGAGCAATCACGTCTTTTGGCCACCTCGCAAAGAGAACAAGCCTGGGGGTTCACATTACTTATGCACAGAGTTTGCCAGCGCAAGAACGAACCATTCACAATCTTCTTCTCCGGCGAAAAACAGTGCCTTCATCGAGCACTTGCGCCTTTTAGCTCTGTCGAAAGGAAAAGAACTTGGAGGTCGGCCTCATCTACCCGTAAAGTTAGCCAGCGCAAGAGCGAACAATCGCACCTTTATGGTTCCTCGACAGAACAGTGCCTCTACCGAGCAGTTACGCCTTTTGGCTCCCTGGTAATTTTATGCAGCCCAGAGCAATAGCGACACAAGGTCGTCCTTACTGCTTCTAGAGAGGACTGTACCTTTGCTCTCAACCTGCGATCTAGACACCTCTGAAGCCCTTGCTCGCCAACAACAACGATCAACTCAACCCATCGCCCCTCCCCTCGGCCTCAGCGAACAATTGATCCAGCGGAAGCGCTTTACAAGAAAGACTCACCACTATCGTTAGCCGCACTATTGACTGCAAGATGTGCTTCCAGGAATTCATGGGCTATACATGTGGCCACTCATCTCCCCCAGTCGCTCGACCGTGCCCGATGACAACTGCCTTGCACACGAATCCAGTGTGCTCCCACATGGCGATTCGCCCCTATCTCTCTCCCAGCATGTGCCCGTCGTGCCAGCGCATTTTGCACGGACGTGCCGTGCTTATCCAGGAGTCTGAACACCGCTTCATGCACGAGCGTGGCGCCTGCGGCTGTCCCGTCAAGTTCCCTGAGCAGATTCAGCCTCAGGTGGTCGGAGGTGGCGCCGGTGTCCCTCAGACTCAGGAGCCTCAGACTCGGGACACGTCCTTTGCAGGTGCGCAGCCGAACGCAGCCATCGCACCTACCACAGACGCGATGACAATGGCGCCCCTTGGAGGTGCTGCCCCTGCTGCACCCCCTCTTTTCCAAGAAGCGACGACGGGTGTCAACCAGGGCGTCGCCGTCCGCATTCCCAGCCTGTATGCGGCTGAGTGGATCAATGATCACCGCCTGTTACACCAGTGGGGCCGCTGCCAGTGTCCTGCGTACTTCGGCGTGTATCAGCCAAGCTTCATCGATGACCCGCTGCGGCCTGAGGAGGTCGCTGCACTCGAGGATGCAGATCTAGAGGGGATAACCGTACGCCCCGCAGAGATGCAAGCCCCTCGTGCTGCTGGAGCCATCCATGAGCCAGACAGTGCGCCCTCTACCAACCCCATCTTCAACGACGCGTGTGCTGTGGGCCTACAGCAGCGTCCCGTCGACTGTCAGGCGACCATGTATGTCCACAGCATGACTCCTATCGTCGGTCTGCCCATTGGAGCCGGTCCAGAGGGGCAGTCCCATGCGGGAGAGTGGCGGACTTGCATCCTGCGGCGTGCTTCACACTACCGTCGACATGGGAGGTCGAGAAAGGGATTTGTTCATACCTTGAACTAGCCGAATAGAGTAGGTATGTCCCAGGAAAGGACCTTGTCACCGAGACATGAGCTAACAAAACAAGTCACGATCATGAGAAATGTTGGAAATGTATTCATATATGCCATTCTTCCCCCCTTCCACTATGATACAAAGAATACCGGAAAGACGACACACAACCTGAGGGCACAACTTCCCCCCTAATTGACCTATCAGGGGTCTTTCTAAGTCTTGGGTAAAAATACCAATTCTAAGGAGTCCCCTATTGTTGTTTCCCGCCACTTGGTTTCCGATGAAGTCGATAATTCATAAAAACCGAGGGCATCTCTCGTCGATCCGGCGGCCTTGCAGAAAGGGGTCTCCAAAGAATTAGGGGACAGAACGACTTCAGACTATTTGAGGGGTCCTCTTGGTCCTCCACAGTCTTCTAGGTAAGTCTCAAAGGGACCACGAGGAATATGTATTGTGCAAGTCTGTCATTAACATGCGTTCCTAGGCTGTTACAGGGTTTCGGAAGACACCGAAAACTTAGCCAAAACAAAAGGGCCCCATTCGTTGATCTTGCGATGCTTTCTTTTGAATTACCTGTCGACCTCACCTATAAGCGCGAGTTGTTAGCTTTCGTTTGCTTAATTCACATCTGCGATGATTTTCACATACCGAACACCAGATCCATCGTTCCGATAACAGCGACTGCATCTGCTAGCAGATGGCCTCTGGAGATATGATCAAATCCTGCAAGATGCGCAAATCCAGGTGCCCGGATGTGAACGCGGTACGGGCGCTCACTTCCATCGCTGACCACATACACGCCCATCTCTCCCTTCGGAGCCTCGATCGCCGAGTAGGTGTCACCAGGGGGCACAGCGTATCCCTTGGTGAACAGCAAGAAGTGGTGGATCAGGGCCTCCATGTTCTCCTTCATGGCAGCACGGGGAGGAGGGGCGACCTTGTAGTCCTCGACCTTCACCGGACCCGCGGGCATCTTGTTGAGGCACTGGTAGATGATCCGGAGAGACTGACGGAACTCCTCCATGCGGCACAAGTATCGGTCATAGCAGTCGCCGTTGACACCGACGGGAACATCGAACTCGACCTGGTCGTACGCATCATATGGGGAGCTCTTCCGCACATCCCAGGGGACACCAGAGCCCCGAAGCATGACGCCGGTGAAGGAGAGGTTCAAGGCCTCTCGAGCAGAGACAACGCCAACGCCCTTAAGCCGGTTGATCCAGATACGGTTATCGGTAAGCATCTCTTCCGTTTCGTCAATCCGGTCGCCGAACTGAGTAGCCCACTGATAGATATCATCAAGCAGGCCGATGGGAATGTCTTGGCTGACACCACCAGGGCGGACATAGGCGGCATGGAGTCGGGCACCGGAGACGCGCTCATAGAATTCCTGAACGAATATCAGATATTAGCGATGCATTGATTTTACATAGCAGAGCGTTGATTCATGCTTGAACAAATAAGACTGATTTAAGCCACGAAATCTTCTTACCATAAGCTTCTCTCGCTCCTCGAAACCCCAGAGGAAGGGCGTGAGGGCACCAACGTCCATGGCGTGTGACAGCACCGACATCAGGTGGTTGAGGATCCGGGTGATCTCGCCGAACAGTGTCCGGATCCACTTTGCGCGGTCGGGGATCTCGATGTTGAGCAGCTTCTCGACAGCGAGGGAGAAGCACTGCTCGTTGGTCATCATGGAGACGTAGTCGAGACGGTCGAAGTAAGGGAGCGCCTGCAAGTAGGTCTTGTACTCGCACAGCTTCTCGGTACCACGGTGCAGCAGACCGACGTGCGGATCTGCACGGACGATCTCCTCGCCGCTCAGCTCGAGGATCAGTCGCAACACGCCGTGGGCGGCGGGATGTTGGGGACCAAAGTTGACTGTGTAATGGCGGATCTTGCGCCCGGCTACCGAGTCCTCACGCGCCTTGTGCACCGACTCCTTGTCGCCCTCCAGCTGGGCCAGGCCGTAGGGGTCCGACGTGTTCGAGAAGCTCTCGTCGGTGGGGATGAGCCGCGTCTGCTGGTCGTCGTAGGGCGTCGCGTACCTGCGCAGGCACGTCGCGGAGAACGCTCGAACCGAGGTCGTCGCCGCCGCCGTCCGGGCCGGTCTCAGGCACAGGCGCTTCGCGCCCTGGCCGACTAATCGGTGGATCGCGGCCATTGTGGATGGTGGAGCGGAGAGTCGGGTCGAAAGACAATGAGGGGGGGACGGCTTCCTCGCGAGTTGGGCCCCTTCTCCGTTGCCAATGGCTTGCACTGAGCTTTTCGAATGTTTGGAGGGGAACTTGATTTTAATGTCGCCGTCACATCCCGAGCTCCCGTTTCCCACAGCTGGTGAGGTGCGCTAGTGTCGGCATCCGAGTATTTCCTCTCCCGCTGTGACCCGCTTATCCCGTTCTCCCGTCGGCATTGGCCTATCAGGAAGCATATATTACCTACAGCTTCGGTGAAGTGGAGAGGTCGCATTCATATCAACCTCAATGGAGGTCCGTAGATTCATGATGAGCATCATCCGTTTGAGTTGCTTCCTTTAAGCAAGATCTAAGCTCACTTTGTTGCCGAATCAAATTACTATTTAGTCACCCCATTGGTGGCACATCTGCAGCATCTCGGTGGTATGAAGCCTTACGTGCTGGGCTATCTCTCCGCATCATACGCCACAGTCCCAGCCTATTCTTCTAAACTGTTTGATAACTCTCAGTTAACGAATGTTCTTCCTCCATCTACCTGCGTCTGCTACGCTACCATCATTACCGTGATATAGCTAGTCTGGCTCAAGTGACACAGACATCTCTGGCGTGAGTACGTCTTGGGCAGTCGGTTCTGTCTGAGGAGACACAACGAAAGGGATGGCGTGCCCCTTGCTCTAGGTGTGCTCTAGAAGCCTCGAGATCAAAGTGTACAAATATGGCCTGCATTCTCTATATTTGATGTCCCTCTCGCAGCATCTATCCGACAGTCTGCGATGCTTCCTTGAGTCTTGTTTACTAATAGGTGCATTGTAATCGTGGGCTGCTCCTGGCTCACCCTATGGAATGTGCCTAACTTTGAAACGGCTATCTGTGATGGCTTCGCCTTTGCTCAACAATATGCTTTCCTTTATTACTTCGCCTGGGCTGGGAAGGGGCTTGCACAAAAATGACAGGGCGGTACCAAGAGATTGCATGTCCTGATACCTTGCAGACATCAAAGCAATGTGGAGGGAAATTGGCCGAGTCTTTGAATTGGGGTTCCTGAGCATGCGTATATATATATATATATATATATATATATATATATATATATATGCCTGACAACTTCACCTCAGCTTCCTGCCTACCTCACCTTACTTAGATCTCTGAGAGAGGGTTGGCACCACAGGTGAATGCGAGGTGAATCCTGCTAGCTCGGACGTGCGCCAGGCAGCTCAGCCAACAGGTCACGCTCCTTCCCGTATCGTCGACCTCGCCTTCTACCTCGCACATATTCTCCTCCATTCTTCTACGAGGTGCCCAATCCAAAACGTCAAAGACGGCCTCCTCTCAAATCTGCACCTTGGTCTTCGCCACCTCAATCAGGATAGCTTAGCTATCACGTCAAGCGCCAATCTTTTGCGCGGACCTCCACCTCAAGGTCTCGCCGATTTCACAAGATTGTCTCCTCCAGAGTTCGAGCACTGTAACCATGGAGAAATTCTTCGACTTCTTCGACGCGAAGGAAACAATGGAGCCACTGGAGATGGAATCTCGCAGATCCTCCAGCTCATCGGTTGAAGCCCCCGAGCCGAACCGAAAAGTCGTGCTGCAAGTTGGTGAGCAGCGCTTCATCACGACTCGCGACACCCTCTGCGGTGAGAGCAACTACTTTCGCACGCTTCTCTCGTCTCCTCCCTGGGATTCAGCCCATAGTGAGGACGGCTCTTACTTCATCGACGCTGATGCCGAGCTCTTTTCTCACGTCCTGCGTTACCTCCGTCACGGCATTTGCCCCCTTATCTTCGACCGACTGTCCGGCCACGACTATGCGACATACATTGGTATACTCCAGCTAGCACGTCAGTTCCAGATTCAGTATCTGGAGCAGTGGCTGGAGAATGGGATGTACGATACCGCCGTCACCAGCGAAGTTATTCACTCGACTGAGATCCTCGCTCCCGGCGAGCACTTACAAGTCAAGCCATGCATGGCGAACGTCGTGCGTGAACATTCTTTCGCGCCTGGCTCCAGACGGGTCTACCGATGCCCCCGCAAGATCTTTGTTCACACTCATCCCGACCGCTGCGGCAAGCAGTGTGAGTCGGCGAAGCTGCCGCACACGAAACTCTGGGAGGAAGAGCTGATCCTTCATGCTCAGACGGTCGATCGCATCTACACTTTGCGGCCAGACAACTGCCTTTCGTCTGCTGCGGCTATTTCTACTCGGTCTGGTGCTGATTTCAGCGAGGACTCCATCTGATGTCATATGATCGAGGCATATGATTGAGAGGCGAAAATGGTGATTCGACCAACTTCATAGCAGATATGGTGGACGAAGAGTGAAACATGGATGATATCTCTGCATTGCAGGCCGGACGAAGGAATTGTTGGAGAAATTGAAGGCCTGCCACTTGATATCGGGGGTCCTGCCGCCTCTGTATGGCAGGAGGACTTCATGGAAGGGAAGCCTACACAGGCAGTCTATTGCTAGCAGCAGATTCCTCGATACACAAGGACTACAGATGGCCTATAGGCTACCAATTTAGCTCGAGGAATCTCTCGAAGGATACTGTTGACAATTCCACATCAGACTGCAGCAGCTCCCTTTTTGTGTCCAGGTCTTTCTTCCACGAACCAAGAATCTATTCCCATCGATGCTCCACAGCATTCCGCTATCAATTATTACTCTAATCGAGTAATCTAAGTTAACAAGGTTGGTTTTGTCACATTGATAAACCGTTCTGAAGTTGGGTCAATAACTTTGGCCAACCCCTATTCAAACAGGATGGGGGAGCTGGTGTAAATATTAGGCGCACACATATCTCGGAGGGAGCCAGGTATTTACACCATGGATGTGGGCCAAGCTCCATACCTTTCAAGGTGAGAAGGTGTGGAGGCAGCTCAGGCTCGGTGAGCTTCGGTGAAAATTTTCCCCTCCAAAATTTCTAGGTAAGAGCTCCCGCCTTTCTCGCTAAGAATTGTGTCCTACTACAACACACCCCGCCATGCTATATCAAGATGGCGCCAAACGTAGTTCCCAGTCAAGAAGAGCTTGACCGGCGGAAGGCAAGACAAGCACTCTGAAGAATGTTTAGGTATTCATGTTTAACAATCTTTCCAGATAGTCGGAATCAATGCAGAAACGGTTACGGATGTCACGTCGACCGACTTCCCTGGGCACTACCCAGGCGAGGACAACTCGTGGGACATCGAGGCGTTCCGACGCGGCTTCGAAGTCAAATTCCACCAGAACAAGCAGCATGACGCCTCCTTCTCGCTGATCGGCATCGACGCCTCCATTGCCAACGCCCTCCGGCGCATCCTCATCGCCGAGATCCCTACCCTCGCCATCGAGAACGTCTTCATCGAGAACAACACCTCCGTGATACAGGATGAGGTGCTCGCCCACCGCCTGGGCCTCATCCCCTTCAAGGGCGGCAAGCGTGGCCTGCACGACTTCCTCAAGTGGTACAAGAAGCCCGAGGACGGCACCGACCCCTTCGACACGTGCTACGACTTCAACACGGTCAAGCTCGAGCTGCGCGTCGAGTGCACGCACAACCGCGACGCCGCCAAGGACGAGACGGACCCCAGGAGGCTGTACCACCACGCGCACGTCTACGCCAAGGACATCGTCTTCGTGCCCGAGGGCCGTCAGGCCGAGTTCTTCTCGGGCGAGGACGCCATCGCCCCCGTCAACCCGGACATCCTCATCGCCAAGCTGAGGCCCGGCCAGGCCATCGACCTCGAGATGCACATGCACAAGGGCATCGGCGCCGACCACGCGAAGTTCTCGCCCGTCTGCACGGCGAGCTACCGGCTGATGCCGACCATCACCATCACGCGGCCGATCCTGGGCGCGGATGCCGAGAAGTTTGCGGAGTGCTTCCCTCCGGGAGTGATCGGGCTGGACAAGGTCACGGCGAAGGATGCGGCGCGGGCGGGCAGCGGGTACGAGGGCCACAGGGGCGAGCTCAAGGCCGTGGTGCTGGACCCCATGCGCGACACGGTGAGCAGGGAGTGCCTGCGGCACAAGGAGTTCGAGGGCAAGGTGAAGCTAGGCAGGAGGAGGGACCACTTCATCTTCCAGATCGAGAGCACCGGGCAGTGGGACAGCGACGAGCTGTTCCTAGAGGCGGTGAAGCACCTCAAGACGAAGGCTGCCAAGCTGGAGAAGCAGGTGGTTAACATGGTTAGGTAAAGAGGGGACATAGAGAGCCCTATCTCTACCTGCCCACTTCGCATCAATGCATATAGGAGGCGTTTGGAGTCTAAAAAGGAACGGACGGTACCCCAGGACAAGATAGAATCTCTGAGAGCAAATCAATCCTTTTTGCTTGTTCATTTCTTCATATCTACTTGTCATGATAATATGTACAAACTTTAGTTTCGCCCAAAGCTACTGCCTTGCGATGCGAAAAGCTAGTGTCTTGCATGCCCACATACCAGCAGACTGCTCACTTAAACCGCAGAACGAACTTGAATGATACCGTCGCAAACGCAGGGTCAGTGACTCCGACCTCCTGGCCGTCCACGAGGCCGAGTTCCATCAGCGTTCTGGAGAGGTTCGGTCTCGTCTGCTCCTCCAGGCCGGGAGGAAACTGCATATACAGCGTCTTGTCCTCCGTCCGGATCGACGGCTTCTTGAGCTGTGCCTCAGGCCGCACCGCCAGCGAGTCCAGAAGGTCCTGGAGGGTCTCATTCGGGTTGACCTCCAGCGGCCGCGCCCTAACACCGCAAACCGGGCAGTCGTCCTTCTTCTCGTGCTTGAACGTGTACGTGTAAATAGCGTCGTCGCCCGAGTACATCATGTAGTTCTCACGCAGGCCCAACGACGGCGCGCACGACGTCGCGATCTTCATGGCCTCGTTGCAGCAGCTGGCGGCGATGATGGCATTGGTGGATGCGATCGCCGGGATGATGTTCTTGACAACACCCTGGGTGAGCGAGTAGGTGACGCCCGGGATGTTGAACTCGCGCGCCCGCGCGAGCGCCTTCTCGTACAGCCACTGGATATGTTGCGGGTCGTCCTTGTCGAGCTTCGGAAACGGCTTCTCCTGATCCCAGGCGATGATGTGCGCCCATTCGATGCAGTGCTCCGGCTGCCGGGGGATGGTGGCGATGGTGCAGAGGGGGACAGCGGCACGCGGAGCGTGCATGTCCAGCTGGCACTCTATGCAGGAGGTGAACGTCGGAAAGATGACCCGTGATTGCCCCTTGAACCCTGCGAGAAAATCAGTCATCATGTCTCTGGATAGACGCCAAAATAGGGTGGTAGCTGCCAACCTTCAGTGCCTCCATCAATAAGCGGCTTCAGACTATCCGGATCATCCTCGTCTACCATATTGACCAGCGTCGCATTGATCCACCGGCGAGCCTCAATGCTGTCTAGGCCGCATACAACTAGTTGAAACTGCATGTAGAAATCCTCATCGAAGTCCTGTATGCGGCAGTTGTGCGGCGTGATCTTGACTCCCTTTACACGTCTTTCAACGAAGCTCGCAGCCACCTCGGCCTTGAACTTGCCGACGTCGGCCTTGCGAAAGAGGAACTGTCGGTTTAAGTTGGAGATGTCTATCGTATCTGCCACGGCTGTGTGAGCTCTCTTTCTCTCCTCCTCCACGTCTGCTCCACTTGGGTGTTGCCCAGCCTAGCTTCCGTGAACGTACCCATATCGATGACGTGAATGTCCTTGAAACCCGACAAGGCCAGATCCTTCAAGATTTCACATCCTAACCCTCCAGCTCCTCTATATTTCGGGTTTATATCAGCATATGGCGTGGAATTCGGCGCTGTGGGCGGAAGGGAACTCACATCACCCTGTGATGGCCGGTTAGCTGCCTGATGGTTCCTCGCGTTGAATGATATACAAGTAGACGTGGACACTCACAGCACTTTGATCTTCTCCATACTTGACACGACATTATCGCCGTCAAAGCCGGACTCAGGATCTGTAAACGGACCGGCTGTAGTCCGGACTTTGTCGAGGTACTTCCTGGAGACGGGGGGTGGCCGTGTGAGCATGAGTAACCACGATTTAGATATGCGCCGCCTTCCTACCATCGTGAGGTCTGGCTCGGGCCAGAGCCTTCTTCTATCTCCTCCATGGCGGTCATGCCGTGCCTCTCCACGTGTTTCCCAGGCGCAGCAGGTTTGTCGGGTGTGTTGAGCGGAATGCCAGGGCAGAGTTGGACGAGCGCGGGCTGTAGGTTCAATTGGAAAGTTATTGGCGGGGTCGTCAGTTTCGAGATGGAGCTGTCGAGGAGCTGCCTTATCGGCCAGCCGATAAGCCTGCTGAGGGGCCACTCCATTGCGCTAAATTTAAGGTGTGGTAACAGTTACCTTAGCACAGACCCTCCCGCTAAAACCAGGCACCAGCAATGGGCTTTTAGTGAGTATGACAGCGACGTGCATGAGAGAGAAGCTTGCTCGTACGGGCGGCATTTTGTCTCCAAAGAGGACTGAGATGATTTAAAACCCTGATCTTTCGCGATTACGTCCCGATAGATATCTCTCTCTCCGGCTCGTCCATGGTCTGGCTGTCAGCTTTGCTTTTCTTGACCAGCAGGACGGCTTCATGGCAGCCTCTCACAGAGCCAAGGCTTTCGTCCCCGAGTGAGCCCAGTGAGCTCGCCTCACGTCAGACCGAACCATACGAACATACGAGCATCCTCCGGTAGAATCATGGAAGGGCTTCTCAGTCAGGTCAGCAAGACATATCGCAGCGAAGCACAAGTGCAACAACCCTTGCTGCAGGAGGTCCAGCTCAGCGGCGGGCGAACTGCTGCCTCCACTCGCGGAAGCTTTCAGGGAGGCTTGTTTGACGAGGCCCTGGAAGCCTTGAGGTCAGAGCCAGACTATGAGACACTGATAGCCGTGCTCAAATACTTACTGGCCGGCGGGAAGACGTCTGGGGACTCTTTCAGCATCACTGTCCCTGGCCCTCAGAGTGCAAAGGCTGTTCAGATCTTGGTCGCTGACATTGTGCCAAACTACTGGGTGTTGCTTAAAGAGTCCGATACGCCGGCAGAGAAAAGAAATTCGACGGCTTCCGATCTGGACCTATTGTTGCATTGTCTTCGAAGCATTACCGGGATAAATGCTGTCTTGGCGCGTCTGAGGACGTTGCTGCAAGAGAGGAGGGCCGAAAAGCTAGACGCGCAACGGACAGATACAGCCTTGAACTTGCCCATTCTCTTAGAACTCCTATGTGACCTGCTTGACGGCGACGACCGAGTGCAGCAGATATGGATCGCCGCCTCATCGGGAATGGACAAGCCCCAGGCAAGGCGCCCCTTGACTCAGGAAGTCCTCAACCTACTTGGTGGCGGGAAGATTCTATCTTTAGCCGCTGAAGCACAGCATGTTCTCGCCCCCAAATCAAGCGAAAACAGCAATGGATTCTGGGTGGCAGATGGAGCAGAGTACAGTAAATGGTTGGCTCGAAACATTTCTGAGTGGGCAAGGCAGATATCGCATAATCCTGAGGATGACGCGAAGCTTTGTTCGGACTTCCTGGGGAAGGCTTTGCGGTTAGGATATGCTGGTAAGACTACCCAGACGCAATTATGGCGATGCTTACTGACTGTTAAGATGATGTTGTGAAGCATTTCGTGAATGAGCTTCTGCTCAAAGACGATATAAGTGCTGAAACATTCCGCAAGGTCTTCAGCCATCTTCCTGCATTAGAGCAAAGGAAAATCTTGTTTTCTATCTTCAAGTTCCTCTCTGAGCGCTTTCTCAACAGCCTAGAACTTCAAAACCCCTCCACTCCCGACGCGATAATATCTGGAGTGGCTCGTGTCATTACCCGGTTGGTGGGGGATTCACAGGTTGCCAGAGATCATCTTGTCGCTTGGTCAACCAACTCAACCGGAGCTGGACTTGGTGACGGAGTAGGCATTCGACGAGCTGTGCTCGCTGTGCTGTCGCAGGACAGAGACTCTATTTTGACGGTACTCGAGAAGAGCCTGAGCCAATTCGGTGATCAGCTTTATATCAAGCACTCCCCTATACTCCAGCAGGAAGGTTGGTACCACCTCATAACCCGCAGGCTCTACACTTTGTCTTCAGTGCTGATATAGCCTCTCAGTTCATGTACAAGTGCTCTTGATAAGCGCCAGTTACGTCAACAGGCTCGCCCCAGTCAAGCTCTCACTACTCACAAAATCGGGCTCCTTCATGAACGCGATATCGAACAGACTAGCCGCCTCGCAGACCAGGGTCCGTTTTCTCGGGATGATCGTTGGCGAAGCACTGTCGAGTCTCGTCAATAAAGGCGATAAAAAGTTGAACTTCAACATGGAGGAAACCAACTCCGAGGAGGCAGAATGGCTCAAAGGGCTGACGCATGTCACGGACCCTATTGGCCCCATGGATCCTTTGGTGACCGATAAAACTACAACCGGAGCAGCGACAGCGAGGAAGGCTCGAGTGCAACCGAAGCTTCCTAAGCAGCCACCTCCTCCGCCAAGTAAGGCAAAGGCAATTATCGAAGAGGTAGATTCAGAGGAGAGTGAAGACGATGACTTGGTCCCCTACGCGAAGCCTGAGTCGGATGAAGAAGACTCGGACGACGACCCCACTACAGTCAGACGGGACAAGCCAAAGGCACCTGTCTATATACGGGACCTCATAATCTACCTACGAGACGCTGAAAATTACGACCGACAGAAGCTTGCGCTGACAACAGCGCCGATATTAATACGCAGAAAAGCGAACTATGGAACAGAAGTCAAGGAGCATGCGGAAGAGCTGGCTTCCCTCCTAATCGGCCTTGAGGACAAGTATGAGCTGGAGGACTTTTATAACCTCAAACTCCAAGGCATGGTCGCCCTCGTCGTGGCTCATCCTCAAAAGATGGGACCCTGGTTCGCGAAGACTTTCTTCGACGGCGACTATTCCATATCACAGCGAGCATCTGTTCTTACCGTGCTGGGTTTAAGCGCGCGAGAAATATCAGGGTTCGAGACTTCGGAGTACGCACACGCAGCATCCTTCCCTTCAAAGACTCTTCCCGAACGGATCGAGAAATTATACCTCGGGCCAGAGACATCCCAGGGGAAACTACAATCTTCATCGTCTCTAAAAGCTCTCCCGTCAAATGCACTCGACAGCATATCCAGATCCTTGACGTCTAACTTCCTTGCGCCCCTGGCCGCCGGTGCCGCAGACGCTGCGACTGGCCCCGACGTTCTCAAACTGTCCACTTTCACCTCCCGCCTCCAGGAGAAATCTTCCTCTTCCGTCTCCGGCTCCCGTCCTGCGGCGCCTCGCCCTCGCGTTCGTGCTATCCCAAACACCACGGCGCAGCTCATCTGTACCTCATTCTTCTTCCCGTTGACTGCGCGCTTTCAGCACGCTCTACACTCCACAGCAAGCCGTGCTCGCGGCATCGTCTTCCAGCCCTTCCTCCTAGCGCTGTACCTGCGCACTCTCGCCCTACTCCTTCATGCCGCCGGGCCCAGTACTCTTGCGCTTCCCGACATGACGTCCGAGCTGTGGGGCCTGCTCCTGGGGAGCGGTGTGCGCGCACACGCTGCCGGGGACCTGGGTGTCACACATGCGGTGCTATTCGCACTGTTGACACTGCTAGAGGTGAACGCAGACCGGTTGCGAGACCTGTGTCGGGATAACGGGAGGGAGGTGGTAGAGACACAGGAGTGGGTGGCGCAGGTCTTTGAGAAGACGAGAGGAGAGGATGGGGGTGAGGAGAACGAGGTCAAAATGCTGGCCGCGGGAGTGCTGATCAGGCTAAGGGAAGGGATGGATAAGTATCGCATGTTGCTGGTTGGAGATATGATTTGACGGCCTTCATGATGCTCGAGCTACAAGTGCATTGAAGGCGCAGATGTAGGCGGTCTGGGGTAGATCAAGGATACTTAAAGGTTCGAGGCCTCCGCCGGATTGATACAGCATGATAGCCAAGCTCCATAGGTCGAGAGTCCACTCACATAACGATAATCATATTGCATAAACAACTTCGTATCTTCTCATAAGAAACTTGATTATCTTGAAAGCAACCTTACTGTGTTGTTTGGTATGTATTTTTTTTATCTTCTTAAAACGACTGGGTAGAGGCACCACCGCTATGAGAACTCCTGCAGGATTGGAGGCGGTCGTCGCTCGAGGTATCCGTGATTCGGCACGTGACTGTCGGGAATTATCGGTTCTCTGATCCCTGCAGCGATCTGATCGAATTGGCGAACCAGGGACCTGACAAATCAACGTCATAAAAGCTCACCTGAGATTCCGCCATCGAACTTGCTCATTGCAGAAAGTCTGACTTTGAATACACCATCAAGCAAGTTCGTGTCACAGAGAAACTTGAACAATGGCTTCTCAAGCAGTCTCAATGCGTGAGTTACCGGAGACTGCATATGCTTAACCAGGTTGGCTAACATCATCTGTATAGCTACTGCTCTTTCCTCCAGCACCGCTGCGCCGGTTGCGCCCAGCGCTGATGCGACGTCCAAGCCAAAGGTAAGTGCCTCTCCTGATCCTCAGCCACAACAACACTGCGATTCGGCACTGACGTTCTGCGAACCATAGCCGTGCTGTGTCTGCAAAGACGAGAAGGCAACGAGAGACGAGTGCATGCTCTTCTCGAAAGCCGCCGACCCGGCGAAGGACTGCAAGACGACCATCGAGCAGTACAAGTCCTGCATGGCCGGATTCGGCTTCCAGGTCTAAGCTGCGCAATCGCTACGACGCGGGAAAGAGTGTATGATATGGCGAACATTGCATAGATGAGCGTCTGGATGCCGGGTTCTCTACTCCGCGAGCACCTTGCTCTCACTGCGCCGCAAGGTTGCGGACTGTACATACTTTGCATCTACGGTTGTGCAAAAGACTGGTTGGCGTTAGGGTGGATTATAGCACACGGTAGAGCTACCCGTATCCCTTGAAAGGGGCAAATGCAATATGTCCCACGGACAAATGTCCTTGTGCCAAACTCAATGAATGCCACATAGCACATCTTCAGTTGTCAGTAACATCCTCCTCCACGCTGATACAATTACAAGTCTCCTATTGCAATGCTTCAAGCACTTCCCTGTCAATATAAGCAATGATTCATCCCTAGAGTGAGATGGCTTGAACCGCGCGCTGCGATCTAAGTGGATTTCCGCGCCAGAAGCTTCTCAACGGATACCATCTCCGCCAGCTCCCGTCGACCATCATATATTGCAACGAGGCGCGTCCTGAGGTCTAGTCCCTGCTCCTGGATCTGGCGTAGCTTCAAAGCAAGAGCTTTCTGCAAGTCATCTCTCGTCTCGACAGCGGCAAGAAGACGCCGTACTTGCTGCTTTTGAGCGCTAAGGCTGGAACGGAGAGACTGCATAAGTTTCCAGCCTAGGCGCAGGGGGAGGCCTGTGATGGAAGCTCATGGGGTAGACACTTACATCTTCCTTTTACGGTCATCGAGGCACTTTTTGACCCTGCCTCGAAGATCATTCAGGCGTTTGTGGAAGTCAGCCGAGTTGGCCTTGCGCGACTTGTCTCGACGAGCTTTGATCTGCGAATCTTTAGAGGCCTGTCCAAGAAATGAAGGAGAAGCCTATCTGAACCTGCTTCATCTTCTCTATCGCTATTGGGGCAGCATCAAAGGCCTGGGGCCGCTCCATATCGGAGTCAGACGACAGATCTATGAGCTTTGACGTATTGGGTGGCATCTTGTAGCAGTTCGCTGTATGAATCCAATTCTGGGCTAATGCTCCGATTTTGACACAACTTGAAAGAATTTCAACTTCCAGATGATTGTGTAGATAGTCTGCAGTGACTGCATGCAGCTCTACAGACAAGAGTGTAAAGCGCCGTAGGTGTTCTGCTGTGCATCTTGCGAGAACAAGAAATATGTAGACATTGGAAGATACGACAGCGGCTGGCTTCGCTGTGCCTTCCTTTGTAATGCCGGTGACAGCAGTTTTAGAGAAAGAGGGAGGCACGACCCTGGAGCACCTAGTTACCTACAAGAGGTGAAGCAAGGTGAGCGGGCAAGGTACAGCACCTCCAAGGTGAACCACCCATCCCGGCAGGCAGTGGACCCCTGCAGTTGTGGATCCAGCAGGCAGCGGAGTGCTGGTCTGTGCGCTTCCCGCCGTCCCCTCCGCCCCGCCCAAAAAAATCGATGGCGAAAAGATACGACAGAAATTCTGCCTTATCACGGAACGGTGAAAGTTGCCCGGATTCGCAAGTCTTCCTGGCGAGCAGCAGGCAAAATGGGTCTCGCCGGCGCCAAAACGTGAGTTTTGAGGCATCAAGGAAATGCCTATGACAATTGAATGCTGACTAGCGACCAACAAGGCGACGCAAGATCTCCAAGGACCCCAACAACACCAAATGGTCCCGCAACACCGACTCCTTCGGCCACAAGATCCTGCGCTCGCACGGCTGGGAGCCGGGCAACTTCCTCGGAGCCAAGGATGCGGCGCACGCCGAGTTCCTGACCGCCGCGAGCGCGACGCACATCCGCACCGTGCTGAAGGACGATAACCTTGGCTTGGGCGCGAAGCGGAACCAGGGCGACGAGTGCACCGGCCTCGATGCCTTCCAGCAGCTGCTCGGGCGGCTAAACGGCAAGAGCGAGGACGTGCTGGAGGCGGAGCAGAAGGCCCGCTCGGACGTCAAGATGAACCTCTACATCAACAGGAAGTTCGGCATGATACGCTTCGTCAGGGGCGGATTTCTCGTCGGAGACCAGGTGCAGGAGCTGCGAGCCAAGACCGAGGAGGCGAAGATCAAGACGGAGACCGTCGAAGCTTCTGGAGTTGGTGAAGATATTGAGAGCGTTGCTGTAAGATCAAAGAGAGACAAGAAGTCGAAGAAGCGAAAAGCGGAGCAGGACCCGAGCATCGACAGCGATAATGACGCGGAGGGTGAACGGAAGAAGTCTAGAAAGAGGAAGGCGGTTGACGCTGATGATGGTGCCGGTAGCGAGGTCTTTGGAATTAAAGAGAGGAAGAAGGATAAAAAGCGAAGAAAGGAGAAGGAAAAGGAGAAGGTAGATGATGGCTCTGCCAATGTCTCAAGTCAAGACATGGCGGCAGAAGAGGAGACGGAGGGGGCAGATTCTTCTGAGCAGAGAAAGCAAAAGAAGAGCAAGAAGAGCAAGAAGGACAAAGCCAAGAAGTCGCGGAAAGGAGATGAGGCAAGTAAGGACGCGGACCTGAACGAGGAGTTCTCCAAGAAGAAAAAGAGACGGAAAACGGCAGACGGGCAATCTGCAACGACAGACACGCAAATCCCTTCGAGCACATCAACCGGCTTGTCCACACCGACTGGTAGTGGATATTCAACTCCTATATCCGACGTACCCAGTCGACATCTGGCTAGGAAACGATTCATTGCTCAGAAGAGGCTTGCTGTAATGGATCCAGCAGCGCTCAACCAGGTTTGTCCAATGAACCTGCTTCTGTGGGTTGTCTAGACTAACAGTTTTTTCCGCAGATATTCATGATCAAAGCATAAGAACTAGCGAATTGACACATAGGGAAAGCATGTGCGATTGCGCTGTTTGCCCAGCCCTCACAATGTGATACTCTACACCTGAAAGTGCTTTCTGCTACAGAAAACCCGTCTAAGAGCATCTGAACTCTCTTTACACTTCCATGACGGTCATAACTTCAACTCGATGGTTAGAGTTCAGCCGCCCTATGGCCTGGCTTTTGCCATTGACCTTCATTCCTTGGCCTAGAAGCTTAATACCGCGGCCTTGATGAAAGTTGAAGCATGCAAGTGTTGCCATTGCATTAAGCAGAATTTAAATTCTCCATTTAAAGGAGCCATCACCCTTTTAGTCAGTGCGCGCCGCTCCTCAGACAAACGTCCTCCCATGTCGAAGAGGCCATCCGGCTCCTTGCCTCACGCAGATATCTGAGACGATAAGTTGAATAAGTTGAACGACAACAACCCCTGAACGAAGTGTCTTATATCAACTAAGACGGACATGACCTCCTCGAAGGGGCTGACTGGGAGAGAACATATTGGTTTGTCTCTGGCATTTGCTCTGCTCGATTCTATGTCCATTTGCTTCCTCAGGGTTCTGACTTCCAATCCACGCACGCTATTTCCTGCGTTGTTCGAAGTCGACGAGCTGATCTTCACGGCCTTCGCTGTCGTGTTGACCATACTGTTGACTATCTCGTTATTTGTTTCCCTTGGTGGGATACACCCCGGGCATGATGACGCCCGCTGTATCAGCGTGTTGCTAGGCCTGACAGGCTTTGTCATTTGGTCTTTGAACAACCCCAGTCACTTTAATGGGGTTGGTCAATGGTTTTTCTGGGCCTTGATCATCGCAATTGCTGGGTACATTGGCGAGAGGTTTAGCTCGAACTGCGACAGACTGATCGAATACCCACGGCATATCTGAGAGACGACTCTCCATTGAGGACGACCTACATTGTCAACGGGAAACTGAGATGAGGATCGTACGAACATGTCGGGAGGTCGAGACGGATACCCTCTTCATAGGTGCAGGCAGTACGGTTGTATGGCCCCGAAATGTGCCACGGATACGCGACGGTAGAAAGGGTGAACTGGAGTATTAGAACAGAACATCATGGACAATGCATGTCAGCCAGCTTCCTTTTCTCCTCAACTCAAAGTATCTAGCCGAACGGCAACATGTATTTGGAGCGGGCCCGTGTCGAGCGGTTTTTGTCATCATGTTCCATGTGGGCAGCCTCTCGAGTTCAAGACTATAGCCAGTTCCGGCGGTAGCCCCCTTATCGCTAAAGAGGGAACATCGCTCTAGTGAGAACATGAAGATGCTGTATTCAGAACCTCTTTAATGGGTTCAAGCCATTGGTATCCTTGTGTGCAACATCGAAACGCGTCGGGTGGGAATACGCCAGGGGGCTGGAAGCCCAGCCTATTGCCGCTATGTTGGGAGGATGCGTTGCATTTTGTCTCCTCTAGCTTACTGTAACGTAAGGTGCAGTTTTAAAGGAATGCTAACTTATGTGTTAGTTTGTTACGTTCTGGTTTCTATAAGCTGGTCTCAGGGAGTGATCCTACTTATCCTGCCAGTCAGATGTTACTGCAGCCTCACCTAGCGACTACACCCTTCTTGCCATGACATTGTCTGGTGTCGTGTACCGAGCAGTATAAGACATTGACTATGCAAACCTCAGGTTTGATTCATGGTGCTTTTTTACACGTCATGAGCTACTGTCAGGTAGCCAGTGTGGGAATAAAGGAGGCGGGTAAGAGGAAGGTGAGGGAAAAGTGAGCGAGAGGACTCACTCCTTGACAACGTATGCCGAGCTTTTCCTCTGTTTACTCACCTTGATGCCCTGCTTCACTCAAGGCGCGAGTGCACTACCTTCTGCGTCGTTGCTAAGTGCAAAACGCGTGTCAACGTCGTCAAAACAACCACCCCAACTCTCCACAGTCGGGTCGGCGAGCATCTAGTTGCTGCTTCTCTACCGATACAGACAACAACAGAGGAATCCCCCGTGGACGACAGGATCACTCGAACAGTCGTCGCACCGACGATCTCGATATTGACCTTCATATTTTCTCGCCTCTTAAGCTTTGTCTTTCGCTATCATGGACTCGACCAAGAAAGCTCCAGACAAGAAGAGTTCCTTGACCTATGCGGAAGCTGCGCGCAGAAGAGCAGCACAGGCAAATCGACGAAGCGATCCTCTCCCAGTTCTCACAGATCCTCCCACCGAGAGGTCGCCTTCCCCAGTGCCTGCTCCCATCCCCATACTGCAGGAACCACGAGCTTCGTACGCCGATGCCGTACGTCGACCAACCTCATCACTGACCCAGAATCGAAACCGGACCCAGACCAATTCCAAATCAGCAACACCAGGGGGTGAGACCAGCAAAGCACCACGCGCTCGGTACCCTCAGCCCGCGTTGCCTCTGGTGCCTCTGCCCGCTTTGCCTCTGGTGCCACTGCCTCAGATCGCTACGGCCCTCGACGATTATTTCAAGGAAACGGAGAAGATGTCTACCACGGAGAATGCAGATAAGAAAGAGGCCGCAGCTGCCACAGACGGAAAAGACGACGAAAAAAATGAACACGGCATGCGGACGGCTCTCGAATCTCTCCAGATTTCAGACAATGAGAACACTAACCTGGAGTCGACTGTCTCCGAGACTATGGTGAGCGAAGACAACAAGTCGGTTTCGCGTTCCTCCGACAAGGGCAAGGGACCCGCTACCACCACAGGCCCTCCAGGCTCAGTTCATCAAGACAAGACGATTGTCATACAGGGTAGTGAGTGCAAGGACACTGGAACCGCACTGCAGTCTGCTAACAAGCATCCTTCAGACGATGCAGCTAAGCAGCAGCAGCCGCAAGGTGTGCAAGGAGCCTCCGGGAGCCGCTCATCTTCTTCCGCGGGCGATGACCCAGAGAAACAGAAGGCGGAGGACTTCAGAGAGACCATGTTGCGCGCCCTAGATCAAGGAAACAAGCCGTAAGTGCCTCTTACCACTGTATTCTTGGAATTCACCATACCGATCACATACTGACGCTATGGAATCAGCATGTGGGAGAATCAACTCGGATGGGACGTAATGATCCGCTGCAAAGGAGCCAGCTGGCGCGTCCATCGCTCCATTATCGTTGAACAGTCACCAGAGTGGATAGCCAAGCATATCCCTCCACCGGGAGAGGTGTGTTCCCCCCATACTCCCTTAAGCAGCTCCTAGAGAACCTAAAGAACCCAACTAATATACACAAGGGTACAAAACCTACCGTCTGGGTTCTCCAGTCTCATGACAAGCATCAGCTTGGAAACGTCCTGAAGTTCATGTATTATCAAGGTCAGCCATCCTGCCTCTAGTATGTCACAAATGTAACGCGACTAACCTCTGTGTCTCTGATGCCAGAGTACGATAATGCCGAGATGGACCCCGAGAAGCCGCTGGAGGCGGCCAGCATCGTGACAAACGTGGCCATGTACATCGCGGGGATGAGCGTCCTCTGCCGGCCCATGATGGACTACGCGCTCACGTTTATCGAGGACGCCACCGACATCATCCAGGACGAGCTTCCCAAGCTGTACAAGGGCAACATCGACAGCCTCGAGGAATCGATCCGGCGCGGCCTCAAGATCATGTACGAGCAGGGCAACGAGAAGTACCTCTGGTCTCTGCGCGTCGTGATGGCGAAGCTCATGGATGTCTGCATGCTGTACCTGCTACTCAGTCCGGGCTGGCCAACGAAATACGTCGAGCACTGGCGCATGCTGATACCCTTGGTCAAGCGCGACAACGAATTCTTCAGGGAGGCGAAGATGCTTCGGCCCCTGCGTGGTAAAGAGAGAACGGACGGCCAGCAAGACGGAACGGAGGACAAGGCAGAGGGTAGCGCCTGAGAATATGAAGTCGATGAAGTCCATCTGAGCAACAGATGTTGACGATATGAAAGGATCAGATACCGGAACTCGGCGTGGAGGAAGCGGTCAGGCTTTGCAGGAATCGCTCGGCGTTCAGGTTAGGAACCAGGCCTCGTTGATACCCAGGGCAGAGGGCCCATCTTGTGTGTTTATCTTGTTGGTCTAGGAACGACCTTCCATTCCATATCCACTGCGTGTCCTCCAAGGGAGGTAAATATCAAGTAGACTTTGGCACGAACACTTAGGATTCATATTGCCTGCATTATCGCTGCAGTATGTCATCAAATGATTATTGGGGCTTGGCTCTTTTCAGCTTGAAGCCTCCTCAGCCGCAGGCTGGTGGATGTGGTGCAAGGGACGCATGGGAGGATGGAGTTTGGGGGCCGAATCCGCGCGTCTGCCGAGCTATAAAGATGCAGAGGCGTCCAGCATCGTGCCACCAGAGATAGAGAGCACATTGGTGATGCTATCCCAGGAATATTGTAGTTGTCTCGCTCCAAGTTTGTTCCTGGAAAGACGGGACTTGACAGAGTTGGCCAATCGGCGTCATGGCCACGCTAAACCCCGAGCCGCCCCGGCGGTCTGACTCCAATTCCCAGCACGTTGACGCTGGGGAGCCGGAGCCGAACGCCGAACAACGCCGTACAAGGCGGCGACGGCAGAGTGCTCGCATCTTCGAGGAGCCCGAGCCCATTGGAAACCGCGTAAGTTTGCGTTCGGCCGTCGTAGTCCAGACTGCTTCCCTGACGCTTTCATCGTAGGAAAGGCAGGACAGCTACCGCGCCGCACCAGACCGCCAGAACTCCTTCGGGCCATCTTTCCCGCCAGCGACGGCGACAGGGGGTTATGGGTCCCGGGACTATCCGTCCGGCCATGGAAATAGTTCCCCTTTCCGACCCCGTTACGGGGCTGTTCCGCCGCCAGACCCGGCCTATTATACCCCGAGTCCTTCGGGGCCGTACGACTTCCCCAGTAGTGCAGCCTATGGCCCTCGCCGCCGGACGACCTGGGAAGAGGACCGCGAGCGCGAACGCGAACAGCGCCGACGCCGCGAGGACTATCTATTCTATCTTGCTGTATCGGAAGCCGAGAGGAGGAGCCGGCGCCAGCGCTCCCCTTCACCGCGGCGCTCTCGCCGCCGCCGCTCCGTATCTCCCTCTCCTCCCCCCATCAGGCGAAGGAGGCGCAACGTGAGGGACTACGACGATGATTATGTCTCCTACGACAGCAGCACGTCGTCGTTCGATGAGGGCACTTACCGCTATGAGTCGGACGACGACGACTTCAACGCGACGCGCTTCGAGTTCAAGCCGTCGCGTGTGTCGCGATCCGCGTCCGCTGAGAGCGGGGACTACTTGGACGACGGCCACTCCCCTAAGCCTGCAGCCGGTGCGGGGGAAGATCCAAGGGTCCTGAGGGTCTACCAGTCGCAATACACGGGAGACGCGTTCTTGGAGGGGACGCATACTCTCAAGCTTACGGGGTTGCGCCACGGGCCGGGGAACGTCTCTGAACCGTCTACATTGACCCCGAATCATAGCCAAGGAGAGAAGAAGGAACCTTTGTTTCGGTGGCTGTAGGTCAAGTGGTTTTACCATAAGCCTCCTTTTGTAGATGTCTCAGCGCTGATGGTAGTAGTCATATTCCCCAGCAGATGATGAGCTTCGACAAGCTTTCGGTAGGCCGCCTCTTATCACCTGTTTCAACATGTCGCTGACGAGACAGAACGACGTCACCAGCATCACCTGGCTCTCGCAGTCAGAGCGCAACGGCCTCACTAAGCTCCTCGCCGAGGTGAAGAAGAACTGCATCAAGACCAAGCAGACCTACAAGGGGAGCCACGTCAAGTACATGGAGCCGCGCTTTATTCAAGTCTCCATGAAGCCGGACGCGTCTGCGTCATCATCATCCGCTCAGAAGGGGTCACGCTCCGTCTCCTGGCTGAGCATACCCTACTTCACTTTCGAGAAGTATTCGGGCTTGCTGTCCGCGGCGAACCCGACGAGCTTCCCGCCATTGACGCTCCTCCAGGCGCAGTACTCACGCACCGCGCCGCAGAGGGACTCGGAGCAGGTAGTCTGCCAGTTGCCAAACGCTGACGCGGGCAGCTGCTTCCACATCGCGCAGCTATGGTGCATTGTCGTCGATACCAGTATGTATCTGCGGTTACCTTGACTCTATGCTTATATTTTGGCATTCTGGGTAAAGCTGACCACGTTCGCCGTCCAGGTCTTCTTGTCACTTGCGGAACGATGTCGGCAAAGTCTCTTAAGGGCGAAGCCATCATCATCGCGTCACCAGAACCGCCGCTTAGCAACGATGAAGGTGGTGCTGGTCTGGGGAGGATATACGTGTCGTACAGCGAGGCCGTGTTATGGTCCTTCCCTCTCAATGAGTGCAAGACTTGGCTAGTAGGTGAACGAGGATACTCGTAAAATAGATGGCTGGACTAATGCACAAGCGAAACAGGAGTTCCATTCACACTTCTACGACTTCTGGCCTGAGCCAATCCAGTTCTCCCATCGTGACAAGACACTGTCCGGGGATGACTGGAATAAGATCTACAACCTGGTCAAACATTCAAGCTACAAGGTCATACTTGCCCTCAAAGTTGTGTTAGTATCCACTTGATCTCTCGCATAGGTATCTGGACTTTGTTGCTCACAATGCAGATCTCGTCCGCACCCTCCTCAAAGGGGTATTTTGAAGTCAATTGAAGCGGAAAACCCTAGAGCGTCCGAGGAACCAGATGAACTTGAGGATACACGCCAGTCTCGTTCAGAAAATCGTCCATCGAGAGCGAGGAGAGAGCGCCATTCAACCTCACATACAAGGCAGGACGAGGAATTCCACGTCTTCAGCTGGCTTGATGCGGGCATCGACTCCGCGACGGAGAATCGCCGGGTTCTCTTCCGCACATTGAAAGACGTCGAGAACTATCTGTTGTTAGAGACTAAAACGTCAGACAATACAGCGTACCGAAACTGTCCAGAAGAGGACCGCGGGTCTCTCTTTGACTACCTGCGTGAAGAAGGACTAAGAGTTGGGGAGGAGTCCACTGACCAGAAGAGAAAGCAGAAGTATGAACAGAGGGTCGACATACTGAATGCGGCGGATGCAGTATTTCGGTTCTTCCTTCCCGTGGGAGTCGACGTCCCAACAGCAACGAGATACTGGGGTGCCGTCAGAATCTTAATACAGGTATGTGCATCGTCGCATCTAGCTCAGGTGTATGCTACTCGGGGTCGCTCCCAAAGTGCCGGCTTTTGCTGCACATCTTTCCATAGAAAACCTGACGATCCATACACGTAAGCCTGGATGTTGACTCTAACGTAGATGCCGTCTCGTGAGAGGGACGAAGAGGGGGACGAAGACGAAGACGAAGACGACGACGAGAGGCCTGAGGATGTCAACGCAGCAGCAGCAAGGGCACACGTACCAAGCGCTAGGTGGAGGCTGAGAGATATCGCCAAGACATGCCAGCACGTCCAGAACCTGATGTCCCACGTCCAGCCCAGCGACCGGGCCAAGATCGTGATCCCGGATCAACTAGTCACTGCCTGGATCCACACGCTCATGGGTGTCATCTACGCGACACAGGACTCCCAGGTCTGGGAGGACCATCTTGGGGAGTCAAGCAGTGGTATTCTCAATGGGCTGGATGATATTACCAGCAGCCTGCCCGGGCATGGCGACTTGCTCAAACAGGCCGTGATTCTGCCGTTAGAGATCGTTTCTGTAGTGAGTTTCAAGCTCCTCCAGGATGCGACCAACGGCTCCCCGAGCATTAGCGAGACATATTCCGAGTATCTCGAAGCACTTGTAAGCAATACCCTCTACCACAATAGGCTCGGGACGTGTTGATGTCACGGGACTAACAGTCGCATACAGGGAGCCGAAATCACTACTAAACCGTCAGACCGGTCGACCCAGCACAGAATCAGTCTTCTCAAGCAGGAGTTAGCAGTGATCAGGAAGACCGTCGCGGCGCAGAACAGCATCTTTGCCGCCATCATCACGTCGACATGGAGGGCTCAAGTAGGCTCCGGAAAAGAAGCCGCAGGAAACCTCGGTTATAATCGTTCTAGGGTTAGGTCTTATAGGCCCGATCATACCCGTGAAGTCAGCAAGAGCTTCATCCCCGTAGGGATCAAAGACACCTACGTGTCTCGCCTCCCCGAGGAGTCGGCTAGCCGCCGCCGGCCTGACTACGAATACGATGAGGAACGCTACTACAGCCGCGATCGGTCCAAAGCCGAGCACTATTACCAGAGTCTCGGGGTCGACAGCTCAGTGCTAGATCCGGAGGAGTTTTACAAGCTGTCGCCGACGCACCCGGGTGGCTTCAGGGACCTGCTGGCCGCGGAGTGCGTGTCGTTCCTCGAGAGGCGGCTACGGGACTTTGACGAGTACGACGACCACGCCGCGGCCCTGGAGGAGACGGTAAGATCATTGCAGCTGTTTCACTTCTTAGACGGGTTTTGGAGACTAACTTCTCCCTCCTCGGTGCAGAACGCCAACAAGCTTGACACAACCAAGGACCGCCAGGAGATGGCCATCTATGCCTTCACCATCGTGACCATCATCTTCCTGCCCCTCAGCGCCGTCGCGGGCATCTTCGGCATGAACACGGCCGACGTCCGCGATATGGACCTCAACCAGTGGGCCTACTGGGCCGCCGCCGTGCCCGTCACCGTCGTCGTCATCCTTCTGGGCCTCTGGTGGATGGGCGAGCTGGGCAACGCCGTCTCCTGGATCCTGAGGAGACCGCCCAGGAGCGGCGGCGGCGGCGTTGGGCGAAGCGGCGCGTACGCCATCATTCCGCCGTGGGACAGCAGTCCGCCGTACGCTGGTAGGCCGCCGCTGCCGCCTGGCTACTGGCCGGATACGGTGCAGCTTGTCCGTCCGGGCTCGCCAGTTTTGCGGTCCCGGTCGAGGAGCCGATCAGCAGTGCAGTCTGCACGACGGGGTTTGGCAGCACTGGGTATAGGCCCTTAGATTTCAGATGCGGTACAGCGTGTGCAACCCTCCCACGTAGGCCGTAACATATCCCCCGCGCGGGCTTCTAGGTCAATGTGCCCGCCATGGTGTACCGTCCAAAGGAAGGGAAGGATCCCCCCGGTCGGATTGTTCCTCAGCGGGTGGTCAGGCCGCGTTGGTTGTTTTGGAGATGTAGATATAGACCAGACGGACCGTATATAGCGCGGGAAACGGTTCAGACAGGACAGTCGCGACGGAATAGGCAGGAAAGAATACGATCAGTTACAACATTATCTGCCCATGTGTCGAGCCAAGCTGGAGGATATGAGAATACAGCTGCCTTGGCCGCCCTAGTTACACGGGAGTACGCCTGGTAATTGGTGTTCGCCAGGGAGCAAGGGAGAGGCAGAGAGGAAAGCTTTGGGTTGTGGCGTTCGTGCATGCAGCAGCAGCGATGTCTGTCTCGTGGAACCGGATATCCCTCCGGGGAACTCTTACAAGGATTTCCTCGCAAACCCTCAGTGTCCGGATTCGTAGTGGAGGCGGCCGCCTGGAACTGCTACACATCTATCGGCAGTTTCTCATGTCGGACCGTCTCAGTGCTACGGATCAAGCAATCCAGAGCCCCTGTCGTGGTGCTACAGGCCAGTACCAGTCGCTCAAGGCCATCTGCCAGTGTGACAATTGTCAGCCAATTTCGCTGACTGCACGCCTGCCACTGCCCTCCATCACGGACGTGTGAAAAGGGGCCCTGAGAGGTGTTCCGTAACACGGGCGGTACAACACCGTCAGTAGCATCTGTGCTTCTCAGCTGGGTGTGATGTGAATCTTGCGCGGAAACAGCCAGGGCCATATGCCCTTCGGACGCAGAGCCTGCGGGGAACTGTCAAATACTCCTGCCAAGACTGCTACTAGACGAGTCAGGGACTCGTTGGCCGGTCTCTCGATAGCTGCGGAAGTGGTCCGCACGCAGCGAGGACGGAGTTTATAAGGATACTATCGTGAAACGGAAGCTAGGTGGATTTCCCATTTTGATGGTCCTCCGCCTGAATTCGTTCCCTTCTCCTTTCTGTTCTCCGTTCACTCGGTCTTCTTTTGGCGGTACGGACTTCCGACTTTTGTTGATGGCACACCGACTGCTCCTTGGTCCAAGAACACGGACGCGGACGCAGGCTCAACTTCATAAGCAGGGCGCACCTAGCTGTATGCGTGCTCTTCAGTGCCATGCACCTTCCGGCGTTCAACAGTTCTTGGGAAGCACCAACAGATGCAGCCACCCAACCACTGACGCCGTTACTTGGCGATCCTTGACAGCCCTACTTTCCTGTGTCACATCTGTGAAAACGGAATTTCTCATCGAACCTCGAGTGAAAACCCCTTCGATCCTCCAAAACTTTCGTCGAGCAACCCTCTGGGAAGGAGAAGCCACTGAGTCTGAAAGCCTCAAGACGTAGGTCCCAGATGCTCGGAGCTCAAGGACAAAGCAAGCATCCCAGGCTGAACGATGGCCGGTCCTCCCGATCCGTGAAACAGTAAGAACAACTGTCTTGCATTGCGAAGAGGATGCAAGACGTACAGGCTAGCCACGAGCCTAGCAGGCGAAGCAGACGTGGCCACGATGACATCTCCGTAACATGTTGGCGGTGATTGGCCACAGACCTCGCGAATCTTTGCAGCAATGGGCCATGTGAGTTACTTCTGGCAGATCTGCCTACACCCTCCTGAGGAGGAGGCGCATCCGCTCATTGGGCCGCCGCGGTAGCTCGCTGCACTTGTCTAGCGGGCGGCTTGAAAGAAAAGTAACATTTTGACACCGCCAACCTTAGCTGCAGGGAAGTGGCTTGCCCCTAGGGTAAGACGGCAGCTTTATCTCGGGCACCACTAGGTCCTCCTTGGGCTGCCCAGCCTTTGTCGTCTCCCGGCCTCGGATCGAGTCCCGCTGGTCCTGCTCCGGCCAAGACAAGGTCAGCCGCTGGCGTTCCTTGTCGACGCCCGGCGCTGGCACGCTAAAACGCAGCAAGCTGCAGGACGGCCTTGACTAGCGCAAGTTGGGACACGACTTCGGTTCTGCATGAAGGATGAGACAGGTGGGATGGGCGCTGTGGGTGCAGCCCTCATGATGATGATACCTACCTAGATGGTAAAGAAGGGGGTTGAGTTGTGCACCTGATCGACTAGGGCCCTTCATACCAAAACGCGGGGAAGAGTTAACTAGGGGCCATCGATGTGTCTAGAACGCCCTAGTTCTCAGGAGCCAAGGGAACTTTGGGCAACACGTTCAGACGGCTGGAGGTGAAGCTTAACTACGCGGTATCGTTCGTGACCTTTCCCTCGCATGGCCCCGGTAGATACGAAGTTGAGACGAGTCGCGGTTCTGCTACGCCAAGTCTGCAATTTTAAGGCACAGAGTCACATGCCGTTTCCTGTGCTAGGGGAAGGTGGTGGGACGGATGGAAGCCGGCGTCACGGATTACGCAGTTTCTGGACGTGCCCTACTGTGCCCGGGAGTGGTGGTTGCTGTCCGACATGCAAGCATCCTATTAGCGTGCATCAGCCGCTGGCTCCTCTCGATCTCGATGATAAGGATTGTCCGTCTAGAAGCCAAAAGAAATTGGAGTCCTTTAACGAGCTGCTGCGTCTGGCCTATCACCTCGAGGGATGGGCGGTTGAGAGATGCAGGAGGTCGAGGGAGCAAGGAGTGGTTTATATTGAGGTACTTGGGTACATATCAGGGCTCCGAGTCAGCCTGTTACCCCGCAAAATGATTCGATTGGATTTGTGACGTCGGCTGGTGGGGGCCATTAGCGCCGCGGAATCGTGCGTCTGGTTCGTCAGGCGGCCCAGCGATACGGAGTACGGAGGTACAAGTGATTATCCAGAGAGGGAGACCCCTGTTGATGTCACCCACTCGATGCACCTCCCATGCGCCCTCCAGAGCATCCTATTGGATGGGCTCGATGGCTCGTCACCCCCTGCCATCCATCTCTCCCATCTTTCTCTCTCGTCTCTCTCGCTTTCTCAGCAACTGCACGTACCTGCCGTGGCCTCCGCAAGAGTGACTCAGAAGTGTGTTTGGGATCCAGAATGAAGAAAGCGAAGTAACTCCGGGATGGCGCCTGGTTAAAATGCCAACTGAGACCAAAGGAAGAAGTGTCGATCCATCAATGCTCACCAGATTCTCCTGTGCCTTCTTGCCTTCCTCTAGAGTAGGTACCTGCACTAAACAACAGGAACGTCAATCGTTCTTTCCCCTTACGCTATCACCCTGCTGTACGGATTAGGCAGTGGCGAGCCTTCGATATCTTGCGCTTATCCCCCCCTTTCTGTTGACTCAACCCCGTTCGTCTCTTCCTTCGTCACCACCGGCGGCTCTAGTTACTTCGTCACTTCGTCACTCACCTCAGCCTTTCTCACTTCACCCTCACTGCCTATCTCGGTTTAGTGCTCTCGGCTAGCCGACCGCGGAAGATCGGTAAATTCCCTTGGCACTAGCCTAGAGTGGATCTCGCAGCCGCGTTCTTGATCAGCCCGTCTTTGTCTTCCCCGCAATTACGCTCTCTCTCCTGGGCGGGCTGGACTCTCCGCCGACCACCTCTTTTGCCCTCTCGAGTTACCTACCCAACTACCCTAAGGTCCACCGCGCTGATAAGCATCTTCGCCAAACTTAAAAACAGACGCCGGCTCTGTCTCCAGCTCTAGTTGATATCTGCGCGTCGACTTACTCGTCACCGGGGCTCGACCATCAATCAACCTGCGGCACGCACCTCGACCAACAAACAGCTGAAGCGGACCGACCGGTGGCCTACCTACGTCCGAGTAGGGGGGAAGACGTCGATCGGTCATCGTCATTCCTGTCATCCACCACCGCAACAACGTTGTTGCCCGTGTCGGACTGCTGCATTTCCCCCCCTCAGCAAAAAGGAGGGAAAGAAACGCTGTTCCAACTGCTGCTGCCGCACCTTGATCCGCCCTAAAGTTATTTAAGCTCTTGCCTGCCGATATATCAGCTCATCATCCCACCACCAGCCCATCTCTTAAGGACCTCGTCACCGTCCACGTTTCACACCCAAGCCATCCCGCTCCCGGCGTCGTGCAGACCTCGAACCATTCCACCCGAAAACATCCCATTCACGTTCGGCACCCAAAATCCACCGCTTTTTGCATTTGCCTATAAGAAACACCTCGAATTCCGTCGAATTCGACCACCTGCTTCCACTATGTCTGACGACAACAACAACTCCAATCCTCCCGCCGCCGATATGTCGCGCAATCGCCGCGGTTCCGTCACCTCTGCTGCCTTTACCAACCTCTTTCAGAGGAGCAACTCCACCTCCACGGGAACGGGAGTCTTCCCCGGTGCAATTACCACCGCCGCTATGAACGATCAACGACGTCGGCTCTCCATCTCTACACTTGGACTCTCCGGCACGTCTCCCACCAACACGGCTTTTGCCATGAGGCGGGGTAGCCTCTCCACGAACACGTCGGAATCGTACGATGAGAGTGCCGTCGACGAGGAAGAGGCTCCACCTAGCGCTAGAACCGCTCCGACCACGCCCTTTGCCCGTCGTACGAGCCTCGGTGCCGCGGCTATGCGTCGCCCTGGTGCTAACAGTCCTGGCTCAGGCAATGGTAGGCCCACCGCCCAAGCAACTGGAACACCTCCTCTCCAACGTCGCGGCACAGTCGCGACGCCCCCGACCCCGCCCAATAGTGCTACTCCATCATCGTCCACGTCTTGGAAGTTCACTTCTCAGGCAAGCAACAGATACCGTCCCAGAGCTGCTTCTGACATGTTCTCTGCTGCTCGTCCAGACCAAGGCTTCAACTGGTCAGAGCAGCTTAGGTCCCGCGCCGAGAGCACTGTAGCTGGTGCTTCTCGGCCATCCTTCCCCTTTGGCTTGAGTAGCTCACCTCCTCGCCGTGGAGCGTCGCCTCCACAGCATAGCTCTCAACACGACCGTGCCAAGTCCGTCTCCGACATGCCCGTGCCACCCGCACAGGCCCCGAAGCCACGGTCTTCGCCGCGTGATACCCGGCCGAAGCCCGATCCCTTCCAGGAGAGAATCCTGAAGGGGGATTTCTACATGGATTGAGTGGTGGAACATACAAGCCAGTGCCGGACTAGACATGTCCAGTCACGAGATGATGCTTCCATTGAGCCGCGCCATGGCTACCTCGGCTCTCCCCCCATATCCTCTTCCTCAAACATCCGGGACGGAACCATGTCGGAAATACCACATATCGTCGATTGTCACAGAAGTTTTCATGGGCAACTGCCAATCGCACTTTTGCTCTCGCTTAGGAAGATTCGCATCGCTTTCTTGGCGTTGGAGGCGGAACGGACTCCCGGAGGAAAGGGATTGCTGTTTCTACCGAGACTATCTCGAGATGTTTTCTTTCACTCCAAGCACCGTCAGAGACGGCAGAAACACCGGCGTTCCCCCTTGCTGTTTTCTACTGCCGAGTGACGGCGAGGCACCTGTACCTGAACAAAATTGGCAATGGTCACGAGTGAACTGGTCCGGCCACGGAAAATTGCGCGGCGTTCGATGTCTTCATCGGATTGGGCGGATGGGGAGAGCATCATGTCAGGGATGAGAGATTGTACGATTAAAGGGGATGTCACGGTCTTTACTGCTGGTTGAAGCGCCAAGGCTCTGCTTCCTTGGAGAGGGACAGGACTTACTGCAGTGGCTGCTATGGGAATTTGGGCCATGGAGCTTCATGTATCTCGTGAGATCGAGTCTCCGGGAAATCAACATGAGCTGCTGAACAGCTGCGCTGTATTATGACTTGGGACCCCTAATGAACATGCCATGAAGGTGCAACCTGCTTGATGTGTATAACTGACAGTGGCCCTCCTTGCGTAGCATACCCAATTTGGGAAAAAGGTGGTTCGGCAGGCGTACACACATACAGCTGAGATGCACGGAACGGTGTAGTATCAGGACTCTCGGCAGTCCTCTCTTCAGCAGCAAGGCTTCAGCATTCTTGAAAGACCAGCTACTAGCAAAGAAGCATATGGTATCTACCTGTACATCCTCCTCGTACTCCCAAGTGATAACGAACAGCAAAGGAACCCGTGCTCGTCTCACTGCCGAATCGGCCGTGGCCAGGCATACGAGACGATATTTGACTCCGCCTCTTTTACTCGAGTGAGCAGATACGTACAGAAGTCTGTCCTTGTTCAATGTCGCAGAGACAGAAGCAAAGATTCCAGCCGATAATGGTAACAGAGGGTAAGAGGGGAAAGCCATCTTATGCTCCGGTATATGACAGACAAACAGCCACCACCCCATAGCGGAGATGCCAAGACAGAAGAAACACAGAAAAAGAGAAAAGGAAAACATCGAACCCATCCGTCGTGACACGTAGCAACTCCAAGACATAAGCAACGAAAGCCGCATCACTCCGGTCCTCGGGGCTCTCAAAACTGGAACATGTTCGCCCCGGACATGCCGTCCATAAACCACGGCTCCATCATGACGTACCGCATGCCGTTCTCGTAGCCCTCGACGGGCGCCGTGCCCTCCGTCAGCCCCGCCAGCGTCAGGTCCATCGCCTGCGCCAGCCCGGCCCCGTCCATCAGCGACGGGTAGTCCAGGTCCGCGTTGAACGAGTTGTTGAGCCACGGCAGCGGGTTGCCCTGCAGGACCGCCGTCCCCGGGTGGGGGCCGGCCGGCCGGCCACCCGCGGCGTCCGCCCCGGCGACGCCTGCGCCCGGCGCGGAGGACGCGGCAGAGTTGTCCCCAGTCGAGTCGTACATGAAAGGCTGCCCGTAGTAGAAGTTGGGGGCCATGCCGCCAGGCATGGGGGGGCCAGGGGTCCGGTTGGCGCCGCCGCCTGGCCCGGGCGTGGAGGCGGCGTGGTCATTGGTGGCGACCTCGGAGAGGAGCTGGAGCGGCGTGTTGGCGGTGCCGGAGTACTCCTGCGGCACCGGCGTCGCCCTAACGGTGCCTTCCGAGCCCGGTGTGGGTCCGCTTCCGGCGCCAGCTTTGTCGCCGCTGCCGGGAGCGCTCCCTGGCCGTGGCGGCTGGAACGGAGTCCCCGCCTCCTCGGTCGCGGGACTAGGCCCGCCGGACGCGGCGGTGGCCGCGGTGATTTCCTTGCCCTGCTTCTGGAACCACGAGCGGATCATAACGAGGACGACGAGGAACTTGGCGGCGGGGCGGCACTTGTCATCGGCGGCGGTGGCGCGGAACTTGTCAAGCAGGGCGTCGAGGTGCTGCTCGACCTTCATGTGGTCCTTGTTGATGACCTTGCCGAGCTCGGAATCGGGGCTCGAGGCAGCGAAGTACATCTTGATGAGCACGACGGTGGCGTACGCGACGCGCACGAAGTTGAAGACGGGCAGACAGCGGATGCTGGCCACGTCCATGGCTAGGAAGGTCTCGAAGATGCCGTCGATGGCCGTCAGGCAGGCCGACAGCGCGTTGATATGCGCCGGCGTCAGTGCCGCGTCGTTGATGAGAGTCTGTGCGAGCGAGTCGGCGCTGAAGGGCGGCTTGAAATCCTCGTGGCCGTCAGTGTGTAGCGCGATCTCGTGCATGTAGAGGTTCATGACGTAAAAGCTGAGCTTCAGAGATGCTGCCGACATTATTAGCCCAACTGTGTGTGCGATACCTACCCGTGTATGGAAAGTGTGACTTACGATGGAGCATCTCCTTTGGAACAGACGCCTGGTATCTATCCAGATCCCGCTCAAATCCCCGCAGGGCATACTGTGTCCTCGCATCCGCGATATTGACCACCGCGCTGGGGTCATCCATCGCAAACTGAACACCAATCTCCTCGGCCAAGCGATGCGTCCAGATCAGATGACACAGATACTTGTCCGACGGCGCAGCCTCGGGCGAAGTCTCCAGGACATCCATGCATTCGGTCATGAACGGCGTCCACCGGACAAGGTTGGGCCGATGCAGCGCCATGGCCGTATTAGACGTGAGAAAATAACACGTCAGCCACGCGCGCCTCGCTTCGATGCTCGTAGGGTCCGGGGGAGGGTGCTTCCTGAACGGATGGTCTCTCCACGTGTAAGGAATGTGCCTCTTATTCTTCCCGGGCTTCTTCTTTCCAAGACCGATATCCAGCGCCATGACAGCCGCCATGTGCACCAGCTGATAAAACTTGAGCTCCTCGAAATGCTCCGGCGGCCAGTACCAGATAACCGCGACCTGTATCGCCTGCACCAGCTCGAGGCTCTTCTCGCCGACCACGATGACCTTGTCCGCGATGGTCTGCATCAGCTCCTTGACCATGACGCGCTGCACGTTAGGTGTCTCTGAGGACGCCGCCGACATGATCGACAGGAACAGCGTCGGCTTGGACTTGCGCAGTTCTGCGACCGAGTAGCCCTCGGGGAGAATCACGCCGGGAAGCTGCGGCGACATGAAATCGACGTATCGCGTCCACAGCTCCGCCGCCCGCTCCATCGTGATTATTCCCCTGTCCACAACGTCCGAGTACTCGTGACTCCTGCTGCTCTCCTGCGCCAGCGCCGTTGTCTGCGGCGCTAGCGACTGCGTCCCGGATGACGCCGGCGTCTTCTCCTGTGCGGCGTCCTCGGCCTGGTTCCTACCCTCGGTATACTTCCTCTTCTGCCCCGCCAGTACCATCGGCGGCGGGAACACCGCCCGGGTGTCCTCAGGGGAATATGGGCTCTGGCTCTGGCCCTGCTGCCTGCGCACCTGCGCCTCCTGGCGCGGCGTGAACCCACCCTGCGCCGCCATCGGGACCGCAGGCACGCCCCATTCGCGCCTCGCCTGTTCCGGCACCACCGTCGTCGGCGAACCGTACAGCCCGTGGCCCGTCTCCTCCCTGCCCGGCAGCATCCCCCCCGCGCCGGCCCCGGCCCCGCCTCCAATCCCGCCGCCACCGCCCCTCGTGGCGCTCAGCGTCGCCGTGAGTGCGTCGATCTTCTTCTCCAGCTCCGCGACGCGGCTGTCCGTCTTCTTTTGGCGCTTGCGCGTCGGCTGCGTGACGACGCAGCTGCGGCCCGCCTTGGCGCACCGCCGGCACGCGCCCTCCGGGTTCGCGGGGTCGGGCTCGCACCGCACCTTCAGCCCGCGGCAGGCCTCGCACGCGCGGGGCTTCTTGGGGTCGACGGAGCCCGGGGCGTCGCCGCCGCCGTGCAGGTCATCGTGCGCGAACGAGGGGGAGGTCGCCGACGGCGGCGACTCGCCGGAAGCAGCTCCGCTGGAGGCGGCGTGGTGGTGGATCCCGGTCGCGATGGCCGGCGTCGCGGCGCTGGCGCTGGCGGGGGTGGATGGGGAGAACGAAGTCGAGCCCGTGTAGGACGGGCCTGTGGGAGCTTGTTGCTGAGATGCAGCTGCCGTCGTGGATGTGCCGCTCGATTGGCCCTGGGCGGAGGTTGCGCTCCGGCCAGTGGAGGTTGGATCCCCCGCTGGCCGGAGCCGCGGGTCGAGGGCGTCCATGACTCCCGATTCAGCCTCTCCGGCGTCTGTGTCTTTGTTAGTGCTGTATTAAGCACTGGATAAAAGGGGCCTGGTTGTCGGCGTTCGTGAGCCCCGACGATGATGATGACGGGAGACGGGACGTTGAGGCGGCGTGATTGTGACCGACCTGCCGATTTTATGGGGGAACGGAGGGTCGGAGTCGACAGTGCTTTTCCTTGACTTACTGTGTCGCCATATCGCGGGAGACAGACATGCCAACATCCATTGTGCAGAGAACAATATGAGATTTTTCAATTTGAGCATAAAATGAGGCAATCATCCAGGCAAAGTGTAATTAAAGCACGAATTCCAAGTTATGAGTCGCAATTGCTTTCCTATTCCAACAGGCCAATACATAATATGTGAAAACGCCTTGTACAGCGAGCTCAGGCACCATGTGTGAGATACACCGTGCCTGTTTCGCCAAGGACCGACCATTCCGACGACGCGGAAATGCTTAGTCAGTGAATGCTCTTCGGGAAACCAGTGGTTCACAACTTGCACAACTTCACTCCAGATGGGTCGGGGAAACATCACTTTCAAATTCCGGGCCGCGATTTGAAGGTTATTCAGGTGAGGAACTGAATACGGAGGTTAGGCTTGGAGACCTTGTAGCTCCGTGCTCTACTTTACCCCACGGCGCTTGTCGAAGACATGTCAGTCATGGGGGAGTTCTTGTAAGTTGCTCGTATTGTAGCCTATGTCATCCAATCCAACCTTGTCTCGTCTCTTCTCATACAATATCCTGAGTTCTCATGCCTCCATTAGGGGCCTCTCGTCCTGGTCCTAATCCCGCATCCCGTCGTCCCATCTTCTTTTCGTATCCAGCAATCTGGGTAGGTTCGTCGAGAATAAAATACAGAAGATACAAGAGACAGGGAGATGGATGGTCGAAGCCACACATTGGAAAGACAAAACATGCAAGAAATGTGCCATTGTCCCCCCACGATTCGGAGAGGGCATAGCAAAACACCCCAGAACGCCATGCTTTGGTGCTAAGCGCAGCACAATAGCTACGCCACCGGGACGGGGAGATGTCCAGCCAGCAATGGATCCCTTCAAATTTTGTTGATTCGGAGGGTAGCACGTTGGACATCCGATCGAGTCGACGATTTTCTTGCAAATGAAGATTTGCATGGGAAGGTGGGTAATGTACAAGCGTTCCCTGTTCTGGATTGTGCCACCTATTCTCCAAGTCATCGTCACGCACTTTCTCCTCGGCCGTAGAGAAGTATGCTTTCGGTTCCGGTAGACTTGAGATGGATGTGAATCCAAGTCTCTCCGCAAAGACACCGCTCTCTGATGTCGCCGAGGTTGATCATGATTAGCCAATAGGGTTGGGATAGACGCTAGGCGCCGGTCCGTAGTCGTCGTGTGTATCCATGTAAAGATCTGGGATATATCCTTCCAAAATGTCGTAGATATTTCGCGAACACCGAGTGCTGTAATATTTCAGGCGAACGTCATGGCAGGGAAAAGAGTGCAGGAGCAGAAAAAAATGGTATCTCCAAAATAAAACAAGCCGCCAGATGGCTAACGAATGCAAGTAGCTGAATGTGCAAAAAAAAGAAAGGATTCGGCGCAGCCCCCAAGTAAAGGTCTGCGGAAATGCTCGTGAAAGGTGACAACGTCCATTTAGAAATGCGTTTCTTCACGGAGACGGCTCCGCGACCCTTGCGGGTTAAGAGTCAAGCCTCCACCCATGAAGATGGCACTCTCGCGACGATTAGCTTTCGTGCCGTATGCCTGATCATAACCGGAAGGAGCAAGACCTCCAGACTCATAGAGAGGACGGTCGTATCCAGGGTTGCCCCGACCTGAGGGCGGTGTCTGCAGTTGCGTCGGATCAAACCCCTGGGGCACTACAAAACCGCTCTCATAGGCGGGCCGCGCCGAGACTTGTGAGTTGACACTCTGCTGTGCGAGATACTGCGGCTCATATGTTATCGGACGAGCTGCAGGCGGCGGAGTTGGCGTGCCTCTCATCTGCTGGAGATTCTGAAGTGGGTTGAGCCCGGCAGGGGGTGGCGTGGGGCTGCTACGCTGACCCTCCTGGAGAGCCTCCATCAAGCGTTGGCGATGCGGAGATTCACGGTTGCCGGACGTTGCCGGACGCGGGAATGGATCAACAGACGGCCGGGACTCTTCCTCGGTGATAGGGGATGGCAGTTCATACTCCTCCGGCTCGATACCGAATATTCCCTCGTAGTTCTGTAGGAACATGGCGAAGACCGGCGCTGGGATATTGAGAGTCGGAGAAAAGACAATTCCGACATTGCGAACTGTCATCTTGTTCATATCGGCGTTGTTGATGATCTTGATCAAGAACGCTATGAGGTACTTCAGAAGCGTTGCATTGGCCTGAGGAAGCCTCTGAACGAGCTCACTGAGCGCAGCAATCTTCTCCCTCTGGTTAGACAGCTCCGTTACAGAGAGAAACTCGAGATGGAGGTCCCTAGTCAGGATCGTAGTTGGCAGCTCCCGTAGGTACAACTTCAGAAGAGAAGCGACTGCGTGGATGTCGTGATACTGCGTATCTGCCAGGAGGTCGATATCACTCTGATTGTTGAATCTCTCACGCAGTTGCTTAATCACCACGTTAGAACCGCTCAGCCGGAAGATGCCCTCTTCCAGTATCGCGTTCTTCGCATCGAGATATTGAATGCACCGATAGACGACTGCTGGAAGAGGCACGCTGACGTCGGTGGGAGAATTGTATCTCACGGCCTCTGCCAGCGGAGCTCCGAACACTTGGCGGACAGGGCCGGAATAGACGACATTGCCACCACTGGATCCGCTGCTCTCGCCGAACAGTGAATCCCCTCCGTCACTCGACGTCCTCGTTTTAGTGCCGAAACCGAAGAAGCTGCGCTTCCTAGCCTTCTTCTCGTCGGCATTGGGAGGAGCTAGACCGCCGATCTTGTTTCCCCAGGACGCAGAGTCAGATATCACCTGAGGGTCCCGTGGGGCAGAGATGGTATAGGATGGTTGTGGGTCGTGATCTCCTCCAGCAGTTCTTGGTCTCCCTGGAGCACCTTGTGGAGCATCTCCTTGCTTAGTAGTGTCATAGCTGACACTGATCAAGGTGTCTGAGCTGTCCTTCTGTTGATGCTGCTGCGGCCTGGCTGAGGACTGCGCCTTCTTTTTACTAGAATTTGACCCATTGCCACGCTCGTTTCCAGAGCCATGTCGGTCATGGGCTTTGCTGTCCCTGGGATCTTCGTCGTCTGGATCACGGTAGTCAATCCAGCGCAGCAACGTATCGACCCACTGATCACGCTCCCTATCGCTCTCTGCACAGAGCACGTGTTTAACAAGGGCGGATGAGTCCTTCTTTTTGGGCTCCAAGATCAAGAAAGCATGCCGATACTGGTTATCGGCCTCCTCCGTAACGTTCTGGCCACGCGAAGGCGACTGGCTCTCATTCTGGTGAGACTGCTTGCCGATCTGGGCATTCTGCAGCTTAATTGTACCCAGATGTGCTCCTCCGGGAGTCTCGTAGTATTTGAGGTGGGGTCCATCGAGAATGAAGAACCTTGCCTTCCAGCCTCCAAAGTTCTTGCCTCGTTTCGTCAGGTAGCCGCTCCGGAACGGACGGCCTCCAGGACCCACGTTTCTCGCCGTCTCATGGACAGAGCTGCTGGCGGAACCGGTCTCATCCGCGTTCGGCGGCAGTGTGTTGCAGGACAGGTACTTGCACAGTTCCAGTGCGGTGGTCTGGTCCAGGGGTGTATCGAGCAACTCAGCAAGATACTGATCGAGAGCTTGGCGCCGAGCATCTAGTTTGGCAGGAGCATGGCCGGTGAAGAGGTTCCTGTCTGGGGTCTTGGCAGTGAAGGCCGAGCATTGCTTCAACCGCGAGTCAAGTTTGACTAACGAGGAAGTATCCTTTTCAACACGCCACAATTCTCCGCCGTCTGCCCTGGAAAGGATGGCAAGAGTGAAGACGGGGTCTTCCTCCAACTGAGTAAGTGACATGAGACTTGCTCGAGAAGGCTTCATTCGTGACGAAGCAACCTTGATATGTATAGATGGCAAGGCATTGGGCGGCAGGAGCAGATCAGGATATTCTTCTGTCATCAGGCCCTTGTACACTCGAGTTCGCCCAACTGGGCTCTCTCGACTCGTAGTCGTAGGGCTGGAAGCAGTCGCAACATCCACAGCTCTTTGAGCAGCCGCCAAAGGCTTTACAGTCGACAAATCTTCATTTTCATTGCTCGGGGGCGTGGCAAGCGGAGTATTAGGTGGTAGTGGAATGGGTTGTCGAGGTGGACGAGGCGACAGTGGGGCAGCTGGAATACCACGGGGAGACAACGGCGGAGAGCTCATTGGTGACCTCAAGCCCATCGGTCGGGGGCTTAATGGCAAGCCTGGGCTCATCAGCGGTGCTGATACCTGATATTCCACAGGACCACCGCTCAACACGCCGGCGAGAGACGCCTGCATGTGTTCCCGCTGTGACATGCCTTGAGGGACCGCTCGAGGACTCGCAGGCGCCAGAGTCTGCCTCGTCTCAGATGAGGCGTCCTTCGGTGTTCCCTTGGCGCTACTGCTCTTTTTGCTCTTCTTTGACAAGCTACGCATCTCTGCCTCCTGAAGAGCAATAATTTCACGTGCTGTGTCATCTTCTTCTCTCGTCTTCCGCCGACCGCGCTTCTCGACAACGATCTCGTCAACCTCAAGAATGTCATCGTAGTCAGAGTCGGTCTCAAAATCCTCGTCCGGCGGTATCGTTGGGCTAGGCCTGGCGTCCCGCAACTGTAGGGGGGCCGGTGGCGGCTTTCTAGGCGGGGGCGCTGATGGCGGAGCAAACTGAGATACACCTTCATCACCGACGGACGTCACCTCAAAGGGCGCAGGGTGAGGAGCGGCGGTCGGTGGTGCAGGAGGAGGCACACGAGGTGGCCCACCTGGGAGACTTCGAGAAGGAGGAAGCCCAATGATGATTGGCAAGTCCTTCGCTGCATCTGACTCCTTGCGAGCGGTTTCTGCATCGCGTTCCTGGGCTTCATGATCGAATTGATCGAGAGCATGCTCTGAAGCTCTGGGCATGGCGTGAGACGGGTCTAGCATATCGCCCACTGCCGAAGGGGGGGCGTAGATAGGATGGTCAGCAGGAGGTGTGATCGGATATGGTGCCAAGGTCATGTCGACGGGAGACAGCTTCTGACTGTCGGAATCAAGACCAGGAGAGGCGGGAATCTCAAGCACCTGTTCCTTTGGCTTCTCGATGTCGACCTTCGGAAGAGCGGGTTTCGTCGCTGCACTAGTTTCTTTTGAAGACGTTGTCGTGATTGATGGAAGCGGTAGAACCTCCTGAGCAACAACTTCTTTGAGCTTTTTCCGATACTTCTCCTTATCCTTGAGCGCTCTCTCCAGGTCCTTGTTCAGACCAAGGATCATGGCCCTTTGCTTGTCAACCAACCGCCATAACTGGGCATTTTGCTGCGCTTGCGACTGCTTTTCTTTCAGGAGGTATTGTATCACCGCCTGCGGGCTACCGGCAGCCTTGATCAATTTCTCGATGTCAGCAGGGCTGCTTCCACTCTCCTGTGAGTTTTTGTGAGAATGCGAGCCTGCAGAGATGGAAGATATGGCCGAGTCGATAGATGAGTTTCTCGGCACGCTCTTGGCAGCCTCGACGCGGGAAGAACCAGCCATTGTGGGCGACGAAGCTATTGTCGAGGCGCCGAGAGGCCTCTTTGTCAGGACGGAGTCGGAAGCACTTCGAGTATCATTCGAATCACGCGCGGACAATGGTCTAAAAAGAAACAGTCAGCCGAGTCAAGACTTGATAGAACTGAATCTAGGACAAGGACTCTCTGTTGATGGACGAACCCTCTTATCTTCTCGTCATCGGGTGATGAAGACCTCGATGAGCCGCTGTGATAGTATGACTGCTCAGTAGCATGCAGGTCGTTGAGATTGTCTCGCGGAGAGCGCGGAGATCTGGGGCTGGTGGTGACGATCTGTGGCACCACACCGCTGGCGAGGGGTCGGGCTTCGAAGGTGAAGCTCGACTTGCTCGGACTCGCGCTTGCTGGAGGAGAGATCGCGGTGCTATTATGGAGAGGACTTGGTGGAGGCTTTCGGTGGAATCTGGAGTAGAGACGGGTCAGATCAACGTATTGCGCATCACGGTAGAAGAGCCAAGGAGAATCCCACAGCAGGGCCCAATGACCAGCACCAAGCACGATTGTAGGGGAAGAGGTGATGGCGTGTCCTCGCAAGCCGAGCGGTTCTTTCTGTCCTGCAGCCACCTACAAGGCCAAGACCGGAGTATTGGGACGCGTGTAGGGACGAGAGGCACGGGGTCCAGGACAATCGGAAACGGAAACACAAGAGATCGGAGTGGGCCTCGCCCGGGTCTTTACTTACCTAGAGCCTGTCGAGTGTGTTGGGCTGTCGAAGGAGTAAGAGGAGTCGGCGAGGTCAAGGGGACGGCTCTGGGATCTTCCTATTGTAGGGCTGTCCTGGTTGGAGGAGGGCGAGGAGGAGAAAGAGGAGACAGAGGCAGCATTTGGCAGGGACTGCTGAGCGTCTGACCGAGGCTGGCTACCTGCACTCTGGAGCGCAAGCTGCGACATGGTCCGCTATGCGAAGGCGTGTGGATGTGTAGAGGCGGGCTTGGCGGCCAATTGGTGAGGGAGGAGAGCCGGAGGGTCAGAGCTCAATGCAGGACAACCTCGCAGAGGTTTCGGAGTGCCTGGATGACCCTGATTGACGTCGCATATGATTATTACTCGCCCGGCACGGCAACGGCCTTGTCGCCCAAGTTTTCCCAACAGCAGCACACCGCAGCTGCGTAAGACAGGGCAGACAGATCGACTGACTGACTGACTGACAAGGAGACGCAGGCAGCCCGAGGAGCGCGTAAATGACCAGAGAAAAATGAGAGACACCGGCAGAAAAGAAGCACAGAGCTAAGATGATAGTAGACAGGCTGACAGAGCCGATAATGGGGACCCCCCTGATGCAAGGCAATGGTACCACCACTACCGGAGAGAAAAACACAGGCGGCGGCACACTAAAAAAGGGCCCAAAAGGGGCGAACGGTGACGGTGGTGGTCAGCACCACAGCACCAAAGCACCAGGTGCGCCAGTTCCATCTTCCTTTCACGAGCTCACACGTGCGATCTCTGCGTACTGCGTCCTACGAGGCGAGGTACCTTACCTTCTTACCTTTCGTTGTAGGGCCAATGTCCTCCTTGTTACTCCGTCTCTGGTTGTCAGTTGTCACCGCCGATGCTTGCTCTCTACGGATTATGTCCCGCACCCCGTATTCGATGAGATATCCTACTAACTATGTATAATATCCCGCTGCCGCTCGAACAGAACGAGTGAGACATCGTCCCCGTCTGACGGCTCCCGCGCCTATTCACCCCCTTGCCTCGTCCTTGACTCCTTGGCAGCACCTGCTCTCCTCGTGCCGGATAAGACTGATAAGCGTGAGACACTGGACGGAGTCCGGTCATCATGATCGTCGCCCCTCAGGAGGACCCTGAAGATGGCAATGTCTGTCTCCTCCTGGGGGGCACTGGGGCAAAAAGGGGGGGATGCCATGGCCGAGGATCACAATCGAGACGGTGCCTGTATCTGCAATCTGTACCTGAGAGATCCGACTCGGATGCATCTCGTTCTGTTCACGCGCTTTCCCCTTGCGGCAACGGTGCATGCAGCTTCTGCAGCTGCTGCAGCTGCTGCGAATGAGAGCAGGGACCCTCATGCAGAGGTACCTGGCACCACTAACAGCCGCTACTGGGGCGGTCTGTCTCTGTCCGTCCGTCTGTCTTAGGCCCCACCCCACTTCATGAAACGACAAGGCAGGTAGATAAGCACTATAATTAGCCCAGGCGGTACATCTAACCTTGGTGTATCCTCCGGGGCATCTAATTTATCGACACTCGAGCAAACAGCGGAAGATAACACCTTACGTGTCGTGTAAAGAGGCCGTTTCTCCGAGTTTTATGTCTTCTTCCGTCGTCACTCTCAGCATCACCTTGTGGACTCTCCGCTTATGTTTGTTCCATCTGCGTGCTGACCTCGCTGAGCGGCGTCAAGCTCAGCGATCGTCAGCTTCCTGATGCGGTCTGTTAAACAGTTACACCGCACCCAGACCTTGTCGGACATGGGCAGGGCCCTTTAATTAAGTTCCAGGCACAGGCTCCGGGGTCGCGCAGCACGAGGTTTGGGGTGCATGGCCAATAAGACACCGGGATCTGAAGAGGTGTCGGGCAACCTCGAGCAGTGCTGTGTCGCTTTCTCAAACCGCAACGCCTTTCAGAGCCTCTCCACACAAAGGCACGTCAGAATGGCCAGACTGCACAGCGCGGGTCCTCTCGAGATCCGCTCTCTACCAAGGAACCTACCAGCGCTATGAGACGACTCTGCTCAGGTCATCCGTTCGTTCCATTGTGGGCCGTCATCAGCGGCCTCTTCGGCAAACAAGCTGGTTCCGTCCCTGACTAACGCGATGTCAGGTCAGGCCGGATGAAAAGGTGTGCACTTTGGCATCTGCCCGGCCGAGGCTCCCGGCAGCGCTCCCTCCTGTATCATGCAGGAGGTTGACACCGCTCCTGCAAGCACCAGAGCCCTACTGACATCGATTGCCGTTTGTTGTCACCATGCATGCAGTGCAGACCAGCAGCAGGGTTCTGCCATGAAGAAGCGCCCGTAGTCTCTTCGGAGGGATAGCTTGGACAGCTTCGACAGTGCCTACTGCAAGCATCCGCTGTGCTACCAAACGATTCTCCGCTGAAGCCACATATCGAGTGTTGGTATCGAATAGGTTTCCACGATTACAGTCCCAAGTGCCGGGATAGCCGCCCTTCCGGACTAGCAATTTCTTTGATTTGCCCCCGTCGCCTCCGGTCTCTCTTGAGACCCGTGACGATTCCTGATATCACGTCAAGGTTAGGGACCCCTGTTCATCTTAGCGACAGCCAATCCCGAAGCCGCGAGGTCGACCTGTCAAAAGAGACGGAGACAACAGAGATGGCAGACAGGTAATGAATGAGATTTACAACATATATCCATGAAACAGAAACAGCTCAAAGAAATTTGAGGTCTGGCCTCGCCAGGTCGGACAAATTTCGTCTGTTTCCCGAGAGCTCTTGTCAAAAAGTTTTGTTTCCGAACCGAACAGTCATTCAAGCGCCCAATGGGCAAACATCGTGATCGACCCGAGCGCTTGAAGAAACCCGCACCATCCTCGCTCGACCCAGCGACTACAGTAGGACACGCGCATGCTTTGTCCTGTTTTTAGTCTACGTGTTTCATGGCCTACTAGACCTGGTCTTGCCTGCAGGATGTCCCTTACTTCCCGCGAATGTTTCTATTTCGCAAGCGAGGACTGATAGCCTATCCTTCGCCCGATGGACCTTTATTCATCTTTATCGAAGTTCCCCGGCTGACTGCATCATCATTGCAATACGGATAGAGGCCGTCCGGAGCGGGCATGACTTGTCCCGGCGCGGCCGGTCACAGGCAGAGTGCTCAGCCCCTTTCGAACACTGCCGTCTCTCGCCGGAACTTGGCCAGTCCGCTCCCACCGGTGCTCGGCTCCCCCGACGATGTGGGAGGCTGCATGTGACGTCGTCACCTTGACATGTTCCGTTGAGCCTTGGCTTTGCCTGAAAAAGAAGCAGCCTATCGGCGCACTGCCTCACTCTCATCGGTCACTGAAGAATGGCGGTGTGATGAGCCTGCGTGCTGCTTAAAACCCCTATTCGTCTCGCTTCGGTGTTGCCTCTCGTATATACTGCCCGTCTATTATCAGAGGCCGGCATACTAGGATACGCTCTCAGCCTTCTCAGTCGGTCTATACTCTCACTCCTATCTCTGCAAGCCCCCAAAGCGTGGCAGAGGCACATTGGTTGTCGTGCTTGACGAAGGTGTCGCTGAAGGCGGCACCTGCAGGTGACTTGAAGAGCTTCACGTGGACTGCAGATGGCTTGATTGGCCTGTGGCCCCTGAGTCCGACATTGTTCGGGCCGCAGTGATGGGACACCATCTTCAGCAGCGAACCAATGTGACATGCCGTTCCTCCCTTCCCTTTCGCGGGATGGTTCCCAAAGAGGTGGTTTGAAACGGGAGCTTACGTGCATTATGAGTTACGACAGTCGGACTGCTCATCCATTGCGGTTCCATCTCAACGACATGCGCAAGCCACGTATTTCTGTAGGAACATTCCTGCTTTTTTTCTGCTTGGTGATCATTGTACCTTCTGCAGCCTCTCCGCAGGTAACGTAGTAACTGCGTCGTTTCTGGGCCTGCAAGGCTTTTACATCCGTCTTGTCGGTCTCCGACGCACCCACTGATGCGGCGTGGAGGGACATTCTCTACGATTTTGCCTTTCTCTCTCCGAGAGCTCTGACGAAATCAGCTGCGTCCACACAGATGCCGAGAGCCGTTTACAGCACAGCGAACTGGCTGCCCCAGCGGAGAATGAACAGTAGCATGACCTCCCCAGTAACAGCCCCAAGGAGTCTTGAAGTTCCGGCGTCAAAGCGCAGTCCTAAGGGTCGAGTTTCCGGGGCGCAGCGGCAAGCACGCGACATGTATACGACATCCCTCCGGATCCGAGAGGCTGGAGAGAGAGATCGCCCGAAACAGCACATCTCTTCGAGATGATTTTCAAGCTTATGAGCTGAGCTTGGTTCTTGAAAGGAGCCCGGACCTGGACGGAAAGGTCCCGAAAGCCACTATGCGAGTGTTGGACGGCGATCTTGGACAAGGGCCGAGACGTATTCCCCCCCCCCCCCAAAGGGTAAGGGTAGCCCCAGGCGCTTGCTACCTCCAACAGTGATAGTGCAAGCGAATTATTCTTCTCTGCGAGTCTGGCAGTGTCACATAATGCCATTGGATTAACGTGCTAGTAAGTTGATAAATTCAGCACATAGATTCCTAATCTAAATGCCTTCGTGTTGTTCAGTATTCACCCTGCAAGGAACCATCAGACGAGTTCACAACCCCAGATCTGCCTGATGTCTCTGCATCTCTGACGGCGTCGATGATGCCTGCACGAGATGGCGAGGTGGCGTTGGCCGGACCGTTCTTCTCAGATCATGCCAGTCCCTGGCAACATGTCACACACGAAGTTTGTGTGGTCTGAAACAGTCGAACAGGCGGCTGGATTCTGCCAAAATGGTAGGCTGGTTTTGGAGATGTTTCAGGGACCCTACCCTGTCTGGCGTCTTGCTCTCTTCTTGCTGAAAGCAACGCTGGATTAACGAGTGATGCCTGACAGCTGGCTGACAGCTTATAGGCAGCTGGCAGTACCTCAGGGGAGGATGGCCGCTTTGATACTCACCTGAAACGTGAACTCGGATCTTCCTCACCTCAACTCCCTTCTCGTGTATCTCGGAACCAACTCTTACATTCTTTCCTAATTGACCGCTGGACTCGGTAACTTTTTGCATTCTCTTGGGCCGGCCGGTACCTATTGCCCGTTCTTTTCCTGCCTCTCGGGATCGACTCCTTCCTTTCCCCTTGCCAAGAATACCACATCTCTCAGTCGAGCAGATAAGTCACTCTTCTTCAATCATAATGGGCAACCACGAGGAGCATAAATACGAGAACGTCGATCTGGAGGACCAGGATCGCTCCAGTCGGTCGAGCACGGAGGTCGAGTCCCTCATGGGCGAGGAGAAGCAGTGGCATGCCAAGGAACTCCAGCTCGGAAGCGAGCGGCCAGGACGGCGGGCCTCGAAGACGTGCAGGGTGATCTCGGCGGTGCGGTCCTACCGGTGGCTCGTCGACACGCTTCTCCTGGTGGCGATTCTCGCCCTCGTACTCCGCCAGCAGTGGCAGTCCCCGCCGCTGAACCCGTACGACATCGGCGGGGACATCACGGGCGTGGGGCCGCGGTTCCCGCAGCAGATCACCAAGTTCGAGATGGACTACAAGTACGCGCCGAACAACGTGTCCGAGTTCTTCACGGACGAGGTGCTGCAGGCGTGGAACGAGCTGATGCCCAAGGGCATGGGCTTCCAGTGGGTGAAGGAGCCCGAGCGGTACCACGACCTGCCGACGCCCATCGAGTGGCCCGACATGACCGTCTTCACCACGTCGGTCACGCACCAGGTGCACTGCCTCTTCGCCATCGTGCAGACGTACTCGGGCCTCAAGTCGGGCCACGAGCTGCCCGACGACCACCACTGGCACATGATCCACTGCTTCAGCTACCTTCGGCAGGCCATCCTCTGCTCGGCCGACACGGCGCTTGAGGGCCACGAGACGACGTTCCCCGACCACAACGGTGGGTCGGACGGCTGGGACTCGAAGCACGTCTGCAAGGACTACAGCCAGGTCAAGAAATATTTGGAGAGCGTCCGGGCGTACGATGACCAGCTGATTTACTGAGGTTGCGATTTGGTTGGCGGAGATCACCACAGTGACGCTTCAGATATCGGATTCATTACTGAGCGACGATAGCATCCTGCATTTGCATGTTGTCTGGTTCTTCGTCGGGCTGCGTCATACGAGACGCTGGCCCTTGATACTTGTATATATATATACATGCAATAGCCATATATGCTGAATATAACGTCAGCGCTGTGCATTTTTGACCGGTCGGGGTCATATTACGGGTCTTATCTAACCACACACTACTTCCTTTCCATACCACAATATTAAGTACAGTCGCCATGGACGCTCCTTTCTAGCGATTCTAGCTATTAGCCTCCCATGCCATAGGACGAGGAAGACAAGTAACTGGCGAGGCACCATATTCTCTTGGGTGGTCAATCAGAACACCATTGCATCCTACGTCTGGTGACAGAAGGTCAAGCTCATGACCGTTGCACCTATACCCTTTCTTCACGCCAACTGTACAGAGTGCTCCTCTTCAGGCAACCTATAATATGAGGCCCTAACTATGACTGCCCAAGTTCTTAGAATCATCCTCCTTTCCGCAGACTATGAGCAGTTGACATCCCGTAATCGGCAATGCCGCCGCACGCTTCTTAAGTCCAGAAGTCAGATACCCTAGAGCTCGGATCAAAATTGCATTGCGATACACGACACGTAGGAAAGGCCAACGGAGCATCAGGAAACTTATAGACTAAGCAACAGGGTGATGAATGACTAAAGAACCATGTATCACCTCGTGAAGAGGGGGATATAAGGTGGACCAACCCCCTACGCCACCAGTAGGGTCTTCGAGACTAGCAATTCCCTATCCTCCCGCCCGTGGAAAGCATTCCAACCATTCCAGGAAGATTGAAGCGTCCTAGCCATCGAAAATATCGTCCAGTCGAAACCCTCAATGAACTTCCTCTAAAACCTCTGAAACTGTACCGCTGCGAAGGAGTGTGCGTTAACAGACGGGAGTCTCTTGCTGGGTCTGCAGACTTACCAAGGGGGTACGACAGGCTGTTAGCCCTAACGCAATGAAAAAGCACGGCCTCGTTCCGTGATGAGCAATTCAAGCCTATATGGGCGCAAAGTGTTTCCCAGTAGAAGCATCATCTACGGTACTTCTTCACCAAAGGCCGAAGCTCCTCCCAGCGGGACTCCTGCGTGAACTTCCTTCCTTTCGTCGGCAGTCTGGCCCAGATGAAGAATTCGTGGAAGTGCTTCAGGACATGTCGCATTCTGTACGCCGCAGCGCCCAGGCAGCTCCGCAGAGCATCGGGTTCAGCAGTCTTCCAGACTCTCGGGGCTTGTACGACATCGGCGAACCGACGTATGTCAAATGATACATCCTCGCGCACCGCCGGCTCGACGTTGGGCCAACCCTCAGATCCCTGAGCGATTCTGGATGACAGAAGGTTGATCAAGGAGATACTCTCCGTGGTGAGAGCCTCGCATCCATACTTTTCGCCAACTCTGTACATGCGCAAGGCGACGTCAAAAGAGTGCGTTCCGTTGAGCTTGAAGACTGCATTTATCTGGTCAGCACGGAGCAGCGACACAGGGAGACCTCTGCCGGGAGTACTCACCGCCCACATGGAGGTAGTACAGCATCGCCGTCAAATCTTCTCTGTAGATATCGAACTCTTCGGTCGTGGAGCTGTTGGAGGGTTGGCCGTCCTTGTTGTTGGGCCCATCAACAACTGTCACGGTCATCCGGTGCGGCAACATGACAGTAGGCATATTGGCCTTGCCTGAAATTAGTACTCAGGTGCGGAAAGGCGTAAGTGAGATACTCACTATTTTCTTGCCCTTCAGACTGTTCTGAATATAGCGGCAGAGGACAGACGACTCTCCAAAGACGATGGAACTGTCGATAGCCCACCGCGCTCGCTCAAACTCCAGGTACATGTCCAGGTTGTACGATGGCTTGTCGCTGTTGTCCGCTGGTCTCAGAGTGAGGTCAACTACCCATCGCTCCTGATGCCCCTCCTCGTCTTGCTTCTGAATGTTGACTTTAGCCTTGGTAGCAGGAGTTGCTCGTGCCTTCTTGAGAGACCGCTCCTGGGGCAGACGCTCGACTTGCTTGCGAAGAGCGCGCCGAATATTAGGACGGTTTCCAGTTGTCTTAGGCGCCTCATCATCTGAGATGGCGATGTGATCTATCGTCCTCTTGCGAGGCTGACGGGTGGAGCTGGCATTGGCGGGCATCTCTTCATGATCACGGAGGGCATTTGAGGCACCGGGATTATCCACCATCTCCTCGTCCGACTCGTCAGTCGAGATGGTGATGTACTCTGGCGCCATCTTGGGTTGCTCTGGATGGCTGTTGTCGTAGGTGGCGGGAGAGAAAGGTGGAAGTGATGGAGGAAGGAAAAGCTCTACAGAAAAGCTCTCCAGAAATTCCAGGTGAATCAGAGCTTCAAGGCGCTGCTAGATGCAACTGTTTAGATTGCTTTCGTTTATAAAGACCGTCTATCTACGACGACGAGAGCACAGTTTCGGCGAACGACGCTGCGTCGTGGCCAGGTGTTAGTCCTCTCCGGTGACGACAGACCTAGCCGAAGACGACGGCAGACCAGGAGTCCTAAACAAGAAGAACACCATTCTATTGAGTAAAATTAGACGACTTAACACCATGGCAAGCAGGGGCAAATGCAGCTGAATATCGTTCAAATTCAATGATGGAGGTAGGAGACGTCACTGGAAGCCTCACCCCCTGACGAACGTAGCAGAGTTTCGCAATATCATGGAGGGCAATCCCTCTTTATATGAGTGTAAAGAAAGAGTCTCTGGGCATTGCACATCCTCTCCCTGGGGGTATTCCTTATTCACGGAGCGTGAGAGTTGCTATGATCAGCACCACTGGAACTAGGCAAAGAGACAAGGAGTTTAAGAGTGATGTATCCTCCCGTCTAGCTACTTTTAGATAGCCCGTAAGTGAATATGTCTAGCCGTTGCTTCCAGCAGAAGCTCAAGTGAAGTGTTCAATAGAGAAGAGGGGCTGCTACTGATGCATCATCAAGAGGCTCCCTATTATCGCCAGAGCAACTTTCCAGCGTGTGCCTCATTGCTCTATGTAGGTTCAAAGGAGGATACCGAGTCACAACCCACAATAAAGAGACCCTCTGATATGTCCAGGAGGTTCCCAAACTTCTGTGTCTGAAGCGGCGTAGAGGGTGCGAGGGCGAGTCTCTTGACATGGTCAACTATACCTTTTTTGTGTAGGTATCAGTACTGGCCAAACGTCGCCTTTGTCATACATCACCTGAAGAGCGATGCATGTATAGTCTGCTATGCATGATTTCATTCATACAGCTCATTGCCAAGAAGGCCTGGTTCTAACAGCTAAGCCGATTCTCGAGCCTGCTCAGATAACCGTCCCGAAGTTCGTGGTCACGAAAAAGGGGTCAAGGTTCAGGGGCCAACGAGCTCAACCCTTACCCTTGGTTACGTCATAACAAGCTAGTCCCTGTTAGGATAAGCGCCCATGTCCCTCTTCCCCTTGCAGGCGTCCAGCAAAAACGTACCTCTTCGCGGGGCGTGTAGGTGCTTCTTCGAAGCTCTTCCATGCCACCTTGTTTTGTCCTCCTCACACATACTTCCTCGATCCGCCAGCAACCCTCGCAAGGCGCCAGACACAGCTCACCATGGCATCGAAAACGGTAAAGATTGAGTCGCCTTCACAGTTCAGCGACCTGCTCAAGGCCTCGAAGATTGTCGTCGCAGATTGTGAGTCTTGTATCCTTCCTGCTCTAGGTTTCCTGGAGCACCCCGCGACGCGGCAGAGCTTCGCATCCTCGTCGCTTGGCCCGCTTTCCTACCGCGCAGTTCAGAAATGTCAAATGAAACGAGGAGAAGCTCCTTATGTCCTTTCCCGTGCCACCCAGCGGCCGAGCTTGAAATGCTCCACCTTCCGCAACAACCTTGATTATGAGGCTTACTAATTTGGACGTCTTCTGTAGTCTACGCCGACTGGTGTGGCCCTTGCAAACAGATTGCGCCTATCTACGAGCAGCTTTCCGCGCAGTTGTCTCGACCGAAGGCCGTTACCTTCACCAAGGTTGACACGGACGTGCAGAAGGAAATCGCGAGCGCGTATCAGGTCTCAGCCTTGCCCACCTTTATCATATTCCGCGACGGGAACGTGGTGGAGAAGGTCCAGGGTGCCGACCCCCGGAAACTGCAGGCAATCGTGAAGAAGCTCAGCGCCGAGGTCGAGGGCGCGGGCGGCAATGGCAGCGCAGAGGCAAGCGGGAGTGGAAGCGGCAGCGGCGGGCTGTCCTGGCGGGGCTCGGATCTGCCGCGGGGATATAGCGACATCACCGACCAGATCGAGCTGCGCAGCTGCGAGCTGCTGAACTTTGATTCTGAATTCGGCGGTGTGCGCGTACTCTTTGACAGCTCCAAACCCGGCGCACTGAGTGGCGGGAAGAAGACTGAGAAGGACTGGGTGGAGAGCGACACGGATGATCAGCTGATGTTATTCCTGCCTTTCCAGTCTATGATAAAGCTCCATACCCTCCAGGTAAGTCATAAGTCCAAATCGCTCCCCAAAGCAAGAACTAACCGACGCAGATCACCTCCGTTCCACCTACAGATGACGAGGACGCGCCTATGCGACCCCGTGTTGTCAAGTTGTACACAAACAAGCCACACAACCTCGGGTTCGATGAGGCAGAAGACACCGCCGCCACGCAGGAGATTGAGCTGGACGAGAGCAGCTGGAATGCCGAGGGAACCGCTAACATCGGTCTGCGCTTTGTCCGGTTCCAGAACATCAACAGCTTAGTACTCTTTGTCGAGTCTGGCGATGGAGACGGCGAGAAGGTGCGGTTGGATCGTATTCGGCTGATCGGAGAATCCGGCGAGAAGAGAGAGATGGGCAAGCTGGAAAAGATTGGAGATGAGCCGGGCGAGTGAGGCGGCTGGTGTGAGGCTACGAGGCTGAGCACTCCAAGAGCTGTGGTGGGGGCTGGCACTTGGAGTTGCTTGACTATGGTGTTAGAGAGGCACAAGGACAATACCGAAAGGCGCAGGTGGTGGTTGAACGAGCCCTATGACAGCCCAGCCTGGGATATTACATCTCTCGGATAGAGTATTACGATGATCCTTTACCTTTCACCCGTTCGGGTAGGTGTGGACGGTGCGGTAATGGAGTTGGGGTCAGCTTAGGCTTCCAGCGAGGCTCGGCACGGCGGCTGCATGACAATCTAATGATTAACGCGACATCCAACTAGAGAAGGTGGCTTTTCTCTACCCGACTCCTTGGACGCTGGCAAATTGCTCGCTCGCCAGCACCCGATCGCAAGAGACAGGAGCACAAAATGCAAAATCTAGATGGCGAGAGGAGCTGCTCGACAACATAACACGAGATAGCGCACAGCAATAATGCGTATATTGTCCATGATCCTGGCACCTCTGAGCTTCTCCACCCAGCATTAACCACGCGATCTGCGGTCCCAGACTTTGCAAGCCTCAAGCCCTGCCTAACGTGTAGCCAAAGCAAGGTGGCCGGTCATTTAACCGGAATAACGCTGTACACCTAGGTACACCACTAGGTCATAGAAACAACCCCCAGGTTCCAAAGAGTCGGTATGTCCGGCCTCCCCGCCTCCATGCAGATGGCCCCAAGGGACAAACTTCTGAAATGGATTGCGGGCGGGGAGGCCGATCTGCAATTATGATTTCTCTGTGGCACAACTGACGCTACGATGATTATCCACGGGAAGAGAGGATTCGAGCAACACGGGTATGTTTGTTAATGTCATGCCAGCCGCACGAAGAAGAAAAGAAGAGAAAAGAGCAAAGCAAAATTCGTGCAGCCGAATTTTATGTTTCCCTGGAGCAGCCCTGCGGAGCCGCTACTCCAGCCGGCTTAGTCACCAACGGAAAATCTTCAAGGCCCCGTTCCGACGAGTTGGGAGGACGGAAAGCTATGAAGCCCCTGTTCATTAGTGCTCCACCAACGTCCGCTCTACTATACCCCCAACCTGCCACCGCTTAAATAGAGGTACTGTACCTCAGGACACAGCTTGCGGTACATTTCTACCTATGTGCGTATGCCGCTGTGCTGTTCTCAAGGCGCCTGGAGCCTTGGACCAAGAGCGGAACAATGCAGCTATTGATGGGTCGGACAAGACGTGCGGTGCGTCTTGCTCTCAACCGGCGCAATACCTGTACTCCCACCGCGGTCGCCGTGGGTCTGAAATGTCGCTCTCCTTCTCGCAATCCGCGCTGGTAATCTTCCGGATTTCAATGTCCCGATCCGTGTGCTGTTCCAGATGACCGCGCAAACTCACGGAAGAATCCCACGCTGTCTCCATGGATGCAATCAAAATAATCCGGCCGAGGATGCCACGCAATCTGCCTCGCTCCTACTCTATGGCACACGATAGTCATCCGGTCACAAGTCGTCGACGACACAATGACCCCCGCCCCCGCGGGTCGTCTTGAGCATACCTAGGTTTAGCAGGAGGCCCGGATGGCCTTGGACGGATCCTCTCCGGGACTGAAATGCACCTCTCTGCATGTCCCGGTCTTGGGACCACCCCTGCTCCGTTCTCACATCCCACCCATATCCCCACCAGCCCCCGGTGGTACCATTGATCTCCAGCTGGGCTGCCGCTGTCCCACCATGCCGTGTCTGCAACTACATTCAACCCCTCCTCCGCCCCTCAGATCAGACTTGATGCCGCTGCACCCTCTGTGTTGCTCGGTTCGCGTACTGCTAGCTGGTCACCGACTGACCCCCCTACGCCCCCTCCTACTATATCCTGCAGTCTGACTAGCCTCGCTGGGGCTGCCACCGCCAGCCATGATCCAATACATGTGCGCCAACCTCCTACCCAGCCCGGGCTCGCAACACCAGACTGCAACTCTGTTTCCACTGGCACGTTACCATGACTCCCAGATCGGTAAGTCTTGAGGCGGCGACTTAATGTATTAGAATCATCGTGGGCATAGAACGTGGTCCCTATATGCCAAATATAGAAACGCCCCGTAACCATGGTCCACGTACGACGGTCCTGGCCGGGTGGTCGTTACCACCGCTCAACACTCACGCCTTCACGGCACTCGTGATCCAGCTCGCCCGCTGTCCGCCGAGTGTGCTCGAGACCCAAGTTGCAGCGCTCCAGCCGGCAGCGGCCCAGTGGCAGCTGCCCTTTCGAGGAATCGCCGCCTTGGAATGCGGCGCTCGAGCGGCAGACTTGAATGACATGACCATGACCTAGTGAATACACCTGACATCCGCCCGCCGAGCTGGGGTTAGAGATGGAACTGGCAGATTGGATGTTGAAAGTCGAATCCATGACACCTGCTTCCGCTCTGACTATGCAGGAGCAGGCATTGCCGGGTGTGATATACCCTCATGCGGAAGGTTTCGCTGTTCCCAACCATCGAAACGAGCACCGCAGACTATGCGTTTCGTACCCCCTCTAACTCCTTCCGACAGCTTCCTGCCAGCTTGCTTATTCTACCTCCCCGTCTGGTTCGTCCTGTGGTTCGTCCCAAGGTCACAGAATGTCAAGTGACTGAAGCTAGGTCTAGGCGTGAAGCCTAAAGCCCCAAAAAGTCCGTCATGTCCTATCTCTTGCAAGACCTGGTCCCTCATTCACTCTGACTTCCCTTTCAAAGTCTCATTTTTGTCACCACAGGTGTGTAAGATATTTACCACCGCTCTCCGTGGAAATACCCTCTATTATACCGAGTCTAGTGTTCTTTAGATGACAGAGAGCCTCTATTATATCACGTCGAGTCAGTTAGCCGCTTGCTCTTCTCGACTGCTGGCTCTGTGAGGCTGGACTGACTGACGGTATTCGAGCGGATATCGATCTTAATACATTTTCATAACCGACCACCATAACTGAACCTTGTTCAGGTGGATCTTCCCAATAGTCGGGCGCATTAATACAGGTGGCAGTAGAGATACTGCGACTTCTCCAGTTTGCCATCTCTCGACGTGGCCGCCGATAGGGAGGCTGGGCCGGGTATTCTCGACATCAGCATCGTCTAATCCCACCAAAAGCCTACGCCGCCGGCCGGCCTAGCTGGACGGGCTGTTATATCTTGAAGGCTTGCGAAGGGGTCAGTCAATAGGGCTGGGCGCAATGCTTGCCCAGCAGCTTCGATCATTCCCCAACATGTCCGAGGAGTTCCGTGATTTCAACAGGCTACCGGCTGAGATCCGCACGATGATCTGGGAGCTCTCTCTGCCGGAGCCAAGAGTATACGAGATCTTGGACGCGCCGAATGCTAGGCAGAGAACTCCAGCGCAGCAGGGCCTGATGTTTGCCAACGTTCATCCGGAACCGCCCCCGGCACTGGCTGCAGTCTGCCGGGACTCGAGATACTTTGTCCTCCGCCATTACAAGCCGCTGATGCTCGGGGAGACGACAAAGTTTGTCGATTTCTCGCGGGACATGCTCCTACTAGAGCCCTACCTCCTTGTCAAACGGCTTCACCGGACGTTGCACTTCATGAGCCAGGTACCGCTTGTCCGCGACAACATCACCCGGCTGGCGATGGGCACATCCTACGGCTTCTACACTGGGATATGCCACCCGATACTGAGCTGGAAAGTGCTGAAGAACAATATGGGCAAGCTCCTGGCGAAGCTGGCCGAGTTCCCGCGATTGGCGGAACTCGTCTTCATCGTGCACCAGGAGTTCCAGTTCGAGTTCGACTTCCGCTACCCTCACCTATCTGCGCTGTCGCACCACCAACAGGTCATTGGCACCACCACAATCCTGCCGCATATTCTTCCCTCCCTACCTGCCCAGTTGCCCGTACCGCCGCCGCCTTCATCACCAGCTTCATCACCCGCGGTCTCGGTCTTGCCCGCTCCCCCATCTCTTCCACCATCTGTCCGCCCGCAGCTCATCCACCAGGGCTACCGATTCAAGTTCGACATTGAAGCCAACATCAACCACCACCCGCGCCGACCCCACTTCAACGAGCTGCAGTACTACCCGCTGGAAGACCGCGACTGGAAGGACGACTGGGACATCAGAGACCTCCTGCTGGATGTCAACGAAGACGGCGAGGACTACGAGGACGACCCTTGTCCTACCAACGACGACTGGCGCCGCTTTCGCCGCCGCTTCCTGCGCGCCGTCTATCTGACTATCAGCAACCATTATCAAGCTGGCGGCAGTGGCGGCAGCAGCCCTCACAAGGCGCTCAACCCTCCCGCGAGACTCCCGGCTCTGAAGGGCGCGAGACTGCTCTGGAGGTACACGCGGGGTGCATACGCCTAGCATGGCGCAGGCGAGGCGATCGGACGGCGGGGGAGCGGTTACCCGGGAAAGGGGTGCATGAGCATGAGGCGGGATCGTCCAAACGGCGTGGGGAAACGCATGAATCTGAGCATGTTTGTTACCAGAGATCGGTTCAAAATGGTTGGTTTCCCCTTGAGCTCCTTTTGGGGTGTTTCAAACAACCTTTAGGCTAATCACCGCTCCCAGGTCTTTCGTGTCTACTACTTCCGTCTGCTTCGGCGTTGTTGTCTGGTAGCTTGGGCCAGTCGACCGGGCTTTCTCACCTTCGTTTAGATACCCGGGAGCGTTGGGTTCCTGCCGCTTACGAGTTATGAGTTCCGCGGGCTGGAAGAGGACGAGGATTACTGGCGGCCGCGGCAGTCACTCGGTGCGTCGCAGTTATAGTTGGCGATCAGAATTCGTCTACGAGCGGATACCTGATCTTCTTCCGAAAGCTGGGGCATGAATAGAGATACATCACACGGACTGTCTGACCGTCTTGCGGGGTGGCCGCTCGGTCTGAGCGTGCCAGGTTTTCATATTTCAAGACTGAGCTCCATATACCCGTTTTTGGACACCAGGCGACATCCGCAGAAGTAATGGAGGATCTTTGACTACTCTTAGCCCGAGTCTAACCCTCGTTCAGCGAATGAGACAGAAGTGATGCTGTAGTTTCGTGTCTTGAGCCGTCATCGCAGTTCAGACATCATCTCTGTACTTACCTAAACTATCTGCTAGTAGGACGCTGAGGCCAGTAAGAGGCTGATATGTATTTTGCGGCGTTCGCTTGTGTCTAACATGATACGAGCATCACAGTGCATGAAGCCTGACTGGTTCCAGACATTCGAGATTCAAGAGCTTGTCCCGAGATCTTAGGAAAGACGGCAAGGCCCTCGGAAGTTGAAGTCTTTTGGGAACTCCCTGGTGTGTGCCACTTAGACTTCGCATTCAGTTTCCTCATGAGGCCATCCCCGTAGCCACTGGACCCAGGAGTTTTAGCTCTTCGTCGGTGGCGCACTCGCTCATGTGCACAGATGAGAGCTCAATAGGAAGGAGGGAAACAAGTCGACCAACCAATATGGCGTTCAGATGGAGCCGCCTTACTCTTTCGCGAGCCCAACTCGGCTTATATACGACGTAGTTATGCATGCGGCAGAACTATTTTTTGGTTTCTGAGCTCCCGGAAGAGGATAACCAGAGTAGACTATTAACTAGCATCCAAACCCTAGGCGGCACGGAAGGAGCTCGAAACGAAGAGTTCAACTTTCCGACTTAGTGTTTTCCGACTGAAAAGGTAGAACCACCTGTCCCTTGGTGATAGTGGTCCCCCATCCCCTGCAATGAGGTATTCCCCAGTAGCCCCAGTCGCCCTTCCCCGGCCGAGGCAGAGTCCAGGGGCATCCAGTTCCCCGGCCGTCGCAGCGGCGGACCAATGGGGTCGCGGACAATTGGCCGGATCGGGCCCGCGCGGCCTCCCAGGTGCAAGATGGACCTTTGCCGCAACAGGAAGGCTGTTTAGCCTGCCTCAAGGGGTGCGTGCGGGCCAGGAAGGGAAGTATTCCGTGTCCTCGGGCAGTCAGGTCAGTCCGGTGATGAGGGAGACGCGTTGCACGGACAGGCCTGTTATAACAGGCCCCCGCTTGGCTACGCGGACGGTGGACGGGCGAGAGCAGAAGCGGCACGGCCAGGCCAGTGTCTGGTGGAAAAGGAACAGGCAATTGGCTGACGACGCGGGGAGGAATTCCTGACCCAAACCACCCAAGGGACAGAGCGTAAGACGGACCTTTGGGTCGTTCCTGGGCTCTTACATACCTACCTGCCTACCTGCGAACTGTGAACTGCCTATGTAGGCCAAATAGCCATTTGATTGTGGTCTTGGCCGATCCCTGATAAGATCATAAGACGACGAGAGAGGAGGGGCGGCCTCGGCGCTCTAGGCACGGTACTTTCGCCGTATTAATTTCCATTCTCAACTTTATTTATGTTTCCCGCCGTGCCCTTTTCTTCTTTTCTTCTAGAAGGGTTCCCTTCCTCGCCTTTTCCCGCCCGTCTGTCTCACCGCTGGTAGCCGACGGAGTGGTACAGTAGGGTAGAGACACGCGTTCCAGTGGGGCGGCGACGCTTCTTCAAATACCATCCCAGAGGCGCGCCCCTTTGTTGACCACGGGAAGGAAGCCAGCCCAGCCAGCCAGCCAGCCACAATGACCGGCACGGCGCACCAGCGCGCGGGAGCCAGGGACAATGGCGGATTGATCGGGGATGCAATTGACAGCGTTGACGAGGAGACTCCGCTGCTGGCGACGACAAAGGACCTCTTGGCACCCGCGCCGGACGTCGAGATCTCCGAGTCTACGACGCTCAATGAGCAGCAGGGGCAGGGGGACGGGAGCGGCAATGGCACCAGTGAAGACGACGAGGACAAGCCGCTGCCGGTATGGCAGATCGTGTGGCTCTGCTACGCGCGGCTGGTCGAGCCGATGGCCTTCTTCAGCATCTTCCCCTACATCAACCAGATGGCCCAGGAGAACGGCAACCTGCCGGACACCGACGTCGGCTTCTACTCGGGCCTGATCGAGTCGCTCTTCAGCCTGACCCAGGCTGTTGTCATGATCTTCTGGGGCCGCGTCGCCGACCGTGTCGGCCGCAAGCCCGTGCTCGTCTTCTCCCTCGTCGGCGTCACCCTCGCCACCTCCGTCTTCGGCATGGCCAAGTCCATCTGGCAGATGGTGCTGTTCCGCTGCCTGGCCGGCGTCTTCGCCGGGACGATCGTGACGATCCGCACTTCTATCGCCGAGCTCTCGACCCAGAAGACTCAGGCCCGCGCGTTCAGCTGGTTTGCCTTCACCGGCAACCTTGGTATCTTTCTGGGCCCCCTCCTTGGCGGCGCCTTAGCCGATCCGGCGAGCCAGTACCCGAGATTGTTCGGCGGGATCAAGTTCTTCGAGAAATACCCCTACGCGCTGTCGAGCTTCGTGGTCGGCGGCATCGGGCTGACGGCCGCAATCACGAGCGCCTTGTTCGTTAAGGAGACACTCAAGAAAGAGCCTTCCAGTACCGACGAAGCCGGCGACGGTGCAGTCACTAAGCCCGGGGACGTAAAGCAGAGGGACCCGCACTCCATAGTCGAGCTTCTCAAGGCGCCGGGAGTGGGCATGGTCCTGTATGTCTATGCGCACGTTATGCTCCTCGGCTTCGCCTACACCGCCATCGTACCCACCTTCTGGTTCACCCCCGTGCCCCTCGGCGGCTTCGGCTTCCGCCCATTCGAGATCTCCATCATGATGGCCGTCAACGGCATCGCCCAGGCGGCCTGGCTGCTGCTGGCCTTCCCGCCGCTGCAGCACCGCAGCGGCACCAACGGCGTGATGCGCGGCTGCGGCTACGCCTACCCGTGGTTCTTCGTCGTCTGCCCCCTGGGCAGCCTGCTGCTCAAGGCAGGGGCCCGGACGGCGTTCTGGGTCGTGATCCCGCCGCTGCTGGCGCTGGGCAGCGGCGTCAGCATGGCGTTCACGGCGGTGCAGCTGGCGCTCAATGACGCGAGCCCGTCGCCGCAGGTGCTGGGCACGCTCAACGCACTGGCGCTCACGGGGGTCAGCGCCATCAGGGCATTCTCGCCGGCGCTGTTCGCGAGCCTGTTCGCGCTCGGGGCGAGGACGCAGTGGCTGGGTGGGTACGCCATCTGGGTGCTCATGTTCGTCATAGGGGCGGGGTTCACGGTCGCGGCGAGGCGACTGCCGGAGAAGGAAGACCTAGAAAAAGCGAGGCTGCAGAGGGAGCAGGAGCGGCAGCGGGAAGAGGAGGGAGGTGATGCGGCCGAGGAGTGAAGAATGAGGGGGAAACAACGAATGGATTGATATGTGCCCAGTTTATGGGCAGACACACACTATGAGCAGATACCCTCTTACTCTTCGGCTTTCAGCGATACAGCCTTTTTCATTTTGAACATCTATTCATGGACGCTCGTCATTACAAACCAGTTGTGCTTTGGGCGTCGGCAAGCCCTCCATGAGCTCTGATCCGCTTCCCCAGCGGATATCTCGGGTTGACTCGAGGAATCCTGCTTGCAGCATGGAGGAACTGGGAATCCGGGCGAAGACTGAGATGCCACCGGCTCGGACATCGTTTCGATTCAAGGATAAGGCTTTCGTTGAAGGACCTATAGCATACGCAGACCTACGGTGGGAGTGCCGCGCAGGATGCCGACGACGGCGCGATGCAACTCCCGAGTCCTTGATTCTCTTTCGTGTAAATATTCTGAGGCGAACCACACCGCACTTGTCGGCAGCTCTGCTCGTATCGATATGCCGTTCCACCTGTATATAGACCAATGTTATGATTGATCTACGCTCAGACTTGATTTCTGACCGTCTGAGTAGGGGAGACCGAACTGACCTTTACCCCTTTTCGGAGGATGCTCCGATGAGGACCCCTTTATTATGAGAGAGCTATAGCCCGGCACCGCGTATCTGTGCCGGATCGTCAACATCCAGGGTAGCCACGAAAACAGGGTCTGACGCAGAGCCGCAGTAGCATCGCAGTTTTCTGCATTCCTTCTTTGCCCAAGCCAACCGGAGGAGGCGACGACGATGTGAGCGAGCGTCTCTCTGCCATTCGCTGATGGGGCCTAAGCCACAATACCGAGGGAGGGAGGGAGGGTGGCAGGGCCGTTCCTTGATTTCGGCGTGACGTCCCCACCAACGTCATAAGGCCTGAATTGCCCAACCAGACCTGGGATTTTCCACACCATTCTTGGCTTTCCAGTCTGCATGTGGTCGCAACGACGAAGCAAGTCCCGCAGACCCGAGGAAGCGAAGGATCTCAGGGTCCTTTTCGCTTTGGGTATCCAGGCTAGAAGCCGGCTGTGGGTACGTTGGACGGTCTAGACGAAGGGTACCCTAACCTTAAGGACAACCCCCGGCCGGGCAGAAGAAGTCTGGGCTCGGGACTTGGTTGGGTTGGACGGGCTGTGTAGATGACTACTGCCTGCACACACCTGTAGATAAATGTCTAGAGGTGGCCACCTGACGACTCTCAGCTTTCTACTCCCATCCCTCTCTATATCTACCACACCTTCATCCTGTCTCTGCAGGGCGAAGTGCTTCTCTCTCACATCTCACATCTTCGTCTCGTCTCATCCGTCTGCGCTTGCTCTGCACTTAGACGGACTCCAGGAGCTCAAGGTTGCGCAAGGTCCAACCTCATCTCATCATCGTCATCATCACCCGATCTCATTGTTATACGTGGGGAGCTGCCACAGATCTCATATACTAGCGCGCCCGAGCTCTCGAGTCCTCGCCTTGTGCCACTCTAGACCATTAACGGAGAACTTACTTCACATCTTCACAAGTGAGCTTTATCCTGCTCCCCTATTTCTCATGCTATCCCAGTGGATCGTCAGATCTTCACTTCCCCCTGCCTTGCGGCTCACTTAAGCCACATGGCGACACCAGACCACGTAACTAACAACTCTGCCCTCAGTGTCTCACCACCGCACCAGCTCAAAGAAGTACCTCTACCTCGAGCCCCCCATCCCGGGGAGCATGACCGTCCGGAAGAAGATCACCCGCATCATCCCCGCGGCGGAGCCCGCCCCTCCTCCCCGGCCCGTCATCGTGGCCCCCCCGCCCCCGCCCCCTCCGGCCCCCATCTACCTGCCCCCGCCCCCGGAGCCCGACCCCATCGACGTCATCGCCGTCGACGTCGACGCCAAGTCCTCCAAGTCCTCCTCCAGCCGCTCGCGCAGCCGCCACCGGCACCGCCGGCCCTCCTCCTCGGAGCGGGAGCGCGAGGTCTACATCGAGCGCGAGAGGCTGGTCCCGGTGCCGGTGCCCGTCAAGATCCAGCAGCAGCCGGAGTACGAGACGTACCGGTACGTGGACGCGCCGCGGCGGGTGAGCCCTCCTGCGCTTCCGCCGCCGAGGAGGGAGGAGGTGGAGAGGGAGAGGGAGAGGATTGTCGTTGAGGACCATCGGCGGAGGAGAGAGTATTACGGGCGGAGTTAGATGGGAGGACGACTAGGAGCGGAGTCTGTCAAATTGGAACTGGCGTGAGCGGGTTATGGTTGCGGCTGTTGTCTTCTTCTTTCCATCTGTTGTATTCTATACGGGCTGCTGTCTGATATTATGCGAAGGGGAAAACTCGAACTCCTTTTGTATTGCTATGGGAGCGATGATTCTGGCAGTTTGGCATACTCCTGATTTTCTGGGCCAGGCTTAGCGAGCCTGCTGTCTGAACGGTATCCTTCATGATGATGTATGATTGGTTATGGCTCTTCATCAAACGACTTCTGGTGCCAGATGAAGTGAGTAGAATGTATTCTAGATTTGTTGAGACTGAGAATGAATTAAGTTGAAGTCGGTATTCCCGTTGTTAACGAGTTAAAGTTTGACATGTAGCAGTGGGAATCTTCGAATGTCTCGGACGGACACCAGAGAAGAACGGACACCGCCCACAAGAGATCTATCTCGAATTGCTACCTGTGTACGTATGCATGAGCTTTCAGCAGTCTTTCTGATAGCAGACTGCAATGCCAAGCCCAGGGCCTCTTACCCTAGCATTTCATCCTTCCAGCACAACACAATCCATGAAATACTCTCGTGGAATTCCTGGAAATCCTCCGTTGAACGTATTGTGTTCGCCTTAACTCCATTCCCCAAGCTGGCAGGCATTCCCTCGTGGCCCGGTACACAAACAAGACGTTGCTCTAAATCCCAACGGCATGGCTGAAGACCTTGGCGGCCAGTTGGCTGAGCAGTCTTGACCTGTCATTTTGCGGTAATTCCTGGACGTACCACGCGTTAGTTACCAAGTCTCGAACCAGAGATTACAAGAGAGGATAGGAAGAAGCAGAAAAGGGGGCGATCGATACCATGAAGAGGCAATCGATGTCCACATCTCTTAGAACCAAGCCCTCAACCAGCGGACGAGCCGCGTCCTACGCTCACGTCCACACTCACCTGGAACACCGCATACACACTCTTCCCCTTGGCGTCGCGCACGGCGCCGAGCCTATTCCCCGCGACAGCGCCGGCCAGCAGGCCAGGGACGTTTGCGACGATGAAACCCAGGGCGCCGCCGCTGACGCCGCCCACCACGCTCCAGAACTTGCTCGTCGGGCGCCCCGTGCCGGGATCCGCCATGCCCTCCTCGCGCAGCATCTCCTCGAAGACGTCGCCGAACTGCGCGTTCTCCGCCTCCTGCCGCGTCTGGTGCTCCCCCCGCTGCTGGCCCCCGCCGCGGTCCGTGAAGAAGTTCCACGCCCAGCTGTACGCGGACTGCCGCCCCTGCTGCTGCTGCTGGTCCTCGGGCTCGGGGGAGGAGGCGTCGGCGTCGGCGAAGGGGTCCGGCGGCGTGGTGCCGGCGGCGCCGCGGTAGAACTTGCGCTGGGCGTCATACTCGTGCCGCCGCGAGGGGTCGGAGAGCGTGAAGTAGGCGTCGTTGACGAGCTGGAACTTGCGGGTGCGGCTGGCGCGCTCGGGGGACTCGGCGGGCACCCGGTCGGGGTGGGTCTTCAGGGCGGCGCTGGGACGGATGGTCAGTTCTCCACTCGTGATGCCGCTGTAAAGGTGGAAGGACGCATGCTTACCGTTTGTATGCATCGCGGATCTGTTGGGTGGTCGCTGTTTCGGAGACCTCGAGAATAGCATCTGCATTGAGGGCGGGTTAGACTCTACTGTACATAGTAGGTAGCTGTAAGTGAAGTGGCGGGTCCCACTTACAGTAGTTCGGAGGAGGTCCAGAGGCCATTTTGATTGCGTAAAGGGGGTTCCGCTACCTCAAATGGGTATCTCAGGTACAGAACATGAATTTTTTGGTTCCCTGGCGCCGCAGTAGGATTGACAGGCTCAGGAAACTGGAAATAGGTGAGGTATGAAGGTTGAAGAAGATTCAAAGAGTCGAGATATCAAGTCGGGCGAGTCCAAGGCGTCAACGTCATCTTGTGGCGTCACAACGTGGCTTGATTGGAGCCCCACATCAGGGTCTGTGGCACGGACCATGTCAGGTTTCTGGTAAGGTGGCAGTGGTGGATATCACTGTAACGTTATAAGCCAACTATACATAGTAAGACCCCCTATGGCCTCCAACACATTGCATCTGTTTCTCGGTGCGAATGGAATGAATCTCGAATTTCTGCATTGATCTGACGTGTCTAAATCTTGAGGCATACCTACTTCTGTACCCAGGAGTATACGGGTTGCTCTGCCTCGAGATACAGGCTGCTCGCTGGCTGCACCGGCGAATACCAGGTCTGTGGGTGTGCCACAGGGGATCATGATGGCCCAACACCGCTAGCGGGGCATTGACTTGTCTGCACTATCCCGTCTCAACTGTCCCGTCTCAAGTTTCGATGATTCATTGCATTGCTTTTAGTATGCCGTGCTTTAACCATCTCCCCTTCTCTTCCCCCCATGTCACCGCCTTCACTGGAAGATCATCCCGCTACATATCGCTGTTCTTCCTGACAGCGCGGTACGTGTAGGGCCGTTTCAAGTGAGACGCTTGTGACGCATGACCCTCGCTGGAGCTTCGTAAAGGGTAAGGAATGACTGTGTCACTGCCCAACGAATTCGTCAATATCAGCGGCACCACACAGAAAGGTGGGGAGCGTGACCGAGGAGGGTCGCTATCGAGGCCCGACCTTCCTCCCAGGCCTTGACGGCCCCGGGACCTGCATTTCATTGGCGTCACCGCCTCTCTCTGTACGCATCTAGGCTCGCCTGTCCGCTTTCTCGACGGATGGGATGGCTCGGCTGGCTGTTTGTCCCTGCCTTTTTGTCCCGCACCCTAGGCGTACTGTGCCCCTCACTCATTTCCTCGCCTCTCTCCTTTCCCTCGGTCAGCCAATATAAAACTGCGAGTACGTTCTTGCTCTATTCAGGCTCTTTTGCATCATCGTTATCATCGCATTATCTTCCTCTTTGATCCTTCTTCGCTGTCTTCCCTCAGAGAGAGTCACAAAGGAGACAACGCGACAAAGAGCCTTATAACAACAGCCAACGAACCATCTGACCGGCTCCTCTCGACACCCGGATCTACGTCGTTCATCCGGCCGAACCCTAGGCGGCCAGCTTCGCCCGCAACTGCCTGATCCCACGACGCTCTCCCTGGAACCGGGCCGCCTCGGCCCTTTCGCCTCCCAGGCGTTTCTTTATTCCAAGAATCTCTCTTCCTTCTCAGTCTCTCAAAGAAGCTCTCTCGCGTACATAGCTTAGTGAATATAAAACGAGTTGTTACATCTGTTCGCTTACCACCGAGCAAGCCGCTTGCAACACAACTGTCGCACTGAACAACCCAGGCTTCCTGGAAGCCTTTTATAAAAGGCTCCATCTCGCGGTCTATCCAGCAGGAACTCTGCTTGTCGGGTATTCGCTTGGAGGATACCATACAGACGGACACAGCCTTCGGCCCATCTCTGGCCTATCTGCCTGCACACTCGTGCAGTAAGGTGGGCCGGCACAGAAAAGGATAGGAGCACCTTGCTAACGAACTCTCAGATGCTCGCCCTTCAACCGAATATGCAGGTCCAGGAGGACCTTGCGGCCCTGTTCTCACGGAACCTGACCCTGAACCAGGTGCCTCCTCCACCGCCTCCGGAGGACAACAAGATTGTGTACATCTCACAGCACTATACCCACTCAGCTCATCTCGCCAAACAGCAGCAGGAGCAACAGGAACGGCAGCGGCAGGAACGGCCTTCCTCTGAGCCCCCGGTACCGGATCACCAAGCCGTGCAGAGCATGCTCCGGCAGCACGGTGTTGACACCAGCGCCCTCTCCGCCTCCCAAATCCAGCTTTTCAAATCAGCAGACGATTCCCAGAAGTTTCGCCTGATCCAGCTATGGACCATCTGCCCCCCCACTACTAGTGTTGACAACCCAACGCTGGCTTGGACCGTCACCAGCGTCGAGAAGGAGGAGATTCTCGCTCGCATGCGCTTGGAGCGGAAGGCCCAGGAGGAGCTCCAGCAGCATATTCAGCTGCAGCAAGCGCAAGGTCCTGTCATGAGCCTCGACGGCACGCCCGTTCAAGCTGGCGATGGCCGCTGGATACACGCACAACATTACATGGAACCGTACATGGCATCAGGATATGAGCAGCTGGCGCGGCGGGACTACGAGGAATCCGCGCGGCGAGGGGATGCTGTTGCTGTCGTCACCTCGGCAGCTCCGCCGGCGAAGGACGTGTATTCGCACTTCGGCACGTCCGTCGGGGGACCAACCTACAAGCCGGCTACTGACCCTGTTTACGACTGGACGAGCAGGCAGCAGGCGATGGAGAACCAGTACGGCGCGTTCCAGCGCTCTCGGGAGGACGAAGAGATGCTGTAGAGTCAAGCCCCGGTTCAGGTAGTTAATCCAGCGAAGCGATAGCACAACTACTAGATACGTTAGGGTAGGCTCATTTGGGCAACTATCCCCTGTTGGGACAGCTTGGGACGGTGGATGAGGAAGGAGGAAGGAAGTCACGGCACACTGCGGAAGGTGAACCCTCTCTTAAGGGACTGGACTGCACATAATTTGTTTCGGAGACGGTAACAGACTGCATCGGGATTGGTATCAGACACCAGACATAACTATTCCCTTCTCCTTTGTCGCACGAAACGGCGTTTTCTGGGTTATCACCGTTTCTATTATCATAGGCACTCACTTGGTACCACTACAGGCCCTAGGCCCAATCTCCCTCCCCCCTTACCTACAATGGTGGAAGCATTGATGACCCGCTGGAAACCGTGAGCTTGGCTGACCGCGTCTGGCTTCTAGATCTCATCTTCTCCGTGATACTCGAGATGGCTCGTGAGTGGAGGTACGTCCTGTTCTGTCCCGCTGACCATCTTCCCCGTCACCTCTTGCCCGGATTCGACGCCGTCTCCTTGCTTCCCTCAGCCTTCTTCATGTCGTGTCCCACATAGGCCCTGTCCAGGTAAGCCAGGGAATAGTTATCTCCCTAAGGCTGGCACGATTTGGCCCCTTTTGATGCGAACGAGCATCCCTTCCAGCGCGTTTACGAAAGTTTTCTAGAAAAATATAAGATATTACCAACCCTCGTGTGATGTGTGCCACCAAGAGTCGTGACTGTCTTTCACGACATCCATCGATACAGCTTCCTCTAAGCCCAAAGCAGGCGAGGTGGGTAATCGTCACTAGACACTTGGACAGTAAATTACTTTACATATGAAGGACAGCTGGAGAGGAACGCGAGGTGAGTGGTTGTCATCCAGGTATACTCCAACTCTTCTTTTCTATTGCTGAAGATGTACAGCTCGCAAGGCCATAGCGTGGCTCCAAAACCACTCGGCCAAGCAAGGGGTTTTCTGCGCATTGTCTGGCGAGCCTTCGAAAGAACCACCGAACTTTTTGTCTTGCCCTATTTTTCTTTTGCTCCCCTGTTGCTCCAATGCTTTTATTTTTTTATTTTTTTTGGTTACCTCTTCTTCCCCTTCCGCTTCCCGCTCTTCCCCTGCTTCTGCTGCGGCTGGCTGCCCGTGGCCTTGCCGCCGTTGCCGCTCAGGTCCTCGACCGACTTGTCCAGCAGCTCGAAGCCGTCAGAACCCGTCGTGCTGGGTGTGCGCTTGCCGGGCTCCTCCGAGTCGTCCGTGTCGGCCCCCGCGACCTCCTTAAAGTCGTGGCCCGGCGCCGCCTCCTCCGCTTCCGAGGTGTCCTCCGCGCCGTCCTCCGTCTTGTCCGCGAGGAGCCGGCCCACACTCAGCTTGTAGACCCAGATGGGCAGGCGGTAAACGGCGGTGTCCTTGATGGTCGGGCAGGGTATCTCGTTAGGCTGTTTGGGTTCAGTTAGTCGCAGGTATTAGAAAAGGTGTGACCGGCTGGTTAAGGGGATCATACGTCAAGCAGGAACTCCTCCACGTTACCGTCCTCGTCCTCCTGCTCCAGGTACACGTCGCCGAGCGAGTCCACCACTAGGACCTTGCCGTTCTCCGCGACGACGCGCTTCTTCGCGCCCGTGGGCCCACTCGCCGCGGGAGTCGGTGTCGCCGTACCGGATCCAGCAGCAGTGGCGCCGGCCCTCCTTGCCCTGCGGACCGGCCTGCCCTCGTCCCTGGCCTCGCGCTTCGTCTCGCGCTCCTGCATGCGCCTCTGCTTGCGGTTCAGCGGCGCCTGCGGCCGCCCCTCGTCCTCGGCTGGGATCTGCGGCGCGGGGGCCGGCGCGGCATCCACGCCGGGGATGCCGAGGTTCTCACCCCAGGCAGCATGCCGCGCGAACTTGATGTACCGGCCGACGAACTCTCTTTGACGCTTCCAGCTCATGTACAGGGCGAGGTAGTGCGCGCCGCCGCCGGCGAACAGGAAAAGGCCGGCGACGACCGTGCCCAGGCCGGGGCGGTAGCGGCTGTAGTAGTAGCCCGTGCCCTTCCAGACGGGGAACCCGTTGGCGAGGAAGTGGTCGTAGCGCTCGCGCCCGGCCCCGCGCAGGATGTTGGCCACGATGGACAGGCGCGCCTGCCGGTCGGAGGCGGCCTTGACGGCGGCGCGGACCTCGGCCGCGCTGGGCGCCCTGGTGACGTGGGTGCCCGGCTTTCCGCCCTTCTTGGCCTTGCGGGCCTTGGTGCGCTCCGCGGCGAGCTGCTGCTTGGCCTTGTCCGGGTGCAGAGAGCGCGACTTCTTGCGGTAGGCGCGGTTGATGTCGTCCTGGGAGGCGGTCGGGGGTACGCCGAGGAAGTCGTAGAAGGTCATGGTGGGCCCCTCATAGGTGGCAATCTCGTCGCGGAGGCGGAAGATCTCGCTGTCTGCAAGGAGAGAAGGGGTTAGCTATTCTGCGAGGGCTTCTTCTCTGACGCTGTGGGTGACCTAGGCGGCGGGCAGAAACTTACCCTCCTTGGTCCATGCTGAGACCAGGGGAGTCACGGCGGCCAAGAGCCCGATGGAGAGTACTGAGAGCTTCATAATCGCATCATCGGTGGAAGACGTCTAAGTAAACAGGTTTGGGAGAGGCGTTTGTTGTGCGCAACTCGGGTGAGCTAGGTAGGTAGGTAGGTGTAGGGCTCTGTAGAATCTGTGTGATGAAGCTTTTGGTGCCAGCTGTCGTCAAGGAGAAAGAGTAACTGCGCCGTGCATAGTATTCCGGGTACTCGCAATAGGAAATGTCCAGTGATAGGTGAATAATACGACTTAAAGGAAGATATCTCAGAAGAGAGACGCCTGTTCCCCTTCAGGATATATGACGTGCAGTCGCCGGTCTTCACTTTTGGTAAATCGAAGTGAAAGCGTGTCGCCAACATCAAAACGGAGCGAGCCTACCTAATTTGGAAGCTTGCGGCCCGCAACTTTTTGTCGGCAGGTGCCAGCCAGCCGGCTCTAGACAACCCTACCGCGATGGTGAAACGAACCCCTGACTCGTGGCCAGAACGGTCTACCAGAGTTGAACACATTCGCTGTCCACATTAAGATGCGTGCCTCAAGAAGACCATACGAATCGTCATCGACATCAGGATGGAGGTCATACTCGTCCTATAATAGCCTGCACGTTGTCCTGATGGGGTGTTATCCAAGGAGGAAGAGGCCAGTGATACTGCTACCCCGTATCATACTACCTAAATGCCTACACATGCCTTGACTTTTTGTTTCTCGTTATACAAGAACTACGCCTATAAGTCCCAGCTGCAAGCAGTTGCAAGACGGTTGCCTGGCTTGGGAGAATATTCTGTGTGATTGAAGGTAGCAGTAGAGACCGCAAGTTATACCTTAGGCGTCAACGGCTGTAAGAACCTCGTACCGCCTCACATGTATGCTTTTCAGTATATGCGCATGAGCGCGACCAGGCCGAGCGGCGGGATTCTGTTTTGGAAGAGGCCTAACAGCAGCAAATGACCAGAGGAACACGTCTCTCTGTTCTGCTTACTGTGAAAGCAAGGAGCCTTCAGAATGCATGGGAATGACGAACGGAAGCCAAGCCAGCAACAAGCGAGACGGACGACCAGAAGCCTTATCTGATATTTATATGATTCTCTCACAGACATCGGCAAGTCAACTCGGTCGCACCTGCCGCGGAAGGGTGATAGATTCCTAAGGAAAGCACAGCACGGAACGCTTGAGAGTTGGGAGCGAAGAGATCACTGCTGGAATGGCCGCTGCAAAAGAGGCTGCTCTGTTGGCATCCAGAGGACTGGCCAGAGCTGTCTCAGGGTCCTCACCACAGGCATGCGCCGTGAGACAGTCTGGCCTGCTCGGGCTAAGCCGCGAGTTTTACCACGAGGTAAAGAGCAGCTTGTCAGGAATGCGCCCCGTAATATTACGCGGTCTACCACTCGCGTTAGCTCTCTGCAACAGGATGATAAGGATGTCAGCGTCACGACTCACTACTGCAACAGCCTCTGGTGTTCGAGTGCCTGCCATGCGGAATATTCCAGGGATACGGCGGCATTCAATAGTTAACTTGAACAAATTGTTTGGAATGAGCCAGAGAGGCGAAGATTGGGCAGGAATGGCGGCTGCTTCTCCTCCGCCAATAATGGCCGCCATTATCCGCCTTACCTTCCCCCTCTCGTGGGTAAATGTAGGATGCTCGACGGTGCCTGACCTGCATTTCGACTTCTGGGAAACTCCCTGCGCGTTGAGCGAAAGCCTGGCTCACCGTGCATAAGCTCTAGCTGGCTCCGAAAGAAGTTGCCGGCCTCAAGTGGTTCGCATCTTCCCCACGGCCCACGGACAAGTCATCCGGCAGATATACTAAGGTGCGGTAACCAAGTAGGGCGGGCGGGCGTGCAGAAAAGCAAAAGGCGGTCTCTTTTGGCTTGACCTGGTCTGCATTTCACTTACCGTTTCTCCTCCCGATCTGCATATAGTCTCTTTCCTTCTTTCTCTTTTCTCTTTCTCTCCCTTTTCCTCTCTTTTGCGACATACTACACTACCTCCGCCCTATGTTCTCCCTCCGCGAGAGGAGGTCGAGAGAAAGGGGGGGAAGATTCGTCTTCTGAGCGATTGTACGATACGAGAAGGACACGACAAGCAGAGCGAGCAGCAGCGCGGGGGACAGCAAAGCTTCCGATAGGCCGGCCAGGGCTCCTTGGATCCGACCAGGGGTTCTCCACGGCGCTGGATCTGCCTGTGCCCTGTCAATCCCTCGACAACCGGCTCCGAGAGCCTCTCACAGCGGACGACGACTTGTCGCAATTCTTCCTGAGATATCAGGGCATTCTGTTGTTGCCTCTCCTTGTCCTCCTCGCCACGAGAGTCTCACCTCTTACGACAAGAGACTGCAGCCTGATTCTGTCCGCCCAAGGTGCAGCATAGCCAATTGCGCGCCAGTCTCTTTCGGTCTAATCAAAGAAACGGCATTGCCCCTTGTCTCACCTCCTGAGTTACCCGAATGCCTCGGTGCCTACCCACCATACGCGTGTTCGCTCGTATCCACTTAACCGACAGACCGGTAAGTCGCTCCCCCTGCTTACCAAAAATAAAATTCAATTGTTCCTCCAGCTAAGCTTTCGCGTTCCTAACAGATCTCAATATTAGCCCAGATTCTCCTGAACTCAATACGCGTCCTTTCTCCGGCTTTCACCTTCTCAAACTCTCACACCTCTCCCTCTCCTCTATAACCCGCTGCATCATTCACCTCTCCTGCCACGCCTCATCTCGCGTCGCGCAAGATCCTACAGCCGTGCTCTCAACCTCGCAAACGCCATCTCCCTCTCAAGCATGGCTCGCATACAGATCCCGCTCGACGCTCTGACGTCCCGCCTGAACCTGCAGGAACGCTTCTCAAGTGTTCGATCTAGCTCTGTCGCAAACAGGTTTTCTAACCTGCGACCTGTCTCTGAGTTCCTCGATGTCAAGCGCCTCTCCAAGCCTGCAAACTTCGCCGAGATGCAGTCGCGCGTCAACTACAACCTCAGCCACTTCTCAAGCAATTATGCCGTTGTCTTTGTCATGCTCTGCATCTACGCCCTTCTCACGAACCCGTGGCTGCTGTTCGACATCATCTTTGTCGTCGCGGGTATGTACCTCATCGGCAAGCTCGACGGCCGCGACCTTGAGATCGGCCAGCAGCGCATCAGCCCGTCGCAGCTGTATACCGGTCTCTACGTCATCGCGATTCCGATCGGTCTGATCTCTTCGCCCTTCACCACCATCCTGTGGCTGATTGGCGCCAGCGGCGTGGTCATCCTTGGCCACGCTGCCATGATGGATAAGCCACTGGAGGAGGCTTTTTCCGGGGAGGCGGTCTAGGTGGTCGGCCGCGAGCTCCCAAACGTTCGCCCCAATGGGGAAGACCATCGAGGCGCGGGCGGAGGGAATACACGGAGCGCGCTGACTTTTTGCATGAGCTGTGGGGTAATGGGGGCCGGCTCGTCGAGGAACTCGACAGCGGCGAGGAGACTGATACACAGGGCGTTGGCTTGGCTTCTGGAAACACACGATTTGTTAGCGATCCACTTCATTTCACGGGTATAGACTTGGGCGAAGGCATGTCTCGATCACGGAGGGCGTACACTTACGAGCCATCGGAGGACGACGATGAAGACTCCTCCGACCACTCAGATTCAGAGGGATCCAGTGGCCAAGCACAGATCCTTATGAAGGAAAAGGAGGAGGCTCTGATCGAGTCAGCGCTGCGCAGGATAAAAAGGGCCCAGGCCAAGGGCAAGAAGGAGGTGAAGCTCAACAAGGAAGAACTGGCGGCTCTGGAACGGCGGAGGAAACGAATGCAGGAAGAGTCCCGTGGCAGTACCTCTAGTGGAAGCGAGCGGAGGAAGCGCAAGGAGCAGCGCTTTGCTGTCCCAATCTCGCAACTGGAGCCTACTTCGCGGAAGAGGCGGGGAGTGGCGCCATCTCCGGAGGACGTCTTGCCACGGCATGCCTCTGCAGAAGCCCTGAATCGCCCGCGAGATCAACCTGTCTATCCTCCGATGGGCTACTTCCCGCCACCTTCTGCGACGCGCACTCGGCCTCGCTCGGTCACATCATCCTCTCAACGTCCTCCGAGCCGCGACCCGAATCTCGGTCAAGGTTCATCGCCTTTTCGATATTCCTATGCGCAGCCCGACTCGCAATCCTCTCTGCGCCATGTCTCGGACACAGCAGCAAGGCCCCGCTCCTCGCGCGGCCCTCTTCCTTACGAGGAGGCATGGGTACCAAATCACAACCTCACCGTTCCGCCGCCGCCCGTCACAGGCTCCCGTCAATCTCTTCCTGTCGACCCTTTTCAATACATGACGGGTGACTCGCGTGCGCCGTACCCCACTGGCGCTGGAGCCACAACTCGCCGTTACGTATCAGGTCCTGCCGGGGACACAACGGGTGCTTATGTGAACAGCATCCCTCGCGGGACCCCCCCTGCTGCAGCTAGGGGCGGCAGGACCTCGAGGCGCGTCACCCCGGAGGAGACAAGTGAGGAGGATACTGAGGAAGACGAGCAGACCTCGGACGACGACCTCGACCAGGGCGCTCGTGTCGTTACTACCGACTCGAGCCGCTCTCGAGGCCGTGAGGAGATCCTTGTCGAAGTTGAGCGAAAGCAGACACCGGAGCCTGAGCCATCGAAGCCTAAGAAGTCCTCTGGCTCTTCGCCTTCTAAGAGAAAGGGCCTGAGAAGCAGTCCTGCACGGAGGAGAAAGGGGAAATGAGATGTCTCCAGAATCGGGTACGTGGGATGAGAGTTGCGCAAGGCGGGATCGTGCACGCCTCCCTCAAGAGCAAAAGCACGAGTTTATACCCTGGATTGTATGCATTGATAGACTAGTATGGGACTTTTAATAAGGACATGGGTTCTGGCTTAGTCTTTTGGCACTTTGTGTGCCACATTCTCTGCTGAATGAATGTGATGCTGTCTTGTTTCTTCACCTTGCCAGGTTGCACAACTACATGGATTGAGTCGATCGAGATAGTGTGTATGTATCATACCGCTCTTACTGGAACCTGAAACGCCTATAGATGGATATATCGAACAGAAAGTGTGGTCTCCGGACAATGGGAATCAGGGAACGTCTTCGAATCATAATAGCCAGCCCCCCGGCTCTCCGTACCTCCTTCCCGCCGCCCACAACAACCATTTCCATAGCCCATCTAAAGCCACTTCCCGATATTGCTCATGAGCCCGTCCCCCCAGCCGCCTCCCACGTCCCTCTCCATCCTCCTCCTCTCCCACTGCAGGCCGCCGTCCCTGCCCCTCTCCATGCTCACGCTGGCAGCCCCGCCCCCGAGCCCGCCGGCCATGCGCACCGCCTCGCCGACGAGGCCGATGCCATCGCCGGACATGGCGCGGGCGCCGACGCCCAGCATGCGCTCGAGGCCGGCGGGCATGCGCAGGCCGAAGCGGGCCAGCAGCGCGGTCAGGGCGCCGCCGGTGATGAGGGGCAGCACGGCGAGCATGAAGACCTTGACGGGGTGGCGCTTGGCGTAGTAGACGAGGTCGCGCAGGAGGCGCTTGAGCTTCTTCCAGGTGCGGGCCATGAAGGAGGGGCGCGGGGAGCGCTTGTAGTAGGAGGGGCGGCCTGTTACGGGGGAGTAAGATAGTCAGCAGGTCTGCCAACATTGGAACAACGGAGAGGAGAGGTCGGCAGAGGCAAGTACCGGTGGGCGGGAGAACGTACCGAAGCCGAAGAAGCTCGACCGGCTGGCGTTGGGGAGGCTGAAGAAGCTGCCGCGGCTCGAGTTGTGCTTGTGGTGGCTGCTGTCGCCGCCGAAGATGGACGCCGCGATGCCGGCAGCGCTGGCGCCGCTGGCGTGGCGGGTCCGGGAGCGGGAGCGGGAGCGCGACTTGGAGCGCGAGGACTTGTGGTGATGCTTGTGCTTGCTGCTGCTGTGCTTGGAGTGGTGCGAGGACCGCCGCGAGATGACGGAGCCGCCGTCCCAGTCAAAGAAGCCCATTGTGATCGGCGGTCGCTTGCTGGCCTTCGCGTGCCTGGGCCGTGCGGAGGTCGTTGACCACGAGGTTTGCGGGGGGTTCAAGACCTTGTGCCTGCGGAGCTCGTCTGGGAGCTCAGGGGCCGTCTAAGAGCTTAGACCAAGCTTGTTCCAGCTAGGATCTGATGGAATGTAAGGAGACGGGGCCTTGCAATGGAGATGCTGGAGCCTGAGGGGCTTATCGCATCGCGGCTGTCAGCTGTGTCGACCACTTGTTCTGCAGATTGTCAGCTCCAATCGGCCTCCACGATGCGCACCGCTTCGGTGAGAAGGACTGCGATGGGAGCGGATTGGACGCCCAGCTCCTTTTTCTAGCGGTGAGAAATCGTGGGGCTGGGGAGCGGCAGGGGTCCCGCTTCTCCTAACTCCCGCCGGGAGCTAAGGCAACTTCGGGACTAGGGCAGTCTCATCTCTCAAGCCACAGATGGGAAATGCGGTTGAGGAAGAGGGCAAGCCACAATTCGCGGGGTTCCCGATGGCCTTAGCTTACTTACACAGTAACATAGTCCCTGGAGGGGCGAGCTCCGAGGAACGGCCTACTGAGGGATGGGCAAAAAAAAGTTTCCCTGTCAGTGGCATGAGCGAACATCTGAGCGTGTGAGTCAATAGTCAATTACTACTACGGAGCTACCTACCCAGACTCCTCGCGCATATAACAACGTCCGCACTTCTTGCCATTGAGAGCTCAATTGACTTTTCTTTCCTCCCCAGAACCATCTCCCACAAGTTCCTCTCTATCATTTGAGTAGCCATGGCCTACCCTACCCTGCACCTGCGAAGCGAGACCAAGCCGCTTGAGCACCGCTCGGCCCTTACGCCGACCACGGCCAAGAAGCTGATCGAGGCTGGCTACACCGTCAACGTCGAGCGCAGCCCCGAGCGCATCTTCGACGACAGCGAGTTCGAGGCCGTCGGCTGCACGCTCGTCCCCGAGGGTAGCTGGCCTGATGTGCCTGAGGACCACATCATCATCGGCCTCAAGGAGCTCGAGGAGAAGGAGTGTATGTGTCGTCATCTTCTATTCCACAGCCCTCACACAATGGATCACCTGGTGAGACAAATACTGATAGCATATTAGTCCCTCTCAAGCACACGCATGTGCAATTCAGTCATTGCTTCAAGCTACAAACGTCATGGCAGACAGTCCTGGCGCGCTTTCCCCGGGGAGGTGGCACCCTGCTCGACCTCGAGTTCCTTACCGACGACTCGGGCAGAAGGGTCGCGGCCTTCGGCTACCACGCTGGCTTCGCTGGCGCTGCCCTTGCCTTGGAGACTTGGGCGTGGCAGCAGACGCACTCCGAGCCCTTCCCTGGCGTGTCTAGCTATCCGAATGAGGATGCCCTGATCGCTCACGTCAAGAAGGTCCTCGCCGAGGGCGAAGCCAAGGCCGGCCATGCGCCTCAAGTCATTGTACGTGTTCCTTTTCGAATTTGGGATGCTATTTCTTCGAGTCACTAACACCGGCCCCTGCACAGGTAATTGGAGCGCTCGGCCGGTGTGGTCGCGGCGCCGTGGACATGGCCGTCAAAGCCGGCGTCCCCGAGGACCGGATCCTCAAGTGGGACATGGAGGAGACCAAGAAGGGCGGGCCCTTCAAGGAGATCACCGACAGTGACATCTTCGTCAACTGCATCTACCTGTCGCACAAGATTCCCCATTTCCTGAACAAGGAGTCGATCAATGTGCCCGACCGCAAGCTGTCCGTCGTCTGCGACGTCTCCTCCGACTACACGAGTCCCTACAGCCCGGTGCCCATCTACAATATCGCCACGACCTTCGACAAGCCCACCGTCCCCGTTGAGGGTCTCAAGAGCGACCCGCCAGTCCAGGTCATCTCGATCGACCATCTCCCCAGCCTGCTACCCAGGGAGGCGTCAGAGGCGTTCAGCAACGACCTGCTGCCGTCGCTGCTGGAGCTCAAGGACTGGCGCAACCACCCCGTGTGGGCGAGGGCGTACAAGCTCTTCCAGGAGAGGGTTGCTACCCTGCCCCCGAGCGCTCTTGAGAAGTAGATGTGGGTGTGTTACCATTCGTCAAATGGGAGGTGGGCTTGGCGTTTTAGGAGGTTTCTTTTCCGCTACCGATATGTGTCTAGGGTAGATAAAAGCACCTGATGGGAAAGATCAATAGATGCCCGCCGAGAGCGACAATGGTCGAGATGAAGCTACAAACCCCCTGATTGCATGCTGACATGAAGCCGAGCTATGGAGATGGTCTTGGCACCGATGCAACGGCGTTGATTGTTCAGCCCCTCCGGTGTTTGAAACCCTCGAGCGAACACCGTAGCCTCGGTGTCCTCCACCGTTTTTGTGCAGGGTCGTCTTGTTGAGAAGAAAAGCCCGGGTCGCGGGTTTTGGTTCGCCCATCGCCGTAACCTTGTGCCTTCCGCTGATTACTGAACAGCACCGGTTAGCTAAGCTCAGCGCGAGCTAACGCTGCCGCCGAGACTGCATCTCACGATGCATTAGCAACCACTGGAAGCCAGTACATCATCTACATTCTAGATACCGACGGCTTGCCCTTTTTGTTCGCCTATGGGGCGGGGCTTCTTCAAGCGAAGAGTCTTCCTGTACCCTGTGTACCCCTGTGGGAAGGCGGGTTGGATCATGCCGTCAGAAGCCGAGGACAGGCCCACGCACCGATCCTCCTTCTGCCTCCCAACGGTGTAAGCAGACCATTCGTCTATCCCCGAATGCTGAAAGTCCTCTAGCATGGAGGTCTCTACATCCCCTCCCAGGCGGCGAAGGGTCTCCGAGGACGTTGTTAGAAAGGCTTATTAATAAGGGACACCCGCTGAAGTATCGCGGCAGCACACGGCCCTTCTTATAGACCCAGGAGGTACCAGGGACTATTTTCCAGATCGAGTAGACTCTACTAGTGGAGGCACAATAACGCATTCGGCCACGGCAGAATGCCAGAATATGAGTTCTTTGTGTCCAGCGGAGCACCCCAGCCCGCGACTAAGGCGATGCGCAGCCATGCCATGCGGACAGCCCTGCAGATCCGTTCTCGCGGGAGCAGCAGTCAGGAGCAGCGGCAAGAGGAGCAGGGGCAGGCATCCTCCGGTTCGTCCGATTCGCTGCGCACCCAGGAGCTGAAGGATGAGCTCCGGGGACGCTTCAGAGTGGCTAGCAGCAAGGGGAAGAGGAAGCAAAGTCGTACTAAATCAGCGGCCGTGGCAGGTCCCTGGACTGCAGCCCGTCCAGAGAGTGAGCCTCTCATTGGAACGAACGCGGGTGACAGATCAGTAGTGCTCGGCGGCAGCTCGGCAGGTACCAGCGGAGTGCCGCGGTTTGCTGGAGGGTACATCGACCCCTTTGGCACACTGCCAGTGCCGAACAACTCGCGAGTTGGCACCCTCGTTAAGTACTGTGAGTTACGGGAACAACCCCTCAATCGTTTCCCCCTGGTCTACCGCAACCCTGCTAAAAAGGCCGCGTGACCGCGTTCCTAGATTTGACTCGCTTCACCCTGAACAATACCGCCGTGGATAAGGAGCGGCCATGGTTTAGCTATGCGATGGTCGAACCTATCATCATGCACACTACGCTGGCGCTGGTGGCCGCCTTCTGGGAGACGGGGCCTGAGCAAGCCAACATCGTGGTCAGGAGGGAGGGTCTGTATCAGAAAGGAGAGGCTCTGAGAATCATCAACACCCACTTGCAACGCGGAGAAGTCACAGATGCAGTCATCGCTGGGGTGTCGACCCTAGCAAATGTTGCTGTAAGTTCCTTGCCTAGTTTTCATGTACAGCACCGCTCCTCCAACCCCAGAGTTGGTCAAAGGATGCCTGCTCCAAGTGGTTGGTCGGTTCACGGCGTGATCCGTTAAGGAAGTCCGTCTCTGATAGTTGCATGATACGTATACATTCAGTAGAGCGGATGCCGTCGAACTGTTCACTAATCAACTCACCTATGCTGCAGGCTATGGCAGGAGAGTTCCACGAAGCGGACATGCATGCAAGCGCAACCAAGCGCCTCGTCGAATTCCGGGGAGGCGCTCGCGTCTTCAGATATAACCCCACGATCGCACGATCGCTGACCTGGTGAGAGAGATGCTTGCTATCCCTGCCCGCTCATAGGCTTCGACTGTTCCTCTCGCTACGAGCGCAGCTGACCGACAGGTCCGACATCCACACCGCCGCGGGACTTGGCCGTCCCCCGCGCCTCCCACTAATTCACGACCTCAGGGACATCACTCTACCGCGGCACATCCTAGAGGAGGCACAGGCCCCGGATTTGACATGCGTCGAGGCCCTCGGCTACGGCGCCGAGACGCTCAAGGCCATCTTCCTCCTCCTGCGACAGGCGGTGCTGTGCAGGCGAGATCGGATCGGCGCGCCGAACGGCATACGCATCCTGCTCAATGTCGCGGATTGCGCGGTGATGTCGCACCTAAGCGGCGGCGGTGATGCCGACGAGGGCGCCGAGAGGAGCGTGCGGTCGTCTGCGCCGGCGCACCACCGCTTCCGGACGCTGCTGCTCGCCGCGCAGGTCTTCATCTACGCCGCGATGCGCCAGGTGCCGCTGCACGGACCGCTGGTTCCGCTCCTCGTGGCCAGGCTGCAGGTTGCGCTCGAGATGGGGGAGGTGAACACGGCCGCGTGGGCGGGCCACATGTCCGCGTTGTTGTGGGTGTTGCTGGTCGGGGCGGCGGGCGCCGAAGGAGGTGAGAAAGGGGCTTGGTTTGAGTCACGGCTGAGGGTGGTTGTGCACCAGCTGCTACAGCTGCCGGACAGGGAGGCTCTGGAGCGCCGTCTAAGGAAGTTTGTCTGGACCGACGAGTACTGCGGGCGATTCCTGGATAGGTGGTGGGATGAGCCGACGGGTAGAGGGGTTCCATCTGTCTAGGTACACGTAAATCAAGATTCTGAGACTTCCATAGCAGTAACCTTGAATACTTGGTTGTATTACAGTACTGCCTCTTTCGCTGACCGAAATGTCGAAGTCTTCCCTCGCAGCGCCATAATATTGCTTCAGGGGCTTGGAGCACGGAGGGTCACTAGTTCTTCACAGGCAAATCTCTCTGTAAGCCCGCATTCCCACGAACCCGTCAACATAAACCAGTCTGTAGCTAGCAGAATATACTGTGATTAGAAGCCGTGATCAACTTGCGCCTTTAGCAGCCCAATATGCTGAACTGGCCTAGCCACACTTGTGCAAGATTACCGGATTTGGAAAGTAGTCAAACGCCTGGGTTGCACCGCATAGCGCTCACTCTGAATCCTCGGCTTTCACTCGGAATATACAGGGTGAGATAGGCAAAGGAGAGACATGAATGTTGTCTAGATATGTTGTTTGTCGCTCATATCGTTAATTCCCGACCGGTGTGTGAGCTCACGGCCGGCTACCCCTGAGAGATCAACAAGGCCATCTGAATAGTTTAGCTCTCCTACTCGAGATTCGAGTCACGGCGCTCCATATTCAGTATCTGCGTCTGATCGCGAAGCATTTCGTATTCTTAAAAGAAGTCATGTAACATAGTTTAGCTACAAAACTGAGTTATGGTCCCTCTATCAGCGATCACACCATCTCCATATCAAGCGAGTTTCTGTATCAGTTACTTGTAAACCGTCCTAAGATCAACTACGCATATGATTCTCACGGCTTCCAATTTGGGCATATCGTAGGACCAGTTCCGATGGCATCGTACGATGTAGCCCGGGATGTAGCGGAATCCGGCCCATGACTGTACATCTCCGTCCAGCTTCAAGTTTACACCGCAAGCATAACTCCGACCAACTACGTCCGACCGGAAAGGACGAACCACAGTTGACCCGTCTGCTGTCAGCACGGCAAGAAGCAAGGTCACAGTGAAGCGGGTACAACCGCCGAGCATAAGATTATAGTGCCACAGTATGAACTCCCGGCATACCGATATAGCGTCACTTTGGGTATTGCAACTGCAGGGTCTGTAGTTACCGGTTGTATGTTGTGAAGAGAGAACAGACCTTGCACTGGTCCATTCTTTCTTAGGACTTGCCCAAGCATCCTGTTTACGAGTTGCTCTTCACAATGAAAGGCACAGTGTGTGGACAACGAAGCAGTGGACTGAACGACAAACATATCGCCTCCGAAGGTCCGGTGACGCAAGCGTTGTTTATAAACTCCTCCTCGAGGTAAGCAAGTGGGAAGTGTCGGATGTGTCTGGCCGGCGGTTACGAGTGTATCGCCGAAGTCTGGAAGCCATATAAAATAGATAAATTGATCATCGATCAGGTAGGTTTACAGGACTATGCACATCGTAGCTACCCATGTCTCAACCCTCCCTCAGTAATGGTTATCATGAAATCAACTCTTCTCTGTTTTGTAGCACTCAGCCATGCAGCAGACGTCTCCACTCTTCCCACGTTGCTGAGTTCCATCTCCTCCGAAGTTTTCCCAAGCCTGAGGGCGATCGCCATCGACATCTGGAAGCACCCGGAGATTGGTCTGGATGAGCACCATGCGCACGACCTCGTCGTTGATTACTTCACCAAGGAGGAGCCCGGGCTGTGGGCCGTGACGCCCCACGCCTACGGCATGGCGACCTCCTGGGAACTGAACTTCGAGAATCGCCCGGCCGGCACGCCGCCTGACGCCGAGCTCCCGGTGCTGGGCTTCATGGCAGAGTACGATGCCTTGGTCGGCATCGGTCACGCCTGCGGCCACAACCACATTGTGTTGAACGGATTGGCGGCGGCGACCATGGCGCGGCAGGCACTGATCGACCTTGGCATACCCGCACAACTCAAGGTCATGGGGACGCCGGACGAGGAGAACATGTGCGGAAAACACACCCTGGTGCAGGCAGGTGCCTTTGACGGTGTGGACGTGTGGTTCATGGCTCACCCAACTAGTACGAGCGCCATACAGCCGATGAACGCGCGTCTGAATGCGATCACTGCGTACAAGGCAAGCACACACGCGGACACAGTGAGAGCAGCGTACCAGGCCATGGTCGCTGTCAGGGACCTCGTCGCAGCCGGACTTCCGGCGACTGCCTCTTCGGCCGTCCCCATTGAGGATGTAGGCATGTTTGAGTGCAACGTCGTCCAGGGTCAGATCTCGCTCGGCGTGGCTGGCCTGACAGCTGCTCAAGTAAACCAGACAGTTGCCTCCATCCTGGACAGCACGTATCCCAACGTCACTTACACTGTAGCGATGGATGCTGACGGCGTGAACCTGACCTCTTTCGGACCAGGGGGCCATGCGTCAGAGAGTAGCAAAGGCCCGCTGGTGCTGACCATCGAGACCTTTCGCGCGCTCTCTGGTCAGAGCGGCGTGTCTTTCTATCTCCCTGGAAACACGAGCGTCACCGAGCTGGATATCACCTTCGATGTACGCACGCGCTACTCGACGGACATAGACACCGTCTTCGACGCCGTGACATCGACTGTCGAGGGCATCGCCTCGAGCGTCTCGCAGGACGTGCCATACCTTGCTCTTGAGGTCACGCCGTATGTGCCGGACCTCTTCATCAATCTCATGAAGTCGCCCGACTACGGTTCGCAGACGGATTGGGCGGTATCGACGACCGCACCAGCGAGCACCGATGCCGGCTGGGTGCAGGGAGCAGTGGTAGACCCTTCGACCCATGAGCTTCTGAGCGTCGAACGTGTGGTTCTGCACGCCAACTAGGGCATCTGTGAGAATGATGGCCTTTGCGCCTTCAACCATGAGCCACCGTTCAGAAACGTCTCGGGCACGGAGTACAGCTACAGTAGGACAGAAGTCGTTGCGCGGGCGCAGGCGCACCTGGCGGTGCAGCTGCTTAATGACCCAGGCATGATGGCAAATGCGACCGCCATCATTCGCAAATAGCTTTCACATAGTGCTGTACTCCTTATTAGCTGTCGAGATAGGCACAGAGAGACAACTAGGAAGAAGTGCTCGGGGATGTACTCTATACTGTCCTAGAAGTTGAAGAAGCAGTGTGAAGCTCGAAACTGCGCTCACCCGATTGGCCGAAAACGTTTGGTGACCACGGGCCCAATGAGAAGTCACAGTAGCGCTCAATTCTCCGCCCACACCCTTCGGTCCCGCCAGCCCATGGGGACGCCTTACGGCATGGGATTCGGGTGCTACAGCTACCCCTCCATTTCAACTTTTCTTTTCTGATTGCCCCGCCATAATAAGAGAATCATCAGAGCGAAGAAGACGTTGCAGCCCACTCTGACAAGCTCCGAGACCGAATAATCTCTGCTTGAGTCGGCGATCAGACTTGCACAGCCTGTACTATCGGTCCCAGGTTGCTCTCTTTTGCACGGCTTCCAAGATGTCTGCTCACCAGCGGATTGCCATCGTCTCCGTCTACGACAAGACCGGCCTGCTGGACCTGGCCAAAGGCCTCGTCGAGCACAATGTCCGCATCCTTGCCTCTGGAGGAACCGCCAAGATGATCCGCGAGTCTGGCTTTCCTGTCGAGTAAGCAGTCACACGGGAATCTCCTTGACCAGAACCATCAATGTCTGCTTGTCATCCATGTGCCGCCATGCTGATAACACGCGCAGGGACATCTCCGCCATTACCAAGGCGCCGGAAATGCTTGCAGGTAGGGTCAAGACTCTGCACCCTGCCGTGCACGCGGGCATACTAGCGCGAGACCTCGCATCAGACGAGAAAGACCTCGCCGAGCAGAACATCGACAAGGTCGACTACGTTATCTGCAATCTGTATCCCTTCAAGGATACCGTCGCCAAGATCAACGTTACCGTCCCCGAGGCCGTCGAGGAGATCGATATCGGCGGTGTCACCCTTATCCGCGCTGCCGCCAAGAACCACGCCCGCGTCACCATCCTTAGCGACCCCAAGGACTACCACGAGTTCCTCAAGGAGCTCGAGGAGGGCGAGGTCAAGGAGGAGAGCCGCCGCCTCTACGCCCTCAAGGCCTTCGAGCACACGGCCGACTATGATGCCGCCATCTCCGACTTCTTCCGCAAGCAGTACGCCTCCGACGGCCTGCAGTATCTCCCGCTCCGCTACGGCGCCAACCCCCACCAGAAGCCCGCGGCCGCATATGTCAAGGAGGACAAGCTTCCGTTCAAGGTTCTGGGCGGAAGCCCCGGCTATATCAACCTGCTGGATGCCCTGAATGCTTGGCCATTGGTTAAGGAGCTGAAGGCGGCGCTGGGAAAGCCCGCCGCGGCCAGCTTCAAGCACGTCTCTCCTGCCGGTGCAGCCATTGGTACGCCCCTTACTGCTGAGGAGCGCAAGGTCTACTTCGTCGACGACATCCAGGGCATCGAGACGTCCGGCCTGGCCCAGGCCTATGCTCGTGCCAGAGGCGCCGACCGCATGAGCAGCTTCGGCGACATGATCGCCCTGAGCGATGTTGTCGACGTGCCCACCGCGAGCATCATCTCCAAGGAGGTGTCTGATGGCGTGATTGCCCCGGGCTACGAGGATGCCGCCCTGGCCATCCTGAAGAAGAAGAAGGGAGGCAAGTACCTCGTCCTGCAAATGGACCCTGAGTTCGAGCCCAGCCCGAAGGAGACGAGGACGGTGTACGGCATCACACTCGCCCAGGCTCGCAACGATGTCGTCGTCTCTCCCAAGTCATTCAGCACCATCATAACCCCCAAGGACTCGGGACCACTGCCCGAGACGGCCCTGCGCGACCTCACCGTGGCCACCATCGCCCTTAAATACACTCAGAGTAACTCAGTCTGCTACGCCACCCATGGCCAGGTCGTCGGGCTTGGTGCTGGCCAGCAATCACGGATTCACTGCACCCGTCTCGCCGGCGACAAGGCCGACAACTGGTGGCTTCGCTTCCACCCGCGCGTTCTTGGCATCAAGTGGAAGAAGGGAACCAAGCGCCCGGACAAGAGCAATGCCATTGACCTGCTCGTCAGCGGCCAGCTGCCAAAGTCCGGTCCGGAGAGAGAGCTCTTCGAGGCCGCCTTTGAGGAGGTTCCTCCTGCCTTCACGCCGGAGGAGCGTGAGGAGTGGCTGGGCAAGCTGACCGATGTTGCCGTGTCTAGCGATGCTTTCGTAAGTGACACCCGATGCTACACAGATTATGCATTTTTCAAGGCTGATTCTCCTCTCCGCAGTTCCCTTTCACCGACAACGTGTTCCGTGCCGCCCGGTCCGGCGTCAAGTACATGGCCGCACCGGCGGGCAGCCAGAACGATCAGCCCGTCTTCGAGACGGCTGAGAAGTTGGGCATCACTTTCGTGGAGCAAAACATCCGCCTGTTCCACCACTAAGGGAGGCGCGGCTCATCCGGCACTTCGTTGGAGAACAGATTAGAGAATAAGATACCCGCAACCTTCGCACTCTGGAGACGTCCAAACCCGTATCCGTGGAAGGTTATGAACGGCTGGAAAGGTAGTTATTAGAAAGGTCAGGCGGTCACACTAGGGTTTCAACACATTGTAGGAGCATTATCGACATAGTCGGAAAAAAAGATCAAATTTAACAAGTGAAAGTTTCGATTAAAGTCCTAAGGAATGTCTTGCTCACAGCCACGCGCGTTTTGCTACGCAAATCAAAGATGATGGTTTCGTCCGCGCCTGTCCACTATGTCGAGGCATGGCCATGCCTTCTACTTCATCGAGACCTACCTTCGCCATCGAAAACTAGATCTATTCCGATTCTGAAGCTAGTTCTCGACGTTGAGCCCGCTCGGGTAACAACAATTCAATAAGGAGAGAAACTCGACTGATTATCCACGTTAGCTCCCAGATCATCGGCAGAGTCGGTAGAGAGAGACCGGCAAGGGTGAGATGGTTAAGCAAAGGATATGTAGGCAGTAAGGATCAGAGGTGCACAGAGTGCTTTGTTTCGTCTTCATTAGCAGGTCTTGAGGCTGCTCAGAAACACGGACCAATTTTTCTCATCATGTAACATTGAAGGGTCTAGATATGATGGAGCAGAGGGAGTTGCAGATCCAAGAGACGGTGTCGGTTAGAAAGAATGTCACTCACCAGGGACGTATCTGACCGAGAAGGGAGGTCAATGCATTTCTCAACGTGGACAGGAAGACATTAACATGTCTCAAAAGTCCCCGAAATCTGCGGTTAGGGAGCTTCTCTTGCTTAGAAGCAGGTGTAGTTTGCGAGAACTTTGGCCGTTTTATTCGAGAAAAAAAAGTTGTGCCCCTGCTTGTCGTTGCTGGGACGACTCGGGAGATTGGTGGAAGAGCTTCAGCCACAGGCTTGTGGCTTGAAAGAGCCCCACCGCCCGATAAGATAGCACTGCCGAGAACCTCCGTAGAAGCTCGGGCAAGCTCTCCGAGAAGATGCTCGAAGTCTCCAGCGCTTGACATCACGATACCCGTCGCTGACTACGCCCCCCCCGACCCGAGGATATAACCAGAGAATGGTCGTCCCTTCCCATTCAGGGCTAAGGTGACAGACGTAAAGTTTTGAATTGATCACACATGCAACAATGCTAGCCAGGAAACAACTCTTCTCTACGACCCGGCGCATCGCAAATGCATCCGGCGAGGCGGCCCTCCGCGGTCGGGCGGCCGCATTCCGCCCGCTGTCGAGGACGCCGCTCATCCCGAGCTCCATCGCACAAGCCAGCCGTCTGGTCCCGATAATAGCGGCGCGTTCATACGCAAATGGCAGGCCTCACCCCCCAGGCGGCACGCACCGCATGAACATGGGCGGCGAGGAGGAGAAGCCGGCCCTCGAGCAGTTCGGTATCGATCTGACGGCGAAGGCGAAGGAGGGAAAGCTCGATCCGGTCATAGGCCGAGACGCGGAGATCCAGCGGACCATCCAGGTGCTCTCCCGGCGAACGAAGAACAACCCCGTCCTCATCGGTAACGCCGGAACCGGCAAAACGGCCATATTGGAAGGCCTGGCACTGAGGATTGTCCGGGGCGACGTCCCAGAGAGCATAAAGAACAAACGGGTCATCTCCTTAGACCTTGGCTCCCTGATTGCCGGAGCTAAGTTCAGGGGTGACTTCGAAGAGCGGCTGAAAAAGGTCCTGACCGAGGTCGAGAAGGCGGAAGGGCAGGTCATCCTCTTCATCGACGAGCTCCACACGCTGCTGGGTCTCGGCAAGGCAGAAGGCTCAATTGATGCGTCAAACCTGCTAAAGCCGGCTCTCGCAAGAGGCGACCTTCAGTGCTGCGGCGCCACGACGCTGAACGAGTACCGTCAGATCGAGAAGGATGTCGCGTTGGCGCGGCGGTTCCAACCGATTCTGGTCAACGAGCCTACCGTTGAAGATACGATCAGTATCCTCCGAGGCATCAAGGACAAGTACGAAGTGCACCACGGTGTCAGAATCACAGACGGCGCTTTAGTCGCCGCCGCGACGTACTCAAACAGATACATCACCGACCGTTTCCTCCCCGACAAGGCAATCGACCTCATGGATGAGGCAGCCAGCTCCCTACGTCTGCAGCAGGAGAGCAAGCCGGAGGATATCATGAGGCTCGACCAGAAGATCATGACGATACAGATCGAGCTGGAAAGCTTGAGGAAAGAGAAGGATGTCGCCAGCAAAGAGCGGCGCGAGAAGCTCGAGGCTGACCTCAAGAAATACCAGGAGGAGGCGAAGGAGCTGACGGAGAGATGGGAGAAGGAGAGATCAGAGATCGACGCGATCAAGAAGACTCAGGCAGAACTCGACAGAGCTAGGGTCGAGCTCGAGCAGGCGCAGCGGGAGGGCAACTTTGGCCGTGCTTCGGAGCTCAGATTCGGCGTCATCCCTACCTTGGAGAAGAAGCTCCCAAAGGACGGCGAGCAGACGAAGACGGAGGGCACTCTCATTCACGACTCGGTGACCGCTGACGACATCGCGACAGTCGTGTCCAGGATCACGGGTATTCCCGTCTCCAAGCTCACGTCGGGGCACATTGAAAAGCTTGTCCACATGGAAGACACCCTCCGTCAGTCAGTCCGCGGACAGGACGAGGCCCTCAAGGCCGTGGCCAACGCCGTTCGCATGCAGCGGGCTGGTCTCAGCGGAGAGAACCGGCCTCTCGCCTCCTTCTTCTTCCTGGGACCGACAGGTGTAGGCAAGACGGAGCTGTGCAAGAAGCTGGCGGGCTTCCTCTTCTCGACCGAAAGCGCCGTCGTGCGTTTCGACATGAGCGAGTTCCAGGAGAAGCACACCATCTCCCGGTTGATCGGTGCCCCTTCTGGCTACGTGGGCTACGAAGACGCCGGGCAGCTGACCGAGGCCGTGCGGAGGAAGCCGTACGCGGTCCTGCTGTTTGATGAGTTCGAGAAGGCGCACAGGGATATCTCCGCGCTGTTGCTGCAGGTGCTTGACGAGGGCTACCTGACAGACGCACAGGGCCACAAGGTCGACTTCAAGAACACCATCATCGTGCTGACCTCCAACCTCGGCGCTGACATCCTCGTCGGCGGCGACCCCATCCACCCCTACAAGGAGACGCCTGAGGGTGACATCCACCCGGACGTCAAGAAGGCAGTCATGGACGTCGTGGGCGCCAACTACCCGCCCGAGTTCCTCAACCGCATCGACTCCTTCATCATTTTCAAGCGGCTGTCCCTGCCGGCGCTGCGTGACATCGTCGACATCCGCCTGCGCGAGCTGCAGGAGCGGCTCAACGACCGGCGCGTCACTCTCGAGGTCCCCGCCGACATCCGCGACTGGCTCGCCGAGCGTGGGTACGACCCCAAGTACGGCGCGCGGCCGCTGAACCGGCTCATCACCAACGAGATCGGCAACGGCCTGGCCGACAAGATCATCCGCGGCGAGATCAAGAACGGCGACACGGCGGTCGTGTCGCTGAAGGAGGACGGCTCGGGCCTGGATGTGCGCGCGAAGAGCACGAGCGAGTGATTGGGAGTGTCGTATGTGCGTCAATATGGGTTCTAGGGGATTTCTAAAACGGTTGTCTTCTTGTGTATCTTGTGTATCATCTTGGGAGTTCCTGTACATATTCTTGACCTCCTCTCATGATACCAGCGCCTGTCTGGCAGGTCCGAATCGGAATGGGTGGCATAGGTGAGGAAACAGCATTGGGGATCCATTGATAATGGTTATCACATGTCAGCTATGCTCTCAAAATATCAAAAGTCATAAGTATCAAAGTCTATTTTATTGCAATGTTCTCAATCCCACCTGTCCTCGTGGATCTCGCGAATCATCTACAATTCAAGCAGTGGCCAACTTGAGACTGGAAGGTGGGGAGCTGCTTGACGCTTATATCGCCGGAGACCCATGTGCCTATAATGCCACAGTGCATGCTGTCACAGGTAAGACGCAAGCAAAGGAAACTAGCCAACGCAGTTTACGAGTCATGACGAGCAGTTTTCGAGAGTAAGATCCTGCAAAAACGGAGATTTGAAACATGCTGTTCTTCGAGAGGAAATCGATTCAAAGGGAGAAGGTTATGGGCACAATCTCGTGGGGTAAACCAGACAACATCTCCTCACGCGTAACACAGGTCTCAAGTGACACAAGCGGACAAAAGCCGAGGGGCAAGTCTAGGGACAGATCAGAGGAAGATCTTTTCCCTGCTTCCCGCTTATAGACCATGAGAGGAAGGATACGTGTTAAGGGGGGGACGCACAATCAATCCCCTAAAATGTCAAATTGTACAAGATCCCAACCCTGTACGCCCCTTTCTTTCCGCAAAAAGACTTTCTTGACCAAAGAGTGCAAAAAACTGCCCTATTAGCGGTTTTACTTGTGCAAGGACCACCACCGAGGAGATGCGATATGTATGGATGGACTATTCGATTGCTTGATACTTTGCGAGTTACAACCGAACGACGAGCGGGCCGAGGGAGACGAGGGTGTTGCGCCGTTTACTGATGACCCGTCTTCCGGAGGGTGGTCGCAAGCCATTCGAGACCCTCGTAGAGACCATCACCGGACGTAGCGCAAGTCGACTGGATGTACTGTGGTAGGGGTCAGCGGGATATGCGAGAAGACGAGAGGAGAAAGCATGTGGAGATGACATACCCAAGCACGCTGTCGCAAGCTGTGGAGGCCGAGCTTGTCTGTGATCTCAGCAGCGTTCATGGCGTTCTATTTTCAATGTTAGCCTTATGCCGCCTTCATATGTTAAAGGACATTGCCGGAGGGTTACTGACGGGAAGATCCTGCTTGTTGGCGAAGACCAGCAGGATGGCATCCCGCAACTCATCCTCGTTGAGCATGCGCTGCAGTTCCTCCCGAGCCTCGACGATACGATCGCGATCGTTGCTGTCGACGACGAAGATGATACCTGGAAGAGAACGTCAGTCGATAGGGCGCAAGACATCTCGTTCCGACGCCAACAACGTACCCTGAGTGTTCTGGAAGTAATGTCTCCACAGAGGCCGAATCTTGTCCTGACCACCGACATCCCAGACGGTGAACTGGATGTTCTTGTACTCTACGGTCTCAACATTGAAGCCTTGATGCGATCAATGTCAGCGGGGTTGAATTGCCATCACATGCCAAGGGGTTGGCGGCTCATACCGATGGTGGGGATGGTCGTGACGATTTCACCAAGCTTGAGCTTATAGAGAATAGTGGTCTTTCCGGCGGCATCCAGACCGACCATCAGGATTCTCATCTCTTTCTTGCCCCAGAGCCGGTCGAACAGCTTAGAAAATGCGAGACCCATGGTTGGGATCTGTGTTCCGACAACGTGATGGAATCGGGAGATGGTAGAGGAGGTAGGACCCTCGAATCTGTGCAGTGAGAGACGTAAGCAGACAGTCGGCTAGACTAGAGTGCCTCAATGCTATTCAAAGAGTTGCAGCAGACAGGACAAAGCGATTTATAGTTCAGGGTTCTCGAGAGGACAGATAAGTGGAGGATGATGATGGCGCGCGCTGAGCCGAGCGTGATCAGGCTGCCAAAATAGGAGCGTCGCTAGCCACGGATGCGGTTGCTCGTGGTGCTCGAATGAAATGGGGCACCAGCGGCGACCGGAAAGCACGCGCCCGATTGTCGAGGAGGACCAGAGCAGGTGGTGGCGGTGGAAGCAATGGGAGGCAAAAGATTGTGATTTCTTACCTTCAACAGGGTCTCGGCGGACGCGAGAGGAATGGGTGGATGATGGGCGTGGTCGTGGGTTGACGTGTGATTGTCGGTGTGAAAGGGAAGGGAGGTCAGGTAAAGGTAGACGGGGCCGGTCCCTCTTGTGATTGAGAGAACAGGTTGGTAGATTTTCGAAAATGTGTTCAGGCCAGCCCAGGATGGGACAGCGCTGCGGCCTGCCAATACGCCACGGTACGTACCACCCCCGCCAGTCACCCTTTTCGCTGCCTGTGCACGCGTTGCGCCCCTTCTTTACGCCATTTTCTGGGTACTTCAGCCCCTTTGATATTTACCTTATCTCGCGCGCTAGCACTCAGCCATCTCCGCGTATCGTCCGAACCCGCCCTTGTACCCCGTACCTTTTTCCAACCGGTCGCGGAACAAGGTCGGCCCGCTCCCCTTTCCGTGCAGCTCCACAGCCACGCCTCGCGGCTCCAGAGCTCGTGAAAGCGCCAAGTTGTCCTTCGAGGCGTGTCAGGGAGCGCATCGAGAGCCGCGAAACTTTTCCTCTCCTCAACCCCCGCCAGCTCGACTGCATTTTCCACCATGCAGTTCCTCTCCACAGCGAAGCTGCTCCTCGCAGCGGGATTCCTGCAGTCCGCGTTGGCCCACAACATCCAGCTCCCCGCCCACGGCCGGGAGTGCTTCCACGAGAACCTGCACAGGGATGACAAGATGACGGTCACGTTCCAGGTTGGCGACAGAGAGTTTGGCAGTGCTGGCAACCTCGATGTGGACTTCTGGGTACGGATTGCTGGGTCTCTCGATTGGTGGAATATGAACTCTAACAAACCGATTTCCAGATCACCAACCCCCTAGGCCAGTACGAAGTCTTCGAGAAGTCCACCTCAAACGGCGACCACTCGTTCGAGGCCAAGCATGACGGGAAGTACGTCTATTGCTTCGGAAACGAGCACTGGGGCGCGTCCAGTAAGGAGGTGTCCTTCAACGTCCACGGCATCGTCTATGTTTCCGAGGCAGATGCGCCGCAGGATCCCCTCGAGAGCGAAGGTACGTTCTGCGATCCCCGTCCACAGCCAAGGGGGAATTACAATTGGGCGTCTGGAGTCTTATACTGACCCATTGCACCCTCTCTACAGTCCGCAAGCTATCCGAACTCGTCACCCAGGTCAAGGATGAGCAGTCCTACATCGTGGTCCGCGAGCGAACCCACCGGAACACGGCCGAGAGCACCAACAGCCGAGTGAAGTGGTGGAACCTGTTCGTGATTGGTGTCGTTATCGGCGAGTCGATCTTCCAGGTGTGGTGGCTGCGGAGGTTCTTCGAGGTCAAGAGAGTGGTCTGAACAATTCTTGGCTTCCTTATTTTTTCGTGCTGATGTTTGATACCTAATAAACTACGGAATACGCTTTCCTCCCTGTTCGGCGTATGGCGGGAGACGGACAACCAAAAAAGCAGGGATTGGACGAAATGGCTTCTCTCGAGAGGGTAGAGAGGGACGGCTAGACCTGTATTATACGGAATATGACCCGAATGTTGACGAGGCATACGCGCTCTGTACTGACTTCTGGTCCTGACTTCTTCTGTGGTGACAAGTGGCTGAATATTCGAGACGTATGGAACTTAGAAATATGCCAAGAATGGAGCCAAGAAGCGAAGAGATTCCTGCCACGCCGAAGGAATGTAATCCTTCAGAGAAACTCAAAGGTTATAGACTGGGTTGCCTGCAGGCGGTCTGTTCGTATTCATTCTGCCAAAGCATAATTAACTCGCACCCATTGGGTGCCTCCTATCCATAGAAGCATGTTGGCATCCGTTCGTGTTGCTCATAACCCAAGATCCCCCTCACTCAACGGAGGGACCAATCCAAGAAGGCAGGCCGTTACACAACTATCTGCCGGCACCCCTCAAATCAAACGCCGCAACTCCTGACACACAGCAGCGCCATGCGATACACAATGACCCAAGCCAGGCATCTCCAGACTCTATACCCAAATGACAGCCGTCTCGATCATCACCTAGGTCCTCACGCTGCCGGATCCGACTCCGGCACCTCCACCTCTTCGATGTTGTTCGCCTCCACTGGAAGCTCAACATTCTTGACGGGGTGGACGAGCATCGGCGGCAGACACATCCGGCCCTCTCCGCCTCGCATCAGCCCCACGTTGCTGTCGTTCTTGCTCATGTCCGGCGTCAATTCGAACTCCTCGCCGCCGTCGTTGTTAACCTTTAGGCCCAGCCACCGGCGGTACAGGTTCGGCGCAAAGCCCGAGTTGTAGAACCAGCTTAGGCCGCGCAGGTTATGCTCGCGCTGACCGAAGACGGAGTTCCGCGACCCGCCGGTAGCGCCGTTCTTCCCGGCGTTGTAAACACGCGCCATGTACTCGGTGGGCCACTCGCGGTCGACATATATCGGGTGCGGGACGAAGACGGCCTTGTATCCGTGATGCAGCGCCACGGTCGCGGGCCACATCTCGGGGAAGGCATGGTGCTTCTTGAACGCCGTTTCTCGGTGCATGGAGAGCAGCAGCCGGCGAGACATCCGGGACGCTGTGATGATTTGGGCCCGGCGAGGAGGTTTTCCACCTTCCGCCGTCTCATTGTACCCGGTGATGTCGTCGGCCAACAGCCACGTCGTACCCTCCGGATCGAACATTGGGTTGAGCGTGATAAAGTCGGCTTCTTCACCAACACCCCACTGATATTTGTCATGCTCATACGTCGTCGGCGGAACTGGGTCATTATCAGGTTCGAGCCAGTCTTTCTCATCGGCGGGTCTCTTGGGCCCCCAGATCACCTCATCGCCTTTGGTGATCTCTTGGGGCGCTTTCCCGCCCTTCACACCACTCCACATGGTATCCGGACCCGGCGTACCCATCTCGCTCTGGACCCTGGCCATCTGCTTGAAATCTTCCCATGTTCCGTGGACGTCAGGAAGATAGAAGCGGGTGTTACGTTCCCATAGGCCTTTTCTCGGTTGGTCCCGAGCCCAGTTCTCCAGCTTGGTGAAGAGGTCGTAGTAATGACCGATATACCGGATGTCCATCTCCCACTGCCAGAAGTGGTCATACTCGGGATGCTTATACGCGAAGTACTGCATCGCCATCTGCAGGCCGCGGTAGCTGCCGTGAACGGGGAGATCAGGTCCACGCGTGTACAGATCATGGATGCCCTGGTACAGAGACAACATCTGAGTCACGGACCAAAGTGTCGCTAGACCCTGGAACTCCTCGGGAATGGTGTCCTTGATCCGCTGTCGATAGGTTTCGTCGTCAGCCCAGACGGGGTATTTCGCATCATCCCTCACTTGGACGAGAAGGTGAACATCATATCGAGCACCAGACGCGAGAGCCGCCTCGGTAATCAAAGATCGTAGGTTCATGACGTCCTCCTCATGGAAGAAGAACTCGTCCCACACGCGCACGACGATAGCGGTCCGCGGCAAGTCACCGTTCTGCTTCGGGGCGGGATGCGAAGACTTCACCATTGGCTGGGAGTCGTCGGCAGACGGAGCCTCTTCAATACTAGGCATGATCTCATCTCTAGCTACGAGAGTCGCAATCTCCGGTTCCTCGTTGATGTAAAAGCCATAGGGAGCTACGGGGCGAGGCTCTGTGGGTTTGAAGCGGTCCGCGTTGGACCGATAGCATCGACGCTGCACCTCAGCCCAGTCGATCTTGCGATAATCCACGCGCCGAGTCTCTTCCCAGACAGACTCGGAACCCTCGTTCTCTCCATGTTCTCCGATGCCGAGGCCACCGTTGCGTACGGAGTATCCGAAGCCGTACGGACCGTACCGGCCATAGCGCTCAAAGCAGATATCCTCAGGAAGAGAGAGGAGCTCGTACGAACCGAGCACGTTGCGCGGGAAGCCAGCTGGACGTCCCTCAAGGTAGCGAATCAACGGCACTCTGATTGTGTTGTGCTCGTCTATAAAGCATTCATTGACCTGGTCTCTGGCTGCAGCGAGTGCCGTTCCTGGGTACTCGGTTGCAAAGGCTTTGCTTGGAGGTACGGTAGATTCGATCTTCTGTTTCTCGCCATTTGGAGATACGTGGTCGGGCCTGACTTCTGAGATATTGAACGGGAGCTCGTCCTCGGGCCGCGGATACTGTGAGACATTGTCTCCGAGAGGAATCAGCGTCCTCACTCCGCCGTAGTATCTCGTCAAGAACTCGAATGACTCCCAAGGTGGAGGCGGAGGCGGCGCCTTGTTCACATCGCCGTTCCTAATCCTCCGGTTTTCGGCAATGCTGGCACGAGCAAGGCTAAAGATGAAGATAACTATGGTGGTTACCAGTCCGACGCAGAGATATCGGATGATTTTGTTGGGGAGACGGTAGAGGAAAGGCCGGCCCGGACGTCGGGACAGCTTGAAGGGCGATCTGGGAAGCATCGCAGCCCCGGACGATAACGACGATGACGTCTGTCTGGAGCTTGGTGAGGATGCCGAAGAGTAGTCTGTGTCCTCGTCTGTCTCGTCATCCTCGGACGACGAGTCGTCGGCGTGGGACGCCCGCTTGCGCGAGATCTTTTCGTACAGTGGCAACTTGGCTTGTCGCTGGCTCCGCGGCCGAAGGAGACCCAGGGAGAAGATTCCCATGGCTAATATTGCACCAGCGCTGTAGGACCAAGCCCGCTGTTAGCCAAGTGTTCTGTCTTTTCGTAAGAGTACGGCACATCTGCATTCTTACCTGGGCCAGCGAGCGGTGCGGCGTCAATGTGCGCGCAGGACGTCCTTACGATAAGGCCAGAAGCGAGGAATGCGGGCGGGACCGTTTTAGGAGATATTACTGGATTCGGCCAGTGCAATAGCAGGTATGGCGAGACTGGAATGTTGTGTTTCTTTCACGACTTTCGTCGGTCGTTCAAAGCCACGGCGTTGCAAAGGGTTGTAGAAGACCCAGTATTAGATACTGGACTAAAGATAGTGCGAGCGATGGTGGGTAGGCGATTATGGAGATGGAGTTGCTAAAGCAACGCGATCCTTGGCACGGCGTTCATAGAGTCACCCCTCGAATATTGCGACATCGAATTGTCCAGATAATGAGCCGATTGTGTGGGATTTACCCGGCCAATAGCTCCTGCAACAACACAATATCGAATACATAGTACTCCTCCATGCTCTCTTCGAGGCGGACCTATAAGAAACACTTTGTTCCAATCCCCCAGATAGCTCTTTGTTGTTGAAGGTTATCGAGTGCATCCTGAGCAACCCAGCGAAGGGAATCTGCATCCTCTGATTCGTCAATTGCGTTTGTTTTCCTTTCCGTCCGACAGCCAGCCTGTCTTGGGCCGTTTGGCAGAAGCAATGAGAATAATTTCTGCTCGTGTGACGTTGACAAGCGCAGATGTCACTTTTTCTAGCCAATGGCTCTCTGCTATACTATGTACTATGTACTATGTAAGTGTTGTTGGATAGCAGCTGCTCGGCATATCTGCATCAGCTGCATCAAGTCCGGTTCCTGCACTTCAAGGGTATTCCCGAAACACAGTATTGCCAAGTGCGGCCCGGGGATGCTTCAACATTCCCAGGAGATTTTCGTCGCATCTGTCGCCTCATAGCTCAGCTAGACATCTCGCAAACACGTTTGATTGCAAACCGCTTTGGAGAAGCAGCGGGACAGACGCCGTCTCTATCTATATGGAAGATCCAGTGCGAGACACAAGCGTGGTCCTCGACTGTACTTTCCGCAGCGCAAACTTCGAGTTGTATACCGGTCAGCGTTTCCCCTTCGCCTACTTTCTCTTGTCTCTATCTTGTCCACTTCACGGACTGCATTTCGGCTCCTCTGCCGGAAAAGAACTCCTCTCAACAGCGGCAATGCTACGGCAATAGCCCGTCTGTACCCTGTCCTCCGATTCGCAATGACTTCTGGAAGTTTCCTAAAACAAGTTCCGCGGCCAGCTGATGGGAGAACTAGCAAGTATATGCGAGCACGCATCTCGGGCAAAACAAGCTGAGACATCTTGTGGTGCGGGAGATCGTCCACCAAGCCATTGGGAGGGACGTCATCTGACGGTCCCTCCCTGTCTTGCTCTTGGCTCACGACTCAGCAGCCTCTTGGCGAGTGCCGCTCCGCAGAACTTCGACAAAGAGACCCCGGAGTATGACAGAGTCGCCGTGTTTCAACTGATGAAGCCTCATCAGAGCTGTTGATTGCTCCTGCAGGTGGCCTTCACCGGTCACATTCACCGGCCACGTAGTGGAAGCGAAGGCACTTAGGTAAGGAGAGGGAGGCAGCATTGGACAGCGAGCTGCTTGGCTGCTTTATCGCGTACGGAGTACCACTGCAAACTGGCTTTGCATCATTGGATGACTCCATGGCTCGTCATGGACTTGTGGCATGCGAGCTGCACCAATCGCCAAGCCACTCCTGTCACTCCCAAGCAGCCAAGCGGGGTCTTGGGCACGCGTGGGTCCTGTCACTCACTCGCTGCCAGACTGCGCATCCGACTTCGTCCCCCCGGCTGGCCTCTGGGCCCTCAAAGCGCCCCCAGCCCTTCCCGGCAAAGCGTCACTGATCGTGATCGCTGGCCTACACCGGGGCAAATACACCGTGCTGAGCACAGCTGACCCAATGGCGCGGCGGCGTCCAATGGCTTCATTATCTAATCCCTACCTCATCCGTGGCAAACCTCACGTGGCTACGCCTCAGGCCAGACGGAGCCCACTCTATGCCGCTTCCGCACGATGACGGCTGCCGTAAGAGAGCAGCCGTTATTTACTGACCTTCTGACGATACAGGTGTCAGCAAATGGCTGGTTGTCCTCGCGTGCCCACATGCTGCTTTCCCACAGTCCCTGCTGCTCCGGCCATGCAAGCTTAAGCTGCCGGCCACCGACTACGGATGCATCTCACAGGAGCAACCATACATGACTCTTCAAACCAGACCTGCTGAGCTATACCCGCGTGGGCCTGACCTTTCCCGCTCTTGATCCGCTTTGCGTTGTCCTCCTGGGACAGAGGTTTGCCCAAATCAATCTAAGCTCCTATTGTCACGATTTCCACCTTGTTCAGGGGTGACGAACAACTATAAAGGGGCTCGTTACCTCCTTGCTTTTGTGTCAACTGATTTGAGAGCCAATTGCCTCTTTCTTCGCTGGCTATTAGGCCCCCGCGACCATGTCCATTGTCATCGCCTCCGAGACGGAGGCCCTCCCGCCGCCGCCGACTCGCTCCGAGTCGATGGGCGGTGAGAAGGAGAAGGGCTCTTCCTCCGATGGCCTCGCTATCAACATGGTCATCCGGCAGGACCCCTTCTCCATCACCCTCGACGCCTCGGCGCTGCTCGCCCTCTCCCTCCTCCTCATTGCCGGCATGCACTTCTTCCAGCGCCTGCTTCTCGAGGGCCTCATACTCGCGGTGCCCATCCTCCTCCTCATCCGCAACGACTACGAGAACTTCCTCCGGCTCGGGCCTGGCGGCACGCCGCCCACACCGGCGGGCTATGCCAGGCTGACCTGGTACCGCCTCTTCACCCTCCGGGACCCCTTCACTCCACCTCCCAAGGACAAGGACGTCTCGCCCTCGGCCGGCATCCTCCAGCAGCAGGACCTGCCCTACCGGCCTGGCCCACGACCCACGGTGGCCGGCCTCGCCCCGCAGCGGCAGCTGAACCAGGCCGGGTCGGTGCCCTGCTTCGACGCCACGAAGCGCGCGCTGGGAGAGCTGGCGGCGCGGGACCCGAACAAATTCGGCACGGCGACGTCGTGCCTGGAGAAGCACGGCTTCGCGCTCTTCGCTCGGCACCCCGTGAACGTCTGCGGCAACGGCGAGGTGTGCCACATCCACAACTCGGACAAGTCGATGCACATGAATCTCCATCCGGACGACATCAAGGAGGTGCTGCAGAAGGGCTGGGGCCAGCGGCACCCCATGGCGTGGACCGGTTGGGTGCACACCCCTGTGCCCAGCACCTTTGTGATGGTGTACGCTCCGAGAGGTGAGTTTTGACGGCTGGACAATCCCTTTTCCCGAGGACTCTTCTCGATGTGGGCTTCTGACTGATGAGCTGAGCTGCAGATGAGACCGACCTGAGGATCGTAGCCAAGATCATCGAGTCCGCCATCTGGTATACCTTGGAGGAAAGGGTCGACCTGGAGAGTCTGATCAAGCTGTAGACTTGAGTCTTCAGTATTGCGTGAATACCGGGTCTGTTGATTTATTGTCAGGAGTTCAGGCTGTCGACCAGGAAAAGAAGGGTTGCTGCATGAAGGAAACGGGTATTGAGGGGGGTTTTACGCTCAAGAATGCATCAGTAGGAGTTTGGGAAGTGGCGTCGAGGAGAATCGGGATCGCGAGGACCCATGGCCTATTTGCGTCAACTTATTGAGGTAGTCGTTTGAAATTGGACGATTATGCTACACTGGCTCGCCTGTGAAGTTACCAACCCGTTGTCGTAACGACTCTTTGCCATGTTTTCCAAGACAGGCCTGTCCTGAACCGACCCGATACCGTCAAAAGTATTAGTTGTACACGCGTGCTAAACCTACATAGACATTGAGACGCCAGTACCACAAGCATCTACTGACCATCGCTGTCGCTGTCCTCGTCGTTGTCCTTGTTCTTCGACTTCCTGAACCGCTCCCGCCCCGTCGCGACGTACGCCTCGACCTTCTGCCCGCCGAAGCTGCGCCCGTGCATGACCTGCACGCAGGCCCGCGCCGACTCGGACGTCTTGAACTTGACGCTGACGACGCCCTCCTCCTCCTTGTCGAAGAGGACGACGTTGGTCACCTCGCCAAGCTTCTCGCACTCCTCCCGGATGTCCTCCTTGATCTCCAGCAGCGCGGCCGGGTCCTCCTCCAGTTCCTGCAGAGTGAACATGTGGAACAGGATCACCACCTTGTCCCACCGCGAGCTCTTGGTCTCCGAGGGGAGGTAGGACGGCTCGTCGTCGCTCCAGTCCGCCAGCTTCGCGTTGAGCTTCTGCGTCTTCTTGATGACCTTCTGCTTCTCCTGGTCGTTCCTCGCGGGCGGCGGCTTCTTGCTGGCCGCCCCGTTACCGCCCCCCTCCTGCGGCGCGGCGTCGCCCTCCGCCGCGGCCTTGTCGTACTGGACCTTCTTGTAGCTCGTGTCGGCGGCCTGCACGCGCATCCGGCCGGCGCTGGTGCCGGCCGGCGTGAAGCGGAAATCGGTGTCGTCCAGCAGCATGATGGCCATGTCGACGCTCTGCGGCTTGAAGAAGACGATGAGGGCGTCGCCCTTGAAGCTGCCGGCCTCGTCCGTGTACATCTTGATGCGCGGCCGCCCGCTGTCGATCTCCTCGGCGATGACGCCGCACTTGCGCGAGAACAGGCCCGCCACCTCCTCCAGCGTCGCGTCCAGAGGCAGGCCCGTGACGTAGACCGCCGTGTTCTGCTTCGGAGGGGGCGGCGCCCGGTTCGCCCGCGTGGCCTGCCTCTTGCTCTTGGGATCCCGCCCGTTCTGGTCCTGCCGTGGTGGAAGAGGGGTAAGTGTCAGTGCGCTGCGAACCAGCTGAATGTGTCTCTCTCGCCTGCCAAGGGAGCGCATTCGCTGTTCCCCGTTCTCCCTTTCACTTCCTTCCCGGTTCACGTATGCAGGGATGGTTGGATGGGTGGCAGAAGTGCGGGATGGTGAAAGCTGCAGGTGCTTGCGCAGCTTACCTCGTAGCCGTTACTCGAAGCGTCCTGTTTCCTCTTCTTGCCCTGTGAGATGCTGGACTGGGCGTCGCTGTCGTCGGGCGCGAAGTAGCCTCGTTGTTGCTCCTCGATCAGGGCCTCGTCTTCCTCGTCGGCGAGCGGAACCCATCGCTTGAGCTGCGCATCGAACTCCAGCTCCGTCCCATCTTCCTGGACGGCAATGTATTTGTTGTCGAGCTTGGAGAAGGAGATGCGCTCGTCTTTCTCGAACTCTGCGGGATCTGTAGGGAATGTCCATATTTCCGCTGTAGGCTCAGCCATCTTGTCCTCGACTGCCTGTGTCAGGCGTACTTGTTGCAGAGGTGAAAATGGGCAGATGTGGGGTTGAGTTGCTCAAGAGCTCGAGCTCTCGTCGAAAGACTTCACAATGAAGTAAGGTTTAGTACGTACCTCAGGCCAGGATTCCGAACAGCCGGTACAGTAAAAATAGGCTCATTTGTACACTGTATGCGGAACACTGACATAGGAATGCCACCCATTCATATAGGATTCATTTAGCACAGACAAGTCGTGTTATTCATCGCACATGTCCTAATACCTTCTATTTCCTTTTCGTGCTTTCTATTATTGTCACACACTAACAGCGCTGAAAGTCCATCGCCCTCAGTCAGGCCTCACTGCTCCTCCTGAACTGATTTCTTGACGCCTTCCACAAAGGCCTCGACGGCGTCCCCACCACCCAGAGATACGCTGCCTCCAGGCACCAGCCCACCGTTCTCCAGCTTGATGCCAAGCGCCTCCGCGATCATCGACAAGCCCCCGTCCCTTAGCGCCATAGAAAGACTCAGGAGGCTCTGGTGGAACTGCGGACTGCGCAGCACCTTCTCCAAGACGCTCTTCTTCTGCTCGAGACTCATGGCTGCCAGGGCGGCCCCGGTGGCATCGCCGGCTGGGTCGTAAGGGATGAGGACTCCATCGTCACCCTGTTGTGCTAGAACTAGAACGATGGGCGGTAGGTAGCCCAGCAGTTTATTGAGGTATTCTTCCGATGCGGCGCGTATCATCGGGACAGTCGTGGACGAGTCCAGGAGATCGCTAAGTAGTGGGTAGACCTTTCCCCTCTCTACCTCCAACCTCCTGGTGTCTTTGACGTCTTGCAAGGAGCCTGGGTCCTCCAAGGACCTCAGGAAGTTTCTCACGGCGGCAGCGGCCGAACTTGCACTATAGTCGGCATTAGCACTGATCATCATGGTATGAGCGGCTGATAGCTCTCGAAGATAGCCATGAGAAAATGTCTTTTTTATCGCGTAACACCGTGTCTAGAAGTACATGGGTGGTATCTCCGTTTTGTTATTTTCGTAGCCGGATTTGACTTTTTGGTCGCCTATGCCGGAAGAACACGCCCGTTCCTTGACTAAGCCGTTCATGAAGGATCCGGGAGACTCCTGCGAAGCAAGCATGCATGAGAAAATGACCTACGCTCTGGCACCATCAGCTCCTCCTTCTCGGGCATCCTCGCCCTCTGACCGGACATCCCCTCCGGTAGCATCCGGCCCAGCGCCGCCGCCGCCTCCCGTGTGATGCGAATCAGGATCGCCGTGGCCCTCAATATCTTCCATTGTCTCGTCGTCATCATCTCGGCGGCTGTCATCGTTGCTGCTGTTGCGGACGGAAGCGAGCTCTCTGGTGACGTCTACCTCCTCGCCCTGCAGTAGCCTATCCACGATCTCTCCGATCTTTCGGTCACGCGGGCTAAACCAGGTCGGGTCTCCGCTGCGACCCTGCGGCTTGGACTGCAGCCAGAACAGATGCCGTTGTGAGGAAGATGCAAACTTGAGCACGAATATCCGGCCGTTTGTCTTGGAGGAGGGCGGGTCTGAGCTCTTGTGATCGACGGGGACGAAGTGGCCATCGGTCGGGACCATGACAAGATCAAGCTCGGGTTGGTCCAGGGGAACACTCCGCTCCCGCCAGCAGAAGTGGATTAGATCTTAAGTCAACACATCAGCACGACCCAATTACGCTGCAATAGTATGCCGCCTAGGGAAGCGTACCATCTTCAGAATATAGGTAGATGTATCCAGGTCGCGGTTGGCATTTCACCTTGTATGGCTTGGTCGATTGCTGATTGGGACGTTAGCATCTACTGAATAACCAAGAGCTTCGGAGCATCCCACGCACATCAACATCACATAGACCAGCCTTGAAGGTGATGATGGGCACGATCGACATGGTGAATGCGCTCGCTCCAAGATAACGGAGAGGGTTCGGAGGTACAGGTGTTCGCTTCGAGGATGAGAGGATGGCGGGCGGCGTTGAAGCTCTGGTGATGAAGAGAGCTTGTGTTTGCGGCGGGTTTACGGCACATGCAGGTACCTGTTGCGCCGCCGCAAGGCTGCTGCTTCCCTGACGTGGAGCTGACCTAAGCTCTCGAAGCTTCATGTGGACCCACCATATCTGCCAGGTGGCTACCGGTCCGGCATGAGTTGATGGGTTGAAGCACGGGAGCAGGCCCTAGCGCCACACAAATCAGATCGTAATCGCCTGAGGCACAAACAGAGTCCAAATGGGTTTAGCTTGAAGGGCTTGCCATTTTGCCTTTCTAACCCACAAATTCAAACTCGCGTCACAAATTAAGGAAATTCGGCCAGCAAATTCGAGATCGACGACAACCACTCTCTTTTCCTTCACCAACAACCACGGATCACAATGTCGGCGAAGGCGGAACCCACGACCAAGCAGTACGGCAAGTCGAGCCGGACCGTTCCTCACCCTTCGCAGAAGGCTCAGAAATGGTATCCCGCTGAGGATGAGGCCCAGCCCAAGAAGGTACGTTTAGGCGGATTATGGGATAGCAGTGCCGAGCTGCTTCTGGTCTCCCTGCGCTGGAATCAGGAACGAGCGCGCCGCCTCAATGAGCGAAATTGTGCGCTGGTCGTGGACTTTGCTGGCTTGGGACTTCGCGGGCTCCAAGCCAGCAGGGGAACATGGCAATGAGCCACATACTATGAGGCGGCGCACAGGAGATTCCAGCGATAAAGGAACAAGCTGGAATTCTTTGATTACAGAGCACTGGTTGCTAACGGCTTCTCTGAACAGGTCCGCAAGGCCATCCGCTCTTGGACTCCCCGTGCCTCTCTCCAGCCCGGCACCATCCTGATCCTCCTTGCCGGCCGCTTCCGTGGCAAGCGTGTGGTCCTCCTGAAGACCCTCGACCAGGGTGTCCTCCTCGTCACCGGCCCCTTCAAGATCAACGGCGTACCTCTGCGAAGGGTCAACGCCCGGTACGTTATCGCCACGTCACAGAAGGTCGACCTGTCCGGTGTGGACGAGAAGAAGATCGAGGAGATCGCGCAGCCCAAGTACTTCGTTGGCGAGAAGACCAAGGAGAAGGCCGGTGAGGAGGCGTTCTTCAAGCAGGGAGAGAAGCCTGAGGTATGAAAACCCCGGGAATCCGCCAGGGTGAACGAGCCGGGTCGGTGCGCTAACACGTCGCGACAGAAGAAGCAGGTCTCCAGCAGCCGGGCGGCGGACCAGAAGGCCATCGACAAGGTCCTGCTGGCCAACATCAAGAAGGTCGACATGCTCGCCAGCTACCTCGGCTCGTCTTTCAGCTTGCGCAAGGGCGACAAGCCCCACGAGATGAAGTGGTAGATTCACTGTCGGTGAGGGTCTCTGGGGGGAGAGCGGCATGTCTGGCTGGGATATGGGATGGCTAGGCCAATTGCATCTTCACGTCGCTGGTTTCGGTTCATTACGGCGTCTGTAATGAGGGTTTACAGTCAACAAAGAACATATCAAAATCCCGGTTCGCCAGGCTAGAATGGATTCTGGGAGGAAAACCAACGGGCACAGCACTGCTGTTGCGCGGAGTGCCACGTCAAATGGCTGCTATTGAAATTGGAGTGACGCAACGCAAGGTGCTTGTGAGAATAAAAATGAGCTCGCAAGGGCTTCGTCCACCAAAGAGTAGTGTTTCATCGAGTGACATGTAGCCTTCGTTTGGCCTCGGGTCGCGCCGTCCTAGATGTCACAGTCTGAGGCACTCTCGGGCCGCGTGAGCCTCGTTCAGCCATGCATTGCAGGCACACAGTGACGATCCATCTAGCACGAATTGGTGGTATTATGTCACGATGCCGATCACGATTGGTCAAAACAGGAAACTCGCAGCTTTGAGGTCTCAGGTAGACATAAGATATTCCTCCTTTTTTGCTCAGAGAGGTTCGTCGCTAGATCCCTACGAGGCTGCGCTGGCTAACACGTCTGGACTCTGATGGAAGCGCCTTCCCTTTATGGCTCCCTGTCGACCCAGCTCTGAATCATACCCTCAGGCGTGGGCTCATACTGCTTGCAAGTAACCGTCCCAGTAGATTTGTCAAGGTAAGTGTTCGCCTGTACGAACACCTTGCGAGGCTGCTTGTTCTTCAAGACCACGTCCCTAACCTTCGTGCCCCAGTAATCCAGACCAACACCGGACATGCGGGTGAAGAACTGAGTGCCAGCCTCGACGTCCGCGGTCGATTTATAGATGTGGAGCTTCTGGAGGAAGTCCCCGACAGCTGGAGGGAGGCGAGTTAGTGATGACCTCTGCGAGAAGAAGTGGGTAGCACTCACCCTTGCGGCCGGCCGTAAGGATCTTAGACCGGTCCAGGTTAATCTTCAGATCGGACAGGTCTTCCTCCTGGTACTCAAGCTTGCAGAAATCATCCTCGGCTTCCAGGAACGACTGATATTGTCAGCGACTTATCGACCACTGGAAATAGCAATACTGCTTGCCTTGAGAATGGCAAAGCGAGCCTGGCAATGTGGCTGACCCCATTTCTGGCTCTTTGGATCCCAGAACTCAACTGATGCCAGACCTGCCCGGGCCATGCCAAGGTAAGATGCATAGAGCACGTCGCCGGCCTCGCCGTCCATGTCGACCTTTCCATCGCCATACCCGAAGATCTGTAGGGCGCGAAACTCGCAGCTCAGATACATCGCAACGAGCTCCGCACGGCACTCTTCGTACGCGCCAGCCAGTCCCCCAAACACGGAGCCCCACGTCTGGCCCGGCTTGTACCAAGTCGCAACCGGCTTGTTAGTAATCGGGCTTACTGGAGGGTGCTCCTTGTCGAAGTTGAACACTCCCGGCGACGTCTCCTGCAGCAGCTTCCCGCAGCCGTGGCCAGTAAGTTCATGGAGTCCAACCTGCACTTCGAAAGAACCATCACGGTACTTCTTGTATACCTCGAGATCGCTGTCTTTGATGAATGGGATCTTCTCATCAGGAGCTTTCGCACTGAGGACGTTTCCGAGAGAGACGTTCTTGAAGCCCTCTTGTTGCCGGATATCATCGTAGTTGGGAATGTTAATGCCGGCAGGGATACCGGAACCGGCGAAGGTGAGGACCTCAAGGGAGGTGAAATCAGGGGAGAGGAACTTGTCCTTTTCGAACTCCTTACCCCAAGGTAGCAGAGGAATCAGGGACGGTGCCGACTCGACAAGCTCACCAAACGCGCGGGTTCGCTCCTGATTGACGACTGCCGCAAAGCCCTCCCACTCTCCTCGCGTTCCCGCAGGGTCACGGTAGGTCTCAATGAAGCCGATGTTGCACTCAACCATTGGGCCTTTGTCGCGAATCCAGAACCTCTGGCTGTCCTTGAATGCCAATAGTGACCCAGTTTCGAAGGACTTCGCATACGCCAGGTGCATCTTCTCCTCAGTGTCGTTATCCGCGTTCTCGGCGGCCTTTTCGATATTCTCGGTAATAGCGGCCATCTCGTTCGAATAGTCGCCGTAGACGAGCCTGATGGTCTTCCCCTTCAGTGGGCCATCTTCAACCGCAAAGTCCGTAATTGTTCCAATGTCTCCACCCCCGCTGGGGACACTTGTCGCGGCAGAGGCAATGAGTATTTCGTAGACCCCGTCCTTAGCCTTGCGAAGGCGCGTGTTCTCCGGGAGCAAGCCGGTCTTCTCCATCCACGCGGCAACCGCAGAGACCTCATCCTTGGTAATGTCAGGTGAATCGGGGTAATACGTTGTCAAGTGCCCCTCGTCCGGGTAGCCAAGGTGCAGGAGGCCAGGCTTGTCCGTTGAGAAGATGGCGCCGTTAGTCGCCTTGTAGTGCCGCTCAGCGTCAGGAGAAGTGGAAGCAAGCGCTGCAACGGCAGTCTCACTGCAACGCGGAATGAACTTGGAGTCACCGAAACTCTTGTAATTGCCACTGTTTCCCAGAAACTGCGCAGCGTAATGAAGGAAGGAAGTGAGGTCGTCTTCCTCAACGGCAGCCTTTGCTGCGAGGGCTTTCCAATCGCCGCCGCAGCTCTTGTGCAAAGCGATGATGAAGTCGTATATTGACTCGGACTCAGGAGACACCTGCCTGAGGACGATGCGGTTTCCAGCCAAAGATGCCCTGAAGGTGTTTAGTGAGGCAGCTCATATGTCCCGACACGCCTTCGTGCTACTTACTGGCTTATATAGTGAGCGTAGCGCTTCTGCTTGTCAGTCAGGGCATCGAAGTGCTTCTCGATCTCAAGCCTGACGACGCTTGGCGGGGCGTCGGCGAGATAACTGCTGAGCTCCTGTGCGTTCATTGTGAGATGACGACGGCCTTGACTGAGGTACGCGATCCTGGGTGTTGGTCTGGGTAGAATCGATCTCGAGAGTACACGTCTACTTATAGAGAGGGGAAGGAGTCGCATTGAGGAGGCACCCTTAGGCAGAGGTGCACTTAGCCGGGCGTGGGCGTATGTGCTGGACCTGAGAGAGGCAGGTGAGATGTTCTCGAACCAGTAGGAAAGGAATGTTAGAGCTTTACAAGCGGTTTGTATCAGCTATCGGTGATATTCCTGCGAAATCCCGACGGATTATGAGTCCATCACTAACGGAGTCCGGCGCCATCTGCTCCGTTCGTACTAAGCCACGTACCCAAGGTACCTGAGCTTCAGGGGAGATCGTGGCGTCGCAGCAGCCACAGTCTTGTCAAGCCACCGTAGAGGGACACTGTAGATCAGCGGAGGGTGAGCACTCTCCAGCTCGGTGCGTGCTCGGCCGGCGACGGGCGTCAGCTCCGGCTCCACAATCCCGGCGATGGGAGGCGTGGCTCCATGGAAGGAGATGGAGGAACCGAATATGGGGTGAAGGATGTGACTTTGTCATGAAGAAATATACTTTCTGTTTACTCTTAAGCTACAAGCTGCTCCGTTTCAGAACGAACGTGCATATAACCGCCAGATAAGAGCCCTGGTTCTCCTGAAGCAGGGCATTGCATGCCCTGAATACATGTTGCGATGTCGGCGGCTATGACCAGCACGCGCTGAAGCTGAAGGCTGGTCAATACTCCTTCCAGCCCGCCATATACCGCGATAAGTTTCTTCGATACTAGGTTCTCGATCCAACTACTCATGAAGTCCCATATCGGACGCCGAGGAACGCTTGTAGACTGGGATGGGAATTGCAGCTGACTACCTACACACACCCAACCCATTATCCAGTCGCAGCAATGGTGCCCCGACAAGTACCAGCAAATGTACCTTCCCTTGACTGTACGAAGTTGGAGACGTATTCGCCCTTGTTGGATGACGAATTCAGAACTCTCCCAGTCTGGCTCGCGGCGCAGACAGCCTTACTACGGATATCTGCACCCACCGCAGCAGGCAATTGAACACCAGCAATAATACCCAAAGCTGTTTCTAAGTAACATCCGCCGAATGCATATGTAAGTAGAATTTCCACTGCGGCTGTTCTTGCCTTATTGTAGTCGGCCAAACAAGCTACAGCCGACCCCCGGCTGCTGGAAGTTGATGGGTGACAGCAAGTCAAACTCGGCGACTTTTGCCCCAAAAGGAACAAGGGGAGTCGCCCCGCCAGTCTACCATAGTACGACCAACCAGCCGGCGCAGTGACTAGCTTCTCCTTGGAGCTTTTCAATGATAAAGACATGTCTTGTGCAAATGCCCTACACTCTCAGATTAATGTGAGTACACAATTGATTCGGTCGGATCATGGTCGGGTCATCCCCAAATCCAAAGGTTGCTGTAATATGCCGACTGGATGTTTCCTTCTGCACGACCCCTCTTTTTCATCAGAATTGAGCAGGTGCCCAAGGTGCGTCTACCGTGCCTCTAGCAGCAGTTGCAAGAGCCTCTCTGTGGAGAATATTGCAGGAGAAGATCGCCCAATTTCCAGGCATGCGATGGCGGAGTAGTTGAGGGACTAAGGTTGTCGTCCCCTCGATCTAAGAGTAATAGCGGTGTGAGCATGTCATCCCGGCTTGCCGGCCTTTCAAGCCCCAATTCGAGCAGTCTGCCCATCCGCAGAATCTCCAATGACTGAAGCCATTCAGCGTCAGCAACACGTCCTGCCTCCCTCGGAGAGTTCCCGGTGCGGTAGGGTGAGGAGGAAGAGACATCCTGCTCCGCTGGAAACAAGCACACACTCGTTCTCACTGATATGAAGTACCTTCCGCACAGTTGTGCCCCCACGTTACTTTCGCCGGAGATGCTCCGGCGCCGGCCCCCGGAAGCTGTGGCGGAACACCCACCCTTGTGGCTCCGATGCGGTTTAGGAGCTCGTGACCATGCTGCATTTTCCTCGGGGAAAGGCTTCAGCTTCCCCCTTGCCGGGGTCTCCCAGATCGACTACCGCCTTTGGATGCTGCGGCTTTGGACCCGGCACATCCGTCTTCCCTTGGCCGGGAGGTTAGGGTAATTATTAAGAAGCAAACGATTGACAGATGGTACGACAGCTCAGTACTTCCGGAAACAGGAAAATAGAGAACATACCCCGAGTCAGTCGGAAGTTCGGCGACAAGCGAGAGAAGACGGCGGCAATGTCAATGTCAATGTCGAAGCAGTTGCTCCTCGAGGGCCCCGTGTCCCCAGGAAGAAATCCTTCAATGCTGGTTGAGCGAGCAGCACGTCTTGCTTCTTTCTCATCACGTCTCACCGGTCATGAAGAGGCGCATGCACGGATACTGCAGCAACCCCAGACAAGAACGCCACAAGCATAACCCAGACTCAAGGTACCTCCAGTACATCACTTTGTATTCCCGTATTCCTGAGGGATACTTGTTTTCCCAGACGCCCCCATCGTCGCTGTTATTTTCCACAAATTCCCAGGTTGCTGTGCCCCCACGCTCCCCCTCGACTCCATTTACCCCGAGGCGGTAACACAAGCCACGGGTACCTCGGGCGGTACCTTCTGGGTCACAAGAACCTTCTGCCAGAGCTTCCCCACCCACGACTTTCCTTCTTTCCTTGTTCCTTCATGCACGGAATCCACTTGGTTAGACTGCCCGCCCACTCGGGCCTCTTGGACGGATGTCCTCGTGGCCCTGGTGGCAGTTACACCGATCCCTCTGTTTGCGCGTTCCGCGATGTTAATCGTGATGGCGGGGTGAGGTCTCCAGATCTACTTACGCTGGAGAAGCAAACGCGGCAGGTGGCAGGAGGTATGCTCTCTCCCTGTGTGGTATCAGTGGCAAGCCGCTGATGCCTTCGAGGCAGCAAGACTCGATCCACACAGCACCGGCCACTCGCTCGCTGACTACGGAGTGACGCTCCATTTGGAGCACCGTCGGAGGGCAGGCGGAGTTTCATCACCATTCCGCCACCCCTCCGGAGATGCTACCCCTGCTTTCCGGTGGACGCCGGGCTGCCGTGAGGTCCTCCTCGAGACTTTCTTAAGGGGATCGATGACTTCCATCGAGCGATTCACAAGAGCATGGGAACGCTGCCATCCGTGACGGTTCTGGAATGCTCGCCGGCTGGTGCTCGAAAGTGGCCGCGTTCCCCCCATCTCTTACACATCGTACTTGCTTCTCCACATCACGAAACCATCCCACGTCTTCTCCAGACTTGGGCTGAGCCAGTGCCAGCCCAAGCCCGGCCGCCACCGGGGGTACCTTCACGATGTCAGAGAGTACCTCTGCCATACTTGAAGCTACACGCCCAAGCACACCCCCTTGAGCCGGTCCTGGCTTGTGTGGAGTCAGCCCGTCATGGCCTTAGAGGCCTAGTGTCGTCCTGGCTGTCTCTGCGCTCCAATAAGATCCTGTCCTTTACGGGCTTTTTCATCCCCTTTCTGAGCGACCAAGTTGGCGATCCACAGTCGCTAAATTCTCGGGTTCCACAAGCTTTCAGGTCCTGGAGCCCGCTGTACGTTTGGGCTTTCCAGGTGCCGCTGGCGCCCTCCCGGCGCCCGTTTTTACCTCATACAGTGCCCAGGGAGTTGTCATTGACGTATTAATACCCCGAGCCGCGCCGTCGGGACAAGGTCTCTTTCTTTCCTGGTGCTTGCTGTTCGCTTTATGTTATTTGCATACGTTTCCTTGCTCCTCCTTTTGCACTTTCAATTGATCCATATCCCGTCACCCTCTGTATCAGTACTTGTGTGGACGGCATTTGACTCGAAGCCGGGTTCTGTTTGTGTTCTGTGTCTCTCCCTCCTCGACTTGCGCGGATTTGCACGGCAACGGAGAGTCGCAACAAGACTATAGCCGTCCTCAAGTTTGATTATTGTCTTACACCAGACATATGTTGGTCGCATTGGGTCGCGCCTTCGAGTAAACGCAACTTGATCGTTCTAGATGCTCTCCTACGACGCTCCGCTGTCCCCTAACGGCCAGGCACCGACTTCACCAACAAGCATGTCGACTCACAGGCAAGCCATAGCCACTTCTCCTAAGGCATCTCGAACCGCACCCTCCGTAGTTGCCAATGGCATCAAAACCACCGGCGCTGCGCTCACGAATAGCCACCGTGACCATGAGACCAAGAAGCACCACATCTGGCTCGTGACTGGACCGGCAGGCTGTGGAAAGAGCACGGTAGCCAAGCATATCGCTAACACGCTCAACCTTCCCTTCATAGAAGGAGACGAAGTAAGCCCACGCTCCCTCTCTGTGACTGCCTCTCCTTGCCTCTAACAGAGATCCAGTTCCATCCGCCGGCAAACATCGAGAAGATGGCCCACGGTATTCCCCTGACCGATGCCGACAGGTGGGATTGGCTCACAAACCTCCGAGAAGAGTCCCTTCGGCAACTCCAAGCCGGCAATGATGGAGTAGTCCTTACGTGCTCAGCGCTGAAGCGCAAATACAGAGACGTCATACGAGTCGCCCCGTACTTCTCGCGCAATGTCCAGCTCCACTTCATCTACCTGCATGCCCCCGAATCTGTGCTCCTGCAGCGGGTTGCCGCGCGGAAGGGGCATTACATGGGAGCAAACATGGTACACAGCCAGTTCGAGGCTCTAGAACCTCCCACCGAAGCAGAAACCGATGTCATCAGTATCGACGTGAGCCGCAGTGTCGAGGAGATCGAGCAGGAGACGCTCTCAAAAGTCTTGGAGAAAATGGATGAGAAAAGGGACGACGAGAACTAATCCCGTCGCGGGAGCACGCATACTACCATTCGCGAGCTATACTAGGTCGGAGTATTTGGTATACAAAATTTCTTAATTTTCTTGGATTGGGTTTGCCCCGGCGCAACACGGATTCGGGAGCGGGAATACTGGAAGTTCTACGTCCACATGGGTTCCGTATCATTGGGGAAGTCATCGATTGCATTTGGGATGATTGTCTCAGCACATCTGACGGCATTCATGATATTGGCGTTACTCCTACCATCAGTACAGTACCCCTAGGGATGGGGACGAATAACGGTCTGACGGCTAATTTCGAAAGCGTGTGAGCAATGGAAGGTACCTTGGTGATAGAGAAAGACAGATTTGCCTCCCATGACAACCTGCTGCATCCTGATTCCAGTCGTCGATCAACTGTGCCGCCCGTACCCCTGGCGAGAGCACCCACGAAGATCTTTCCCCCTTTCCTGCTCTCAGCTAGAATAACCTTGCAGGAGGAACAGGAACCCGGTGAGCTGCCGTAATACCCTATTCTATAATGGCTCGTGGGTATAATCACTTTGACGCCCAAGGTCTCGGTAAAAGCCTGAAGCCAGCCAGTTGAGCGTACATTCGGCACACCGTCCGCTGCGCAGTCGAATTTCCCATTACTTCAGGCTAATATCTGATTTGAACCACGCAAGCACGTTCCCACTGTCTCCCGGCTTGGACGGGGCGGTCTCGTACTACCCAAGGTACCTTCACTCCTCAGCGCTCACCGACTTGTCTCCTTTGCTTTTTCCTTTTCCCTAAAGCCCCTCACCGGCGCGGGCAGGGCAGACGCAGGCGGTCACTCTACTCGTTGGCTACGTCGCTGGCCGGCGTGGTCACGTTGGCACCGTCGGCACGGTTCCACGACGTCTACTAGTTCGTCCTCCTGCATGCTCTCCATCACACGGCGCCACGTGCTTGCATGAAGGACTGAATTTGCCAGGGGAGCTACCTCAAGTGCATCACCATGACGTCCGGCTCCTCGACGACCTCCCGCACCACGCCAGCGGCCCGCGCCATGGTAGCGCCGTCGACGACCCTGTGGTCGGCGCTCCAGCTGAAGTTGCACACCAGCTTCCTGACCACGCGGTCCGGGTCGTCGTCCGCAAAGGCCGGCACCGCCCGCGTCCTGCCCACCCCCAGGATGGCCACCTCCCTCTCCACGATCACGGGCGACAGGTACGTGCCGCCTATGCTGCCGATGTTGGACACGGTGATGGTCCCGCCGCCCAGGTCCTGCGGGCCCAGCCTGCCCGCCAGCGCCAACGACTGCAGTCGCACCAGCTCGGCCGCGATGTCCAGCACACTGCGGGCGCCGACGTCCCGGACTACAGGTACTATCAGGCCCTGCGGTGTGTCCATGGCGACACCGATGTTGTGCTGACTGCGCAGCACCAGGGCGGGCTTCTGCGTGGCCGGGTCGACGTCCACGCGGGCGTTGAGCACGGGGTACCTGTAGAGCGCCATGGACACCGCCTTGACGATGAAGGGGAGGTACGACAGTTTGCCCACCGCCGCCTCGGTCCCGGGAGGCTGCCCTGCTGCCGCCGCCGACCTGGCCAGAACCTTGTTAAGCCGCGCCCGCAGGTCGCCAAGCTTGGTAAAGTCGATCTCATCCGCGTATAGGAAGTGCGGGATGGTCAGTGACCGCGTCATGGTCTTAAACATATGCTCCTGCGTCTTGGTGAGCTGCACCAACGTCTCCGTCTGGACGCCAGGAGGTGCGCCAGAACTGACGGCGGACAATGATGCCCCGCCTGGTTGGCTACCGCGGGCGTCCGGCTGGGGAGCGTCCCGCTCCTCTGCGTATCTGTAGAGATCCTCCTTCATGACTCGCCCGTCCCTCCCTGTCCCTGTCACATCCTTAATGTCGATGTTTAGCTCCTTGGATAAGTGTCGCACAGCTGGGGTCGCCAGGGCGGCACACTTCCCCTTTGGCTGCAGCTGCAGTTGCTCCTGTCTATCATGCTTGTCAGCCTCACCGGCTTGGGCTGTTTCCTCTGGTTTGCTCCCCGCAGATGCAGGCGCAAATGCAGATGCAGCACTGTCCACCTGACGAGCTGCCAGCGACAGCTCATCTGCAGCAGGCTCGGAGGGTGTGAGGGCATCTAGAATCTCTCTGTCCACCTCCCCCTGTATGTCGATGTCCACGAAAGGCTTGCCCACACGGGCCATCTCGCCCGCATCGTAGTGCAGCTTCTTGACGACCCCCGAGAAGCGACTTGTAATCTCCACGGACGCCTTGTCGCTCTGCACCTCGCACAGCGGTGAGAACTCCTCGACGCGTGCGCCGGGCTCGACGAACCATTGGATGATCTCGCACTCGACGATGCCTTGAAGGGGTGTCTTGTTAGGAATAGACGTCTAGCAGTCGTGCTTCTGTGAAGCAACGCGGGATTGGTCTCCTGCGTACCTTCACCAATGTCCGCCAACAACACGGGCTTCACCACTCGCAGGTTCTGTGAGGAGTGAAACCCCCTCCCCGCGGGGTAGCGGTGTCCAGATGCAGCAGCCCCCGCTGCGACTCGGCTCAGGCCGTTGTAGAGCTGTCGTTGTCGGCGCAACACGCGGGAGCTGCGAGAGAGAAACATCCTGAGGGTGTGAGTGAGGATTCAATCACATGTATACCTAGGGAAGTTCACATCCTGAAGAAGACCGGAGTTTCTCAAGTGATCCCAAGGAATGCCGCCCGCCTCGGCGGTCATTCTCCCTCCCTCTGCCAGCAACCATGGCTGTCCTCGGCTTACCGTGGGGATGACGTTGGGGTACCCCAATCCGCCGCTGCTAGCCGTCGGTGTCGGCCTCCAGGGGGCCGAGCCGCCGGCACCTTAGTCCACCAGCCCCGGGTTCCTGCAAGTGGAACACGCCAATTTTTTTGAGCCGGCAAGCTCTCCCGGCTTTACCCCAGACCCGGAGCCAGCCAGCCCTCCTTACCCCTTACCCAGGAGATCGCGTGGCGCTCTGCATACGACACGATGCTCGAGAGGGCTTATCGCGGGGCCGGCCTGAAGGCGGCAAGGCAGCCGATCGTCACCTGTCTGTTCTGCCAATGGAGCAGGCCCTTCAGCGCAACATGCAGACGCCTCAAAGACGGCAAGACGTCGACGCCCCCCAAGGAACCGTCGAAGCCCGCGCAGAGCAGCGATGTCGCCGCCGTCCCGCAGTCCGCTCCCGAAAGCCCGCTGGCAAATGCGCCGCGGGCCTACGGCAAGCGCGTCGATGACTTTAAGCCGGTGCCGCTGTCTCGCCCGATCGGGATGCACTTCCCTCCGCAGGCGGGCGAGAACACGGGCGTCGACACGCGGTCACTGCAGCAGCGACGGGACGACTTCGTCGACTACGAGAAGCACCTAAAGAGGCGCGAGGAGCTGTACGTCTTGAAAACCCGACACACTCCACTCAGTCCCCTTAGCACGCCGCTGCCGGCAGCATTAATGTGACATCGCTAACGGTGCCGCCTCGACAGGAAGCAGAAGATGGCCAAGCCCTACTTCCGCGAGTGGTCCAACCTCCAGTTCCAGAAGGGAAAGTCCTTCCTCGCGCCGCCGCGCCTCTTCCGCGCCGACAAGTCCCTCTACTTCCCGAACCTGCACGGGCGCACCCTCGCCGGGACCAAGCCCGGCGCCCCCCTCGACACCACCCCCGTGCTGAGCGGCGCCGCGGCGTCCGTGGTGACCGTCTTCAGCAGCCTGTGGGCGGAGAACCAGACGCGGACGTTCGTGTCGCCCGAGGCCAACCCCGCGCTGCACGAGACGCTGCGTGTCAGCGGCGGGCGCGCCCAGCTCGTGCGTGTCAATTTTGAGGAGAACGCTATGAGATACTGGCTGGTTCGGCTGTTTTCGGGGTCGCTGCGGCGGCAGGTCGGAAAGGAGAACTGGCACAAGTACTTCCTTATCAGGAGGGGTGTGTCGGAGGAGATCCGCGAGTCCATCGGCCTCCTGAACAGCAAGGTCGGGTACACATATCTGGTGGATAGGGAGTGTAGGATACGGTGGGCCGGCAGCGGCCCGAGTGAGCCCGAGGAAAGGGAAGGATTGGTGAAGGGCGTGCATAGGCTGCTGGACGAGGATGCGAAGAGAACGACGAGCTCTTGACGGAGAGCGGAAGAGATATGGAGGCCAGTGGCAGAGATATAGTCGCCTCGTGCCAGACACGTCTAGCGTGTAAATTATCGATATGTACCGTTAGACCCCTTTACGGACACCAAGGATACCCCTAAGACTGTAATTATACAGAACTGGTTCTTTTTCTCCCAAAGGAACAATCCCGCCAAGGAAACCAGAACGCCATGCGACCCGAGACAATGCTTTCTCCTTCCAAACACAAAACACAGGGCTTGGAGTCAAAGTAGTGGGCAAGAATCCAACCTCTCCGCTCGCCTTATAAGAAGAACCAGAACATGAGGAAACACATGGCGATGAAGCTCCCCATGATGATGCCGTCGCGCCTCTTCTTGGCGGATATCCGGCCGATCAGGGTGTTGATCCCTGGCACCTGGCTGGCGGCCAGCGTGATGCGGCGGTTGATGTTGGCGAGGGTCTCGCGCTGCAGCACGAAGCTGTCCTGCACGGCGTACGCCTGGCTCAGCACGCTGTCGGCCACGCCGTGGCTGTTGTCGATGCGCCGGCGCTCGTCCAGCATGTACTCGGCCTCGGCGGCCTCCGGGTTGCTCGCGCGGTAGGCGTCGATGTCGTGCCGCACGTTCGACAGCAGGTTCGCCCGGTCTCGCGCCTCCTGCAGGCCCGACCGCAGCCGGGTGAGGTCCCGCTTGTGCTCGGACAGCTTCTCCCGCAGGAGGGCGAGGTTGTTCTGCTTGAGCGCCGAGGAGGTCAGGGTGGCTTCGGAGTCGAGCAGGCGGGCGAGCTGGTTGATGACTGTCTCTCTCTGGAGGAGGAGACGAGGAAAGCGTTAGCTTATGTGTGAGCCTCTTGCAGGGTCATGAGATCTATCCGACAGTCGTCCGGCTAGACCATCGGGATGGTGCGCTACCTTCTCGAGGATGTCGTTTAGCTTTGACTCTGTCTCCCGTTCCTCCTGTGTCGGCGTCGCGGGGATGTTCGGCGCCGTGGAAAACTGGGAGTATGTATGGAAGAGCGTCTCCGTCTGGAACGCCCGGTTAGCTGACGGCTCAGATGTCTTTGGTCCAGTTTGAGAACAGGGCACTGCAATTGCTCACCTGTGTCTCTAATGACCGCGCCTGCTGCCGAAGCTGGGCCCAGCCCGAATTCCCCGAGACTGCTGCCATGGCCGGTGATGATGGAAGTATAGCGCAGAAGGGGGAAGTTGGAGCAGTTCACGCCTCGGCTGCAGGTTTAAGAGCCAGCATCACGGGCCTCACAAGGATGCCCGGTGTCTCGACCGGGGACCCACTGTAATTGGGTGGTAGCGTGGCTGGTGAGATACCAGCCACATGTGGAGGTGCTAAGGACGCTTGGGTCATTTTTTTAGAGGTGGGAAACTCCTGGCACGTGAGGAAAATTTCGAGGGCAGCCCACACAACCCTAATTTTCTGAGCGAAGCGCCGTATCGTGAACTTTCGAAAGCAATCCCACGCCGTAGACACCACGCCCGTCAAGCAGACCTTCGACTAACGACAACAACAGCGAAAATGGTATGTCGCCCTGCTCCTTGAAACATTTAGATTTGATTGCACTTTACCTTTCTACAGAGGCTCTCGTAGTCTCATCTCGAGCGCTCTCATCGAAGCCCTTCCCCTCCCTCATCGTCGCGTCGTCCAGCCTTGTCTCCCGACTCCAATCGCTAACACACCATGTCGCAGTCTTCCGGAAAGGTCAAGGCCGGCCAGTTGTGGTCGAAGAGCAAGGAGGATCTGCAGAAGCAGCTGGGTGAGCTGAAGACGGAGCTGGGCCAGCTGCGGATCCAGAAGGTCGTCTCCTCCAGCACGAAGCTGAACAAGATGTGAGCCAACCCACGACACGCACATATAGGATCTAGACGAAGGGAACGGTGGAATTGGAAAGTGGGAGAGAAGGAGGCGTCATTGTGCACGGATTGTTGGGGTCGAGCCAATATTGGGCGAAGGTTGATGCTGACATGACGATTCTCAATCTAGCCACGACCTCCGGAAGTCCATCGCTCGCGTCCTCACCATCATCAACGCCAAGCAGCGCCACCAGCTCCGCCTGTTCTACAAGAACAAGAAGTACCTCCCCCTGGACCTCCGGCCCAAGCAGACTCGCGCCATCCGCCGCCGCCTGTCCCCCGAGGACGCCTCGAGGGTACTGGAGAAGACCAAGAAGAGACAGGTCCACTTCCCCCAGCGAAAATATGCCCTGAAGGTAAGGGATCCCGCGCTTCCCCTCCCCAGCCAGGAGCATCGAGTGCTGACTATGTACGGCAACAGGCTTAGATTTAGAGCGAGGCTCCAGAGTGAAATTTTCGTCCGGGTCAATCGAGGAAGGAGTGGATTTGTATTTAACGGGCCTACGGCTTTCAAACGGCGGCGTGGAACTTTTTTCTTTTTCCTGCTTGAAAAAAGAAGATTCTTGACGAGCATCCTTCGCATGGCATCAGGAATCTGTTTTCGCACGGGTCTGGGGATGTTAAACGAGTCAAAACAGGCGTCATGACGGACGACGCAAAGAAACCCAACCTCCTATGTCGGCAAAATAGCTACCAAAGAGAGAGCTTGAGTTGACAAACTACTACATTTCCTCCATCTCAGGTGTAGTCGTGAGAGAGTTCTACGCTTATCCAGCTTTGTTTATGTTATGCCCACGTATAAACGGCACTTATCTTAATCTACCATGGAACAGTGTGCTCATTTCTACTCCAGTATGAAAGCTAAACGCTGTCTCCTCCCGCTTGATGGGATACCAAGTTAGAATGTTGTTATGGCAATTAATGCATATCTAGAACATATTAGTCCAGAGGATATTTCGACACTTCTAAGTCCGGCAATACCCTACTCTACTTACTCCAGCGGCATTTATTGTTTATGCCAAGCACCTGGGAAGCATACCGAAGATCATTACAGGGTATAATGACTTTATTTAACTGTAGAGCAACGATAACTTTTTGCAAGACCATATTCAACACCACCAGCCATGACCGGATAATCCCCGCTGATTCCCAAGGCCGACAGCCGATGAATGAGGCACAAGTCTCCGAAAATCCCAAGGTATCACCCGTGAGCCTGACGCCGGGGTTCATCAAGACAGAATGAAAACCACCGCCTAGTAGCACTCAGCACGAAGGCTGATCGCCATGCCCATAACGCCGTGTCCAGTTTCTATCAGGTTGGAACCCATCGCGTCTTCATAACCACAACAAGAACAAAGTAAAAGGAAAGTAGGGAACATCACCTCCGCCACCCGTTTATCCTCGATTCTCAGTCCGATCAATAGACAGCTTGAGCGGCAGGCGCGGAGAGCTTGCGCCTCTTTGCAGAAACCCCTGACGAGGGAGGCTCTTCGACGCCCAGGAGTTTGTCAACCAGCTCTGCGTTTGCGAGCGGTTCTTCAGGGTAGGGCTTGACAGGAATTTCAAGTTCAATAGAGTTGTCAGAGTCACCAGCATCAGCTGTCACTTCCTTCACGGCGACGTCCTGGTCTTGGGCGTCAGCCGTCTGTCCCTTAGTCTTGGGTGCCTTCAGCTCGTGCTGCTTCTGGTGACGACGCAGCTGGTCCAGCCTGTGGAAGTTCTTCTTGCAGCCCTCGTAGGAGCACTGAAAGCGTCCATGGACGTCGTGCGTCCTCTTGTGCTTCGAAAGGTTAGAAGACTCGCTGAATGCTCGATGGCAGATATCGCAGACAAGCGGCTTCTCCCCAGTGTGCGTTCGCTTGTGCATTGCTATAGCAGGAAACGTTAGCCGTGACTTTCAATTTCTCAACGAGAAACTTACTCAATGCACTCTGCTGCCTAAAGGTTCTATTGCAGCCCGGGAAGTCGCACTTTAGGGGCCGACTGTTTTCGTGGATGAGCTTGTGTTGCTCTAAGGCTTGCTTCGCCGAGAAGACGTGATCACAGATATCGCAGGCATACGGCTTAGCTGCGAACCGGTTAGTACAGCGCGAGGAAGGGGGGAGATGTATGTGGTAACTAACATCCTGTGTGTGTCTGCATATGGCGCTCAATTTTGCTTCGTTGGGGGAAGCCCTTCTTGCCTTGGGCTCCGCGACGACATTGTTGCCAGCCGCAAGAGAAGCCAGTATCTTTTCTCTCCAAGTTCTTGACATGGCTCTGGATGACATGCTCATGCAGCTCATCCGCATTTCGGAACACTATTCCACAGATGTCGATCTTGTCAGAGCTGTCGCACCAGAAGCATTTGTATTCGTCCCCTGGGGTCATCGTGATCTGTGAGGTCATGCTGGCAGAGGATGATGGTCGTGGGAAGGCGGCATCCCCGAGGCCATTGAAAGGCACGTCAACCGCAGCTCCCTCTTTCGGCAGAGGAGTGCATGGAGACGATAATGTCGCTGGAGATAGAGGGACCGACTTGATAGCCACGTCCAGAGGGCTCATGGATGAACTAGGAGTAAGTCCTGGTGGGGACTGTATGTGTTGTCCCTGCGGCATGGGACTCGCTTGCAGCGAGGTCCCGAATATGAAGGGTCGGTGTTCTTGGTTGAAATGCCTGACGAATGCTTGGGGATCCGTGTTCTTGACACCGCACTCGTCTGGCTTACAATTGTGCAGCACCTGACTACTCCAGAAATCCGGGACAGGCGGGACATGATTTTGAGAGACATTTTCGGTAGGGAAGTGCGGAAAGTGGCACTGATGATACCACATTGGGTTGTCTATAGGACATGGGCTTGTGCAGGTCGGGTCGTTGGGATCGCTATGAGCAACTCGCAGGTGTTCTTGCAGCATGCCGAGAGCGTTCGACCAGCTCTGCGGGTTGGATAAGAAGTCCTGGTTTGTGGTATCTAAGAGAGAGAACCCGGTAGGGCAGAATCCTGTCAAGATGTTAGAGAACCGTCACTTTGGGGGCATTGCCATCCTGGCCGTAACATACCGGGCGTGTTCGAGAACATGGACTGCTGCTCCTCGTGCTCGCCACCAAAGGATGCCAGAGTGTAGGCAGCTGTGGCCACATCGGGTGTCACGCCGACCGTACAATTCCGGTCACTGCATGCCGTGGGGTCATCGGCACAGGCGTCGTTGGCGCAGGCTATATCGGTGCAAGGATCCGCATGACTGCAATGGCTACAGAGCGAACTTGCTGCGACAGAGATGCCGTCGTCCTCGACCATGCTCATGCGCCGATTCTGTGAATAGTCACCAAACGGGTTGCAGTAAGCGCTGTGGTTTGCGAAGAAAGGAGTGCCGGAATGCGCAGTCTGGTGATAGTCCATGAAGGGCATGCTGCCGAACAAATCCGGAGTGCAGAAGGATGGGTTAACATTGTGACCCAGCTGGGGGAAGGAGAAGCTATGAGTTCGGGCCCGGGGAACCAAGTTGTTGCTGGCAGGGACTCTGTGATGGAAGGCGCCAGGGTTGCTGGTGAGTCCATGGCCATGACGATCTTTTGGCCGGTCGAGGCAAGAGTCGTCATGGGCGGTCCGGAAGCCGTCCAGGCCGGTATTCGCCTGGCTGAGCATCGAGGGATCGAGGAAAGATAGGGTCTCCAGGTCCGCGCTCATCGGGTCGGAGTACCGCTGGAAGGAAGCAGAGGTGCTGCCATTGCCCAGAGGCAGATAGAGATCGTCCATGTCTTCTTCCCGACCGTACATGGCCGCGGGGAAGGGCTCCTGAAGGAAGTCTTCGCCTTCAGTGCCGGGGTTCTCTCGGTCCTTGCGTCAAAGCACACGGGCCACGGAGGAGGAAAGCCGGCGAGAGTGATGATGCTGGGGTGAATGAGGCTCAACAAGAAACAACGGGAGAGGAGCCGCGGGGGGGAGAAACGGCAAGTAAAAGCGAATTCCGCAATGGCAAAAGACAAGGCGAGGCGGACTGAGCGATTGTGTCAGCGGCTGGTGGGAACAGGTGTGGAAGCAGCAGCCCCTCGGTCTGGCACAGCACAGCACCGGGACCCTCTTGCGATGGTGGTGGTGAGTGAGAACCTTGATGGTCCACTGCCGCAAAAAAACTGGCCGGCCGGTCTGGGTATCTTCGGTACCTGACTACAAGTACTCCGTACCCGCACCACCAACCGCGCGAGTGACAAAGCAGGGTCAGATAATGAATTCTCAACAGAGACGACAACTAGCGAGAGAAGAAAAAAGCACACCATTCAAGCAGAGACTCTCCTCTCTTCCGACCGGGAGAATGGCTGGTATTTGTGCGTCAGGGAAAGCGGAGCCGTGCGCACACCTCCCGGCTCGAGTTGGCGCTTGCGAGCATTAGACTCTGCAATTACGTCCCGGGATCGCTGCCAGAGCCGACCAGGGCGCAGAGTCAAAATCGCCATCTGGTGCACCTCCCGCCGGACCTGGATCCGAAAGATTGACTTTTTGCGGCTTGGAGTAGCAACGAATACATGACGACACATGACGACGAGGCCAGGGAGTGTGTAATTTACCTATTGGCACCAATGGGTACGCTCTCGCATGGGTCTCGGACACTGCACCCGTGGAGGCGCCGGCGACGCAGTACCCTAGGGCCAGACAGTGTTAGCGACTCCGGTGCACTGTCCGGCGCCGAAGCCGAAGAGCGCCGTGCCGTTGCTACTATCCAATGTGTACCGAATACCTGACTCGAGGAAATTGGCCAGCTTCTTGCCTAAGATGACTTGGGTCAGTGGGACTATTGATGCTCTGTGTTGGAGCGCCGGCAGCTGCGTCAGCCTATGAGATGCCAGTCAATTCACAGACTTTCCACATCAGGAGAGAGACGGTGTGTCGAGCCGTGACGCACACCCTCCCCCACGTAGGTAGATACCCAGGTACCTGAGATGCGCCATCAAGCCGTGGAAAGAATCAGCAGCCCTTTACTAGCAGATCATGCTAGTATACTACCATAGATCGTGTGGTAGTAGGAGGCGGAGTGTTAAGTTGGCGAGCACTTCTGTTCGCCTAGTGGCCGTTGATTTATCCCACAGCTAAGGCCATACACACTGACACTGTACCGTGAGCCACTATACATAAGATATCTGCGGGTACCACTCGCATGTGAGAGTATAAGGCGTGCCCACCTGATGTGATCCCAGAGCCGGGCGTGGCATACTACCTACTCCGAAAGTACAGTTTTGCTCGCTTTCCGCGAGGCAACCGACGGTGCCTGCTTAGGGAAGGTACGTTATCGAGATGTACTTACTGCGGCATCTCGCTTCTTGGTCTCCAGGGGCTCGAGATGGACCGGACCCTTTCGAGGACCCTCATAATTACACGAGTACTACTACTGTATCGCCAAGAAAAGCATCCGCAGCCTTACCCCGCCGGTCTTATCGAACTCTATCTGCAGGCTAATACCAGCTGCTAAGCGAAGGAGCCTCATCAACAACGACTCTCAGCTCTCACAAAGCTTCCTAGCTCAAGCATTGTCCGTTCCCTCGGCTTCAATGGAGATGCATTAATGTCATCGACGGTCCATTGAGGCTCGAACGCAGCCGCAGTCTTCAGGATAAACACTCATCGCCCACTTGGTTTCGCTTACGTATTCCCCCGCAAGTCACAAGGACGTCTTACCCACGCCTCAAAACCTTCCCGCCTCACTCTCGGAAATCATACATCTAACCTCAGCCTTCGCGTGGACCTGCCATTTAAGTTTTCAGCCCCGGACCAAGATCCGCGCTGGTCCGGTTCGTGGCCCGCAGATCTTGACTTCCTTCCTCCCACACCACACGCCAGCGACGTGACCATTCCGCTGAGCTGCCTGAAGCATATCGCCAGGCCAGGCGGCAAAGGTTAAAAGGAAGGAGGTGAAAGCCCCCGAGAGGTAGGGGTGAAATCTCGAGAGAAACGACTAGGAAGAAAAGAGAGCAAGCGAGACGAGAGTCATGGGTGCCCTCTGCGGCAAGCAGTCCTCCGACTCGTTCGCCCAGCCGGGACGCCCGCTGGGCACCGCCCCAACCCCTGCGGCAACTGCGCCCGTGCCCGCCTCGAAGAAGACAGTAGGCGGTCCCCCTCGGACCTTGGGGGGCAGCACGGGAGAGAGCGCGGACGCCAGCGAGGCGCGGCGGCGGGCGGCGGAGGCAGCCGAGGTGAGTTGATGAGAACTGAGGGCAGCGCGCACACCCCCGCCCCCCACCCCCCCTCTCCGCTCCCTACACGCAGGGGATGCTGCTGTGTACTTCCAGGACCGAAAACTAACGATGACGGAATGGTAGGCAAGGGCAAAAGCATCGGACAGCAAGCCAGTAGGCAAGCTGGGCGGGCAGCTCAAGGCGCAGCAGAAGCAGACGAGAGTCGGCACGCTCAAGGAGGCGAGCGAGAGGGAGGTGCGGACGAGGGAGATGGATGCCGCGGGGGAGTCTCTGAACCATAATTAGGCTCGGTTCCACCCCTGCGGCAGAGTCTGTCATGGGAATGAGGTACCGGAGGGTGTGGGACGGTGGGCCGATTTGACGATGGATGACCAGCCTCAGATTTTCTCCTTTCGGGGGGAAGAATAGTAGTCGGCGACCTTGCACGGATTTGACGACGATGATGACGCGATTTCATAATTCAACCTGGGAACTTTGTTCGCGAATGCGAACGCCAATGTCATGCCATTCTGGGTTTGTAGGCCTTTCTCATAGACGTAGAACTCGAATGTCACGCGGACATGGTAACTCTCTCATGATGAACTTGTTCTCTACGTGCCTCTGTATGAAACACTACGGCTAGACGCACAAAACCACCTCACCGAGACACCAACTAGCGCACTAGTTGCCCGAGCCTTGAACCAAAAAGGTGAGCCGAGACGCCGTCATTAACCCCATGACCAGAGACAGGCGACCAAAGTAAGGTAAGCAGGAAAAGCATCGATACCGCGGCCCAAAGGTCGCAAGGCACCTCAAGTGATGGTGTACCTTCCACTAGCAGGAGCACGGCTCTCAGCATCGGCGGCGGCAATGGTGCCCTCCTTGAGCAGTCTGGTAAGCTCCGACAGGGCATTCCCGACTTGCACCTCGGTGTCACCCTCGATGAGGATGTACAGCTTCGGCTCGGCGCCAGGCGCCGGCTCCTTGCCCGCAGCGTAGAAAGTGCCCTTCGTGGTGATGGAAGTACCGGTGGCCTCCAGGATCTTGGCGACGTTCGTGCGGTTGGTGACGGCCCATCTCGCCTTCTGCGGGAAGTCGTTGATCTCCAGAGTCGCGTGGAAAGCGCCGGCATCCGGTCCCTTGTTGTCGATCGGTTGGCCGGGGCGCAGCTGTCCAGCGCGGGCAAGACGGGCGTTGATGTCATGGACTGCCTGCGCGGCTTTGTCCAGGGCACCACCGTCACTCCCCTTGGCGCCAGCTGCGACGACGGGTTTCGCCCCTGCCACTTCTGCAGGCGCCGCTGTTTCCCCTTCGGCTTTGGCTGTCTCGCGAGACACAATGGCGGAGGCGGCGGACTGGATGGCAGAGGCGGCTTTGGAGACTTTCTCGTCATCGGCAGGTTTCTTCTCCTCGGCCTGGTTATCCTCCTCTTCACCTTCTGGCCTGTGCAACTTCCGCTCTCTTGCACGGGCAGCGTCTCTCTCCTTGTCTAAGCGCTCAAGTCCCTTTCCACCGAACCCAGATTGGTCCTTTGCCTTACCAGCCTTGACTTTCTCTTTCCACGCCTTGCGCATCTCATCCAGTCGTTCAGGAACTGGCTGACCACTCTGTTCCAATGCCTTCACGATGCCAGGGGCACAATTCTCCTGCTCCGGTGTGACAAAGGTAACAGCAGTACCGGTATTGCCGGCCCGTCCTGTGCGACCCGCCCGGTGGACATAGTCTTCCAGATGGTTCGGAGCATCATAGTTGACGACAAGCTTCAGCTGCTTCACATCGAGGCCGCGGGCCGCGACGGACGTTGCAATCAAAATGGGGCAGACACCGCTCTTGAAATCCGCAATGGCGGAGTCGCGGTCCACTTGTTCCCTTCCACCGTGGATTGACATGCACGCCCAACCCTTCTTGAGCAGCTCCTGGAGCAGTTCATCAGCCTTCTCTTGACGCTCCACGAATATCAAAGCGCGAACATCGTCGTCGTCCACGTAAAGCTCCCCAAGAAGTTCTAGCAGGCGATTGAATTTCTCCTTTTCCTCTCGGACTTCCACAATTTGTGTGATCTCCGAGGCCACAACACTCCGGCCGCCGACAGTGATTTCGACTGGATTCCTCAACACTTTCTTCACTAGTGCATCGATGATACGAGGCATAGTAGCTGAAAATAGTACGGTCTGGCGGTCAGGTCTGATATTCGCAAAGATCTTCATGACTTGAGGCTCGAAACCCATGTCAAACATCCGGTCAGCTTCGTCGAGGACGATATAGCTTGTCCTCCTCAAGTTGACAACCCGGCCCTGGTTGGCGGCTAGTAGATCGATGAATCGCCCGGTAGTAGCAACAACAATCTCGGCGCCGCGTTTGAGCTCGGCAATTTGATCTTTGATAGGCGGACCGCCGTATGCACATACCGCACGGAGGCCGAGAGCAGATAAGAAAGGCTTACAATCTCGAAAGATCTGCGTCGCGAGCTCTCGTGTTGGCGTCAAAACGAGACCGATGGGGCCATCATCTTTCACGGGATCTTGATCCTTGATATGCCGGAACATGGGCAGGAGGAATGCCATCGTCTTGCCAGACCCAGTCTTCGCAACACCAATGACGTCTCTGCCTGACATGATAACAGGCAGAGCCTGCATCTGAATAGGTGTAGGTTTGTCGTATCCCAACTTAGCAATCGTGTCCAGGACTGGTTGCGTAAGACCGCACTGTGACCATTTCTGGACCGGCTTCGGGACATCCTTGCCCGAGACTTTGATACCATCCAAATCCAGGCGCAGTTCAGCCACCTCGGCTTCCGTGAGTTGACTCAGCTCGGATGGCTCAACCCAGAAGTTCTTTCGTACCGGATTCAGGTCTATCTTGCTATAGTCAATGGTCGGAATATCCTTCTTTTTGCGCTTCGCTGCCATGGCAAGGATCGCATCGGGGTTGGCATCTTCTTTCGCCGCATAGTCGTAGTCATCGTCGTCTGAGAAGTACGCTTCGGGAGCTGACTGCGATTTTCCAGTCGCGGCTTTCTTGAATGAGCTATTACGGCTCTCGAGCGGTGCCTGCTCTAGACCGGCCATGAAGGCATCCAGGGGATCCACCTCTTCCTCGTCTACCTCCATTTTCTGGGGTTCGTTCTGGGTCTCGGCAGCAACGGCCGGCACAGGAGGCTCTGCAGCATCGGTCGCTGTGCCATTGGTTTCTGGTGCTTCGCCAGACTCGTCAACCTGCATAGCCATGCTTTGTTGCAGTATTCTCTCCTCGCGTCTCTCGTGGGCGGCTCGAGCAGCGGCAGCAGCTTCTTCCTCCGTGCCGGCGAAATTGTCACCATCGGATTCGTCGTCATCATTCTCTTGATCTGCATACGGAGTCGCATCTACCTCCTCGAGCGACAGATCGGGGAGCTTAGCCAGCTTGCGCTTTGACGTTTCCTCGTCATCAAGCATGAGATTCCGCTCATGCTTGCGCTTCGCCGACAGTTTCTCGTTCTCGGCGTTCGTCTTATGGAAACCGAAACCGCTTATAGGTTTGCCAGTCGGCAAGGCAGAAGCTACGAGAGCCGCGTCAGCCATGTCATAGGGATATATAGAGACAGTATCGCACATACCGGTAGACGATCTGTTAGACGTTACTACTAAGCTCTCCTTTGGAACACTGATGCCCCCTATCGCTGCAGGAGACTGGTGGCGCGGCGCAGATTTCTTGGCGATCGCCTTGGGGTCGAATTTACCAGCGTGAGGTAGCGCCGGAGAAGCATCTTGAGCTGACTGAGGTGTCCTGGGAGAAGCAACTGCAGAAGTACCACCTAGAGGAGAGGCAAGGGTAGTGGGGGTACCATTAGCTTTGCCATCCATCTCCTCGAGGAGCTTCCTCGTGTTCCCTGGAGCTGCCTCAGCCTCCTTGGCTGATTTCGCCAACTGCTTCTTCTTCCAGGCCTCAAGTTTAGCAAGTCTTGCAGCTTGTTTCTCAGCTTCACCTTGGGATTGAGCAGACTTAGCGGTCTGTAGAGCCGGGTCAGCAGGGTGACATATGATCGGGGTGTGATGGTGATGCGAATATACCTCTGTATCCTTGACTCGCGCTGCACCCGTTGAGGGCTGCGCCCCCTGGCGAAGATCGTCGCCTTTCCCGCGAGTGCTGGAAGCAGAAGTACCTTCCCGTGCGGCCTGTGCCCTATCAACAGAATCATCCCGCCTCCCTCGATAGCTTCTGTCACCATCTCTGCTCCGTGGCCTCCGACGGCCGGGAGAGCGGTCTCGATCCGGAAGTCGATCGCGTGAACGACGCCGATCCCGGTCCCTGTCACGGTCCCGGTCCCGGTTGCGATAGGGGCCATCTTGGCGTCCGCCACGGTGGTAGCTGTCGTCCCTGCGTTCTATGGAGCGATCCCGCCGACGGTACGAGTCGCGATCCCTGTCGTGTTCCCGGTCTCGATATCGTCGCTGCGTATCATATCGGTCAGAAGAGGGGGACGGGCCATCATATCCAAAGCTTCTTCTCACATCTGCCGGACTCCTAGAACGACTCCGTCGACGATAGTCGCGGGGTTCGTCCCGGCGTCCACGATCGCGTCTGTCCTCATCTTTGCGATTCTTTCTCGTGGACTGCTGGCTTCCTGCAGGAGATGGTGAGCGCGATGTTCTGTGGCGAGCCATCTTGGCTGTGTTGACAGCTCAGCAGGACACTTCGGTGAGCAGTACTTTCTGACGAGATTAGAAGGCGGAGGTAGAGGTGTGTGGTGTATAGACTGGAGGCGCGGGGTTGAAACGCCGTCCGCCTGAATTCGCTCGGGGGAATGCTTTCCACGCAAGCAAGCCTCGGGTGTCACGGCGAGGAACAGTTATTGAGGGGTTCTGGGAGTCCAGATGGCTGTCCCAGACGTTCAGCGGCGCGTGTTTGTATAGTTGAGTATCGCTCACATTCAATACCTAACACTGGCAGGACTCGCTCCGAGACGATTTTGCCGTCCGCTAGCCTGGTCCCTGGCGCTGCATTAGACGGCGCGGACTAATTTGGCTCCGTCCGAGTCTGTGCGGGCACTTCACCTCCACTCAAGCTCCCCACTCTGGTGTTATCACAAAGGCCCGTGCAGATGGGTGCTTTGGGAGCCTGGGAGCTAAACAGAGCTCTATGGAAGTATACTCGATGACCTGAGCGCCTTACTGAGCCTGAAGGGTTTTAAAAACTCATCTGTTGCAGTGGCTGTTAGAAGATAACTTTTTTTATATTGGACTGTAGCATCCACCTATTTGAGACTGTAAGAATAGCACAAGGTCTGATCAAGTGATTGCTGGCTTCCAGCTCGCTGTGACATGGCTAGATCGGTGGCCTAGAATAACGAAGAGCCAATGTTGCTCTGAGCTCAACGTTCCGTCCTCACCATATCAGCCAAGGCCTCTATACCAGACCTTCTGGGGATCGCTCAAAGACTCCTGGACTTTCTGGTAGCAGTAGCAGAGAACAAAGCCATCTGAGTGAGTGACGTCTAGCGGCTGAGACATCTTACTTAACTGCCGCGACTATTGAGCTTCGCGCGTAGGCCAATCAGAAGCCGGCACCATCGACTGTGGCCCGCGCAGTCCATCCCTGGGTAAAACACGGGGGCTGGGGTCGAGCTCATCATCCCATTCCGGCTCCAATCCTGGCAGAAACAATCAACAGGCGCTGACGACAACATCGGGACCTGCGCAACGAGAGATATCCGCGAAAAAGAGGGTCGGCATCTGCTTCGCTCCTCCGCCACAGAGATGTGGTCAGTTATCAGGCCCGCCGCGGCCGCGGCCGCGGCCCTGCGCGCCAGCTCCGCCGCCCGCGTCACAACCTCACGTGTCACCTCCCTCGCCCGCGCAAGAGCCGTTGCGATCCCCCGCTCCCGGCTCCAGCTGCCCATCCGCGCATTCGCGACCCGCGGCCGGCCTGCGGGCACCAAGAAGCCTGCCGCCGCGAAGAAGGCCGCCGGCGCCAAGAAGAGGAAGGCAGTGACGAAGAAGAAGGCCGCCAAGCCCAAGGCCGCCAAGAAGCCCCGCAAGGCCCTGACGCCCGAGGAGTTGGCGAAGAGGGAGGTCAGAGTGCTGAAGTTGACGGCGCTCCTCAAGGAACCGGGCAAGCTGCCGGACAGGAGCTGGCTGGTGTACACGACGCAGCAGCTGAAGGGTGCCAACTTCACCTCGGAGTCCCTGGGCTCCGCCGTCAGGGGCGTGGCCGAGGAGTACAAAGGCCTGTCGCCTGGTGAGAAGGAGGTGCGTTACTATCAAGCAGAAGCGCTTCTATTTATGCTATCAACTAACCCATGAATAGCGTCTTGAGGCTACCGCAGAGGAGAATAAGCAGAAGAACAAGGAGGCCTACAGAGCTTGGGTCGAGAGCTACACCCCGCAGGAGATCTACGATGCGAACAAGGCTCGAAACCGGCTACGAACAAAGTACCAGGCGACCAAGAAGGGGCCGATTCAGGATAGTCGCCTGCCGAAGCAGCCTCTGTCTGCGTTCCTGCTCTTCTCCAAGTCGAGATGGGCGACCCACGACTACTCGGGCCAGAAGGCTGCCGACGTCGCCAAGTTGATCGCAAACGACTGGAAGTCGCTGTCGGATTTGGAGCGCCAGGTGAGAATGCCCTATTCCATTTTGGATAGAGGCTCGTGTTTACTAACTGGCCGCCTAGCCGTTCTTTGATCTTGCCGTTGCCGAGCAGGAGCGCTACGAGAAGGAGGTGAAGAGCGTCTTCGGCCGCGAGATCCAGAAGCGTGCTTCCCCTTGAGCGGGACAAAGACGTCTCCATCAATGGCGTTGTCTAGCTGCCTGTACAATACCACCTAACATTGGATGGTCTGGTCTAAACGGGGCGCACTGGGGGTCACGAAGATTATAGACTGCCGACCCGCTGACACCGGACTCAGGAGGAAGGTATACTTGGCTGAACGCCCTCACCGGCACAAAAAACCTATCACGCTTATCCGTCTGCGTCTCTGATCTGGGATTATAAGGGTTCAATGGGGGGATTACTATTTCAGTTTCCGTGCAGGACGACAGGGTGTCCTCTGTCTTCTACGTGTATCAATACCCATGTTTCAATGCTTAGTCTTGAGTGTCTACTAGGCGCGAATGTAGGTGACGCGAAGAACAGCTGAAGTATTCAGAATTCAAATCCACTCATGTATGCATCCTCGGGTATCACTATGGTTCCTCTCCCATGCTTGGAAACCGAAACCACCCGCCGAACGCCCTACGCAAATGCAGGCAATGCAAGACAACCGCCTATGCCAATCCACCGGTCCTCGGTCCAACGACAATGAGCACCTCGCCATCTGCACCATACCACGAGATCTCACACTGCTTGAGCTTCCGCTTGCTCGCCAAATGCAGGAGCAGGTAGATATGTCCCACGATGAAGCCCCAGCAGTAGATACGGATCCACGTAAAGTCCTCATCCCGCAGGCACCATATCCCCCAGCCCCCGTTCCCATTACCGACGTAGTTCGTCAGGAAGATCCACGCGTCTGCCTTCAGCGTGGCGTCCCAGTCCGAGCAGTCCAGGAGCCAGTATCCCCTCTCGAAGGGCCGCAGCTCACGCACCTGCAGCTTCGGCCGGAAGCGCTTCTCTATGTCCATATCCTTGGCCAGCTTGGCCAGCTTCCAGGTCACGAGGCTCGCCGGATCAAGGTCCTCCGCCGAGACGAGGGGGTCTGGCGGGCGGATCTCGAGGGCGTCGAGGATCGGCTGCTTGGATGCCTGGGGACGCGATAATCCTCGCGCTGGTTCTGTCTGGTGGGAACCGCGGGGCAGAACATCACTAGCGCTTCGGGCGAGCGCCTGTATGGCGGTCGCCTTCACCGGGGTTCTCTTCAGCCGCTTGGGTGGAGGAGGCTCGGAGTCAGCCCGCGCTGTGGCGGGGATGACATCTGTTTCGGCGTCTGGCGGCCCCGAAAGCTGACTAGAGGCGATTTGATCCAGAGGCAAGCTATCCTGTGTCGCCGCGAAGTTCGCTTCCGGTCGTCGCGGCCGACGAAGAGGGCTGGACGGCGTCCTGATAACCTCAGCGATCGAAGAGACAGACTCCGTCAACGCAATGGTGTTCGGTGCCGGCTGCGAAGACCGTATGACCTCCCCGCTGCTACTACCCGTCGGAGCATCGCGGATCGAGGAGCCCGGTGAGCTGTCAATTACTTGCTGTAGATAATGCTCTAGGACTCTGGTCGGCGAGCAATACGCAGCGATGCTGACGTTGTTCTCTGGGTTGGAGTCCGCAATGATGCTTGGGGGCGCGACCCATGAATGCTGCGAGGCCTCGTCCAGCTTGTTTGGTTGCCGCTGGTCCACTATCCTCGGAGATCCTGCATTGTCCCAGACGCTCTCAAACGACAGTTGCGGCGACTGCAGTGACTGCCTGTAGGAAGCTGATGGCACTGGCCGTGAGCTTGAGGCGGGCGCAGGTACAGCAGCATCGGGAGCAGTGACTGCAGTTCTTCTTCCTGGCTCGAAGTCCAGATATGCTTCGGCCAGTGCGCGGTACTTGTTGTCGTCTGATGCCTTGCTTGGTGCAGTGATGTGAACAAGTATCTCGGTCTGGCGCCTGCTCATTCTGAGGGATGCTTTGAGCCAGCCATGAAGCGAGTGAAGACGAGGAAAGAGAGCGGAAGCGACTGTCCTTGATATTGAAATCAATGAGATAACGAGTGTATTGGAGTCCTGCTAAGCAGCCATGGCAGTCATCGGCATGCCTTTTAGGTTCAGCCCGAGCAGATTTGCCAGGCAACCAGCCAGTAAGACCCTCCCCGGCTCCTCTATGGACGCGATCAAAGACCGGCGGCGCACGATGAGGGACGCGATGTACACAGGTACCTTGGTACCGTGAAGTGCGGGGAGACCCACAGGCGGCTAAATTCAATGAATTACCAGATCGGGCTACTGACCTTTGGTTAGAGAGAGGTCTCGCCAGATGTGAGCTGCGAGAACCCCTGTATATGCCCCCCCTGGCGTGTAAATTCTAGACAAGATAATCGCCTGAGCCAGCTCCTCGACCTGCATCCCGCCCTCTAACCCCCCCAATCCGGCTCCGCTCCTCGCTTCGACCTTCTGGAGGGCCGCCGAATATCAAATCACCCGGGACGCAGCATCAGACAGAACAGGCGGTGACAATGGCGTCCGAGAAGAAGTTCGACCTGGGCAAGGTCCTCGTCATCGGCGGCAACGGCTTCCTGGGCCACCACGTGGTCAACTTGCTCCTCCGCGACTACATCTGCTCCATCTCCGTCATCGACCTGCGGTGCACCCGCAACCGCCGGCCCGACTCCGACGGCGTGCGCTACTTCGAGGCGGACATCACCGACGCGGAGAAGGTTGCGGCCGTGTTCGAGGAGGTCCGCCCGGACGTGGTGATCCACACGGCGTCGCCCGCCGCCCAGGCCGCCGGCAGCGTCGCCAACAGCCTGTTCAAGAAGGTCAATGTCGACGGCACCCAGACCATCGTCGAGGCCAGCCGCAAGGCGGGCGTCAAGGCGCTGGTGTACACGAGCTCGGCGAGCGTCCTCAGCGACAACAAGAGTGACCTGATCAACGCAGACGAGCGGTGGCCCGTTATCCGTGGGAAGGAGCAGACGGAGTACTATTCCGAGACGAAGGTGTGTCCATCTCAGCTCAACCCCTTTGCTCTCCCACTATCAATGGCTAACTTTCTTCCTAACACAACAGGCCGAAGCAGAGGAGATCGTCCTCAAGGCCAACAGGCAGGAGGACTCGAAGCTCCTGACCTGCGCGATACGGCCCTCGGGCATCATGGGCGAGGGAGACGTCATGGTGCTCTACCACATGATCGACATCTGGCGGCAGGGCCGGTCGGGCATCCAGGTCGGCGACAACAACAACCTCTTCGACTTCACCTACGTCGAGAACGTCGCGCACGCGCACCTGCTCGCAGCCCGCGCCCTGCTGCTCACCGCCCGCACCACGACCGTGCCCCTCGACCACGAACGCGTCGACGGCGAGGCCTTCCTCGTCACCAACGACAGCCCCGTCTACTTCTGGGACTTCTGCCGCACCGTATGGAACGCCGCCGGGTCCCCCCACGGCACGGAGCACGTCTGGGTGCTGCCGCGGGACCTGGGCATCGCGCTCGGCTTCCTGAGCGAGGTGTTCTGCGCGGTCCTCCGGAAGGCGCCCACCTTCAACCGGCAGCGCATCATCTACAGCACCATGACGAGGTACTACAACATCAACAAGGCGAAGAGGCGGCTAGGCTATCAGCCGATCGTCGGGCTGGAGGAGGGTGTCAGGAGGGCCGTCAAGTGGACGCTGGACCAGGAGAAGACGGGTGCGCTGAAGAAATAATTGGAGTTTCTAAGTTGTCGGGTTAAAGGTCTTGGAAGGACGTCGGGATACCGTTCTTGTACAGTAATTGTAATACGCCGTTGCAAACGAGGCATAGAGATAATTATTCGAGATGGTGACGACGCCCGTAAATATGAGCTACTTCGCGACAGCATAGCAGGTAAAATCAGAACGCCATGCCCTACTGCTAGATTATCACCGAGACAGTCGGAACAAGACTCCGTAGTCTCGTCGTTATACTGTACGGAAGAGCAGGTCTTCCTTACCAGCTCGGTCTCGACTCCTCAGCACAGCATTTCTTACGAGTGATAACATATCACGGAAATGATGGGATGGAAGGCCTGCGCATGTAGGTAGACATCAGTCGGGATGACTCCCGTCTATAATCTGCACATTGACCGACAACTACATCAGGGTCTTACGTCCTCCACGACCGCCCCCTTTTGATGCCATCCAACACTCTCTGTCCCTCCGCTCTGCTGAAACGCCGAAACTAAGTAGTCCGCCAGCTGCGAGACTCGCGTGGGTCTTCCCGAACGGTGACCCTCCCGCCCACATCAAGGCAATGGAGAGACGGGTAGTCAAGGTAAGCCGCAGCCACCGTCCATGTAACCACTCAGGACAGATAGGGGGAGGCGGCTCCCCTTTCTCAACAGCACACGCGGTTTTCCATTTCCCAACTAACCGCGACCGTATAAGAAGAAAAAGAATAAGAAGGATGGGAAGAGTCTCCCAAGACGCACATCAAGACGTCATCCATCAAGACTTCCCTGGACAAGCCCCTGTGGAAGAGTAGAATAGTATAGAAAGTGAGGAAACGCCAGTCGACGATGCTATGCCCTTTCAAAAACAACCAAGTCGTTAGGTAGTGGTAAACAAAGTGAATATGGACATGATTCATGACAGGGTATTGTTCAAGAGTGCGGTATGTATTCTTTTCGTGTTTGGACTGGACGGGGATGTCAGAGGGATCCGGTCACGCCGACGGAACCATTCGGCCTGTTCCAACCGGAGTTCCTCCACTCCCGCCGCTGATTAGGGTCGGTACTTCCGGAGCCCGTGTCGGCGGCCTCGAAAGACTGATTGTACGGTGACGCGGAAGCTTGAGGATCATCGGGATTTCGCCATTTAGGTGGTGGGGTGCTCTGAGCAGAGTGGATGTAGGGCGGCATAGGCTCCTGAATAGGCCGAACGCTCCGCTCGTCCTGCCAGACGGACGGGTCTGTCTCGACGCGCCTCGCCAAGGGCCGTCCAGCGGCGTCATACCGGCCAACATACTCGCCGACATCCGCATACGACGCCTGTGCTCCATTTACCCGTCGATCGCCGAAACGCTTCAAGATCTCCTTTGTGGTGATTTCCCCATTGTTGCTGAACAGAGACTGGTCATGCAGAACATCAACAAGATCATCAGGAACCTGTAAGGCAATAGTGTCAGCAGCGGCGCAAGCTGAATGAGGAATGTGGCATTACTTACGAGGCACATCTCCTCAATATGCGTTATCAAGGTCTCAACAGCAACAATGGCAAACATTGGGTTGCTATCCAAGGTCGGCGCCTTGGTGTTGACGTAGAGGATGTTGGGAGCAATGACAGTTGCCAGGTTTTTGATATCCATCTTGGATCCCGACTCGTCATCAACCTGATGGAAAGATCCAGCCCACTTGAGGAAGCAGAACAGAATCTCCAGACAGTCTCGATGACACTTTGGCAGGAGACAACAAGTCAGATGGAGACATTGACGCCTCTTGTCTTCGTCCTGGATCTTCGCCGCAGCCAACCAGAGCCGGTAGAGCTTGTGCGTCATCAACGGATCTGGCAGTTCTCTGAGGTAGCGCTTCAGCAACGCAGCCACCTGAACAACAGGTTGCGCGGACAAGTTCACGTTATCGCAACCCTCCCGGTCAATCCGTTCGACAAGTTCACTGAGCTTTTTGATGTTGCCGTTCTTCCGGAAGACGCCTTCGACAGAGAGGTCCATCTTCCTCATAGTTGAAATGATGTCGTCAACAATGGCAGGAATGCGGAGAGTTCCAGGCCCGACACCGTCAGTCGAGTCTGCGCCATCTCGCTCGATAATGATTTCCAGAGGCACACCAAATATGCCCTTCTTCTTCCCGGACTTCTTGGTGTCGTTCTTGAATGCTTTGCCGAACTTGTTCCAGAATGTCGCTGGCTTCCGAGATTCGATGAAACTCAGCAGCTCCTCGAGGCTAAACTCGCCTTCGACCATGGGCTGCATCGTGAGCACGGCAAGATGACGGGCTATGAAGTACTCCAGACCAGACAGCTCCGAAAAATATTTCCTTCCGCCTCTCTGTGCCGAAGGCTCTCCTAGTCCCTGGTCAACAGCTCGACTCGCCGATTGTGAGCGCTGGTGTCCAGGACCAAAATTTGGTTCCGTGGCAGGCGAGCGGAAGAGCTCCTGACGGCCCGGTCTATATGCCGGACGCTGCTGAGCCGCCTGCTCAGCTGCAACGATCCTCGGAATGTCGTCAAGCGTCAAGGCGTCTTGGTGGCCCAGCATCATGTCCGAACCGCCTTCTCCATTGTCACCTTCGTCCTCCAAGATCTGGCCGTGCTTGTTGGCGGGTCCACCTTCCACACCTTCAGGCGTGTCGATCAAGCGTGAAGCTCTAGCTTTTCTAAAGCTGGTGGACAAGTGCTTGTCGAGACGGGTGCTTCGCAGTCGTCGCACATCATTCAGAGTGTTCTCATAAGACGACTCACGACGATGTTCCGCCCGCTCCCCAGCGTAGGACTTCGACCGAGTATCGGACCGGAGAAGGGGCACTTCTCGATCACCTGAAGTTTGTTGCGCTTCCGCCGCGTCTTGCCCGTCCGCGCCCTGCTCCTCAGACTGGGATGGGAGAGCACCTGTGCTTCGGAGGATCTCCAGCAAACGGGCCAAGGCGACCTTCAGCAAGAACACGTATTGCTGCAGTTTCGAGACACGCTCAAATGGCGGCGCCTTCTCTGAGCTATATGTCTCGCAGTTGTTGCAGAATACCTTCTGATCGTAGAGATTTAGGCGGGCATCCTGGAGATTCTTTCCGAGCTCCCTACCACACCGCGAGCAGGCGAGGCAACCGAGATGCCATCTCCTGTCTCCGTTCTTAGCACATTCATCCTCGATGGGCTTGTAGCACAGCGTGCATTGGTCCGAATCATTGGCCGAGAGCCGCGCCATGCCAGTGGTGATTTGCAGTGTGCCGTCCTCGTTCTTCAAGGTTTCTAAGTCCACGCTCAGATCGTCGAGGAACTGGTAGAGACCATCTGATGTGTTTCTCTCCTTTTCGATCCGAAGGGCGCCCTGGAGGCAGATGCGAATAAGCAGTTTTAAGTAGTGAGCGAGACCCGTAACCAGGGACAGTAGTTCTTGGGTAACACCAAGCTTGCGGGACCCCTTATCCTGAGCCTTGGAAAGGAGCGAAAAGAAGGCGACAATTTTCTTGCAAAGAAGCTTGGCTTCTCGGCCATACGAAAGACCTAAAAGAGAGTCAGCATTTGCCCGTGGTTATAGTGGAGTGCATCCAGTAAATCACCCTTCATCTCGAGTCGAACCATGGTTGCGTCAAGTCTATCCGCAGACTGGAACAGTATATCGACATGCCAGATGAATCTCTTGGCAACCAAGACGCCGTCAACATAAGCCCCGTTGCTGACATGCAACAGCATGTCCGATATGCAGGCGGCCGAAGACTCCTCGAAGGTCGAAAGCACGCTCCATATGCGATATACCTTCTCCTCGATCCTCTCTTCCTCTTCACGGACGAGCTCGCGGCTGGCAGCATCATCCTGCTCGTGCGACTGCTTCGGCGTGGCCTCACGAGGCGAGGTTAGGCGTACGTTCCAGAACTTGTGGATCATGTAGCACTCCGGATGCCAGTGCTGGTTTTGGCCGTTGCGGAAGATTTCGACAAACTGCTTCAAAATGGCGGTCTGGCAGCCATTGCAGCGCTGTGCGAACTGGGTTGAATAATGATAATGGCAGTAAACCTGGCCATCGTGTTCGTAGTAGCTATCTTGCGCGCCAAAGACGGTGTCGCAGAGAGAACACGTAAAGTGGTCGACGTGATACTTCCGCTCGAGAGCCGTAATGTATGAACCTCGCAGAGCCCCTCCACACTGATGGCATAACAGGCCAAGACGCCGAAAGTAATCTGTCTCGCACAGGGGGTATTGCCCCTCGCCGTTCTCGTCATCGACGGGGAAGAATTTCGACGCGACTATTTGTCCGCAATCCTAGAGGGAAAACTCGAGATCAGATGGGCGTCGCCTGCGAGAGCATAGGTCAGGATGGTTAGACTTACGCGACACTTGAAGCAGTCCAAGTGGAATGTGCCGTCGAGAGCTCGCACGAACTGGCCCGTCAAGGGCTCACCGCACTTCTTGCATATCCGTAGCTGGCCACTCGCTGTCCGACCATTTCGCGGCCTTGACCGATTTCTCTCCTCGCTCCGCCTTGCATCTCCGTCGAGGCTTCGGGCGGGGGACGCTGGGGCTCTCGTAAAGCCACCGTAACCGCCGCCGTTTTGGCGCGGATGAAATGGTGGTGCAGGGCTCAAGTCTCTGTCCATATGGTAGCCAACCTCCTCGGCAGATCGGCGACCGTGGAGGCGGGCGCCAGTCTGGCCGCCGTCATAGCCAGGCCCCAGCATGGCGACTGGCGACTTCAGCACTGATATGCGTCGTGTCGACCTCCAAAACAATCGTGTATTGTCCCTTCACCGTAGGAAGCTCGAGCGTGGCTCGAATGTATGGTTCGCGCGTGTCGCAGACCGCGGTTTGGAAAGATGAAAACGAGATACTAACGCTTCCTCGACATGAAGCTGGAAAGGGGGGCTATCCGTCGTCTGCCAGCATGGACTCGGTATCCTCAATTAAGGCGACTGTGCGGGAATCCGTGCGTGCTTGTTCGCGTGACGTGCCAAGCCGTTGCTAAAGTTGGGTTTCGAGGCTGAGACGGGTCTCTTCGAGTCGGCGGGCGGCTGTGACAGCTCACAGCTGCAAGGGTCTTAGTCCTCGATGTCTTTTCTCAGCTTTCACGTCGCCGAGGGGGCGAAGGATGTCGGAAGGCGAAATGAGAAGAGAGCAGGGTCAGGAAGGGGAGCCGAAGGAGGCGGTTGAGTTGGTCAGACTGGAAGCGATCGACAGAGTCCCCGCCACGGCAGAGGCGTGTGCAATTTCCAGAGGGTAAGGAATGGCTTTGCTGTCGTGCTACTGGATGCGGGTACAACATAGAAAGACGTAGAGGCTTTATCTATACCGAAGTAGGCTGTAAAATGCCACGAACAGAAGACGCCGGTTGGGTATCAATCGAGGGAGAGCGGCAGTAGTCAGGGGTGCAAATACAGGGAACACTGAGGGTATGTAGAGTCGAGTCGGTAGGGAGGAGGAGGGCAGTGGACTCCTGGGAGCTGCCCTCGGACGTATCACCATCGCTCATTCTGGGACGGTTGCTGGGAAATTACAAGGCTTATGTAATGCGTCTCGCGCACAGGCCACCTCCCGCACCGCACCACACCGCACCGCACAGCGCGCTCAAGTTCACAACACGACAGATTGGCTGGGCAGTGACTTCACAACCTGTTTCAGGAGGCTGCAGGTTCTCGAGGTCGATGAAGCAGCTCGATACTCACCGTTTCGCTTCCGCTTCCACCACCCTTCCCGTGAATGAAAAGTCAAAATCATTCCAGCTGAACTCTGTTATGAACTCCTCTTTATGCAAGAAACGATACAATACAACACCATCCAGTCAGACCTACTAAATGCCGGTAATCACAGCTAAATCTTGTCCCTAGTAAGATGTTCGTAAAATGCTATCTTCGTATGTCGCTACTTACCAGGGCGACGGCAAATATCGCTGCTCTCGCTTCCACCTGGCGGTACTCCATCTCAAAAGGATGCATCCCACAGATTCGAAGGCTCCCAACAGAAAGCGGAGAATGGGCGCTGAACGGAAACCCAATTCTAGCAGGAAACGCCGTCACGGCTCAAAGCCCGGAAGAGATAGCCCTCTAATGGCTATATGACTTCGCGACGATCTGAGGCAAAGAGAACGACATATACAGGGCATAAAGGTCACGTCAGACCAGGGAATCCTCCTTTGCTGTTGTTGCAGCACTGGTGTCCGGACCAAGTTCAACATCATTTGAGTCGCGTCTTCCTGAGATGAGCCGCCTTCGCTGCCATGTCCAGTAATTCGTCCATCGCCTGCCTGATCCTGACAGCAGACCACTGATCTGGAAGTAACTCATGCTCGCATAGCTGCTATCGTAGAAGAGAGATAGCGGCAAGGACTGCCAATCCTCGCAGCGCATGATTGCCACGCCCAACAGTCCTAGTGAGACCAACTTCACGTAGCACCATTTCTCCTGGGTTGACGTGTCGGAGACACTATCCCCTCTTGATTTGGCAGCGACCAGCATAGCGCCCCAGGACTCGGGATCAGGCGAGCAGTAGAAGCACTGGCGGGAGTAGTCCCAGTAATTCTCTGGGACAACTTGTCTGATCACGAATGCCGAACCCACGAGGTCATCCATTCTGTATGCAAAAGAACGCGGTATGGGGCCTCCTCTGGAATGATCATTGGTCGAGATGTAGAAGGTGTTTCTCACAGTCCTCTTGTAATATCCAGACGAGTGACTGCCGGGATCAAGTGGCAGCTGTCCAGCCCTCAGGAAGAGCATATGGTCCACCTTGTCAAGCTTGACACCGGGATAAGTGATGTGATTGGAACTCTGGTTGTCTATCGCGCCCAAGTCGAGCACGTAGTTCGGCTTGTCACACTGCAAACCCTGAGCGTCATGCGAAGGGCTTGGACACATGCACATGAGGGTCAGCGCAACGCCATCAAACCGCAGGCCCCTGTTTGTGACAGTAAACTGCAATTCGCTGCGGTTCACTCGTTCCCCTGGCCTTAGTGATATGCCGGGGCAGGCTTGGAACTGACGGGGAGACGTCGCCCAAACACTGGACACCTCCTTTTGCGTCTCTGACCACGCGAATATGGTGAGGTCCGTCGAGGTCTTGATGATCTCTTCCTGCAACCGTATAAAAGCCCTGTTGCCCTCTCCGTACAGAAGCGGCATGTTGACACGGAACAGGCCGAGAAGGCAGTATGCTGTATCCTCTACACGTGTGGTCTGGCGAGAGGAGGCCCATGACATCCTCCCCCCTATACACACTGTCAGATAATCCTCCCGTCCGCATAGGACTCGCTGTGGGATGCGAGTGATAGCCTCGATATCTCTGGCCAGACTGATTTTCGTCCCTATCATATTCCAGCGGCTGTCGTAGAAGTGGACATGTACCGGCGCAATTAGCTCTTGCAGCGTCCATCCGCGCGTAAACCAGCGCGATTCAGCGAGCACAGAGCCGGACAAGGGCAGCGCCTCAAGGTCAGACAGATAGGCGAGACAAAAAGCTGCACCTCGATACCAGGCGAACATAGAGTTGATGGCCTCGCTGAGCTCGGCGCTGCTCGACTTGTCAATGCAGCAAGTGTCGGCCCACGCATACGGGACTTTGTATTCTTCTCGCGCCAGCTCACAGGTCTTCAGGATCTTGGAAATTCCTTCCCTCGTTGCCCCATCTGGCGTGCCCCAATCGCGGAACATCACTTCGCCATCATCCCATGTGTGCGAGAGGATGACGTATTCCGGTACGTCGGAGCCGAAGAATTCTTCGAACTGGAGCGTCTCAACATTGATGAGCCTCATGGTTACTGTTGTGATAACAAGAGGCGTCTATCGTCGTCTCATCCTTCCAGCCGCCAGGCAACCTGGCAGGTGCAGTCGAGACTTGAGCTGAGCCTGCACAGCCGCCAATGAACTGTGTCGAGAGCAGACGGACTGCAGGAGGTGAATCCCCATGCGTGTCATCCTTAGGCATCGAGATTTGCTATGCCGGCCACAGCCTTTCAAAATATCGTCAACGCTATTGCGCTGTTTTGCAGTTGCCATTTCATCATTCGGTCCTTCATCCTGGACGCCCCGGTCCAATCCGTTTGAAGCTCGTCGTCCTGACGCATTGGGGTACGGAACTGGCATAACGTATCATGAACATAATACGGTCTCTCGCGTCCGAATGTTCGATCCCCAAGTGACTGCAATAATTTGGTCTTTGTAAAAAAGGAATACTGCTAACGACATATTCGCGGAGGTCTCTCTCAGTATAGACGAAGCATCTTAATCAACAGTTAATATCACTCCAGCTGAGCTATAGAACTCCTCATTATGTGCGTAATGCTAAAGTTCAAATCTTGCTTTGAGAGTTGAAGTCCGTACAATGCTATTGTTATTACTGAGATGGGACGACGTCGAAGATATGAGCAATCCTCAGAGTTCACCTGGGGAAACTGCTCAGGAACCTGGGCAACTCTTCTGAAACTACGCTGGAATAAACCCCTACCCCCTCACATAAACGTCTCTGTCTCCTCCCTATTTCCCCTGGACAAGCTGCTTGAGCCTCTTCTCGATCACCTGCCGGCCCTCCAGCGTCCTCCACACCTGATGCGGTGCCTTATCGATGATGTCCCAATCGTGCAGATTCTGAGTGAGATGGGTGAGGTCTCTCTGCTTGCTCTCCCACTTGCTGTCCCTTCGGATCTGCACAGCTGAGCTGATAACCACCACCGGCGTGTCTGGATACTGGATGGCCCTGCTGGATACGACGTCCCGTTTCGTTAGGGAGTCTGCAACCAGGCTCTCCTGTAACTTCGCAAAGACCTGCTTGCCGCTCTGATAAGATGATCTCCCCCAGACGCGGTCCGCTTTGGTCCGCCCGCGGAAGAGGGCTCCCGTTAGACGGTCTATCCCGAGTGGCGTGAGTATACCCTGGAGCCAGAGCATGAAGCCACGTCCCGGGGAGCCCACTCGGTTGAGCAGGTCTTCGTGCAGCGGATCTATCATCAACAACCCTTCGACCTCGCGTCCGTGGCGTGAAGAAAAGATGCGGGAGTAGATGGAACCGATTCCTGCACTGGCAAGCACCCATGGTCCCTGTTCACCCGCGCGGGCAAGGGCTTCGCTTAAGGCATCCGTGGCCTGGCCTGCAGACAGTGGTGAGGGTGCAGTATCACTCTATGTCGTGTTAGCCGGCCGCTTCATACAATCTAAAAGGGGAAGAGGTACCTACCCATGCGATACCCGGCCGGTCTGCGAAGCAATATCTGCCAATGGAGCCGTTCTTGACTGCATTATCCGCGAACTGCCAGAGCCCATATTCCACGGGATCCTCGCCACCTTCGAATAGTACCGTGGGTAGTTCCCTCCCTTTCGAGCCGGTCGTCTTATTCCCGTAGCAGTAGACATGGATCTGGTACTTGTCTGCGTCCACCCAGTACAGCTTACCAGGCGGGGCGAGGCCGGCGTCCACGGCCCGGAGAATGAGCGTGCAGGTCAAGAGGAAGGCGACCGCAACGAGAACGAGCAGGGCCACAGACGAAAGTGTCACTTCGATCCATTCGAGAAGCGTTCGGCGTGTCTCGGGACGTCCAGTGAGGCGCTCTTCCTCCTCCTTCTTGCCCCATTGCACGGTGCGATCCACGACCAAGACCCACGCCGACATCAGGAGCGCCCAGATGACGCTGGCGACGCCGGTCCACGCCTCCTCGTGTCGGATCTTCGTGACCGCGAGTATGACGATCATGTGCACCAGCAGGAACCCCCCCAAGACCGCCGAGAGGATCCTCGTGCCTTTCGAGGGCGCCGCGAAGAACAGCAGGTTTACAATCAGTATCGTCAGCGACACGCTCGCGTAGCTGAATCCAAAGAAGCCCGAGCCTCTGGTGTGCAGACCTGGCGGCGTCACGAAGGCGCAGACCAGCTCCAGCACCCACCACAAGAACGTGATCGCTGCGAACGCGATGGTGACATATCTCAGAAAACGGATGGTGAAGAGGTTGTACGGCGACACGGCGGGGTCGTCAGGGCTCAGGTACGGAGGTTCGCTGTCGACCCTGTTTGGCAGCAGACGAGTGTGCTCATCAGCAGGCGGTCCATCGTGAGACTCCGAGGCTCGCGGATCAGAGGAGTCGGCCCCGCGGCCGTCGTCTTTCTTGGAGCTCCAGAACGGCATATTGACGTGCAATACGAGCCCCAGATGCACAGAGAAATTGCTCTGGCCCGGGCGTACTTGACCGTAGTAGTGATGAACGGAAGGGCACCGAGCTATACACAAGACGGAGACAGGCCGCACTCGTAAGAGTTCTTGAAGATGCTACCGCTCGTCGATGAGATATATAGAAATAGTAGAGACTTCCGTCTGATTTCGGTAGGGACAAGGCTCCGCCACAGACCTTATCGCAAATCACAGGAAAAGTAGTAATTGGTGGTTTTGTAGCACAAATAGCATCATCACAAGCAGCTCTCCAAGCTCCCTTAGTAGTTACGTCATGGACGCCGAGCTAACGGCGGCATCTGCCATCATCGCCTGCTCCTAATTGGCCGACCAGATAGCCACGAGTTCCCCAAGATGCATTCTAGCAGATGGACTAGACAGAAGATGTGCTACCATAGTATGGAAGCGATCGATCCAGCTGCTGCTGGCCACACACGTTCCACGCATTGGCTGGAGTGGCCGACATGAGGATGTTGGACGAACGAGTGTTCGTCGGTTTTGCCATTTTAGTAGCGGCCGGCGATCCTGTGGGTCACACCCCTGCCGTGCTCTTACTCGCAGGAGCAGGCTCGAGGGCCGGATATCCCCCTGCAGATACGGCAATTGACGGCAGTTGACGACGACAGGATGAGACTTCGAGTTTCTCTAGTCAATCTATGACCTGAGGGCCCTGCGCACTGCCATTGATTTAGGACAAGCACAGTAGAAGTACAGGGACAGAAAATCCAAATGTTAGGCCGAACGATAGAACTCGTGAAGTATACGCAATCTCTAGAGTTTCTAGGAAAGTCAGCCTGGTACGTTGAGATGGAATCTAGCTACCTGAGATAGAAGCAAACAGCAAAGGCTCAAACACGCTCTAGTGATCTCATTCGGATCCGCTATGCTAGTTGCCCTTTTTAAAAAATGAAAGACTGGGTGCATTCGTCCAGAGCGGTTGGCTAATTGTGAAACCTTATCCTACCAAGGGGCCCTTGGACCCATCATCGACTCTCAAAGCTCGGGGCCGATCCTGTCGAGAAAGACTGCGTCCTCACTGAGTCCGATGACTGGCCAGAATAGGACTGTCTGGCCTTTCGCTTCTTCTCTACCTTGTCCTTGATGACATCCTCTGGTTCAGGGCCCCGTCCGGCGGGCTTAATGGCATGGTCCGGAATTTCACCGATGGGAGCGTTGAGCTTTGAATGTGCATGCGGATCGTCCAGATCTACCCCAGCCTTCTTGAAGGTTTCCTTCTTATGCTTCCTGAGGGCCTGCGCTGAAGGCTCGCTGGTAGAAACCCAATCCTTGAGTTGGGTGAACCAGCGGCCCTTACTATCTTTGCCGCTCGACTTGGTGCTGTCGACGCTGCCTTTCCTCCGCATGTCATCCGTGCCAGCCAAAGGTGCGCTGTAGCTTATCGACTGCGAACGGCTATGCGACTGCCCTGAGCCCGCGGGCGGGCTCGCAGGATTGCCAGTATCACGCGGGTCCATCATACAATCGTTAAATTTTCTGTGCTGTGACTGCTAGTCACAACGAGTTGTTTGACAAGTAGGTATGTGCCCTGAGAGGACGGTCGAGAAGCCACTATCGGCCGTGTATTGCTCCGCACAGAGATCGGTAGGGCTCGTGGCTATTGGTAACGAAATGCTAAGGTTGACAGAAGAACAGCTGCTGCGCGTTTGTGGTGAACTCCAGTGAGATCAGGAGCAATGACGGGATCGAAGGCAGGGTTCCTTTTTGAACAAAAGAGGGACTTTTCTCCCCTCGGACGTTTCCCAGCGGCTGATACAGCGTGTTCCTCGTATGCAGAGGACGAACGATACCTCTGGCCAACCTGGGCAAGAGAAAGCAAAACGCTTCGCCTCCTGGCTATAAGTTCAAGGCTATATTTCGTAGCCAAAGAAGGGCCGGAGACTGAAGACGAGGTCGGTGGCTTCTAGTTGTTTCCTCTGTCAAAAGACTTGCACGAGCCTCCTCCTGTCTGGGCTATCCAGTAAAAATAGCGCCTCTTCGGCTCTGTCGTCGCACCTTGGGTCGGCCGGGACGTATAGCGGATGGTAAAGTGGTAGATTCCACCGAGGGGCTTCCAAGGCGAAGGTCTGGATGTTGTGCTCCTGTATGGGCGGCCAGTCCCCTGCCTGGTACCAGACTCGTCGGATAACAGAAGTTGCGGGTTGTCTTCGAGACTCAACGTGATGAAGTCGATGCTTGAGCAGGTATAATCTCGTCTTCATGTGGTGATCCCAATGATACGGGTCCCTCGGCGTTGTGGAGCTTGCCTGGGTCGATCATGGCATGGTCACTGTATTCAGCTTTTCATGGGCGTTGCCTGAGCCACCAAGATGTGTCTGTACTCCGTCGTCAACAACGATAACTATCATGATATCGGGCATACGAACCTGCTGCAAGCCGAGGACGAGCACTTAGGTATGACGGAGAGGGAGATGGAAGAGGGGAGAGGGTGGGAGATCAAAGCCGGAGACTTAAATCAAGCCACGCGCACGGTAGGTGCGAGCGGGTGTCCCTGAGGTAGGTGTACCCCCAGTATAACTCCCTTGTACCAGGCGAAGCAGGTACCTTGTACGTGTTGGAACACAGCGGCTGAGCGACGCAATATGTTGAGAATGGGAAGCAAACAAAATAAGTTGCGCCTTCTTCTCACGGAGAACCGAGAGTCAGAGGAAGAACCGAGCAGACAGGGCAATACATGGCCGCCGAGCTTCAGGCCTGATTCGTATAGGCGGTTAACAACACGTGCTGGCCACGGACGAGAGACTGTTGGGATGTGAGAAACCGAGAGACACCGGGGATTTGCGTACGTGCCTCCGCAGAAGTGCAGATACCTGACTCAGAAGGGGAACGGCCTGTCAAGCGTCAGGCAGGCAGTGGCTCACTTAACTGCACCAGATAATGATGCCACGCCGGATCGTCCTCGAGTCGACGAGCTAACAAGGGACAATGGGACATGTCATATTGCCCTAGTAGTTGAAGGATAGCCTAACCTTTCCCGTAGGCGCGAGCTGCATTGAGGTGTGGAAAAAGCAAGTCTTGTGTTGAGCAACGATACCTAACGGTTGGCTCTACGGCGTCGAGCTAGCCGGCAAAAGCACCCTCGTCCGGCGTGGAATACATGTGGGGATCGCCGTCCACCTGCGTCAACTCCGTCAAGATGCTTCCACTGTCGCAAATCGACCCGTTTTCCTCTTATGTAACTGGTGCGGCCAAGTCTCCTGATATCTCTCAGGCCGGTCGCAAGCTGCATGTCAAGCGCCTCTTTCAGAGAGCACCATCATGCAGTCAAAGTTCGATCGACCGACCAGCGGAGAGACGCACTACTCGATAGTGCTTCGACGGGTGGCCGGCGGAAATCCAGCTCCGGTAGGCGTGTCAAGAGGAGCCAAGAGCACCTAAGCATGCTCATGCAGGAAGAACGAGTCAATGCGTACAGATCGAAGGTAGCAGCGACCCCTCACTCCATGTCTCGCTTGATCTTCCTTTTGACGCAGATCCTATGGAAGCATCCATAGAAGCTTCGATTCCCCTTCTCATAGCCGAACGATGACGTGGAAACGTCAGGAGGGGTGGAAGCCCCTTCTTGCACTACGATATACATGTAGACTTGAGAGCTCCTCGGCCTCCTTCCGAATGCCTGCTCTGGCTTCAAATGCTGTGTACTCCGTCCGTACCGACGTCGTTAGGCACGGTACCCCACGGTGGCTGGCTGTCAACGATTAGCCGATACAGGGATATGGGCATCTTGCAGTATTGTCTCGAGCTTTGACGTTTCAATGGAATCGGATGAAGACGGACAGGGTCGTTTTCGTTAAGGAAAAGTGGCTGGGTTGTTTAGAAGCCATTGTGTCCGTTAGTTTCACCAGTATAGCTTCCTATCGCGGTTGGAGAACCCCCAAAACGAGACTGGAGCTTGGAAATTGAATCACTAACCTTAGTGCAATGTCACGTAATAAGTCGATTCTGCACTACACAGTCCCGTGAATTTAGACAAATTGGCAAAAGGACTCAGGACCCTGTCAATAATCCATGGACGGCCCTCTGATTGGCCGCTGCGCCGTTAATCTAGAGCGGGGCAAGGCAGCCTGACATCCGCTAGCGTTAAAAGAACCGCATTTTCTAGATCCCCATCTCCCTTCCACCACCGTGTCGCAAACTCACCACAACCAACCGCTGCCAACATGCCCGGCCTCACCATCAACACCGAGGCCATATCGCCGCGCAGCAGCGTCGCTGCACCCGGCACCGAACCGCGGCACAACTCTGTCCCCTCTGCAACACCACAACAGCAGCAACAGCCACAAGCACCGACCTCACGGTCCTCCTCGCCCACTCGCCCACCCATCAGCCCCATCACCCCGACCCTCGGCCCGGCCGAGCTCCCCCGCGCCCCCGCTCCCTCACAGCCGGGGCCGCCACCACCACAACCACCGTCCTTCTCCGCCGGCCGGCCGGCACTCACGCACTCCTCCCAAACCGCGCAGGATAGCGCCTCGGCCGTGCCGCCACCGCCGCTGGTCCCGCTCGACTTCGACTCCAACCCGGACGTGCTGGCGCTCAAGTCGGCCATCAGCATCCTGCAGCTGCAGCGCGCCAAGGCGGCCGCGGACATCGCGGCGCTGAGCCGCGCCAAGGAGGAGGCACTGGCACGCCCAGGGGCGTTCCTGCGCGACCTGGAGGGCGGCCGCGTTCGCACCGAGGGGGACGCGCTCTTCGGGACGGGACGAGGGGGCAGCGGCGGCGACGACGACGACGACGACGACGACGACGATGATGACGATGGCTCCTCCTCTAGCGAGGACGAGGACATGGCCGGTGGCGAGGCAGGTGGCGACGGCGGTGCGGACCAGCGGAGCCGCCTGGGGCCGTCGCCGATGCGGCCTTCGCCGATGCGGCCTGGCCATGGGTCCCACAAGGGTAAGGACGCCTCCCCCCCAGCGGCGTGGCAGACTCTACCGAAACCGCAGAACGTCGTGCGGTGCCCACCCATCAACTGGTCGCAGTATGCCGTCGTAGGAGAGTCGCTGGACAAGCTGCACAGCGAGCAGCTGACGCGGCCCGTGCAGGGGTCGCCCGCCGTGCTTGGGCCGAATGGGACCTATGAGTTCAGCGGTGAGCCGAACCCGGCCGACGGCAGGAAGCTGGTCGGAGTGGCGGCGCCGTACACTCCTGGGAGAGACAGGCTCGACAAGAAGCCGAAGGGCTCGAGGCGTTGAACGATGTCGTGCGTTTGGGCTGGCGAGAGTGGCGTTGGTATTTGGTTGCCGCTTGCTTGGCCTTTTCTGTCATGAATGTATGATTAACGACATTCGCATGCATGGGCTGGCGTTACTTTACACAATAGGGGTCTTTTATGTCTGGATGGAGTGTGGGCGGCAAAGACTGTTCCGCCTGTGACTCGAAAGTTGCAGGCACTCAAAGAGTAGAGCACAAGGCAGGGACCGGCACTGGTATGAGTTCAAAAGTTCAGTCTGATTCAAGTACACGATCAGTAATGTCCTGCATGGTGTCATAAGGTCTATATCGTCAGAACTCCCAAAAACGCTGCAAGATCGCAAGTCAAGTTGTGAACCCTTCGTCCTAGCTAAGGTATCTCCCCAGAGCCGTAACGCCAACAAAACGTGAAGTCAACCAATAACCCAGCAAGAAAGCAACCGATGCTCCTGATGCCCACCAGATGAATCCCTGACATATGGTGGAGTAATGTCCAGCCATGGCCATGTCAACGCCAATTGCAAGAATGGACCTAAGAATAACTCAGACATAGCTGGAGAAAGTTAGCATTACAGATTGGGCAATCAGATGGTGGAGCGGATATCCTCACTCCATTGAATCGTTAACTGTTCTTCGCAGGCGCCGGTTATAGTTCTTCCGGTCGTCACTAGAGCCCCAGTAAAGCTTGAACGCCTCCGGGTTGACAAGAGTCCTAGGATCATATGGTGGGTGTTCCTCTTCCAGCGCTTCGATGATTGCCTCAATATGCGTCCTTGCATCCTCCCGCCGGGTAGGGCTCGCAAAGTAGCAAGGAGTGCCATCAGCGGCTATGCGGTGGTGGAAGATACGCGTCAAGAACCGGACCCGAGGCTGCTCCTCCGGGAAACGCGGGCTGAAATGGAGTCTGATGTGGAACAGGCCGCCGTCGAGGTTCGTCATGGGCCGCCCGAAGTATGTAAGCTCCCAGACAAATGGATTGTCGTCCACAAGTTCGACATTATGAGGTATATCGTTTCTCTTGAAGTGTTCCACCACCTGCTCGTACTGGCGCTGCAGGTTAACGGCAACGGTCGAGTCCTTACATTTCGCTGCGACGCCCTCTGTAGCCCATGCCTCAGTCTCTTGATCCAGAACTTTCTTGATGCTACGGAGCCGTCGCTCCAGCTCAGTGTAATTGAACCGCCCCTCCATGGTGTTGCTAGAACCTTCGAAGGGCATCCTCGTGAAAGCTTGACCATCCTTTACTTCCTCTTTCGCCTTCGCGATGGCGGCTAGGTATGAGTCATAGTACCACAGGAAGCGACGTTTGCAGAGGTCCTTGAAGGGCTCGAAGGGGACATTGTAGTCATCTAAACCTTCCATATCGACGTCGTAGTCCTCCTTGTCATTGGACGACAACGCCGCCACCGTGCCATCAACACCAATGCCTAGATATTCTTCCAGCCGCTGGATGACGGAGATGCGGAGAGTCTCGTGACGGATCTGTATGGGTACTGGTCAGTCAAAGACCACGCAAAAGCCACTTCCCAAAGCAAGCACCTTTTGAGTGTACTCCTTCTGGTTCTTCTTGTCCGACGGCTCGTTTGCATCCTCAAAACCAGGCTCGTTCTCGTAGGGATTCGAAGACATCAGGCTCTGGATCGATAGAAGAATCGACTCTAGGCCTTGAGCAGCCGACCACTCCTCGCCGCGTTCGCCACGCCATGTTCTAGCAAGCTGTGTTAGCTTCGTATGTTTGGGAGAGGTATGTTTGGGAGAAGTAGTGTCTGGTCGGAGGTACCCTAATATAGACCTAGCGCATTGTTAGACCAGTCAACAGTGTAGGATGTAGGAGAGGGATGTTTACAAGCAGACTCTGCCGTTCGAATAGATATTGGGGTTGAATCGGCAACGGCCCCCGTTTGTCGTTGTGGCATTAACAGTAGGTGACTTCCGGGGGTAGTCTGGGAAAAGAGAGGTTAGCCACCTATACCATCTAGCTGGCCAACTATGCGGAAGCCTTACCCTTGTTAAACTTGAAGGTGAACTGCGAGAGTTTGAGCTACAAGTACCCAAAGCAATGAATCAAGTTCCACCTACCTCGAAGAAGCCAAACTCGTACGGAGTCTCGTGAGGCCCGATGATGAGAGCCTTCACATTGCGGACATCGACATCTCGGCAAGCAACGGCGAGAGCTGGAAAATCTTAGTATGTGTATCAAAGATAACAAAACGGTTGATCTGGGCCTACACAGGTCGGAATTCTTCTGGAGGTCGCTCAGCTCCTATGATCATGGAAAGTTAGCTCAGCCCGAAGGGCTCCCGCCATCAGCCTTGCGACCCCGCAGTCACGCCGGCTAGAGATGGTGGGCGACATACCTTGGTGATTCGGATGATAGACTGATCCGCCATAGCCAGCTCTTATGCGCGCGTCAATCTATATCTCGGAGAGCTTCTCATACGGTGGTCAGGCGAGGCGGAGGCTGGAATGACGAGGCGGATGCTTGGGCTGGACGAAGTTGGTTTGAGCTTCCAAGATTGGAGGAAGTGGGTTGAGGTCCAATTATAGTACCTAAACAAAGTAACGGAGTCCCGTCGCACGGCCACAGAGGGGTCAGGCAGACAGCGCCAGCCGGGCGGGTCGGGGCTGCAGCTGGCCTGCCCCTCCAGACAAGATGTTCAAAGACAACGAGAAGAGGATCTATCCACTTCCGTTCTACAACCGACGCGAGGTGATGATTGACTATGTGACCTATATGATTGCCGCCTCTTCGGTGCAACTCGTCAAATCACCCGTGCCCCTCTCCGGTTTCGCAGGCACGTGTGGACGGTGAGTGCAAATATTGAAGTTCGGGTTCTGGTGTCCATTAAGGTACTCCGTACCGGAACCTGAAATACCCTAAGGCGGGTCGAGTGCAGGACCAGAAAGCAGCTGGTATTGATGATTGCTCAGCTTTCTTGGTTCGGGGGGGCTCTAACCCCTAGCAACTGATGTTGGCGCATTGTGAAACCAAAGGTGTTGCTGACGGATGGGGAGCAAGCACCATGACCGACATGGTGAGAAGGTGAAAGGGAAAAAGTCAAACATCAGTGCTTGACAGTCACTGCTCCTCTTTATTTATACATCGACTTGACACGCAGAATCTGGTACATGAGCCTGTCAATACGGCTCCCTCTTTCTTCTCGATGCTATCATTTGTTCCAGTCCGGTCCTGAGTTCCCTGCAATTCTACAGAAGAGCCTACCTCAAAGAACTGTCTCTCCGCTTCCGATTAATCCGGCAATATTCAGTGTGAGTTTTGGCTCACAGATGAACTTTGCTATAGGGCCTCCCCCCTGAAGATTTCGTGAGCATGTGGGCTGTAGCTTATCTGTACAGTAGATCTTTCAGCTCAACCTTCCCCGAAAAGTAGTAGGACGTACTGTTTCATAAATTGTGATTATTAGTATCCAATTCGTAAACTCCCGGAAGAGGTGACACAGGCCTCTTATAAGATTTCCTCTGGCTACCACTCCTCTATTTACACCAGGTGCTTCCTTTGGCGCACCATTGTGCAAGATGCGGGGCACGGCTACGCGCACCTTAAGAGGGCGGGGCAGCACTAACGTTAAGCCCGGATTAGTGACAGGGGTACCAGAACGCGGTTCAGCTTCACGACGCGTTAATTGAATCTTTGGCGAAATCCACCTTTCGAGGGTTGTTCAGCGCCAGCCTACCACTCATCGGACAGCCTCAGCGGTTTCTTGGGCCTTGTGACAGCCGGAAGACAGTATGGCGAGCTTCTTCGACATCAAAGCAAGGAAACAAGCCGCTGCCAATGGCGCTGGCAAGCAGGATAAAGACAAGCAGACGCACGAGACGCCGAGAGCGCAGCCATGGGTCGAGAAATAGTGAGATCTACTCCCGACAAACGCAACTTCCCACTCTTCCGGCGGTCAAAAGAGCTGATTTGGACCTGTATACAGCCGACCAAAGAGTCTAGACGATGTCACTGCACAAGACCACACTGTCACTGTTCTGCAGCGGACACTACAAGCTTCAAATGTGAGATGATGCGAGCCGTGCTGCGATGAGCCGAAGAGAATAGGCACACTGACACTTGGAAGCTCCCACACATGCTCTTCTACGGACCTCCGGGCACAGGCAAGACGTCCACGATCCTCGCACTTGCCAAAGAGCTCTACGGACCCGAGTTCATGAGGCAGCGGGTGCTGGAGCTGAACGCATCCGACGAGCGCGGCATCTCCATAGTCCGCGAGAAGGTCAAGGACTTTGCGCGTATGCAGCTCACCAACCCGCCGCCAGGTTACAAGGACCGCTATCCCTGCCCGCCCTTCAAGATCATCATCCTCGACGAGGCCGACAGCATGACCCAGGACGCGCAGAGCGCCCTGCGCCGCACCATGGAAACCTATAGCAAGATCACGCGCTTCTGCCTTATCTGCAACTACGTCACACGCATCATCGACCCCCTCGCCAGTCGGTGTAGCAAGTTCCGCTTCAAGAGTCTCGATCAGGGCAACGCACGGAAAAGACTGGAGGAGATTGCCGACAAGGAAGGTGTGCCGCTCGAGGATGGCGCAGTCGACGCGCTTATTAAGTGTAGCGAGGGCGACTTGCGGAAAGCGATCACGTTCCTGCAGAGCGCAGCAAGGTTGGTGGGAGCTGTCGCACCCGGTGGTGATGAGGATTCGATGGATGTCGACAAGAAGCCTGTCACGGTCAAGATTGTCGAGGACATTGCCGGTGTCATACCAGATAGGACGGTACATGAGCTGGTGGGGGCGATGCGGCCGCGTACGTCCGGTGAGACCTACCAGGCAGTCGCCAAGGTAGTCGAAGACATGGTGGCAGATGGATGGAGCGCCAGCCAAGTCGTCACGCAGCTGTATCAGACACTCGTCTCTGACGAGACGATACCGGATGCCCACAAGAACAAGATCGTCATGGTCTTCTCAGAAGTGGACAAGAGGTTGGTCGACGGTGCGGACGAGCATCTCTCGATACTTGATCTTGCGTTACGTATATCAGGCATCATGGCTGGGCGGTAATGCAGAAACTCCAGGCCTTTGTGTCGAGGAGTTGGCGTGTTGCTAGGAGTATGAACTCAAAGGACAAGAAAGGCGTTGTTGGGACACGGGGTATCAAACGGTTGATTGCTATGGGATTGGGTGCCTAAAATTTGTAGAATCTATACTGGACTTTCGTCGCTATTGATGAGCCCGAGATTTCCATCTAGGATGGACCATATACCACCGGCGGATTTGTGATCCTCGCTCTTGCCCCGAGCGTGCTTCCTTGGACTTGGCCGAGCCGTTTTGGACTGTCCCTCCTCCAGCCAGATGTCGTCGTCTGCTGCGTCTGGGGCTACGTCGTTCCCCTCGAGATTAACTCGTCCGAGGAGGTGATCAATCTCATCCAAGGCCCTCGTAGAAGCTTCTAGAGCAAGCTGTCCCTCCTCGATCTTCTCTGTGACATTCTCGAGCGTAGCAAGCTTTGCTGAATCCGCTGCAGAGACCCATCCCTTGATTCGGCTGTAGGCTAGGTCTTTCTCTGGTGCGCTCAGGCCGCTCCCAATGGGCGCTTTCTTCTGCGATGTACCGGGAACACCATATGTAGGAAGTAGCTGACTTTCTTCAGCAAGATGGTCGAGCGCCTGGCAGCTGTCCCGTGTCTGTCTCGAAATTATGGCATGAAGGTGGGACTTCTCTGTTATGGACGCCTTCTGTTCACGGGCTACTTGCAGGAGCCTTTCCAGGTACAGAGATATCAAGTACGTCGTAGGCAGCTGCATTTGCCTCGTAGTCGCACTAGTACTTGGCTCTGGAACAGGCGGCTTGAGAGGTGGTTGGTGCCTCTGACTGACAAGGTGAATAAGTGATTTTCGTGCCTCCAGGTACCGGACATATTTCTGTTTGACGCTCGCAAGCTGCTCATCCATGTCGCCTCTGTCTGCGGGGCCCCTCGGACCGCTGCTGGACGTAGCCTCCTCTGACTCCTGCTCCTCTTCACCGGAGACTTTCCCCAGCTCGGTCTCAATCCAGTTGATGAGCTCATTCCGGGTGTTGCTGAGGGCGGCTAGCTTCGCCCCGTCATGGACGGTTCCGGGCTGCACAGAAAAGCGAGATTTGACATCATCAAGGAGGTCCTCCTCTTTCTTCAATAGTAGTTTCGACCGCAACACAGCCTTCTCGAGTCGAGTGACAAGTGCCTTCAAGTCGGTTGTTGAGACGTCTCGATCAAGAGCGAAACCGCTGACGACTTCCTTTGGTACCCCGGGTAGTGGTCGAGAGCCGCTAAATATCTCTTCAGGTTCTAAGAACCCTGCGGAGGCTGGCGGCTTCTGCCCCAGGAGGTCCAGATACTTAATCACAACCTCAAGCCTCTCCCGCTTCTTTTGAAGCTTGATAGCAGTCAGGTGTTCCTCTAGCCGACCACTATTGGCCGAACCCACGCCAGCCACAGAAGTCGCTCCGCTAGAAGATTTCTCCCTGACTGATATATATGCTCTCTGAGCGTCGACATTTGCGCTGACAGCCCTCAGGTATTCCCCCTGAAGCCCGCGAACGTTCGGGTTCGCCTTGACGGTACAGTTTGGACCGACGAGGGCCAAGGGTCCTGCCGTAGGACCGTCTGCAAGGCAATAATCCAAGTTCGCTGTTAAGATAGCTCTGATGCGCGCAGCCTCTGCCCGAGGCCTGATATAGGGCTCAAGTGCCCTCTGGATAGCTTGTGCCGTCTCCTGCGGAGTGCTCATGTTGGTGGTGATCTGTAAGGTCTCTGCAAGTACCGTGCTACTGCGGTATAGCGTCTCGACGAAGGAAACCGACCTTGGGCTGCAGATAGGTACCTAGAATCTGAGATACAGACCGTCAGAGAAGCGGTCTTCGAGCCCGATCTAATGCCTGTGAAGCCCACTTCATGATCCTCATTGTATGAAGCAGCTCATAAGAACGATACCTTGGGTCGTAGACAGTCGGTACCTTGGTGCCTTCGACATCCGCCTTATTTACTCCAGTCTCCGTACAGTAAACGGGATGCTGTTACTTGTTTTGCTACTCGTAGCTGAGGGACATTTGGCGGGTCTGTCAGAAGCTCCTCTTATTGGTCCAGTAGCATTGGTTTAGTTGGCCTTACCCAAATGGAGCGGAACATCTACTTTCTGCCCAGCAGTATAGACCGCAGGGTATTTGGTGAAGGGAGGTGTCTGGTGTTAGGCGGTGAGATGGGTAGACCCACCAAAGGTACCCAAGATGCGGATAGCCAAAAAGTAAAGCAATTCTCCAGATGTTTTGCTTGGGTTCTTTCAGCCAATCAAAGACCGCGCTCCCCGCTGTTTTAGGGCGATTCGAGGTACCTTAGCCTGAAGCGTGCACGTATTTGCCATTCGCGAACTTCAACTTCCATCTATCATTGGAAATTTTTGAAGACAACCGTCATATCGCCTCCACGACTATACCTCCCTCGGTGATCGCCTTACTAGGGAACTGCTGCCTGGGAAACCATACCATGGACGCATAGAGCATAAAGTCATACAGGTTCTAGCGCGGTACTGCTATTTGCCACTGGAAGGGAGCATCAGCTCAGGCAGCGAGGTCGCAGTCTTCCACGACAAGCGACCAGCTTTGCTCGCTTCTGCGTCACAACATATCGAGGATAGGTTGCGATTATCTATAAAGATCCCGTCAAAATGACGGACCACCAGCGCGATGTATCGCAATACAAGTACTCGGCCATGTCCAACCTGGTCCTCCAGGCGGATCGTCGTTTCGTCACGCGCCGAACCGACGAGGCGACGGGAGACCCAGAGTCATTGGCCGGGCGGCTTTCTATCAAGGATATGGGATCCCGCGTCGCCCGCGATGCTGCACCAAAGCAAAAGAAGACGTCTGCAATGCCGGACGTCGAGAGGGGGACTCTGAGAGATGGCGAGGATATACTGCTCAGGGAGCAGAGAAGGCGGAAAGGCGATGCAGGTCCTACAAGAGGTGGAGGAATTCTGTCTGGAGCCGATGCGCTGGTCGAGGGTCTACGTTACCGGCCGCGGACACAGACGACGAGAGCGACCTTCGACCTCATCCTGACCATTGTCGCGAATAAGCTGGGCGACGTCCCTCAGGAGGTGGTACGCAGCGCTGCCGACGCCGCTCTTGAATATCTCAAGGATGAGGACCTCAAGGACTTCGATAAGAAGAAGGAAATCGACGACCTCCTTGGAGCCAGCCTTAGCCCGAAAGAGTTCAACGAGCTGGTCAATCTTGGCAAGAAGATCACCGATTACGACGCCGATGACGAAGATGAGGATATGGAAGAGGCAGGCGCCGGTGACGACGGCGAAATTGATGGCCGTCAAGGAGTGGCCGTCGCCTTCGATGAGGAAGACGAGGATGGCGAAGCAATCGTCGATGAGGTTCGGGAAGAATCATCTGAAGATGAGGATGTCGAAGACGAGGAAGACAGACCTGGTCTCGAAGAAGCTGCAGAAGCTGGTGGCGCGGCTGCAAACGGAGATGAAGAAGAGGCTGGACTGGCTGACGGGGAAGAGATGATTATAGACTCCGCACCCGAAGGGACGAAGCGCCAAACCCAGGCTAGCGAAAGCAACTATATCCCGGCGCGGGAGATTGACGCCTACTGGTTGCAGCGGCAGATTGGCCGGCTCTATCCCGACCCTCACATCCAGCACGACAAGACGTTACAGGCCCTCAAAATACTTTCCGGCGAGCCCGACGAAGAAGGAGGAGAAGAAAAGCAACTGCGAGAGATTGAAAATGATCTTATGGAACTCTTCGATTATGAGAATCATGAGCTTGTTCAGAAACTGATCGAAAACCGGGAGAAGGTTGTCTGGTTGACCCGGTTAGCAAGGGCTGAACATGCGCAGGAGCGTGGGTCGATCGAGAGAGAAATGGCATCCGAGGGCTTGCGATGGATTCTGGATGAACTTCATGGCAAGACTGGAGGTGACCAGAAGAAGCCAAAGCTGGAGATCAAGATGGATATCGACAAACCAGCATTCGCTGAGGGTGCGGCGGCAAAGCCTGAGCGACGGGAAGGCCAGTTAGTTGGTGGACTTCAACCGCGAAAGCTCATTAACCTGGAGAACCTTATTTTCGACCAGGGAAACCATCTTATGACGAATCCCAAGGTCAGGCTCCCGGAAGGGTCGACGAAGAGAGTGGGCAAAGGCTACGAGGAAATCCATGTTCCCGCCCCAAAGAAGCGCAACGATCCCAGCGACCAGAACATTCCGATCACGGAGATGCCGGAATGGGCACGGGTGCCTTTCGCTTCTGCCAAGTCACTGAATAAGATTCAGTCAAAATGTTATCCTTCGGCTTTCCAAGACGATGGAAACATGCTTATCTGCGCACCAACTGGAAGCGGAAAGACCAACGTCGCCATGCTGACTATACTGCGAGAGATCGGAAAGAACAGAGACCCGGAGACAGGAGACATCGACTTAGATGCATTCAAGATCGTGTATATCGCCCCTCTGAAGGCTCTTGTCCAAGAACAAGTTGGCAACTTCGGCAAGCGCCTGGAACCCTTCGGCATCAAGGTGTCAGAGTTGACTGGCGACCGTCAGTTGACGAAGCAGCAGATATCGGAGACGCAGATCATTGTGACAACCCCTGAGAAGTGGGACGTCATCACGCGAAAGGCGACAGACATGTCCTATACAACGCTTGTCCGTCTCATCGTGATAGACGAGATTCATCTGCTCCACGATGACCGTGGGCCTGTCCTCGAGAGTATCGTCAGTAGAACAATTCGGAAGACGGAGCAGACAGGAGAGCCAGTCCGCATTGTCGGTCTGTCAGCAACTCTGCCTAATTACAGGGATGTTGCGAGCTTCCTCCGCGTCGACCCCCAGAAGGGGCTGTTTCACTTCGATGGTTCCTTCAGGCCATGCCCCTTACGGCAGGAGTTTATTGGTGTCACAGAGAAGAAGGCCATCAAGCAGCTTAAGGTCATGAACGATGTCACCTACAGCAAAGTGCTGGAGCATGTCGGCAAAAATCGCAATCAGATGCTCATCTTCGTCCATTCACGGAAGGAGACGGCTAAAACAGCTCGCTACATCCGAGACAAGGCACTGGAGCTGGAGACAATTAATCAGATCCTCAAGAGTGATGCTGGCACCCGAGAGATCTTGCAGGAAGCTTCCGATCAAGCTCTGGATAGAGACTTGAAAGACATATTACCCTACGGATTCGGCATCCACCATGCTGGCATGAGCCGTGTCGACAGGACGGATGTTGAAGACCTCTTCGCTGGTGGTCACATCCAGGTCCTCGTCTGCACTGCGACATTGGCTTGGGGTGTCAACTTGCCGGCGCACACGGTGATCATCAAGGGCACTCAAGTTTATTCTCCCGAGAAGGGTAGCTGGGTCGAGCTGAGTCCTCAGGATGTCTTGCAGATGCTGGGACGCGCCGGTCGGCCACAGTACGACACCTATGGTGAAGGTATCATCATCACGGCCCAAGGAGAGATGCAATATTACCTATCTCTCCTCAACCAGCAACTGCCCATCGAAAGCCAGATGGTCAGCCGCCTGGTTGATAACCTCAACGCGGAAATCGTGCTGGGTAATGTCCGTAGCCGTGATGAGGGCGTAGAATGGCTTGGGTACACCTACCTCTTCGTTCGTATGCTCCGGTCGCCCGGTCTATACAGTGTCGGAGCCGAGTATGAGGAGGACGAGGCGCTCGAACAGAAGCGGGTCGATCTCATCCATTCTGCTGCCACCGTCCTCAGGAAATGCAACTTGATCAAATACGACGATAAGACTGGCAAGATGCAAGGCACAGAGCTTGGTCGGATAGCTTCACACTATTACATCACGCACGGCTCTATGGAGACCTACAACAACCTCATCCAGCCATCCATCACCACTATCGAGCTCTTCCGAGTATTTGCCCTCAGCGCAGAGTTCAAATACATCCCGGTTCGCCAGGAGGAAAAATTGGAACTTGCCAAGCTTCTGGGCAGGGTGCCTATACCAGTCAAGGAGAGCATCGAGGAACCGCACGCTAAGATAAATGTCTTACTTCAGGCTTATATCTCGCGCCTGAAGCTTGAGGGTCTCGCTCTCATGGCCGACATGGTGTACGTCACCCAGTCCGCTGGCCGCATTCTACGTGCCATCTTCGAGATTGCGCTTAAGAAAGGCTGGGCTACGGTTGCGAAGACAGCACTGGATCTTTGCAAGATGGCCGAGAAGCGGATGTGGCCAACAATGACCCCCCTCCGTCAATTCTCCAGCTGTCCACGAGACATCATCCAGAAGGCAGAGAGGATTGATGTCCCTTGGAGCAGTTACTTTGACCTCGATCCCCCTCGAATGGGTGAACTGCTAGGCCTGCCCAAGGCCGGTAGAACTGTTTGCGGTCTCGTGGCAAAGTTCCCAAGGGTCGAAGTGCAGGCTCAGATTCAACCGATGACCCGGTCGATGCTCCGTGTCGAACTTTCTATCGCGCCTAACTTCGAGTGGGACGATGATGTCCATGGCGTCAGTGAAAGCTTCTGGATCATAGTAGAGGACTGTGACGGTGAAGACATTCTCTTCCATGATCAGTTCATCCTCCGGAAGGATTACGCAGAAAGCGAGGCCAATGAGCACATCGTTGAGTTCACTGTGCCGATCACCGAGCCCATGCCTCCGAATTACTTCATCAGTGTGATTTCGGACAGATGGATGCACTCGGAGACCAGGGTGCCCGTGTCTTTTCAGAAACTTATTCTTCCAGAGAAGTTCCCTCCACACACTGAGCTGCTGAACATGCAGCCCCTCCCGGTCTCCGCCCTCAAGGCAAAGGACTATGCAGCCTTGTATCCTGACTGGGATCGCTTCAACAAGATACAAACTCAGGCTTTTCAATCGCTCTACAACACTGATGACAATGTCTTCGTGGGAGCACCAACTGGAGCTGGGAAAACGGTCTGTGCGGAGTTTGCCCTACTTCATCACTGGTCAAAGCCAGAGTCTGGCCGTGCTGTGTATATCGCGCCGTTCCAGGAGCTCGTCGATATTCGCTTCCAGGACTGGCAGAAGCGATTTGCTGACCTACGAGGTGGCAAAGACATCGTCAAGCTCACGGGTGAGACATCTACGGATCTCAAGTTGCTTGAGCAAGGAGACCTGATCCTGGCCACTCCCATCCAATGGGACGTCCTCTCCCGCCAGTGGAAGAGGCGGAAGAATGTCCAGACCGTCGAGCTCTTCATAGCTGATGAGCTCCACCTCCTCGGCGGTCAGATGGGATACATCTATGAGATTATCGTTTCGAGGATGCACTATATTCGAACACAGACTGAGTTGCCGATGAGGATTGTCGGATTGAGCGTATCTCTGGCGAATGCCCGCGATATTGGCGAATGGATTGACGCCAAGAAGAAGGATATCTACAATTTCAGTCCACACATCCGGCCGGTTCCTCTGGAGCTTCATATCCAGTCATACACAATCCCCCACTTTCCCTCGTTGATGCTTGCAATGGCCAAGCCCGCTTACCTTGCTATCACCCAAATGTCGGCAGATCAGCCGGCATTGGTCTTTGTCCCAAATAGGAAACAGACGCGAGCAACCACTCGGGATATCCTCACTGCCTGCCTAGCGGAGGATGACGAGGACCGTTTCCTTCACGTGGACGTCGAGCAACTGCGGCCGTTGTTAGAGCGGATACACGAGGAAGCGTTGGCTGAAGCAGTCTCACACGGCGTGGGCTACTACCATGAGGCTCTCAGTCAGAGTGATAAGCGCATAGTCAAGCACCTCTACGACAATGGCGCGATACAAGTTCTTGTAGCCTCTCGGGACGTGTGCTGGGAACTCAATTGCACAGCACATCTTGTCGTGGTGATGGGAACCCAGTACTTTGAGGGTCGGGAGCATCGCTATGTTGACTATCCCCTCAGCGAGGTCTTGCAGATGTTTGGCAAGGCTTTGCAACCTTCTAAGGATGGTCGGGGACGGGGAGTTCTCATGCTACCGGCCGTGAAGCGGGAGTACTACAAGAAGTTCCTGAACGAAGCCCTACCGGTTGAGTCTCATCTTCATGCATTCTTGCATGATGCATTTGTCACTGAGATCAGCACCAAGATGATCGAATCTGGCGATGATGCAATCAATTGGACGACGTTTACGTACTTCTACCGCCGCCTCCTTGCGAATCCGAGCTACTACAGCCTGACGGATACGACGCACGACGCCTTGAGTAATTACTTGTCTGATCTGGTTGAGACGACACTCAAGGAGCTATCTGAGTCGAAGATCATCGACTTCGATGAAGATGACGGCTCGGTCTCACCCCAGAATGCGGCGATGATCGCCTCATACTACAATATCTCGTACATTACCATGCAGACGTTCCTCCTATCCCTCAGCGCTCGAACGAAGCTGAAGGGAATCTTGGAAATTGTGACGTCTGCTACCGAGTTCGAGGCGATCCAGATACGGCGACACGAGGATGGTCTGCTGCGCCGGATCTACGACCGAGTCCCCGTCAAAATGTCCGAGCCTGTCTTCGACTCGCCCCATTTCAAGGCTTTCGTGCTACTCCAAGCCCACTTCTCTAGAATGCAGCTGCCTATTGATCTGGCCAAGGATCAAGAAGTCATCCTCACCAAGATCCTCAGCCTCTTGAGCGCCACAGTGGACATACTCTCATCCGATGGACACCTGAATGCTATGAATGCCATGGAGATGTCACAGATGGTTGTGCAAGCTATGTGGGATCGTGACAGTCCTCTTAAGCAGATACCGCACTTCACTCCTGAAGTTGTGAAAGCTGCGAACGAATATGGGTATGTAGCGTCACCGCTGTATGGTCCAGAAGAGAATGCTAATAGATCATTTCTGAGCAGGGTCAAGGACATCTTTGACTTCATGGAAGCGATGAATCCCGAAGAGAATCCCCAGTACGAGGCGCTGGTGAAGCGGCTTGGCTTGTCACAGAAGCAGCTGGCGGAAGCTGCCAAGTTCACAAACGACAAGTATCCTGACATATCTTTGGAGTTCGAGGTGGAGGATCCGCAGAATATCCGGGCAGGAGAGCCGTCACATCTCAACATCCAGATCGAGCGGGAGGTTGAGGATGACGGTGAGCTTGACCTCACTGTCCACGCACCTTTCTACCCCACCAAGAAAATGGAGAACTGGTGGCTCGTGGTCGGCGAAGAGGGCACGAAGACTCTACTGGCGATCAAGCGTGTTACTGTTGGTCGGAAGTTGAATGTTCGACTGGAGTTCACGGTGCCGACGCCAGGTGAGCACGATCTCAAGCTGTTCTTGATGAGCGACAGCTATGTGGGTGTGGACCAGGAACCTGGCTTTTCTGTTACGGTCGGGGAGGGCATGGATGTCGATGAGGATGACGAGGACGAGGATGACGACGAGTGAATGCCGAGGTGGCATGAGCTCCCCCTCTACGGGCCTAGCTGACGCTTAGGTTGCGGTGTACTATAAAGAAATGTCTCAGGGGGGCCTTGCAGGCGCGATATGCGAAGGATTTGCGCGTCAAACGATTTGATCGGTGTGAATGTTGGCTCTGCATGGAGGGAGGGCCTCACCCTCGGTCGGGAGGAGCTCGGACAGGGCTGTGGAGTTGCTCCTGCGACTGGCTGGACGCTCCTGGACCTGGTGGAAGGCCAGGCAGGCAGGCTTTGGCGTGGACAAAATGGGTGGCGGAGGGCGGTCCTGTGTGTCAACGCCAGCACGTGATGTAAGGTACTTATCTCTAGATCCAAAATCCCAGTCGATCCCGTCCACGCCCAGATCTTCGTGCTCATTGTCTGTGTCTTTTTTTCGGAGACCATTATTTTCCCTCGCGCATCCACACACCTTCCCTCCGTCAAACACAGCCTCCCATCCATTGAATCGCGTCACTTATCATCCCCAACACGCGCCAAACGCGTCCATCTCTTTCTTCCCCAGACAAACATCCCAGTTCGATATTTAGAAACACGTCGTGAGCTTCACGTCACTGCTCCACCATGTCTGACGAGACTAGCGCGCAGCCTGCCGCGACCGCGCAGCCCATCGCAGACTCCAAAGAGGCAGCCACCACCGCGAAGGAGGTCCCGGCCGAGCCTGCGGACGCGTCTGAGGCCAAGGAAACCGAGACCAAGCCGGTGGACGACAGTGCAGACAAGCCTGCCGCTGCCGCCGAAACTGCTGAGCCTAAGGAGGAAGAACCTGCCAAGTCAGCTGAAGGTACGTGCAACTCTACCGAGTCTCTACAGGCTCAATACAATGCGAATCTAACTCGATCTTGAATGCAGAGCCCGCTGAGGCAGCTAAGAAGCCCGCCGACAGTGCCGACGTCGACATGAAGGATGCTACTGAGGCTGAGGCCCCGGCCGCCCCTGCCGCGGAGGACGCAGCTAGCAAGCCAGAGCCAGAGGATGCCAAGGAGACCGCGTCTGGCGCACCCGGCAATGCCGCTGCCGAGGCTCCTGCTACACCTGCCGATACGAAGAGCAAGTCGCGTCGCAAGTCGACTGCTGGGTCGGAGAAGAAGAAGCTCAGCAAGAAGGCCTCCAAGGCACGCATCACCCACATCGACGCTAAGCCCGGAGATCACTTCTTCGTGAAGCTCAAGGGATATCCTCCCTGGCCAGGTATCATCTGCGACGAGGAGATGCTTCCTCTCACACTGACCAAGAGCCGACCTGTGACCGCTGCTCGTGCCGACGGTACTTATCGCGAGGATTACGCCGATGGTGGCAAGAGAGCGCATGATCGTACCTTCCCGGTCATGTATCTGTCTACGAACGAATTGTGAGACCCTCTGTTTTGGCAGTTGCCGACTTTCTATGCTAACGTGGCACGTTCAGTGGCTGGGTGTCGAACACCGATCTGGTTGATCTGGATCCCGAGAAGGTGGTCGATGCCATCAACCCCAAGATGCGTAAGGATCTCATCATCGCTCACCAGCTTGCCGCTGAGAGCCACCCCCTTTCGTACTATAAGGACCTGCTGCAACAGTATCAGGATGTATTGGAGGAGAAGCGGAGGGAGGCGGAGAAGGCTGCGTCGACGCCGGCCAAGAAGAAGTCGAAGAAATCACAGGCTGCAGACGTCGAGGCTGATGAGGATGTCGAGATGGAGGACGCTACAGGGGAGGAGCCCGTTAAGAAGACGAAGAAGCGCAAGGCTGAAGACGACGGCAGCGTCAGTCCTCCCCTCCAGTTCCGGCCGACTCGTGCGTGGGCATGGTTACTGACGCGTTGCAGACCCCCCAGCGATCCGAGTCCGTGAAGAAACCTAAGATCAAGCTCACGAACAACTCTACACCCAAGGCCGCTAACGGCGTATCAACACCAAAGTCTGCCAAGGGCCAGACAGAAGGTAAATCTTCCAAGTCCAAGTCCTCCAAGAAGAGCGGGGAGGACAAGAAGGCAGAGAAGGAAGTGCAGGCTCCAAAGGAGCCGGAGCTGAGCCCAGAGGAGCGGCATCAGAGGAAGGAGGTTTGTGCCACTAAGTACCTGCCTGCCATTTTTGGAATATACGCTGACACCTCTGCAGAAAGAGGTCTTGTTCCTCCGTCACAAGCTTCAGAAGGGGCTCCTTACGAGGGATCAGAAGCCAAAGGAGGAAGAAATGAAGACCATGTCTGATTTCGTCTCGAAGCTTGAGGGCTTCCCAGATCTGGAAGTCAGCATCATCAGGGCCACCAAGATCAACAAGGTGCTGAAGGCGATCCTCAAGATCGACGAAATTCCCAAGGAGGAGGAGTTCCAGTTTAAGCCTCGCTCGCAGGCCCTGCTCGACAAGTGGAACAAGCTTCTGGCTGTCGACGGTCCCCCTGCTGGCACCTCAGGCACTGCCAACGGTGTTAATGGTACGGCGGCAGATGCGTCAGAGAAAAAGGACGCGAAGAAGCCCAACGGTGTCAAGGAGAGCGACAAGGCGGAGCCCGAATCCGAGTCTGCCAAAGCCGAAGAGAAGACTGACGAGCCCGCAGCTCCAGAGAAGGAGGACGTAAGTAATATTTCTCTTCCCGCCAAGTAGCATCCAATCTTTGCCGGCCGATTCCGCTAACTGGCTTGCACAGTCGGAGAAGGCCCCAGCGGCCGTTGATTCGACGGCATGAAGCGATTATTCCTCCGTGGATGAGCCACCTTGGCTCTGACAACAACTGGCGTTGCACCAGAGGGACTGCTATGGAGTTCTCGGCTACCACCTGCCCTCCAAGGGGGGGCGCATTTCAACCGGAAGGGAAGGGGGCATAGTCTCAGGAGGGTAGTGAGGTTTCTTGTACAATAGGTATGCGAAAAGGACAATGATATTTCTCGATTTCCGGCGGGATGGGCCTAAGAAGGCGGGTTTGGAGGACTGGACTCTGTTCAGCTGACTACAGCTACAGTCGGTTCGTCCTGTATAGGTCTATCTAAGTACCGCTCGAGGAAGGAAAAAGGGGTTATGGCACAGCTGCCCTGGGCAGTGGAGACAGGATCCGGATCGACAGAGAATGATTCAGTGAATAGAGAGATGGTATCTTTGCACAAGCAGCGTGATGTCTCTTGTCCGCCGTAGAATACAAGCTGGAACCCTGTGGTGATTGCCTGTGAGGGCGGCTGCATATTACGAGGAAGAGGAGAGGACCATTGATTTCCAGTCGGATCAGCGGCTGGCTATCTCTTTTTCCTTTTCGATCCTGTGGACGAAGATAAAAAACTTGAATCACCGATCCTAACTGTACATGACAAACCTTTCGAAGCGCTTTGCAGCTAAGTCAGGGAGGTACGAAGGTATCAGGTACCTTATTTGAAGCCAGGCGAAGAAGCTCAGCTACAACCCTAACCCTGGACCAAGCTCTAGCGGGTCCCGCTAAGGAGTACCTAAGTACCTCTCTAAGTAAGGACCGGAATCGCGACGCGCTTCCCCGGGCTGCACGCGACAAGGAGCACTGCCAGGCCACTTGGTCCATCTAGCCCGGATCCTGTGCTGCTCACGACCGCAGAGCAGTCGAAAATGGCTGGCGCCGAGCTCGCAATAGACGATCTCGTCGATAACAGTCACAGAGTATGCACCCGCAGCCACGAAATGACAGCTTTGCAGGCTAACTATCGTCTCAGGCTGCGTACATATTCAATCTAGATGATGAGCCTGCCGAAGCTGCGCCACCGTCCAAGAAGAGGAGGCTCTCCAAGAGAGAACCAGAGGAGAAGCCTGGGCAGGGTGAGGACCTCTCGAGCTTCGTGCCGCTGCTCAATGGAGCCGAGAATCCGGAATGTGTGAGGCTGCGTCATGAGCTCTTCGAGCAGGCGTGGGGCGGCATCGACCAGCGGATCCAGGTGGGAGTTCATGACACCCTGAGAGTCCACGAACACAATGCTAATGTACGAATCCAGAAAGTCCTGAAAGAGTCGAATCACACCACCCTCGAGGAGGTCGGATCTTTTGTACGAGAGGCACCCGACCAGACGTATGCCACCTCTCCCGGATCACTACCTTCTCTGCCTTTTAAGGGGTTCTAACTTGGTGTCCAGGAACAAGATTCCCGCGGGGTTCATTGTCACAGGCCCCAACATCGCCTCGCAGGAATTTCTATTCCAGCAGCTTTCCGAGAGTCTGCATGACTTTGTCCAGGGCAGGTTCGTCCGGATCCGGTCTGTTGAAGCCACGAACCTCAAGGGAACCCTGAAGAAGATCGTTTCAGACGCCACCAAGCAAGGGCCTAATAATGATGGTGAGTATGCTGAGATGCGTGCTGTTATGGACGTAAGTCAAGGTCTCGAAAGAGAGAGGCAGTGCCGCATATTGACTAGCTTCAAGAGTCGGAGATACCTCGACTATGACCTCGACGCCTTGGTCGCTTTCCTGAAGAACCAGGAGTCGAAGCGAGTCATCATCGCCTTCCAAGACAGCGAAGCCTTTGATAACAGCTTACTATCAGATCTTATAGTGATGCTGAAGTCTGTATTCGCTCTTGGAACCTGGCGTATTCTGTCCTTAGCTAATGTATGTTGTCTAGATCTTGGAAAGGACGTATCGACTTCACTCTCCTGTTTGGCATTGCGACTTCTGTCAATCTCTTCCAGGCGCGTCTGTTGAAGTCAAGCGGACAGCACTTATACGGGTGCCAGTTCGATGTTGACCAGACCAACGCTGTGCTGGATAGCGTCTTCAAGTCTGCTGTCGCACATTTGGACAGCCCATTGTGCATAGGGCCGCTCTTGCTGAGGAAGCTGCTTGACCGCCAACACACTCAAGTCACTGGTATAAACGTCTTCATTAGCGCATTGAAGGTAAGCAGAGCTATCTTTCCAAGAGACTAATGGCCGAGTCTCACGTCTGGTAATTCCTAGTATGCATACATGTGCCATTATTTTGCCAACCCGCTTTCAATCTTCCTCTCCCCTAAGGGGGAACTGAAGACAGAATTCATCCAGGCAGAGCATCTTGAGGCAATTCGCACCCTCCCATCTTTTAACGTTAGTGTGGAAGAGGCGATGATCACGAAGAAAATTGGTCACGCCAAAGCCTTGATGGACGATGATGCGTACCTCCTAATGGTGATCCAGAAGGAGGCTACGCAGAGAAGGAAATGGACCTACAAGTTGCTGCGCTGCCTTGCACTCCTCGAAGCCACAGCGATACCCAAAGAGGACTTCGCAACCATGTATGAAAACGCGCTCAGGGACGGCATCGACCTAGAATCAGAAGGGGCTACCGTGCTTGACAGCATTCGGCGAATGTCACCTGATGAAGTCATCTCCCTCGCAACTCGCATGACAGAAGTGGTCCGCCGAGGCAATCCGGAATTAGGTCTCAATGGCTGGCAAGACGAGGCTGGAGGGCTTGTGGCGGTTGACCTGGTCGAGACAATTACAGCCCTAAAGGCTCAGGCACAGGAGAAAGGCAACGTCCTCCGCAGCAAATACACAGCGCAGAGTAGGGTGTTGAGAACCACAGTCGTTGCACAGAAGGTTCAGCTCAGCCAAGATACAGCAGCCCTGAGTGAGGAGGATAGAGCCTTCACTGAGGCGATCGACTCGCTCACCGAACGGCTTGGAGCGGTGATATCCTGCCACCCACCCGACCGCTTTTTTTTGCACGAACTATGGCTCTACGATTCCCTCTCTCCGCACAGAGGCGCCTTCATGCCGCGGCCCGTGGATGCTTGGGACCGGGCTCTGGCTCGACCGTACGATTACCTCCGATGCGACTGCTGTCGCCGCTTGAAGGGAGGCATCTCTTCCTCGCTCCCACCCACCGCCATCTTATACCACCTGTATTCCGAGGCCGGAACTCTCATCAACGTTGCAGATCTCTGGTCGGCGTTCCATGGCCTCGTAGGGCGGACCGAGGATGACGATGGCGCCGGGGCTGACGACGGGCTAGATGAACGAACGGCGCTGGCTCTCTTTTACCAGTCCTTGGCAGAGCTCAAGGCGATGGGTTTCGTCAAGGCCAGCAAGAAGAAAGCCGACCACATTGCCAAAGTAAAGTGGCTGTGAAGGGAAACGACAAGGATGCGGCTGCTGTTATTGTCGTCTGTCCATTGTGAAACCAGTGCATGACGTGTGTGTACCTATAGATATAGCATAGCACGGTGTTGGTTGGATGGATGCGCAGGAATTCATTCATGACCTCTTGCAGTTGCTCGCTGGCAAAAAAAAATTAAGAGTGCACAAGGACATGACTACATAGTCCCCTTTTTTCCTCCCAGCTTCGGTGGTATTACCAGTTGCGGGTAGTGTGTGGCCTCGATGACTGGAGATGTCTCACAATGAATGAAAGGTGGTGGATGAATCCACGCCAAAACGTGGACAAAGTGACTCGTGTCCCCCGATATAGAACATGACAACAAAGAAGGGACCGAGCGACCAGACCAGAGCACTGAAACACATTAAGAAAGGGCCTTTCAGGCCGGGGCTCGGCGACAAAGATGATGTCGACATGCAAGACGCCGCCGAGTCAGCCGGAGCCCCCGTGATGGCACAATCGCCCGGGGATCTAGAACACTTTAAAAAGATCGTCAGAAGACTCAGGATGCGGTGGCATCACCTCCCATGCATAATCACATATACCTCGAATTCAGTCCACTCATTTGTTGGGCAGCAATACAGCCCGCATCGTCGCAGCACCATTTTCACTTCACGACAACTCAACCTCTAGTCTGAAATAAGACGAAAAGACAGCCTCGTGACTGTTTTCCCTAGCTCTCCGGGTTTTATTGGGTTTATATTATTTGCCGTTCCGCCTGACCCGGCCACGGGAGAGCACTGCAACGGCCCCCAGGAAGAAAGTCAGAGGGGAGAAGGAGCAGCACCCAAAATGTACCACCAACCGCCCTCACCGACCGTGCCCCCCACGCCCAGCTCCCTCACAGCGCCGGCGAGCACCACCACTACAACCACAACTCCCCTCGGCGGCCGCCGCGCTGTCAGGAACCCAGCCCTGGACACCAAGCTCCAGCAGATGGCCTTGCCGCTCGCGCCGCTCGTCCAGCTCACCTCGGGGCAGGTGCACCCGGCGTTCCCGGCGACGCTCCTGTCCTTCTGGCTGCTGACGGAGGAGCAGCTCGAGGAGCTGGCGCAGTTCTACCACCAGCGCAGCCCGGGCCCGCTGACGGGCTACTACCCGTGCCCCATCACCTGGCCGCGGGGGCTCACGCTCGAGCAGAAGAGGCGCAAGATCGGCAAGTTCATCGGCCTGAGAGGGTGCGACACGCCCGTGCTGGAGCAGCAGCAGCCGCCGGCGGACGTCTTCAGCCTGAGGGCCGAGGAGGAGATCGTCGAGGAGGCGAGGAGGGCGCGTATCAGGGCGGATGAGGAGGAGATGGCTAGGAGGAAGATGACGTGGTTCTAGACGGGTTAGACGGGTCAGTTGGAGGGTTTGGGAGTCCTGCATTCTCCTTGCATCTTTGGAGTTCCAAGGCACTGTCGTTTTCAACATGTTATAGCGAAAAGCAGCATCGGGGTTGGGAAAGCGAGGAGTCCGGCCATAGCATCCAAATAAGACTGCATTATTTTTTTCTCTTCCCAGAAGAAGTTCTGCTTGACACCTACCCGGCCCTCAAAACGCCATGCCGCCCTATGATGCTGTCAATGCCCGAATCATGTCTCCGAAACAAGTCTCTGTTGTACAGGCCGAAGATATCGGACAGTTAATGGTATGTCAGGAATAGACCTTGCTCTTTATTTCTTTCCTCCCTTCTTCTTCTTGCCGCCGCCGCCGCCGCCGCCGCCGCCGCCGGGGTGCCCCGCAGGGGTACCAGCAGCCGGCGTGCTCACATCCACCAGGACGGCATCCTCCTCGCTGCCGGGCTTGTTGTGTGGCTTCTCCGAGTCGCCCAGCTCCTTCATGAAGTCCGATCGGATGGCGTCGCGGCGCTTCTCCCACCACTCCTTTTCTGCGACGGTCTGCGCCTGGATCTCGTCAAGTCTCTTCCGGAGCATGGTGTTCGCTGCGATCTCGTTGGCCGACTGGAAAATGGTCTGGCCCCAGTTTGGCGCGAGGGCATTGGCCTGTAGGAACCTTGTTAGAATGCATTGCAAGAAGTGCACTGCCAAGCATAGCACTGACCTCCATCACTACATCCCTAAGCTCGTCCTCCATCTCCTTCTCCGCTCTGCTGAACCGCTGCCACAGGTCGTCTCCCACGCTACCCCGCTGCAGCAGTGACGAGCATGCTGCCTTGGCTGTGCGGATCTGAATGATGCGATGTATGTCCTCGACCGCGCGGCGGAGGAGTGCCGCCCTCAAAACGCTGTCTGGGACTTTGGGCGCCTTCTCCTGGCCCTCGGCAGGCTCTAGGTGAAGTAATGACAGGTAAATGTTTCGTTGTAAATGCGGTGGAAACCATGGCGCCAGGTTGGCGCTTTGGGCTGGAATTAATGGGTCAGTGAGGAAGCTGTGAGCAACCGAACAGGTTCAAGACGCACAAGCTTTCCGTTTGCGATAGATGGTAGAGAACGTCACGAAGGTGCCGCCGAGAACCAGCACGTATGCGAAGGGGAGCAGCAAGCCCCGCCAGTCTATGTCGAACATGGCAGCTGGATTTTGTACCGAAGGCGCGCCGTAAAGTATAACAGATTGAAGGTAAGGAGTGAAAGGAATGAAGCCGGAAGGAGAAAGACACACTCTCGCAGCTGTCGCCGAAGACGCCCCAGTACCCCGTACGGATAAAGATGACAGGTTTACCACCCGGAGTTTTTTTGGCCCCTTGGCGCGCTCTGGCCTTGAAAGCGGCACTGCGCAGGGGTACTTGCAGTTTATCCGGTGCCTGACACTCTTCGCTGTTTCATTGGCCCTTCAGAGCACTGAGCGCGGGGTGGTTATTCCGGACGGCAGGTACCCAGCACCCGTAGCGCTCAAGCTTAGGCCTAGGGTACAGCTACAGGCTCCGGGCGCACCACTCGGGAGCTTGTGAAGTAGATCTACTTAGCTACTGGTGCAATAGTGGGGCTGGAGGGGCTCAGGCATAACTGAATGACGCTGCTGCTCGTTGCCCCAAGCTCTCCGTCACCCGCGCCGTTACTCAATCAAGCTCCAGACATCCGATTTCCCTGAACTTCTGCACTCGCCTCTCCCTCGCCGGTTTGGTGTTGTATTACCAATCTACCGACCTTAACTTCTGTTTCCAGGCCGAAGAGTTATTGAAGACAACGCTCACGGTTTCTTTCTCCTTCCTCCTTTCTCCGGCCATTTCCCCCTCCTCCCACCTCTGCAGCAAGTCCCGGCCTCCTTCTATTGCGTCTCAGCTCATTCACCACGATGTTACTGAGAGTCCGCGGGCCGGACGGCATGGTCCGCGTGACGGTCGAGAAGACGGATACTTTTGCAGAACTTGGTCGTCAAGTATGTCGCTCTCTGACCTTGAAGAGGCTGTTTGTACACCAACTCACCTCTTTGCCAGCTGCTACCGCATCTGCCGCCGACGGTCGATCCTAGGACTATCACATTATCCAACTCTCCAAGTGGCGGCGACGCGAAGAAAATTGGAGAGGTTGCGAACTTTCAAATCGGTCAAATAGGCTTGGGGTAATAGCCACGGTCCCTAGCGCTGAGAACAGTTGACTGACAGCAGGACAAACAGTCATGGGGACCTCGTATTCATCACCTACAAGCACACCGAGAAGATCGCCAATGGGTCCTCAAACGGCGACGCAGGCAAGCCCTCCCTTTCTTCTACGAATCGACTGAACGGAAAGCCCGTCCTACCAAACGAAGACCTCCCTATTGACCCGCCGGTAACATCACCAGTCGCCACGAGGATTAAGAACCCTTGGGAAACGGTGGTCCAGTCGAAATTGGACGATAGGCTTGACAAGAAAGATGGCAAAATCCCAAGGAAGATGGATCCCAAGATGTGCAGGCATGGCCCGAAGGGCATGTGTGATTACTGCATGCCCCTCGACCCGTTCAACGCAGGCTATCTTGCCGAGAAGAAGATTAAATACCTATCGTTCCACTCGTACCTACGCAAGATAAACTCCGAGAAGAACAAACCCGAGTCGGGAAGCTCATACATCCCACCCCTAGTCGAACCCTACTTCCGGGTGAAGCGCGACTGCCCGTCTGGACACCCGCAGTGGCCTGAAGGCATTTGTACGAAGTGCCAGCCAAGTGCGATCATTCTCCAGCCGCAGTCTTTCCGGATGGTTGACCATGTCGAATTCGCTTCACCGGCCATTGTCGACACATTCATCGATCCATGGCGTAAGTCGGGAGCACAGCGGTTAGGATATCTCTACGGAAAATATGTGGAGTACGACGTGGTCCCCCTCGGTGTCAAGGCCGTTGTGGAGGCAATTTACGAGCCTCCCCAGATCGATGAGATGGACGGAATAACTCTGAATCCTTGGGAAAACGAGAAGGATGTGAACGAGGTTGCGAAGCTCTGCGGACTGGAGAAGATTGGGGTGGTCTGGACTGACCTTCTCGACGCCGGCAACGGCGATGGTTCGGTCGTCTGCAAGAGACATGCCGACTCCTACTTCCTGTCGTCTCAGGAAGTCTGCTTCTCTGCCCGCCTCCAGGCTCAGCACCCAAAGCCGACGAAATGGAGCGATACGGGCAGGTTTGGGTCCAATTTCGTTACTTGTGTCATCTCCGGCAATGAAGAAGGCGAAATCTCGATTTCGGCTTACCAAATGTCAAATGAGGCCGTGGAGATGGTGCGCGCGGACATCGTGGAGCCCTCAGCGGACCCAAACTCGATGCTGGTCCGCGAGGAGGAGGAAGATGATGGTTCCGTTAGCCGAACCCGCTATATACCCGACGTCTTCTATCGGAGAATCAACGAGTACGGTGCCAATGTACAGGAGAACGCTAAGCCCGCATTTCCCGTCGAGTATCTCATCGTCACTCTGACTCACGGCTTCCCCGACAAGCCCAAGCCGGCCTTCACCGACCTGGGTTTCCCGGTCGAGAACCGCGAAGCTATCGGAGAGAGCCAGGAACACTCCGCAGCCGCGAAGACGCTGAAGGTCCATGCGAATCCAGATTCTCTGTCAATCTCCAACTTCCATCTCCTATGCTTCCTTCATCAGATGGGCGTCCTTTCCAAGGCAAGTGGGCCTTCGGTCACTATGATGGCGTTACATTAGATAGCTGACAGCTTTACCGTAACAGGACGAAGAGGCCCTCCTATGCCGGGTGGCTACGCAGCACGATCTCGCTGATTCCTTCCAGCTCAGATCAACCACGGGGTGGCAGACCCTGCTTGCCATCTTACAGTCCACTGGTGAGCGAATCCCTAAGCGTCCCCGAGCTGTCGGCGACGAAGATGACAGTGATCGCGACGGTCGTTCCTCATCCCCCTTTCCACGCCGCAGCGGAGATACCGGAGAACGTCTTGCTAAGCGCTTTGCCGCCGTTAGGCTGAACCCGTCTGCCGGATGATTACAAGACAACGCCCTGCGCCGATCATTTGCCTGGTACAAGATGGCGGTTAAAGTTGGCAGATCCATCGCAATGGAGGCTGGCTGGCAGTGACTGTCCACCTCCTAGGGCAGGCCTTGTTGCTAGGATCGGTGGATTTCTCTTTCTTCGTTCGCTCTCGGCTGAGGCATGCATCGGATGGCCGCCCAGCAGGAAGGGGCTATTTGAACGGCGTTTGGGCGGGATACTCGTTAAGAAAACGTCGAGCACTAGAGGGGAGGTCGACATCACGAATTCATGCCTGCTCATGGTCATTAAGTGGGGCTTGAAGTCGGGAATACACAGGAGCATATGAAGAAGTGTGCCTTGCTTGACTCAAGTGATTCGTGCGTGGAGGCAGTAGTGATTAACCGGTGCGTGCCCTGTATAAGCGGCAGCATCCCATATTCGACTTCCGTCTCGTCAACCTCAACCCCTCGAGCCAAGGCCTTGTATGATCCGAATAATAATGGCACGAAGGGAGCCTCACGAGAAGGAGTGCAGGCAGTCTCATAAGAAATTGCAATCTTGCTTTGATACGGACCGAATACCTACTACACAGACAAGGGGGAAATTTTATCAAACATGAAACAGCTTTTCTCTTCCCGGGGACTCTCTTTCCGAACGTTGGTAAACGTCGTTCCCACCTCTTCCCCCAATTTTGCTTTCATGAAGACCGGAGCGCCATTGGCTTTAACCCAAAGAAATTCGCCAGGTTCAGAAGATTTGATCGGTATATCTGCCTTGTGTTGCTTTGTTGCTCCTGAGCGCCACCTGGAAAGGGAAAGAAGGTCTTCCTTATTTACAGGGGCTTGCCGCCGAGGAACTCGGACCACCGGCGGACCTCGCCGGGGATGCCCTCTGGCCTGGGCAGCTTCTCGCTCATGCAGCGGGCGAAGAGCATAGCGGTCTGGTTTGATCGCAGGTTAGCATGCGAGATGACGACTGAGACCTGAATTACCAATTTAGCGAGAAGAGGGCTACGTACCTGGGGCTCCATGAACAGGGGAATGCCGAAGTCGACGGCATTGCGACGCATCGAGTAGTCGACGTCGTCGGTGGTCTTGGCGCGGGACTGCGCTAGGTTGAAGACGCCGCGGATGTCGTACTTGGCGAAGACCTCCCGGAGGGCGCGCTTGTCCTCCTTGGGGAACTCGATGACCTCGACCTTGACGTTGTTCTTCGCGGTGGACTCGAGGAACTCCTTGACCTTGTTGTCCGCGGCGTACAGCTTGTAGCCGAGCGGCGAGACGTAGTCGACGACGGTGGGGAGCCACTCCTTGGTGATATCACCGCCGAAGAGGAGGCCCTCGCCGGGCTCGGGGACGCGGAAGTTCATGGCGGACTGCAGGGAGGTCCAGTAGGCCTCGACGAGGTCCTTGCCGAAGCAGGCCATCTCTCCCGTGCTGGCCATCTCGACGCCGAGGAAGGGATCCGCACCGGCGAGACGAGTCCAGGAGAATTGCGGCACCTTCGTGGCAACATAGTCACGCTTGACTGCCATCAGATCGGTGGGCTCTGGCACGTCCTTGCCCAGGAGGGCTTTGGTCGCGACCTCGATGAAGTTGATGCCTAAGACCTTGCTTACGAAGGGGAAGGAGCGGGAAGCACGGAGGTTGCACTCGATGACCTTGAGCAGAGGCAGACCACCCTCAGGGTCATCGGCCTTGATGATCTGCATGTTGAACGGTCCAGTGATGTTCCACGCGCGAGCGACCTTCTCGGCAATCTCCTTGGCGCGGTCCATGGTGGTATCATCAAGAGAAACGGGCGGAAGAACAAGGGTAGCGTCTCCAGAGTGTACACCAGCTTGCTCAACGTGCTGGCTAACTGCATGGACAAGAAGCTTTCCGTCGGAGGCAACAGCATCAACGTCGAGCTCCTGGGCTCCCTGGATGAACTTGCTGATGACAACTGGGTGGTCGGGGGACACGTTGCTGGCGGCTTCGAGCTTCTCTTTCAGGTCTTCCTTGCCGTAGATGACGGTCATGGCAGCACCGGAGAGAACGTAACTGGGGCGGACAAGAACGGGGTAGCCGACTTCCTCGGCGAACTCCTCAGCGTCCTTGACGGAGTGGAGTTCCTTCCAGGCGGGCTGATCGAGACCAATGCTGTCGAGGATGGCGGAGAACTTCTGTCGGTCCTCGGCGTTGTCAATATCCTTGGGGTTAGTACCGAGAACCTTGGCACCCCCAGTCTCCTGGAGACGGAGAGCAATGTTCTGAGGCAGCTGGCCACCCATGCTGACAACAACGTCGCGGGCTTGCTCGAGCTCATAAATATCCATGACTCTCTCATATGAGAGCTCTTCCAAGTACAGACGATCCACGACATCGAAATCAGTGCTGTAAGTCTCCGGGTTATACTAGTAAGTGAAAAAGGACAAGTTAGCAAGTATTTGACGAGAGCAGAAAAGTCGCATTTTCCGGGAGGAGTGCGAACGTCCCGACTTAACGAAAGAGCGTATTCGTCTCAGGGTGTGGTTCATCCAGTTGGATATGTAGAAAAGAGAAGATACAACTTACATTGATCATAACCGTCTTCTGTCCCATCTCCCTGAGAGACTTGGCGGTAGAGACGCAGCACCAGTCGAACTCGACTGAGCTTCCGATACGGTACACACCGCTGCCCAGCACGATAGTTCCACGGTCATCAAAGGTCACGTCATGTGAAGAGGCGTTATAAGTGGTGTACAGGTAGTTCGTATCCGCAGGGAACTCGGCGGCGAGCGTGTCGATCTTCTTTACCCAAGGTCGAATGCCGAACTGCAGACGCTGGGCGCGGACCTTGTCCTCCGTGCTGCCAACGGCAAGAGCAATCTGCTTGTCGGAGAAGCCCATCTTCTTGGCCTTCAGGACGAGATCCTTCTTGAGCCCGGCAAGACTGCCGACAGACTGGAGCTCCTTGGTGCAGTTGACGATGTTTTCAAGCTTGTACAAAAACCACTTGTCGATCTTCGAGAGTTCATGTACCTTGTCCACAGAGTAGCCCTCGTGAAGCATAGCCTGACCGACTGCAAGCCACCGGCGGTCGGTTGGGTTCGCGAGCTCGTAGTCGATGTCCTTAAACTTGTCGCCTTGGAAGCCGACGAACTTGGGATCAACCTGACGAATAGCCTTCTGGAAGGACTCTTCAAAGGTCCGGCCAATTGCCATAACTTCTCCGACACTCTTCATGGCAGAGCCGATAGCTCGAGAGACGTGGTTGAACTTGGAAAGGTCAAAACGGGGAATCTTGGTGACGATATAATCCAGACTGGGCTCGAAGTTGGCAGTAGTAGTCTTGGTCACAGCGTTTGGCAGTTCAGGGAGAGTGTGACCGAGTCCAATCTTTGCCGCCGTGTAGGCCAAGGGGTAACCGGTAGCTTTCGAGGCGAGGGCAGAAGAACGGGAGAGACGGGCGTTGACTTCAATGACTCGGTAGTCCAAGCCGTCGGGCTGTAGGGCGTACTGGACGTTGCACTCGCCCACGACGCCCAGATGCCGGACGATCTTGATAGCGGCTGTCCGAAGCATATGGTACTCCTCGTCGCTCAGAGTCTGGCTCGGCGCGACAACGATCGAGTCACCAGTGTGAATTCCAAGGGGGTCAAAGTTCTCCATGTTGCAGACCGTGATGCAATTGTCGTTGGCGTCCCGCACAACCTCGTATTCGACTTCCTTCCAGCCCTTGAGGGACTTCTCGACAAGAATTTGGGGGGAGAGGGTGAGCGATCTAGCAGCAAGGTTGCGAAGTTCCTCCTCATTCGCGGCAAAGCCGGACCCGAGGCCGCCCAAGGCGTATGCGGCACGCACGATAATGGGATATCCGATTTGTCCTGCAGCATCCAGAGCTTCCTCGATGGTGTTGACGGCAATAGACTTAGCAATAGGGATGTTGATCTCATCCAGCGCTCTAGCGAACAGGTCACGGTCTTCGCTGAGCTCGAGGGTCCTCACCGACGTTCCTAGGACCTTCACGCCGTACTTCTCCAATACGCCTAGGCGCTGGAGTTGGACACCAAGGTTCAGGGCGGTCTGACCGCCATAAGCCAGGAATATACCATCGGGGCGTTCCTTCTCGATAACCCAGGTAGCATACTCAGGCGTCACGGGCAGGAAATACACCTCGTCCGCGATCGAGTGGTTGGTCTGGATGGTCGCAATGTTGGGATTCAGGAGCACGGAGGACACGCCAGCCTCTTTGAGAGCCTTCAGAGCCTGGGAGCCTTTATTATATCCAACAGTTAGCATAGATTGTCTATGGAGTTTGGTGTCGTGTGACTCATTTCCACACTTCACCCATGAAGGACCTGCGCTGGGCTTGACGAACCCGAATAGTCGAACTCTCCGGCCTGGCCAATGGCAAGACCACCACTGCCAATGACGAGCACCTTCTTGATATCCAGGTGCTCCCTGGGCTTGATGATCCCGCTCTCCAGGTAAGCCTTGGGGTTCGGAGCCTCCTGGGTCTGGGGGGACTGCAGCGCCGCGGCGGTGTTCAGGAAGGTCCGCTTCTGGACGAGACTGCGAGCCGGCTTCTGGATCTGGGGAACAACACGGCGGTGCGTTCCTGCGGTAAACGCTCTCGCAGCGGCGTAGTTGGTCGTGGTCGCGGTCGGGAGTCGTCGAAGGCTCTGCCGGAGCAGGGCAGGAGCTCGGCCTGCCACCGCCAGGGACGTGGCCGGCGCCATGATGGGGCAACCGAGGCGAGCGAAGGAGGCCAGATAGTTGAGGGAAGAAGGATCAATTGACGTCTGAACCTCTGAAATCCGCCTGCAACGAGCTCTCCTGGCCCATTACCGTCCAATTGACAGGTTCTGGGAGGACTGGCAGGGGATGAGCGCTATGTAATAGTCACAAAGGGTTCGAGTCACAGGTCGAGCAACAGCCGATCTGCGCAGCTCTCTATTTTTTTTCTCTCGCTTTGGCGGGGCACGATAAGGGAAGAACGCTAGCTTCCAGCCGCTTGGAGCCGCTGCTCCTGGCTGGCTGGCTCGGGCAGGCGATCGATCTGTGGACGTCGTGACCGCCTTTGCGCCAGAAAAAAATTTCTGAAGCACCCCGTGGAGCGGGATATGCGCATCTCCTACTTCGGAGAGCGGGCGATCTGGTTGACTGGTTCACAGCATTGTCGATCCGTCCAATCCTGGGTCGAGAGCTACAGAAGAGAGCAATGCACTACCTGCTGCCGTGCATGCGGAACAATACGACCAAATGCCTAGGCATGCTGAAGTCGGCAAGGTGCCTAGGTAGGTATCTTTACTTGCCGACAACCACGGACGGGAACTGCCATGTACCTTTCTTTACACCGTCTGGACGGACTGGAGGTGTTGCTTGGACTGCCGGTGAGTACGACTGCCGCGTCGGACCTGCATCGACGTCAACATGCGGCTGGTCTGTTGCTCGCAGATTCCCCGCAAGAGGGGACGAGCGTTGTTATCTTCGGTCAAGCTTATTACACTCGATCTCCGATGCGTCCTGCTCTAAAATAGCCGTGGCAGTCCGTTTACGGCCTCCGTCGTGGTCCAAGAACGTAGTGTAGCGCCAATTGCAACGGCCCAGATGGGGATTCAACAGATTCCCATCCAGGTTGATGCCCCTCCCCCGCTGGTGCTATTACCTAACATCCTATTCTGTACTGTACCTACCGCCCACCAGCACACGAACCAACAGTACCTACACTTGTTGGCGCATATGACCGTACAGATCTGCCCCTCTTCGCTTGACGCGTGTGTGACTCTTAACTAAGCCGCTTGTGCTCTGGGTCGTGCTTGAAGCGCCGTCGCTCCCAGCTATTCCAACCGGCACTATATAGAGAAGCACACATATACCTCGGATGTTCTTAGGAGGTAACTAGCACAGAGAGTCCCCCCTGGAAGACTCTCATTCTGAGTTTGAGAGCAGCATCGTCGCCAGCTGAGACACATATTTGCATGGCGGGAAAATTTGAAGATGCATCATCGGCACTTTGATGAAGGGACATGGATCGTACATACCACAGTATGTAGTTTGAGATATTCCCGTGTGTCGGGCGCCAGTGTCCAACAGTCCGTATCGGGAACCACAAAACGGCAGCAGTGATTTTCCGTCTTCCGCGCAAGTGCACTAGGAAATCTGGAAGCTCTCTTACCCGCACACCCTCGGGCGTGCACCTAGACAATCTGCAGATGAGCTAGCTCGTGCGATTCAGACGTCAATCTCCAGGAGCCGAGAAAGCTCCAGCGCCTGGCCTGTTCAACGGCCTCATTGTCTTTTCCCTAGCAATCCAGTCGAGTGTCCTTCTGCCAAAGGCTCGTTATTAAGCGAAGAAGAAGCCGGGCATGTGAGGCCACGGACATTTCTAGGATTGAAGTGTGGCCCCCCTCAGATGCGGCGGCTATGAACGATGATCCCGCGCCCAGCAATGCGGCCCCCCAGGCTCTCCACGGAAACGGCGTCCACGATTCCTTCGCCGAGCCGCAGGACGCCACCGGAGGCGGCGGCGGCAGCAGCAGCAGCAGCAGCAGCAACAGAAATGGTGGTCGGTTGCCGTCTCCGGCACGGAGGAGGAAAGCAGGCCTGGCCAAGAAGCTGCAGTTCATGACACATCTCATGATGAGCATGGACATGGTAGTCTTCGCCGAGCTCTGCGCACTTTATTACATGGAGTAAGCTGTTTCTACTATCCCTCCAAAATTTCTCTATCTAGGCAGCTCTAATGCGGGAAAGCTGCTCGTTCTTCCGGCTCGTCCTCCGCGCCGCGGCGCAATACCTGTACTTGACGCCCAAATCCGAGGAGTTCCTCATGCTGATGCCGGCAAACCGACCGCACGTGTTCGCTATATTCGGCCCCAACGCCATCTGCATGCTTCTGCACCTAGTGTGCGCTCTACCCGAAGCTGGCGAGGCGGCCCGCGGATACCTCCACGGCGGAGTTATCATTGACTTCGTAGGACAGAAGGCTCCCACGTCAAAGCTGGGCTTGTTCCTTCTGGACTGTTTTGTCTTGGCCCTTCAGTGCTTCATGCTGTCTGTCTGGGCGGAACGAGAACGTCTCAGAAAACTCGTCTATCCCAGCCGACAGGGCGCCAACAGCAACTCGCAAGAGACCGCTGCAGCGCCAGGGACCACGGGCCAGGATTTAGACTCTGAAGAGCGAGGCATGTTGAGGGATGGCCCTGCGACAGCAGACGACACGAGTGGCATCGAGATGCAGTCATTCGCCGCCCGCAATGAGGATGGCGGACCAGGAGAGCATGATGCTAGTGGGGAGAGATACGGTCTCCTAGCGGCGAGCTCGTCCCGAGACGGCAGCAGCACGAGTCTAGTTGATGTTCTGCGGTCCGGAAATGCAGTTCTAGCAGATTTCCACGTCGTTCATGCCATCCGCACAGCGGGCAATGACTATCAGACTGCGGCCGCGTATCCTCTTCAGCTGACGGGCTATACTGCAACTCTAGCTGCCTTGGCCGCTGAGAGGAGGGCACGGTTGGAAGGCCGAGCGAGACAGAGACAGCAAAGATAGGAGAAGCAGAGCAGACTTCACAACCCATTAGTCATGCAAGGACCAGCTATGACAGGAAGCAAGGACTATGTCGGGCTCCAACTTGCCTCCTCGTTATGCTATCTTGCGTCCTACATTCCCGACGCCGGTTCCTTTCACGGATACTATTACATCACCGGAGTCATCATCCCGAACTGGCCTCATTCCCCAACTGCTTGCGCCAAACGTTCGCAAGTCTCTTGCCAGGCCAAGCACTTCCTCCGTCCCCAAGACATCCTTGCCTATTCTGAGGCGGCCCACGTCCTCCGAACCCATCGCCATAAGGGTGAGAACTGTCTTCGAGGCAGACCAGCTCACGCAACCGCCTTGCGCAATCACTTGGACAAGCTGGTGTGCACACTTTCTGCCGATATCTTCCGGAACAGTCCCGCCCTCAGGCGGCGCTACCACATCGGCAGAGAAGAGCACACCTGCCACGCTAGACTCTGCGACGAGACTCAATCCGAAACCGATACCAATCTTCTTCTTCCCCTTTCCGGGCGCATTCTTGTCTTCTATCAAGGGCGCGGGGTCGTACTGTGCCGCAATGTGCATGTCAGACACGAGAGGATTCAGGACCTCTCGCGCTGCGTATATCATCCGACCGTTATTCGACGCAGACACACCAGTGCAGTATGCGACGCCCCGTATCCTCTTTATCCTTCCCGACGTCCGATTTAAATGCAGCGTCTTGGGTAGCCGGACCTGGCTAGCAAACCGCAGCTCAACCACACCGCCGCCTCCGCGACCACCTGGCCCAGCGCATGATCGTTGCAGCACTCGTAGCTCGATTCGGACTGAGGGAATGCCGAAGAGGTCAAATAACGGCAGGATCGCTGTCCGGAAGGAATCCACGGACATATCCCCGGTCTCGGTTGCGGATGTGATGACTCCCGGGCCGGAAAAGCGCACGTTCATGTGGGCCTTGGAGAAGGGTGCTAGCAAAGCGATGGGGGTCAGGAAATATGTGACGCCACGAGTGCAGTTAGCCGGCAACGTATGCTCGATGACGTCCCCGTCGGAGGCACCGTATCCAGTCATTGCACCGGTGATGAGACCCGGGTGGTATGTTATGGTCGTGCCGGTGTACGAGATCTGCATCGAACTGCCGTTGGTAACGGCCTCGAGCAGGCGGAGGAAGGAGATTTCATGAGGGGCGAGACCAGGCGCTGTCGGTGATGAGCTGCGGATTCCGGATATGTGTACGGGCCGGCCGGTGAGTGTCGAGAGGATCAGCCGGTGTGTAAACGACTTGTGGCCGGTGAATCGCAGGAACTCGGGAGTAGGGGCCGCCATGGCGGCTGAAGGAATATTGTTGTGTCGGATACACTCCAGCCCGGCAAGTCTTGCACATAGAGAAGGGCGGTTGCGACAGGAAGTTTGAAATGCACGAAATTCTGCCGAGGCGGTCAGAATTTTTTTCCCAGGACACCTCTGTAATCTGTCGCTATCTTATCTGCATGCGGTGCCGATAAGGGGTCCAGCTAATGAAAAAGTTCCCGCGCCTACAGTGGATAGCTCTTGCAACTCGCGACTCTAAGAAGGGCGGAACTGTATGTGAGACCAAAGTCCAGCCAAGGACGTGTCCGATATTCTTCTCCATGCCTCCCAACCCCTTATTGCTCAATATCGGAAGCCGCGGCCCCTTCATATGCAGATCCTGTCTAGCCAGCATTGGCAAACAGAAGCCGAATCCCAGGCTCCTCCGCGGCTACTCGCAGTCCCTCCTCAAGAAACCGCAGAATGCGAACGCAACCGACGCAGATGGCAAGCGGCAGGCCCAGCTCGCCGAACTGCTTGGCGAGGGCGGCCCGACGGTGCGATACTTTGAGCAGGAGCAGGGCGGGAAGATCCGGCAAATGAGCGGCAGCGAAGAATTCGAGGAGGAGCAGAACACGCTGGACCGGGACCTGGAGAGGAGATTGAAGGAGCTCGAGGAGAAGCTGCGGGACTCTGCGGCTCTCAAGAAAGCGCTCGAGAAGTACGGCCTGAAAGAGAAGGTGGACGAGCTGGAGAGGCAATACGACGAGGACGTCGAGGGGGGAGCACAGGACGCGCGATGGGGCCTGCCGAAGATCGAGAGAGTGGGCATCAGCAGCTCCGCCCACCGCGCCATTGCGAGACTGAACACATGGCTGCCGAAGGCCTTCTCTCGTGTTCAGTCGGACAAGCTCGAGTCGAAAGACATCAAGAATACGTGGAAGTACTATTCTTCCCTCCGGCGGTCGCTCTCCGCGAACTGGAAAAATGTACCTCAAGAAGTGTGGCAGGCGCTATGGGAGGTCTTGTCGTTATCGGGCGATATCAACCCGAACCGGATGTTCCACGTATACACACTTGCGCAGGATATGGTTGCGGCGGGTATTTCCCTCGGCGACGAGCAGGAGCTCCTCGCTATGGAGGCGATGTTCATCGAGGGACACCAGGCCAAGGCCGTCGAGAATTGGAAGCGGGCTGTCGGGACCATCGGGTCGAAACAAGGGATATCTAAGGATTACTGGGAGTTGGGCGTGCGGATGTGCTCATTGCACGGTGACGTTGATCGAGCCGAGCGGGCTATCGCCGCCCTTATCAAGTTTCCGGACTGCGATGCCCGTGCTTTGATACACTTCATCCGCACATGTGCCGCGCGTGAAGACACGGGCGAAAAGGCTTGGACGGCATATCGGCAGATGAGGGAACTTCTAGGCCGCTTTATGACTATCGAAGACTACGACGAAGTCATCGCCTGCTTCCTAGCTACAGGCAACGCCGAGTATGCTCTCCATGTGTTCGTGGACATGATGTTCTCGGGGGCTGTAGAGCTGCACGGCAGGCACAAGTTGCCGTCGTCGGTCAAGAACCAATTCTTCTTCGGCAAATGGCTGAAGCGGCTCATAGGAGCTGGAGACCTAGAAGGCGCCTACAGGGTTTTGCTGCTGATGCAGTCGCACGGTGTTAGGGCAGCAGCCATCCAAGCCAACGGGCTCATTGGCGCATGGCTCAGGGCGGACACCGCCGCGGGCATACAGAAAGCAGAGGAGCTGGCATGGAAGATGGTTGAGTCTCGGCTCAACTTCGTACGGCTACGACAACGAGAGGCCTCGGTTGACTGGCCTGTGCGTTTCAGCGAGTCTGGATACACCCCCGACGCGTCGGACCTGACGTTCGTCCCGCGAGCCACACTCGAGACGTTTTCCCTCATGGCCGAGAACTACAGGAGAAGAGGTCTATATAGGGACCTGGAGAAGCTTTGGGTGGCTTTCAAGGAGGCGGAGATAGCAACGGACTCATTCATGATGAACCAGCTACTCGAGTCCCACATAGCCGAAGGACATGGAGAGAGGGCTCGCGAGCTGTACCGTATGATGGTCGATCATCACACGGTACCCGATGGACACACGTTCATGTCTCTGTTCAGGTCGCTCGCCGTGAACTCGTATTTCTGGCCGACCCTTTCGGAGGAGCAGAAGGAGGAGGACATCGCCCTCTGCCGGCAGATCTTCCGGGACATGCTCGAATCCTCATGGGTCTTTGAGGCCGAGGGCGGGCTGAACGAGGCGCAGGCGCGGCTCATGCTCGACTCCTTCCGCAAGTCCAAGGACTACGTCGGATACATAGTTTCCCTCCATGCCCTGAAGGAAGTCTTCCACTTCCCCATCTCCCAGATCATCGTTCTCCAGATGGTGGCCGAGATCGGGGGCGTGGAGCGGGTCACCTCCAGGAACCAGGCGCAGCTGGTCAAGGCGAGTCGGCGCATCGAGCACATGGTTGCCGAGCACAGGGCTGCCATGATGCGGGAGGCGTCGGCCGAGCTGACTCCGGAAGAGAAGGTCGAGGAGTTGTATGCTGTGCTTGAGCGGTACTACAGGTCGAAGATACCGCAGTTAGAGGATGAGTTCGAGGAGATGTACGATACTGCCGCCGAGGAAATGGGGGCGTACGATGACCTGGTCAGAAAGCGGAGTAGGGGTCGTCGGTGAGATGGGACAAGATACTCCTCTCAGTGTAGAATTAACAAAGCATCACCATCCTATCGCTTGTTTTGAATCGTGCTTCTCCGTTCCTACACAGTGTCTTGCGTAGGAGTCGAGTTCCAGTCTTTCGCTCTAGTCATGATCCTCCTCCGTGATTCCTGGACAGCCCTCCATGCTCTCGTCCGGGTATGTATATTTGCACCAGAAGCAGTAGTGGTACTTATCCCGCATGAACTGGACTATCCGCTTCACCTTCTCGTCCACGTCTAGGGCGTTGAAGTCGTCCAGCTCTGGGTCATCCTCGTCGAGGTCGTCCGCCGTGACGTAGACCGTCTTTGTCTTGCCCATCGCTCTCTTGTCGTCCTCATCCTCCGAGTCATCCTCGTACGTCGGAAGCCGTGACAGACCCTGCTCGAGGTCGTGCCGCATCCGCCGATCTCGCTCCGCTTCTTCTCTGGCGCGGACGGCCCCTCGCCAGAGGACGTTGATGGACTTGAGCGGTCTAGAGGATATCTTCCGCGCATCCTTCTTCTCCGGCGCTTTCCCGTCGTCATTCCTCTCCTCACCATGTTCCTCGCCATCCCCTTGGGAGCCCAGGATCTCGCCTCTCTCCTCCTCCATCCTCTCCGCAACCTTCTGCGCCGCGTCAAACAGCCTCTCCTTCCTCGCCCTCTCCCTCTCCCTCCCCACCCTCTCCCGATACTCCTTCTCATCCACCACCGGCGGGCCCTTCGCCCTCTTCCTCGCCTCTTCGTCCCCTTCCCCTCCGACCGCCTCCTCCACCTTCCTCTTCCGCTCCTCGTCCAGCCCGACCCCGCCCCTGTCCTCCTTGACCGCGATCCGCAGCGGCTCCGCCCGCGCGTCCGCGTTCCCCTCGCTGCCCAGCTTGCCCCCCGGGCGGAACCCCATGCGCGCCATCATGGCCAGGCCCTTGCTGCGGCGCGCCGCGGCCGGGTCGGCCAGCAGGGAGCGCGAGAGCGCGGCGTCGCGCGCCGCGGCGGCCTCGGCCTCCAGCTGCGCCTTGGACTTGACGAGGCCGCGCTGCGCCGCCTCGCGCCTCTCGCGCTGGCGCCGCTGGAAGGAGGTCTCGGGCGCGGAGGGGGAATCCGCGAAGGTCATGGTCATGTAGTCGTCTTCCTCCTCTTCCTCCTGTTGGGGAGGGTGGGAGCCTGCTGGGTGGCTCATGGCTGGGGTATCTTCAATGACCGGGCTTAGACCTTTTTCTCTGGCTCTCGTGGAAAGCGACAGGGCCCTTAGAGCTTCTCGTTGCTTCAAGTATGAACTCGAACCCACGGAGAATGGTCACAACCGGGCGAGGCCGTAAGGGAGCGACGTTCTTCTGGTGATGTAGATCTCTCAAGGTGGCTGACAGCCTCGAGAATGTGCGCTGAGGCGCGCGAGATGGAATAGGGTGCAGGCTGTCCTTTTCTCTATTCGCGTATGTATGCGTAGAACATCCGTGAAGTTCTCGTCTGAAAAAAACATGCACGGTCTTAACGAACGTGCGAACAGGAGGAGTTGATGATAGAGGAAACAGTATCGGAAAGGTTGGCTTGGAAAGCTACTGTTAAAGTACTACAGCTTGCATGACGCTATGGTCCCCGATTGTCACGCATAGTTCGGTATCTCACTAACATTTCAGTCAACTTTCGATTAGGAAGCGTCGCCAGTAACGATGAACTTGGATTCAGGCAGCAGAAACAAATCTATACACTCCAGTCTGTTTCTTAAGGCTGGCCTTTTGATACTCTTACTGAATGAATAGGCAGTCACTCTGATGTCGTACTTTTAGGAACAGGACTTGACCTCAAAACTCTACATTGTACTTAGTAGGGTTGGCTGTACGAAGCCATATCCAAGGAAGGCAGTGAAGCCATCCGTGAGACTACGTTGCAATATGATACGGGTATCACATCGGTGAAACATTCGCTTCACCCAGACTGTCAAATAGCCTACGTACCGCCACTAACCTCTCTTGTTGGCCTTCCTCCTCAGCTGCCTCTCCCGCTCGTACGCGTTGGCCTCCCTGCCCTCCTCGGTCTGAATCTCCGCCACGATCCTCTTGTACTTCTTCTCGTACGCCGCGTCCTTGTCCTTCTTGAGGCGCAGCCTCTCGCGCGCCATGAAGTTGGCGTCCTTGCGCAGCTCCCGCATCGCGCCCTTGCGCTCCTTCTTGTGCTCGGCCCGGAGCTTGGCCAGCTCTGCGCGCTCTCGATCCGGGTCGTAGTGCTTGTTGGGGTCGAACTTGTCCTCGAACTTGGGCACGTACGTCTTGATGGCCAGCGGCTTGTGGTGGTGCAGCTCGAGAGGCCGCCGCGAAAGCTGGGCCACCTTGAGCATCCGCTCTAGCATGGTTGCTGACCGCTCTGCCTCTTGCACGAGGCTGTCCGGCAGGTGTGGCCTGCAGGCTTTTGATCCGAATTGCTTCAGCACCTTGACAGCTGGCAGGAACGTCTCGTAGAAAGCCGACTTGCCAGCCCAGGTCTCGGCTGCTGTCGCCAATACTCTGATAGTAGTGTTCGCCACAGAGGCCTTCAGGCTCTCGGTGGCACCGGATGATGCATCTTCGGAAGGACGGCAGTCACTGCACTCTAGTTTGCGCACATGCGCTTTCTTCGCTCCCTTAATCCGGATTCCCGGTACTGGCTCATGTAGAGGGAAGAACCCCACGCGCTCGGTGTACTTTTCAGGTGATAGTGCGCAGAGCGTGTTCAGACAGAAGTTCATGAGCTCTGGCACATACCGCTGGGCACGACTTTGGTATTGCAACGTCAAAATCGTCAGATAGGAGCCAATCGCGTAGTCTGACAGCCGTTGCGGGACTTTCTGTCCCAGGTAACGCGCGATAGTGAGCGTCGCCGGAGTGGCAACCTGATGAAAGTGGTCCGAGGTTGGAAAGATGCTCCCGATCGCGGTAAGCACGAGAAGATCCCCAACGGTCAAGGATAGCGGGCGTTCCTCGCCCATTTCCACAAGAAGCGAGCGGAACTCCTTGGCAACCTCGATCGGGAACATCTTAGCCAGCGAGTGGACATGTCGAATAAGCCCTTCAGCCGCAGCATACGCATCCGCATCTGTGGCTTCGCCAAGGTAGGAGATGTGCCGCACTAAAGCTCGAGAGAAATTCGCCAGCTTCTCCTTGTAGTCGCTGTTAAGCTTCGGGTGGTATAAGGCTCGTATCCGTTGAATGACCACGATCAGTTTCGAGAGAGGGACGCCTTCCACAAGCTCAAGAAACTGAGAATGATCCTGGGGACATGGAAATGTGTACGGCAAACCATCCTCATCGGCTGTGGTGCCTGCCTTCGCCCCTCCCTTGCTGAAGATGGGGTCGTTGGTCTCGGCTTCAGTCAAAAGTCCTTTTGTGAACTCGTCGTCATCCGAAGCAGATGCGGCATCATCCCTGTCCCCCTCGCCGTCAAAGGAGGCATCGTCCTCGTCCTCATCGGATATATCAGATCCGCTCGCGATGAGGTCATCGTCAAGGAGGAAGTCGTCCTCGTCATCGAAGCCGAGCTCAGCCGCTGTCAGACGCGTCCTCACACCCTTGCCGAGCGCAAACTCGGCTTCTTCTTCGGCGCCAACGACTTCAAAATCCGGATGAGAGTCGTTCTGAATGTCCTTATCCTCCTCTTCATCGCTTTCCTCGTCATCGCTCTCCTTCTGGCCGAGCATACGCTTGACCCTCTTCTCCTCGAGCTCCCTCAACCGCTTGGACTCTTCTTCGGCTTTCTCTTCCTCAGTCTTCGTCCTCAATGCAGGCTTAGCTCGCTTGTCTGCAGCGAGCTGTTTCACGCTGAGGTCGTATTCCTTTCCGAGAGCGGCCTTGTCAATTCCAGCGATAGCTGACGGCACTGCGCCGTTCTGTTGCTGATCCTGGCGTCCTTTCCTTGGCCCACCCATCAATAAAGAATGAAGATTCGGAAGCTCCTTGTCCAGTTCGGCTCTCAGGTCCTCGTCTTCCTCTTTTGCTACTTGACGCTCGTACTTATGAAGCTTGGATTTCGCGATGATCTCCTTCATGACCTCTTGCTTGGTCTTCTTGCGTTCGGGCAGACCATCATCGGCGTTCTCCTCTTCATCCGCAGCTATCTCCTCTCGCAACCGCTTGAGCTTACTGCGAGCGTTATCCGACACATCAGATCCGTCGTCCGAACCTAGATCATCCTCGTCGAAGTCATCCTTGTAAACGGGGTCATCGTCTAGCGACATGCCCATATGCGTTAAGCCTTGGACAGGCATGTCTTCTTCGAGGTCGAATATTGAGGCCTTTTTGTGCTGCCTCAGCTTTTCTCTGGCAAATCGCTCGGCCATGATCGCCTCGGGGGTTATTGTAGGGTTGTCCTCGCCGAATCTCCGGTCTAGAATGCCTCCAACTTTGTTCCTCTGCTGCATCTCGACAAGGAGAGTTTCCCGTCGCTGCACTTAATGGTCAGCACACGCATACTACATCCATACCAGGGGGTTGGAAACCGACCCTCTCCTCGCCAAGCGCCTTGGACTGCCCTGGGCGTCCATTGATGCCTTTGGCGGCAGCCCCAGTAGCGGGCCGGTTTGTAGTGACATCGAACTTTGGCCCGCGGGCGTTCGTCTTGAATTGGAAGGGGTTGAACTGCTCCCTGATGCTCTCAAGGGCAGCGCCTCGTTGGAGCCGCTTTTCGTTCCTCGCCCGCTGGTCTTGCGCCTGCTTCTTCTTCTGCTTTTTTGACTGCTGAGGCCCAATAATCCCCTGATCTTTCAGAGACGCCTTCAGCCTCTTGAGCTGCGAGGAAGGCATGGCGGCAATGCTTGGGTGCCAGACGAATCACCGGCAGCTGTGAAATCGTTGCGCGAGTGGGGAAGAGTTGATGGCAGTCTGTGAAGTTGATTTTTTTGCTCTTCCTTTCCTTATCTTATCGGTCCAAGAGGGTCTCCAGGCTAATGAATTTTGGCGGTCATGGGTGGCAGAATCCCGTAGCTGAAGATGCTGCCAGTGTTACTGTCGCTAAGCTGGTGAAGCTCCACCCAGTAACACCAGACAAGAGTCTCGCGACACGAAGCTGGACGTGAGCTTCCGACCAACGCAGCAGAGATGCCGCTGCTATCGATAGTTCGAGATGACCGGACGATTCTGCTGGGGCTTGGCCTGGTAACCGTGAGCGTGGTATCAATGATGCGCGTGATGCTGTCATACTGGAAGGACGAGTCCGAGATCAAGCAGCCCACGCCAAAGACGCAGTACATCACGCAAGAGACCGAAGACTCCCTCCGCCTAAGCACCCTCGACACGCTCCTCGGCCATTACAACTACGCGATACGCGAGACGGCTGCCAAGATCGTCGGTGACAGAGCGGTCAACGATGGATCGACAATAGACCACCTGCTCTATGGCATCACTCGAGAGGACTACGACGAGCGGATGAGGAACCTGCGGACGCTTGCTCTGATTACGGATCACAGTACGTACACCTTCGTTCCAAACTCTTTGCATGCTATTTGCTGACGACTGGGGAAAAGCCAGTCTTCCGCTACTCCACACCACGAGGGCATACTCCGCGTTCATCCGGTCCCTGGAGCTATGCCTGGGTGACGTCGAGCAGCCGAAGCTCGACGATGCCTATTGGGATGAGTACTACCTGCGCGACATGGCCGAGAAACTGTGCCTCATGTTCGTGCTCCAGCTGCTGAACCGGTACGGGCCCGAGAAGCTCCTCAAGGCCAAGTTCGTCGAGCGGTGGCTGGCCAAGCTGAACTGGGGCGACACGGACGACGAGCGCCAGCGGAACTTCATGGTCTACATGCGGACGAAGCAGAATCGCATCACCGAGATCGTCCACCGGCTGCAGGAGTCGCACTGGGGGCGGGAGGCGCTGGAGAGGAGCGGGCTCATGCCGGCGGGCAGCGCGGAGGCGCAGGAGAGCCACCCGTCCGGCGGGTTGCGGCTTGTGTTGTCCATACAGATGGGGAACGAGGACGGCGAGGAGCAAGAGGAGATCCGCATCGAGGCGCTTCCGCGAAACCTGGACCAGAGCGCAGAAGAGCAGCGGCTCAGGCACCGGCACCGAGAGGCGATGGTGCTGAATGATGGGGACCGGCCACTGAGCCGGGGCGATATCATTGAGAGGCAGCATGATTCACCCACCTGAAGCGTTGCACTACTGCTAGACGCCCAGCATTGATCTGCGAGATCAACATTACAAGACCACTCCCGCGTGCGGATGTCTTGTTCTAGTGGTGCGTGGAGGCAGCATGTCGCAGTAGACGCCTCCCAAGGTGCTTCCGGCGCACGGAGGTCAGACGCTCGGCCCCGGACGCCTGGAGGTGAGACGGTCTCATGACAGGCTGCCGGCTGGGCCAGCCCCAGACAGGAGGTGTTCTTCCAGGATTTTGGGACGCGAGTAGGCTTCCGCTTAAGCTTAACTGGCTTGCGGCAGTTATAATCCGCTCCTCGAGCTAGCGACTCGGGACTAGGAGAGGCCAATACTTGCAGTATGGGATGGGCTCCGGACTCGTTCATCAGGTGTGAGGAGGAAGAAATGTGACAAGTGGCTATGGCTGTCACGTCCTGTCACTACACTGAGTGAAGGATAACGTACGTTGTAGGCAAGCGTACGGATGCGTACTCGCTCCGCCATATGAGTGTCGACATCCTCATCAGATAAAGTCGGGCGTCGCGTCGGGTGCGTACGATCCAGGGGTGTGAGGGTCGCTAGCCCGCCCACATGCAAAATGACAGATACACTGGGACCCCTGGACTGTACCCCGGCACACTGGGCTCTTCGGCTCGTTGGGCTCTGACGGGACGCGGGGTTTCAACTTCTTATCCTCGTGGAAGTTGCCGCAGCTGCAGTTCGCGTATAGGAGAGATTAGCTGCCCGCGAAGGTACAACGCTGCAATCACCGCGCCGGCCTAGAAGTCGTAGAAATAGGGAGCTGGTGGGTTACACTGCCCTCCCAAGCTCAACAGAGACTTGCGGCCCTTATTACTGTATTACAACTCTGCCGTGCCGATCGGGTGATCGGGTTGAAGGGGCAAAGCCTTTCGAGAATCGGAACACGCTGCAAGGCATCTAGACATCTTACGTGCTTGCGTACCTACCAGGTGCAGCTTTTCGACTTCGACTGCTGAAACATCGGGTTTGTTGATCCGTACACTTACATACAGCCAGCAAAAGCGGTCTGAAGATGAAGTGATGGGAGGCGTCGTTCCGTAGTCCGCCCAGATCGCTCACCAGTCCGATTGGCTCTCCTGCTGAGCTACTGCTGTGTTTTGACGTGTTTTGTTGTTCTTGTCAGCAGCTAAGTGCCTTTGTTGACGGTGTTCCTGAGATGCAGTTCGTCAATGGCAGCGCGGGCAACCCACTCTCGCGCAGTTGCATTGCAGCTCTCACACACCGCGCGTGCAGCAGCGAAGCGGTGCAAGCATCCTCCAATAACTGCCACAGCCTCCCTCGCCAGGGGCCACCGGCCACCACACACAGCTGCGGCCGACGGCCGTGGGCTCAGCGGTCATTTTAAACGTTCAATTTCAGGAGCTCCGGGGATCCTTCACTCTGCTGCTGCTTTGCTTTTCTCCCCTCTCCTTCCCCCCTCCTGCTGCGTAACTTTTTTCTTAAGCTCTCGCTTCTCCCTTCTGCAAAACTTTATGTCGTGCAATTTCCCGTCCCTCTTGCTCTGTGCTACTTACTCCCCGATTCCCTTCTCCAGTATCATCAAAGCGCTGTCCGTCCCCTGACCCGAGCTCCAGGACACGGGAGACGCCTCAGTGCCCACCATCACCTCCTTTTGTGCCTCCTTGCACAGCTCTAATGCCTGCGTTGCTGCATTAATAATTAAACGGCACCCCCCAGAGGTACCGCTCCTTAGCGCAAAGGCTGTCCCGGCATATTGGGAGCATATCTTGTTGCATTTCCCCCTATTCCACGAGGTACCTGTGACATCCGGTTTTGCGGCAGTGCCTTGTGCTGTGCTGTACGGAAAGAACCTCCAGCTGTACCTGGTTGAGCTGAAGGCAGAAGAGAGACACGGGACAAAGCCTGTCTCTGGTGAGCGCCCTTGGGCGCTGCACGACTGGCTGTCAGAGTTTCCGGTGGCACTCTTGGTGTGGTGGGGTGCAGTAAACAATGAGCTTTGCGCCCACACCCACGCCCACGCCCACGCCTGCCGCTTGTGTTGATAACGTTGACTGGCTGCCGGCCCCAGAATAATTTCCAACCATGTCTTCCACCATCACCACGGCTTCAGCATCAACCCTCACATCGCCGCCACGCACACGGCCTCTTCGCTCCGCCCGCGCCAGCAAAATAGGGGGAATCGCTACGGCTTCTACCCCCAACCTCAACTCGCTCTACTCGGCCCACTCCAGGCTCGCTCCGCCATCGCTGTCGCGCAAGGCCTCCTACGCTGCGCTCACCCAGAACTCGCTCGCCTCCATCCCCGATGATACCGAGAGCTACGCCCTCGACTCCGTCCTGAGCGAGACCGCCGCGCGCAGTAGCAACATGGTGCCCGGGCCGCTCACCCCGGCGAGGCCCCAGGCCGGCGCGGCAGGCGACGATGGCCTCGCCATCGGCGACACCGTCGAGGTCCCCGGCAACATCTATGGCACGGTCCGCTTTGTCGGCTCCGTTCCGGGCCGGAAAGGCACATTTGCCGGTGTCGAACTGCACTCGGAGTTCGCGTCACGCGGCAAGAACAGCGGCGAGGTTGACGGGTAAGTCCAAGTCCCGGCCGTGTATCCCCATTTATCCACACAGCCCTGTATCCATCTGGACTATCCGTAACTAACGCGTTTTGTCACTGGGCAGCGTGTCATATTTCACCACGACGACACCCGGTGCGGGCCTCTTCATTCCCATAGCCAAGGCCATCAAGAGAGAGTCCCCGCCAACATCAGCCGCGAGCTCATTCCCACTTACGCCCACCACAGGACCAGGCGCCGGTCTGAAGGTTGGAAACCAAAACTCTACCAATTACACACCGCCGACGCCGTCACTGCCCAAGTTTAGCCAGTCTCTGGGACCGGGACGTGCATCAAGCCCAACGGGAAAGCGACCTAGAACGTCGCTGCCTCGGCCAGACTCGCCAGTTCGCAAGCTCCAGATGACGCCCTCGTCGCGACCCTCCATTGCTACCCCTGCTACCAAAGTGCCTCCCCGGTATGGGAGCCCGACGAGCAACAAGTTCTCCCAGAGTGTTAGGGGTCCTGGGGCGGGCGACCCGACCAAGCGGGGCCTCACGAGGCCGGACCGCAAAATCAGCGTGCCACCACGTAGCGCATCAGCGCTGGGGCAGACGTCGGCTGCTTTTGACGACGAGGACACCACGCCGGTTGGTCCCGTCCGAACGAGGACGGACGGTGCTGCGCCCTCGGTCTCGTCCTTGGGCTTAAAGCTGCGTCCACCTTCCCGTGCCGCCCACGCCAATGACGAAGAGATCGAGCGTCTCCGCGCCCAGCTGGAGGAGCGGGACCGGCAGCTCAAGGAGCAGGCCGCAACGTTGGCCGAGATGGAAAGTAGCCTGAGCGAGGTGCAAGACTTGATGGAGCATGCCGACGCGCCGCGGTTCCGCCGGAGCAGCTTGGACGATCAGGATTCGGCCCAGCTGCGTGCGTTGGTCCGGGAGAAGAACGACAAGATCGCCATGCTCACTGCGGAGTTTGACGCACACCGCGCTGATTTCAGGAGCACTATTGATACCTTGGAGATGGCGAGCACCGAGACGGAGAGGGTGTACGAGAAGAAGATAGACGAGCTGATGCAGGAACTGCATGACCTGCAGGAGAGGACTGCAGATGTCGACACAGTTGCTTCACAGCTCAAGCAGCTAGAGGAGCTCGTGCAGGAACTAGAAGAAGGGCTGGAGGACGCCCGAAGAGGCGAGGCGGAGGCGAGAGGAGAGGTGGAATTCCTCCGCGGGGAAGTTGAGAGGACTCGTTCGGAGCTGAGACGTGAACGAGAGAAGGCTGCCGCAGCCATCAACGGTACTGACGGAGCGACGAATGGCGACAGATCGTCCACATCCAAGGAGCTGGAGCAGAAAGAGGACGAGATTAGGGGTCTGAAGGCCATCATACACTCCCTCAGCAGAGACTCTGTGCCTGGGGACGTTGACCGCCCGCTGCCTCAGCGTTCAAGCTCTTTCCAGGCGCCAGGGTCTAAGGAATCCCTGGATGCTCGCATCGCTAGGGAGAAGCTAGAGCGCGAGGTCGCTGAGCTCCATGCTCTGCTAGACAATAAGAACAACAGGGAAGAGGAGCTGGAGCGTGAGGTCGAGATCCTTCGCAGAGGCAGCGCCACCACGCACCGCGCAAGCGCCATGACTATTGGCAGCACCGCCGAGCGCTCTTCGATCCGAGACTCGAGAGGCACGGTCATCCTCGCCCGCGATCATGAGCCCCGCTCGCCTGAGGCCAGAAAGACGCACACCCGCGGCCCGACGCTGGACACGATGCCAGAGAGCGATGCCTTCTCTTCGGCCACGGAGACTAGCACTCTCTGGTGCGAGATCTGCGAGACGTCGGGCCATGACATTCTCACCTGCACCAACATGTTTGGACCCCAAGGTGGAGATCAGACCGCCCCGGCTGCTGTCGCAACCAACGGCGACGCCCCTAAGACCGGCAGGGACGTCGTGCGCGAGGGCCTCAAGCCGCTCTCGCCGACCATGGGCCACGAGGACATCAAGCCGGCGCCGCTGTCGCCGATGAAGACGAAGGCGCCGACCATGGTGCCGCCGACGGTCAAGATCCTGCCCAACCCGATGGACTCGGGCCCCGTGGCGGGCAAGGAGAGCGGCGTGGTGGACGCCGGCAAGTGGTGCGCCCTGTGCGAGCGGGACGGCCACGACAGCGTCGACTGCCCGTTTGAGGACGCCTTCTAGGAGACTGCACTCTCGGTCCCGCACGATTATTACGTACACCCTTTAATACACGACGGGATGTGGGACGCACGACGAGGGACGCAACGGCGGCGCGCGGGATAAACAAAAAGAAAGGGGGCCGAGAAGACATGACTCTGGGTACTGGACATGATCGCATGACGGCTTCCTGCCGATCGAGCTGGCTCCTCCTTTTCTTTTCTTCCTGTTCGACGACACTGTAACAGTACCATCACGGCCGTTGGATTGTGTCGACTTTATTTTTTGCATTCGCCCAAGGACATCAGGAGGGGAGCACTGGCATATTTTCTAGCGATGATACCACATACCCTTCCTCGTTGATCAGGCTGTCAGGCGTCCGTCTCCGGTTGGATTCCTGGGGACTATCGTCGGGAGGATATTCCTTTTTCCCCAGATTTTGCATAGGTAATACTAGACTGTTGACCAGAACTTTCAGAGAGGAGAGGGATGGGGAAGGAGGCTGAGGGCTTCTCTAGACGTAGAGAGACGAGCCTTGCGACAATTGTTCAATTCTGTACTTATAACTTGTAATGAACCAAATGGCAGTATGCTAAACCACGAGAGTGCCTTGGACTCTTCCTTGACTCCCATGCTTTACGAGACAATCTTCCTCTCCATCAGTGTCCTGCGCCCTCACTGAGTCGTCGCTGAGAAGGCTCTCTGTAGGCTGTAAGCGTCCAAATTTAGCTGTGAGATGTGCAACAACCCCTGCAGCAACTAGCCCAGCGACGCCGCGTGGCGCAGGCTGGGGTTGGCGTCGCGATTGGGTCCCCTGGTCTGACAAGACAGCTTTGCCGTTCTCGTTCTCTTCCTGCCAGCTCCCCAGCAACTGCACTATATACAATATCAAAAGGACCTTCACCCGTTACCGTCGGCGACATCCATTTCAATCAATTTCCCTCTCGAATGCGACATCCTTATCTATCCGGCCGCCAACTGCCCTCGAATTGACTGTCCGGCATCCCCGTCGCGACCCGCTTGGTCTACCATCCGCGGGATCATCCGCTCCAGAGCGCGAGCTTTCCGCCGAGCTCAGTCAGGAAGGGTATCACCAGCTGCTGACGAAAAGCTTCCCTACAATCAGCACCGCCTGCGAATATCGATACCCCAATTCTCCACCATGGCGCAGGTGTTCCTCGACATCCTCTACTCGCTGGGCAACTGCCTCAACTGCTTCCCGGGCTCGCCCAGCCTCAAGATCAACGGGCGCAACTTCAAGATCCTGCGGCTCCTAGGCGAGGTGAGTTCCATGGCCACAACCCTCTCGGTCTCCTTTTCTGTATCCCCCATATCTCCCTCGACTCTTCTCTAACCCAAATCCCCCCCCAACCAGGGCGGCTTCTCCTACGTCTACCTAGTCCAGGACACGTCCACCTCCGAGCTCCTGGCCCTCAAGAAGATCCGCTGCCCCTTCGGCGCCGAGTCCGTCGCCCAGGCCATGCGCGAGGTCGAGGCCTACCGGCTCTTCGCGCGCACCCCGGGCATCATCCACAGCGTCGACCACGCCGTCGCCACCGAGCGCGGCGGCGGCGAGGCCAGCAAGACGGTGTACATCCTGCTGCCCTACTACCGCCGCGGCAACCTGCAGGACCTCATCAACGCCAACCTCGTCAACCACGCCCGCTTCCCCGAGCGGAGGCTCATGCAGCTGTTCCTCGGCGTGTGCAGGGCCCTCAGGAGCATGCACCAGTACCGCGGGCCGGGCGCGGGGGCCGGGCAGCCGCCTCCCGCGGAGGGGATGGAGGTGGTGCGGACGGACGGCGTGGACCGGAACGTGGTGGCGGCGAAGCAGGCGAGGAGGGGCGGCGCCAGGCAGGCGCCCTCGGCGGCGGGCGGCGCGGACGAGGACGACGAGTCGGAGCAGCAGCGGCCGCTGATGGACCAGAGCGAAGAAGTCGGCGCCGGCGAGGTCAGGAGCTATGCGCACAGGGATATCAAACCCGGTATGTACACCATCCCAACCCCGAGTCCGCACTCCAATTCAACCCCTCCTAGCCCGCCACCCATCACTAACCCTTGGCCTTCCCTCCAGGAAACATAATGATAGACGACACCGGCTCCTCCCCCATCCTCATGGATCTCGGCAGCATCGCCTCCTCCCCCTTGGCCATCACCTCCCGCTCCCTCGCCATCGCCACGCAGGACACCGCCGCCGAGCACAGCACCATGCCCTACCGCGCCCCCGAGCTCTTCGATGTCAAGACGGGCGCCGTCATCGACACCCGCGTCGACATCTGGTCCCTGGGCTGCACGCTCTACGCCTGCCTCGTCGGCAAGTCCCCCTTCGAGGCCCGCAGCGACGAGACCGGCGGCTCCCTGAGCATGTGCGTCCTGGGCGGCGACTGGCGCTTCCCCGACGAGGGGCCCGGCGGCAAGAAGAGGGCGCCCCAGGCGCCGCCCAGGCGGACCGGCACCGGGGTGAGCGAGGCCGCCGCGGCCACCCAGGAGGAGACGGTCATCAGCGAGCCCATCAAGGAGGTGGTCAGGAGGTGTCTGAAGGTCGAGCCCAGCGAGAGGCCCGACATCGACGAGCTGATCGAGATGGTGGAGAAGGTGGTCGACGAGCTGCCTGAGGACGATGCCGCGTAAATCTGTCTTTTGCCGGGGCCTGGTGAGGTGGAGGATTTTACAGGATACCTTTGACTTACCCGACTTGTCTTTCTACATTCTTTCCGTGTACAAATATTCCCCTTCTGGCGTGACGGTGGGTGGGAATGGCATCTTCTACGAATTCCAGGACATAGGAGGAAGACATCATTACGATTGCCTCCAGACGAAGCACTGTGTGACATGAAGATGGCGATGGGCGACAAGGGATGAAGCACGCATCTTATAGAGCGCGGATATGAATAAATAACCGATCATGCGAATCCTTAATCGAGTCGAAACTGTGATTATACTTATACACGCCTCCCTCCCCATTAACGCCGCCTCCTCCCCCCTGAGCTAATATCCATGTATACTAAAGCTGCAAGCGATAAGAGGCGACCTCGAAAGGCCTCAGCTCAATCTTGAATTTGCCACCATCCAGTTCGATTTCTTCGCCGTCATCTTCAAGCAGGTTCACCTTGAAGACCTTCTTGACATCCCAGGTCGTCTCGATGGCTCCACGGCTCCGGCCTCCCAGGGCCTCATAGACGCGCAAGATAAGGCTACGACCCTTACGCTTCGGGAGCTCGGTGCGACTGACATCCTCATCGTCCTCGCCACGCTTGATTGTGTCAAGGATCAGAGACGCATCGCCAGTGAGCTTGACGGGGCTGTCGACTGAGAAGGTGATGCCGCTCGGCTTAGAGAGTAGTTTGAGCGGGTTGTTGAACTCGTAAGCCTTGCGTACGGTGGTTGGTCCCAGCGAATCCTGGTGAGGCAGGATAGCCCAGCGCATCTTATGAGGTCCCATGTCGGCATGGGCGTCAGGAGCCTTGGGAGCGCGCAAAAGCGAGAGGCGCATCGTGTGACCGCTCGTTGCGAAGCCGTACTTGCTATCGTTGAGGATAGACACACCATATCCACGCTCGGAGAGATCGGCGAACTTGTGGCAGCAAACCTCGAACTTGGCCATGTCCCAGCTGGTGTTGTAATGTGTCGGTCTCTTGACGACACCGAACTGAGTCTCATAAGCCGCTTCGGTGTTCCGCACATCAATCGGGAACTCCACCTTGAGGAACTTCATGGTCTCATGCCACTCCACTTCGCTGCTGACCTCGACATATGATTGCTGGCCTTCCAAAGCAGCAGACAAGCTGACGGTGGTCTTAATGTGGCTCTCCTCGCTGATGCGAGTGTGCGTCACGACGCTGACACGATGGTTCTTGTCCTCGGAGATAGACGTTGTCCCTCCTGGCAGCTCCTTCCGAGTGTCCAGGTGATAGACCTCGACGTCCCAAGCCTGCCAGTACAATGGCTTGTCGTCGAAGATGACAAATTGGTTTGCCTTGCCGCCCTTGACAATGCACTCTCTGTCCGCCTTTCGGTCATACAGAGAGGTGATGGCGCCATTCTCGATCTGAAGGCGGAGCTGATCATTCTGCATGACAAAGACACCAGTTGAGACCTCGTTCACGGTGACGGCTTTCTCCGAGGAAGACTTGAACTTGCGGAGGGTCATGGTAGGACCCGACCCACATGCGACGGCACAGTCGGTCTCTGAGATGTCGATAATCTCTTTCCGCGCCCATGGCAGAGTATTCCCGGCAACTCCTTGATCGACAGTCGTGGTACTCACCTTCGCCATGCCGAGGGCGCTGTAAGCCTCCTTGAGGACACGCTTTCCGGTCTTGAAGACCTCCGCGTAGAGCTGCCGCGAGAGTGGTCAGCTACGGGTATTGAACCGCTTTATGGTCTCTGCACTTACCTCATTTGAATCGTCGTAACACATCTCAATGGAGCTTCCAGGCAGGCAGTCGTGAAACTGGCAGAGTAGCACCGACTCCCACATGTCATCGATGTCCTTCTTGGGATACTTGTAGGACTTGTCCTTGATCGACGCGATGGTCGCAAGCTGCTCGACGTCCCGCAGCATGAATTCCGCCATGCGGTTGTTCCGCTTGTTGTTCGCCTGCGTTGTGTAGGTTCCTCGGTGGAGCTCGAAATACAATTCGCCGTACCACGTCACGAGGCCAGCAGCCTTCTGCTCAAGCTTGTCAAAGAAGTCGTCGACAGACTTGCCCATATGCACTCTGGGCAATAGGCCGGTCGTGTCGCTCATTCCACGACAACGACGCAACTTCTCGATGTGCTGCCAGGTCGGGCCACCGCCTCCATCACCCTTACCAAACACGAGCAGGGAAGTGTGGTCCTGGTCCATTGACTTGTGCTGGGAGATGCTCCTCTTGACGTCCCCGAAGTGAGCCTCTGCGGTATAAGTCTCGGAAGGTGGCATGTGGCAAATAACCTGGCTGCCGTCCAGTGCCACCCAATTGAAGGTGGTGTGCGGAAATTTGTTGATATTGTTCCAGCTCAGTTTCTGGGTAAGGAAGCGAGTCATACCAGCCAGGCGGCATAGCTGGGGCAGTTGGCTGGAGTAGCCGAACGTATCTGGCAGCCAGAACGTCTGACAGCGGATACCGAAATGGCTCTCGAAGAAGCGCTGTCCGTATAAGAACTGACGGACCAGCGACTCACCGCTGGGCATATTTGTGTCATGCTCAACCCAGCTGCCTCCGATAGGATGGAATTGGCCGCTCTTGACCTTGGCTTTGACGCGGTCGAAGACATAGGGGTAAAGCTCTTTGAGCCACTTGTACTGCTGAGCCTGCGAGCAGGCGAAATTCAGCTCGGGATACTGCTCCATCAGGTTGCACTGGTTTGTCCACGAGCGCGCAACCTTTCGCTTCGTCTCTGCCCAGGGCCAGAGCCAACATGTATCAATGTGGCAATGACCAATACCAAATACAACAGGCTCCTGGTCACTCTCATAGACCTTGGCTGAGTCGATGTCAGGCCCCAGGTATTCCTTGGCGATCTTCCGGCACTTCACGATGGACTCTTTATTGCCTAGCTCGAAAGTGTCGATGATATCAGTTGCGACTTTGAGGGCTTTGTGCTGTTCCCAGGATTCCTTGGGGAACTCTCTAGCCGCATCGCCGATGATCCAAATGTCAATGTAGAGCTGCCGGGCTTCCTTGTTGATCGCATAGATGGTCGCCTTGGTAAGCTGGAAGAACTTGTCTGGGTTTGGGGGTTGGATTGAATCTCCGCCAGGCGCACAGCCGAACATTCCGTTACAAGCCATTTCGATGTAAAAGGTATGCTCTTTGCCATCGCGGAAAGAGCCAGGTAGAACCCATTCAACGCGTTCCCCGCCACCAGTCAAGCCTTGTAGGGGGTTGCCGTCTTCCGACCAGACCAGACCTTCGTTGTTTGCGTCCCAATGGAACTCAAGGAGCTCCTTGTCACACAACTCCTCCGGTACTCGGAGGATGATCTTGAACCAATGGGTTGACCAAGAAGGCCCAAACCAGCTGCCAACATTGGTATCCCTGAAGTCGTTCGAAACAGCCTCCTTGAAGGTTGGGCGAGTTGTACCCGGAGCATCCCAGACGAAGATCTTGACATAGTCTTTTCCGGAGGCTTCACCCTCCGTAAGCATTCTACAGCGCAGTATTAGCAAGCGCGACAACAGAGGGACGAAAGGGCGAAGACAAGGTATAGGTAGCTTACGAAAGAAGGTTCCGCTCCTCCCATTGTCCAGAGGCGTAGAACTGGTTGATTCTGTTGCGGTAGATATCGGCGATCCATTGTCCGACGGGCTTTGGAGCCCTGGTCGGGTATGAGCTCTTAGGCTTAGCGACGACGTCCCGCTCGCCGCCCATAGTGACCTTCTCGGGAGTGTCGTGGGGAAATACACGGCGGTCAAGCTGTATCTCTTCAACTTCGGTGGATCTTGGGGACGAAGGTTCGCGGGAATGGCGGGACAAATCTGGGTCAAGCTGTTTGGCTTTGAGGGCAGCTCGCGATGCAGTGACGGAGCCGATGGTAGACGCTGCACCAGGCAGCTTGGTGATCTCGAGGTCGTGACTGTTTATATAGGAGAGATCAGTCAATTAGCGCGTGGCCATACCGGAGACAGCTTTGAAGGCTCGGGGACAGCTTTGGAGTGTTCGGAGACAGCTTTGAGGGGTGCGCGCGGCTTTGAGGAGGGAAACTCGATGGAGACCCAGGTTGATTGAAGAGCGACGTAACAGCTGGGCAGCTCCGTCTTACAGCCGTTGTTACAGCGCCAGTGGCACGCCGGCGCTGGTGCACCACCAAGGCCACAGGTGGCCCAGGCGGTGACCAAAACCGGAACCAGACAGGGGGTCATGCGGGGTCGCAGAGGGGCGCGATGGAGAATGTAACCAGCGATCAGCCACACGGGACAGGGACCGCACGCACGCCGGACTCGAGAAAGCCCACTTGGCGCCGCCTAGCCGGGAAGGTCGACGATAAGTCGTGCGACGTTGTGAGGAGATAGCATGGCCGCCCGGTGCCTCCCCGTCCGCAACAGATCGACAGACGATAGCAATACAGTGCGGTGCGATACTTGAGAAACAGCAACGAACCTCATGTTTGGAAAAATCAAGGCTGGCCCTCAGACCAGTCCTGTGCAATGGGGGGAAAGAAAGAAACAACACGATCTGGTGATGATTAGCAATGCCGTGCCCGGCAACCAAAAACCAGAGCAAAGAGAAACAAGGTCGGAGGGTCACTCCATGGCGGAAGGGGGTCATTCTCCAGTACATGAGAGAGTCACGCCTTAGGAGCGGATGCTGAAAGGCATTTTGAGGTCGTTGGGGAGCGGAGGGGGAGAGGTGAGGTAGGAACTCGTAGGGTTGAGGTGCTTTTGATGAGTTGTCGAGGAGAAGAGGTGAGGGTCGAGACGAGCAGCCACGGAGGGGGACTGGAGAGTATAGGTAGTTGAGGTACCTAGGTAGGTAAGGTAAGGTAAGGTAAGGTGGAGGAGCCCCGGATGCCCTCGAGAGACTCGAAGAAGGTGCGCGGCGAGATACACCGCCGTGTAACCAACGGGAAGGGACGGTCGGCAGGCGCCTGCGGGTGAGAGAGCGTCGTGATACCCGAGGCAGACAAGATAAACGGAGCGCAACTCGAAACTGTGGTTACCCGACTCATCGGTGACGGCGGGAGGTAGTATGTCACCTCACGAAGTATCTTGCTCTTTCGTGTCTCTCCGTTTTTGCGGGTTACTCCAGATGTCAAGTCATCGTCATCGACGCCCCGGTGATGAGCTGGTTGGATGTGGGAAAGGCAAGCCCTGAGGAGGGAGTTAAGCAGCTCTTGCTCGGTGTCCCGAGGTAACACTGAGACCGGGTCCGTAAGGCAACTATACAAGTAGTGGAAGAGTTCCATGCCAACAGTGAATATACGAATACTACGGGAACTCAAAGCTACAACAAGAAGTGAGGTGACCACGAGGTGAATGAAGATTTCTGTTTCTTCCTACCTAAGCTAAGACAATATCAATCATCATACCCATATTCCGACTCCTGTCCCGTGGTATAATCGTATTTACACATGGCTGAGTCGTATATCTTAGCATCGCTGAACATAACGCCGCATCATCCCATGCCCAAACGCCGTATAAATATATGTATCATGGGAGAAGAGTCTTTATTCCGAGCTCGAGCTCCGCTTGCGGCTCCCGCCCCCGGTGCCATGATGGACCAGCTCGGACCCGAGGTCATCATCGCAGCCCTCCATCTCCTCGTCCTCGTATTCTTCGTCGTCGTCAAGGAGCTCGTCATCGCCATCTTCCTCGATGTCGTCCTCGATGATGTCCTCAAGCTCTTCCTCCTCCTCTTCCTCCTCGCTCTCAGTATCGCTCTGGTCAAAGGATAGAGCGCCCATCAGAGGAACGTCGATACGCGACAGTTGGCTCTTGATCAAGTTATCCGCCACGTTGAACAGCTTCGTGTCCTTGTCTGGTGGAGTCTCCTTGTCGACGTTGAACTCGGCCTCCTCCTTGTCGGCAAGGTCGTCTCTAAAGGGGCTGTTGGGCGACAGTGCACCCTCGGGGACGTTGAGCACCCATCGACGCACCGTCTCGCCCTTGGCAATCCTGTTCCGTGAGCACCTGTCCGACAAGCCCTTGCGGAACTGTCTCTTCTGCCGCCTCCGTCGCCGTTGGATCCTGTCTCGGATGTACCAAGCGACCACTAGCATGGCGGCCTGCATCATCTCCTGGCACTTCTGCCGGTGCATATTCGCCCACGCCTGACATCTCTGCTGCTGGTAGTTGGCGACCGCCTGGCACCGCTGCTGGTAGTAGGCCGCGATTCTCGACACCATAGTCAGGTATCGGGGATCCATAGGCACTGCATTTGGGTCTGGTGTCTTCCCTGCCTCGGCAGATGCTGCCGGAGCTGCTGGGCCTGCTGTGTTTCCTTGCGCCTGCACCTTCGCGGCCGAATTCCCGTACATGTCCTGAGCAAATGTCTTCAACACCCGAGGAGAAGGCGGCATCTGCGGCTTCAGGAACGTCGGCTGGTCCGGTGGCGGCGTTATCGGAATGTGTGCGTTCAGGGGAAAGGGCATCGACGTAGCCATATCCCGGGGAGGTATCGTTGTCATGTAAAAAGGTATGCCTGCTGCAAATGCGCAACACTTGAGGTGCGCCTCTGAAAGTAGGAAATTCTCTGCAAGGAAAGGGCCGCAGAGAGGGCTTAGGGTATCAAGTAATGGAAAACTCTCTAGGAGAGGGCCGAGTACGAAACCCGTAACAAGCGATATATACCTTGGGTGGTAAGAGTGAGAAAGATGGATGAATGTACAACACCCCGGTAGGGTGGGGGGTCAGGGAGACGTGAGAGACTTTATACGGGGGTTAGGTGGCCGAGATGGAGGGACTCTCCTGCCCATGCTCGTAAGGTATGGACGTAATGTACACTTCATGGTGTGCCGTACCAACTGGCCAGCGTGGGCACCGGACTTCCGGGCAGCGATATTAGGTAGATTCGGTGGGTTCATGCTCATCTGGGAGCCGCTGGGCTGACCCGGGAAGAGCCCGGAAGGGGGCCAGGCGAGAAAGACAGCGACTCAGGCAAGTCAGGCGGAGACTGGCCTGGAAGCGGCAGCAAAAGGTGGACGGGCTAGGCTGGTGCCGGGCACTAAGCGGAGACGCGTCTTTCGATTGTGCAGTGAAGGGTAAACAGGGTGGCAGGCCAGGAGGGCGGAGCTGACAGAAATGGTACGAGACATGAGAGCAGGCGGGCGAGGTATCGGTCGATGCCGACAGCGGTTGGGGGGAGGGAGAGGCGACTTGGCAAATGACGGGCGCTGCGGAAGGAGAAACATCGAGCCACTCTTGGGTCATGCTAGGGCGCCCGCCGCGCCGCCATTGGCTCCCGACGGTCGACGACGCTCCAGACATCGGCCCAGCGCCGTATCTAAAAGCATGCACAGAGTCGCACGCGAATCTCGCCAGCTGCACACGCTGATGCAGCGCGAGCCGTCACGGCCCGCCTGATAATGACGATATCCTGGCTCCAGGTTCTTGCGTGAGTTCTGCCGTCCCTTGGTTCCCTGCCAGCTCAGCGCTCCCGCCTCGGCCGGGAACAGACTTGCGAGGCCTTCCATTAGTCAGGCAGAGCCACGCCCGGCCGCCATGATGCTAGATGTCGTCGACGATCTTCAAGCGCAACCCCTGTCGCCATCTTCCCCGCCTTGATCGTCTGTTTTCCCACGCGGAAGGTGACCTCCTGGCAGGCATCTCTGGTTGTACATGCTTACATGGTGCCTGGGCACCTCCCCGCGTGGTCACCTCCCCGCGTGGTCCCGGTTCGTAATGATAAACATGGCAAGATGGCGACATCTCACACGATGGAGGGCATGCCATATCACCCACTGCTATTCAAATGTGATGCGAGCAGGCAGAGCGCGGCAAAGCGAGGAGATTGCCGCCAGCAGCTTGTCTGACGACCTCGTGCCTCTCCGTGGGGAATGTCGCCGGCTGGATGGACCGATGGCGACGAGCTAAGCAACAGAGAAACCAGAGCAACAGCATGTCAACATGATGTTTTGGTGTGCGACATGGTGTTGTGCAGCACACGAGGACCCGGGCATCAGCCGTCTGAGGGAGCTCCCGGAGAGCCGGTATCGTGACGGGCGCGGAAATAGAGTGATGGGTGAGGTTGAAACACAGCGAGAAAGGCCGGAAAGAAGCCTCATTTCCGTGACAGTGTTCCTGCAGCCACAGTGTGGCAAAACCAGTGCCGGAGCGCCCCCACCAACCAAACAGCCAGAAGCCACAGCAGAAATCTCGGCCGGGTGAGTGCGGCGGCGCCACACGGACACTGTGTGCTGCCACACGCAGCGAGAGTCGAAAGATCTTTCTGGAGCGACAACATCATGCACGGGGAGGGCGCCCGAATGCCGCGCCGTTTGTTCTTCTTGGCTCTCCTGCTTCCTGCTCCCGCTTTCTACACCGGTGCAGCCTTTACCCCGTGCTCGCAATCTGCGATCTCGCCTTGCCTTAGGTACTTTAGGTACTTCCAGCCCGCGCCAAGCTTGGGGTGCCTCAGACGGTACACTTACCTCCGCCTCCGGCTTCTCTTCTTGGTCCCTTAAGATTATCGCGACATCACGCGGTAGCGACCTCCGCCCGGTCCAGCACCATTCCGGCGCTGACCAGCACCCCCTTAGCACCTCCAACTAAGCGCTTTGCCCTGACTGCCCCCCTAACTAACATCACCGAACCGTCTATCTGGCGTTGAGCGGATATTCATCACTCCATATACTTCTTTCCTCCGAGCGCATTGCCGAAACAGCCCATCTTAATGCTACCTTTGCGCCTGGCACCACTTGTGCCCCCGCGAGTCGTCTGTTCCGATCCTGCTATATTACTGACTCGGGCAATTTCCGACGCCACCATCTCATTGTTGACCACCAGCCGCCGCCATGTAGCTGCCGGGGCTGCTGTTACCCTGCCGTATTGCGCCGGCCGCACGGGCAGATCATGCCTACAGATCCGGGGCAAGAAGACCAAGACAGTCGTCAGGTTGGACGACCTGCCCCAAGGCGCCATTCCCCGCGCAGAGCCTCTTGCACCCGAGGGCGAACATGCGGCGGCACCTGCCCCTGCTGCCCCCGCGTATCCCACCGTCGTGCAGCAGGCCCGCCGCAATATGCAAAAGTTTGACAATTGCGTGCTGCTCACCCGGGTCGGGGGCTTCTACGAGCTCTACTTCGAGCAGGCCGAGGAGTACGGGCCGCTTCTGAATCTGAAGGTAGCCCAGAAGAAGACCAACGCTGGTTCTGTGTCAATGGTAATGGCTGACTACCTACCTGCTTTTCTTCTTCTGTCGTGTGCTGCTCTAGTCTTGTGTGTATTTTCAGTCTCTGACGGGTTGACTGTTGCTAGGCCGGGTTCCCCTTCTTCCAGTTAGATCGTTTCCTCAAGATCTTGGTGCAGGATCTGAGTCGCTATGTTGCTATAGCAGAAGAGTTCCCAAATGATGCTGCCGATAAAGTGAAGTCGGGTGGTTTGATGCACGACCGAAGAGTCGCCCGCATCATCACCCCCGGTACCTTGATCGACGAGAATTTCATGGACCCCTATGCGAACAACTATGTCATGGCCATTCACCTTCCAGGAGTAGCGCAACCTGAGGAGCGTCATGCCAACAATAGGGAGATTCAGAATGTACCTTCTACCAGCTTGTCGAGTGCCGCAATGCCGATCGGCCTTGCCTGGCTAGATCTGTCTACGGGCCACTTCTTCACGCATTCTACAAACTTGTCGTCCCTAAGCGCAATGCTGTCGCGGATTTGTCCGAGAGAAGTCGTGTTAGACGAAGACTTGCAGTCCCAGCGCGGTCATGATATCTTTTCCATCCTGGCGGAGGAGAGGCATTTGATTACGTACGCTCCCCAGGGCGAACTCCGAAGCCTCGCCGACTGGGCCCCGATGCTTGAAGCAGAGATCCCGGCTCAAGCGGTAGGCGCCTTCACCGAGGATGAGGTGAAGGCCGGCAGTCTACTCTTGCACTACGTGAAGAATCGCTTACAGGGGATAAGCATGAAGTTGCAGCCTCCTCTGCGTCACGAGACTATGCAGGTCATGAGCATTGACAAAAATAGCATGCGATCGCTGGAGATCAAGCAGACAATCAGAGACGGCGCATTCCGAGGCAGTCTCCTGCATGCCATCAGGAGAACGGTAACGAAAAGTGGCGCCAGGCTTCTCAATGAGTGGCTAAGTACGCTCGCCATGTTTGAGGATGCTCGTGTTAGCCCATACTGACTAGCTCGATTCAGGTGCCCCCTCGACATCACTTGAAGTTATCGGCTTCCGGCAAGATCTTGTTTCCCGTTTCATCCAGGACGAAGCCCTCCGCGATGGCATCATTCTTCTTCTCCGAAGAAGCCATGACTCGCAGCGATTGGTGCAGAAGTTCGCTCTTGGCAGGGGCGATCCTGACGACCTCCTTGGCCTAGCGGCTACCATCAAGGCTTCAGAAGACATTGTCGCGATGCTCAAAGATGCGTGCACTTCAGGAGATGTCGCAAAGTCCGCAGACAGCTGTCTCGAAGTCATGGTGGACCGCATAAACCTGGAGAGTCCCCTCAACCTCGCGCGACGGATCACCGAGGCTGTCGACGAAGAAGGCGTCGTCCAGCGGCATCAGATCGAGGACGGCGAAGCAGGGGATATGATAGCTCTTGCACAAGAGGTCGTCAATTCGGAAGGGTCCGCGGAGGACTCGTCGGTGCTGCCGAAGACGGCGAAGAAGAAGCGGCCCGTCTCCCTTCGGGACTATTACGGTGAGGACAACGAGGTTTGGATCATGAGACCGCAGGCCAGCCCACGGCTCCAGCGACTGCACGAGGAGCTAGCCTCCCTGATGGAGGAGAAGGTGGACCTAGGCGAGAGGCTGAAGGAGAAGCTTGGGGCGTCAAGCTTGACGCTGCGATGGACCCCCGGCCTGGGCCACATCTGCCACATCAAAGGCAAGGACGCCCGGAATGCCACGGACATCCGCGCAGTCTCCTCCAGCCGGACGACACGCTCCTTCCACTTGCCCGAGTGGACGCAGCTGGGCCAGCGCCTGGACCAGGCGCGCTTCCAGATCCGCCAGGAGGAGCAGCGCGTGTTCCAGGACCTTCGGCAGCAGGTCGTGCTCAACATCGTCAAGCTGCGGCGCAACGCGGCGGTGCTCGACGAGCTAGACATAACCACGTCGCTCGCGCGTCTGGCCCTCGAGCAGGGCCTCACCCGCCCCGTCCTCAACCGCTCTGCAGCGCATACCATCGTCGGCGGGCGCCACCCTACCGTCGAGGGCGGCCTGCGCGAGGCGGGCCGCACCTTCACGCGCAACGACTGCTTCGTGGGCTCGCCGGGGCACGGCCGCGCGTGGCTCATCACGGGGCCCAACATGGCCGGCAAGAGCACTTTTTTGCGGCAGAACGCGTTGATCACGGTGCTGGCGCAGGTGGGCTGCTACGTGCCGGCCGACTACGCGGAGCTGGGCGTAGTGGACGCCATCTTCAGCCGGGTCGGGTCCGCGGACAACCTGTACCGCGACCAGAGCACCTTCATGGTCGAGATGCTGGAGACGGCGCAGATCCTGCGCGACGCCACGCCGCGCTCCTTCGTCATCATGGACGAGATCGGCCGCGGCACCACGCCCGAGGACGGCGCCGCCGTGGCGTTCGCGGCGCTGCACCACCTCGTCCACGTCAACAGGTCGCGCACGCTCTTCGCCACGCACTTCCACGCCGTCGCCGACCTGGTCGCCGCGCAGGGCATGAGCGGCGGCGGCGCCGTGGAGACATACTGCACTGACGTGGAGGAGGACGACCGCGGCGGGTTCTCTTACGTTCACAGGTTACGGAAGGGCGTCAACCGGCAGAGCCACGCGCTGAAGGTCGCCCGGCTGGCCGGGCTACCAGAGCCAGCGATCAGCATCGCGCGGCAGGTTCTTACGGGTGCGCTACAAAGTGGGACGGTGCCGGACGGCGGTTATATCACGGGCATGGAGGGACAGGCGAAAAGTGAAGCTGTATGATAATGGAGGGACGCCGTTCATAAATCTGGGCTTTGCAGCGAGTTAGCAAGGATACCCCACTGTGTATTTTAATGTACAATATCAAACGGGATAGATGGTGTCTCATAGGGTAGTTGATGGGTTTGTCATCACAAGGATTCAGGGTTAAAAAGCTCTTTGTAGTTTTTTTCAAATCTTCGACACGGGAGATATGGGGTGCACACGGAGCACAGAGAAAAGGATGTTTACACACCTCAGGCATAGACAATGTGCAACCTCGAGGTCACGGGCGTGTCACAAGAGCATAGTCGAGACTGGAATTTTCCTCACTCCAGGCATGGGGACTCGATTGGCCAGCTGATGATCTATGAAGCTGTCCTTCCAGTTCCCAAATGGGTATAATCCGATCAAGCCCGAACAAGTGCCGGTCCATAATCATCGTCCATTTTTCGTGAGATTTAGTCGCTACAAAGCAGGTCAGCCAAGAACTTGGGAGAAATTGGGGCGGAGACACGTACAAGAGACCGCCGAAGCCACCATCCTCATCGGACTCCTCCTCGGACTTCTCAGCCTCAGCCTCCTCGGCGGGAGCCGCAGACTCAGTGGCAGCGGCGGCAGCGGGAGCCGCCGCAGCGTAGGCGTCGGGGTTGGCAATGCGGTCCTTGAGCTCCTCGATCTCGGGCCAGCTGTACTCGGTCTCGACGGCGACAGCGAGGACCTTCTTGTAGGCGTTGACCACGGAGTGGATGACGGAAGGCAGGGTGGGGTAGTTGAGCGCCAGCGAGATGCAGGTGATGGTCGTGATGGCAGAGGAGAAGGCCTTAAGCAGCTGCTCCTCGCCGATGTCCAGGACGTCAGGCCCGAAGGTGTTGCCCTGGTCGTAGACCTGCGAGACACCCATACCGTAGGTGAAGGGCGAGATGTTGAGCATGTTGAGCAAGGTCGCCTCGGAGGGGCCGACCTTGGCGCCGGCCTCGACGAGCTTCAGGTCCGTGGTGATTTCAATGGTACCACGGGCAATCTTGGTGGGAACACCGAGGGCCTGGAAGAAAGAGGTCTTGCCAGGTTCCATACCAGTGTTGCCAGCGGGGACCCAGACGTCGACCGGGGCGACGGCACCGGCACGGGCGGGGGCGGCGACCTTGTTGGCCAGAATCTTGTCACGGATCTCCTTCAGGTCACCGTTGGTGAAGACGAAGCCGACGTTTCCCCTGACGTACGGCAGCAGACGCTCGTACTCAGGCGCATCAGGGATGAAGGTCTTGAGCGCACGGCGAACCTGTATTTCGCGAAGGAGATTGTCAGTTACAGGTCGCATAGGCCAGCCGCAATGGCTTCGGCGTCATCCCAAAGAATTCGCCGGTTCGACTGACCATGGTGTTCTTGCCCATCAGGACGACAGCCTCCTGGCGGAGGGCAGCACGGATCTCGTGCATCTGCTGGGAGCTGACATTGTCGACCGTGACGATGAAGATGGACTTGTACTCCTCCAACAAGCCCTTCAGCTTGTCGAAGTAGCCGGCCTTGTTCGCAGTTTTGCCCCCCATATCTTCTTATTTTGAAGGCAGGTTATTTAAGGGCAAAAGGATTATGTTAATGGTGAGGAAAGTGGAATTGACTTGGTTGGTCTGGGTCGTGAAGCTGTCACAAACTTCCGGGCCTGCTTCGCACACATAATTTTGACGGACGCTCGTGAATTTCCGCTCTAGGGCACGATTGTACGCTAGCCAGCTATGGAATAGCGTTTTATAGTCGGTGGGCCTCAACTTTGACAGGAAGACGCTCGAGGGATATCACGTGGCATACCACGTGATATCAAATTTGCATCTAGAAGTCGCGGTCTTTCCCTTCGGGCATATTAGAAGCACAGCGTTCAAAACGGGATGAGGGCAGAATTCAAGCAGGATGAAGATCCCTTTTCAATGCCTCCAGGTATGCGGTGACATTCTGTTTGCCGCTCGCGGTGGGAACCTGCACACGCTCAGGGTGGACGACGGTGCTCCTGTTGCGATATGGAAGCACCCTGCCGCTGAGAAGGAGGCGAAAGCGGACAGTCAGTCAAAAGAAGAGGCAACAGCAAGTGCTGTGCCCGACTCGCCGGCCACAGATAGGGGACGTCCCGCCAAACGCGCAAGGCTCGACGAGCCTGCTGAGGAGGATCAGAAGGAAGCCAATGGCGAATCTCCAGCCCAGCGGGACCGCGACAGCACCAAGGAGAGTAAGGACAAGGGGGAAAAGAAGCAGTATCGCCAGCATGGACCGATCTCACGGCCGCCCGATCGTGCAGTGATCAATGTCCTAGCGGCCACAGCGGACCGGAGTCACGTGGTGGCCGTCACCGGCAACGACAAGACCATCTGGGTGTTTGAGCACGACGGGGCGGGTCATGTAAAGCAGCTCAGCCAGCGGTAGGCTAATTCGACTCCAGATGAACATCGCTTGGCTATGCGTATACTCATGATTGCTGTGTAGGACAATGCCTAAGCGCCCATGCTCTATCGTCATCACCCCTGACGGCAAGACGATCCTGTCCGCTGACAAGTTCGGCGACGTCTACTCGCTGCCCCTGTTACCCAGCGACGACCCTCCGCAGCCGGACGCCAGGGTCCGTCAATCTTCTACCCCCGCCCCGTCCCAGCAGTTCAAGCCACAGGCCAACCCCCTTACCGTGCACACGAAGGGCAACCTCCGCGCCCTGGAGGCGCAGCAGCGGCAGCTGCAGAAGCAGGCACTGACGCAGGCCAAGTCAGAGGCGCCAACCTTCGAGCACACGCTGCTCCTGGGCCACGTCTCGCTGTTGACGTGCGTGGCGCTGGGCTCGCACGAGGGAAGGCAGTACATCATCACGGCCGACAGGGACGAGCACATCCGGGTGTCAAGGGGCGTGCCGCAGGCGCACGTCATCGAGGCGTTTTGTCTCGGGCATGAGGAGTTCGTCAGCGCACTGTGCATCCCCGCACAGTATCCCGACCTCCTCATCTCGGGAGGCGGCGACGCTGACTTGTTCACGTGGAGGTGGAGGGAGGGGAAGCTGCTGTCGCGAACGCCTCTGCTCTCGCACGTCAGGGATGTTGTTCCCGAAACGAGCAAGGTTGCCGTGTCAGGGCTGTACTCGTGCTGGGAGCGCGGCTTGGATTCCACGGCTGAGCCGACGTGCACCATCGTGGTGATCTGTGAACGGCATGTACTCGACGTCCCTTCCTAGAGGGCTCAGGATTTGCTAACTATTCTCAGGGTACCCGCCGTATTCTGTTTCGTGCTTGGAGCAGACGGCAGTCTAAGGTATTCGAGGAGAATAAGCGTCTTAGGGAATCCTCTGGCCATCCAGACACTTGATACATCCGACATAGCAAGTAAGGCTATACTTGCCATTGATACAAACACCCCAGAGAATGGAGGAATTGGTAGCCTTCAGCTGCTAGACTGGGGTAGCGACAGGACTGCCGAGCTCAAGCCTTTCAGTGAGCAGGACTTGGACGACAGCGAGGTAGACATCACTTCGGATGAGCTGGCGGGTTTGTTGTACACAAATGAGCACCTCAGGAAACAGGACCACGACGGTGAGGACGCAGTCGAGACAGAGCAATGAAGCCACCGCGAGATTCATTAAATTTCATCAATTGCATCAACTAACGTAAAGCTTCCGCGTCGCCCATTAGCATGATGCCTCTATTCTAACGCCACCAGCCAAGCAAGCATGGTTAATAAACGGGTCTCGGAGATAGAAAGCCAGTAATGCATCCCATCTGATGCTCTATTCTTCCTACTAACCCCCTGGCCCTTGAGTCTCTGTGTCATAATGACTGCGTGTTCTCGTCGCTGATATCATTCGCTATGGCTCACGTGCATCTGCACGTGTACGGCCTCACCGCGGAGGATGGGCAAGTCTTGCCGAGTTCGCCGAAGCAGCAACTTTCATGATGATCCATATCCATCCGCACAACTCCGGCGGCAGAGTCCCTTCCGAAAAGAAAGGCAAAGAGACGCCTCCGCCAGAGAATAGAGAGAAAACGGAGCGTCTGCAGTAGACCGTACTCCACATATAGTTCAGCTAGGAACCTTCCGTGGCCTGGTATCTTTTACTGCGACGCGCACTGGACACGCTCGCCGTGCGCGTGTCCTTCCTCATCGTCCTCGTCCATTCCGCTATCGGGATTGCCGAAGACTCGGGCTCCTGACTGGCCGTCAAGATCCTCGAGATCAGCAGGCTCAGTCATAGCATCGGGCGGGGGAATGTTCTGCAGAGACGGCGGAGGAAGCAGCTTGCGCAGTGCGTCGAAGGCAGCGGGGTCGTCCGTCCAGTTCTTCTCTGGGAATTTAACAGTGAACTGGATGTACATGTTGCCGAAGTCGTGGTGCCGGTAGGTAGGCATGCCCTGTCCGCGAATCATCTTCACAGCGTCTGATGGCAGGGGTGTTAGTGGTCTCAGTAAGCAACTCAAGATACTTTGGCAGACTTACTAGGCGCAATGGCTTCGCCAGGAAGTATATCAACGCTGAGCCACCTGTCATCCAGGTGCTCAATGAAGATGGTGCCACCAGCCAGAGCCGTGACAAGCTCAATTTCGGCATGGTAAAGCAGATCATCATCCTTGCGCGTGAAACGAGGGTGAGGCTTCTGCTCGATCTCAAAAACGACGTCTCCGGCCTGGATACCAGGAGCCTGGTCACCCTCGCCCCGGAACTCGACCTTAGTGCCGCTCTTGACACCGCGGTCGACGTGCACGTGAAGGACCTTCCGGTCCACGATTGTCTTCTTTCCGTTGCACTGCTTGCAGCGATCCTTATCCTTAATGATCTCGCCTTCGCCATTGCAGTCGGGGCAAGCAGTCTGGAAACGCTGGATCATGGGCCCCATCTGCCGCATCATGGTCTTCATACCGTGACCATCACAACCAGGGCAGCGTCGAACGGCTCCCTCCTTTCCACCACGGCCCTCGCACTTAGGGCAGATGATCGACCGCTGAAGGGCCAGCTTGGAGATCTTACCGCGGTAGATATCCTCGAGAGAGACCTTGTGGGTGTGATGAATCGTGCGAGCCTTGGGGGGCCCACGGTTCGCCATGCCACCACCAAACATGCCGCCTAGACCGCCGCCGAAGCTACCGCCGCCGAAGAACTGAGCGAACAGGTCTTCAGCGGCCATTCCACCACCACCGGCGCCACCTTCCAGGCCGGCTTCTCCATACTGGTCGTATATGGCACGCTTTTGTGAATCTGACAGGATCTCGTAAGCGTGGGAGATTTCCTTGAACTTCTCCTCGGCTGCGGGGTTGTGCGCGTTCTTGTCTATCGGAGCGGTCAGCATCTGCGCAAAAAGCCAACAAAATTACGAGGAGAGGAGGGACATACCAGGATGGTACTTGAGGGCGTTGACCTTATACGCCTTCTTCAACTCCTGTTCTGTCGCTGTGGGCGAAACCTGGTAGGCTTGGTCAGCACCAGCTGGTCAGAGTCCCTGCGAACCGAGAGCACTTACCCCCAACAGATCGTAGAGCTTCGATTCTGCGACCATCTTGTGAGGAGAGTGGGAGACGTCGGTCTTGTGTCGTTGACGGAGGCCGTTACTTGGGCGCGAAGACGGCCGAGTCTAGTGCCGGATCTAGCAAGTCTTCGAGAGGAAGAAGGGAGGGAGGTTGAGCGTTGCGTGAGACTGTCTCTGAACAGCGGGGGTCAGCGTTCTGTTGGTAAAGAAGCGCAAGAAGGTGCGACTCGAGCGAGAGATGCAGATGACTGTGAATGTTTCGGTATGCGAATGTGTGTACGGACGAGGGAGGTGGTTGGCAGTGCGACGGGGCAATAATTATTGCGTCTCCCAAGGTTTTCGGGGGCGGGAGGCACACAAGGCGGGTGGGGGGGGAACCTACGGTGCGTTTCGAGCCTTATCCAGCAAGTGTTCTGCGCCAAGGCCGAGAAAAGGGAGTCAACCGAGTCGTGACTGCGAGATGTGTCTCTTCGGGAATATGTCTTTCTCTTCTTCTTCTTCCAGATGAACAGAGGAATCGGGGTGCTAATGAGTGGTTTTCCCGGAGACAGGGATCTCAAATACTCTTGCTGCGGACGGTCGCCTTCCTGCTGGGACACGCACGGGCTTACAAAGGAGACCCTCCAGCGGCGAGAGGCTGAGGTTTGGGCCTGAAAACTGCCCTCAGCCCCGCAGACCGTGGAAGACCATGGAATCGCCCAGCAAAGTTAGGAAGCTACCCCCCGAGCGTCCGTTCCGCCTCACTTATCGGGTGCGTTCCGGCCAATGAAAACAAGCACAATGCCTTGCTACTGAATTTAGAAAAGTCCTCTGCTAACAGCTCACCTCTGGCCCCAGCCATCCAATTCTATGGGCCTCCTTCCACGGCTTTTCCATGCTCAAACTGCGGGAACCAGCCTTGTCACCGAGGGGTGTGTGCTTTAGTCTTTAGTTACCTCACTACTCCAGATACCACTCCCATGGCGTGTGTTTCCGTACTCCGTCCCTGATTGTCCCGCATTCCGACTTCACGAGACTTCAACAAGGCATTCAAGGGTTTCTTTGGCCCCGTATCCCGTGTTGACAGGCAGACTCGGAACGCCTGTTCGAAAGAAATCGCACTGCATAGAAACTTTCTGATAGGTTTCCATCTTCAGAACAATGGCAGTTAGTACGTGAGGCTCACTTAGATGCCCTCTCATACTGTTTTACTACCTCTGATATGCCAGGTAACATCGTGGGATAGGACGTAGGTTTGCCCAGCTGTCCGTTGGTCGTCCCTCCGTGGCGCAGTCTGCTCTGGAAGGCAGCGATGACGCAGAGCCCCTGCTGCCCCTGCCTTTGATGGGCTGATCGCACCAATCAGTATTACATGAGCGGCAAGCCTGCTACCCCTGTGATGGAGATGTTGAAGGTCGAGCTGTGGAAAGAATTTAAGCCCGCCTAACAAACGGCATGGTCCTATTAACAGGAATCCGAGCGTATTGTCCCAGGAGCTGTTAATATCAAAATCCGAAAGTTCGGAGAGTGGGTTTAGATTTATTCCACAGCTTTTGGAGGTCTCAACAGCCTCTTTCTACGACGGCCCAGCCGATACGTCCAGCTTCTCGTTCCGCATGTCATGCCACCACCTCGCCGCCCTCCACATCTCGTCGTCCACCCCGCCCACAAGGAACCAGTACTTCTTGAGGAACCACACCTGGGGCTCCCAGCTCCTCTTATCCCAGGGCATCGCCGCCCCCATGTCCACCTTGCTCGGCGAGCTGTCCTTCTGGCCCTGCGATCCCCAGACGATCAGCGCGTCCCGCCGCATGTCGTGGCACATCTCCTCCTCGTCGAAGAGCGGCGGCTCGCATGCTAGGGCCTGCAACGCACGGCTGCGGAACGATGGGAAGGGGATGATGTCCTGAAGCATGCGAGTTAGCGCGACGCAGACCGGATGCAGGAGGGGCCAGGAGACCGGGAGCGTCATTGACCCTTCGTGGAGAGGATAGGGAAGCCTTACTAGGTACGGGTGGTGCTCGATTATCAGTTGGTCATCCACCGGCTGGAGGTCCTGCGGCGTCGCCGAGAACCGCAGCCGCGCCTCTGCTATCTGTTGCTGCCCATTCACGAGTGAGCCGCTGGCAGTCGTGGTGATGACGTTAAACGGGCTTATGGCCTCTTCGTCCAGAAGCTCCTGGTTCTTTATGAGGCCTATCGAGATGGCATTCTCCAGGATCGCCGTGAAGAAGCCCGTCTGCATCACGTAGATCGTGTTCTGCCTCACATTCGGGAGGTGCATTCCCTCCAGCCGGTCGAGCAGCCTGCCTAGGGTGCCGGGCCGCTGGTCGTCTAGCTTGCCCTCGTTCCGCCTCGATGGGGTGGCTCGTCGGCGTGTGTCACCCGGCGCTGGAACGCTGGCTCTGTCGCTCAAGTACGCGATCACCCACTGCTTCTGGCTCGGAGGCAAGGTTTCAAAGCACGCTGCGGCTCTTATTATAGCAGAGGGCAGAGACAACAGTGACGTAGGCTCGTCTTCGGTTGCAGTCTCGCCCTTCTCTTCCACAGGAAGGTGCACTGCGGACGTAGATGACGGTTCTGTATCGCTCCCTGTTCGGAGAGGCTCTTGCAGGCCTTGGCTAAGTGAACCCCACGCCGGGCCGCTGAGTGGTGGAGGCTCTGAGGAGCTTCCCAGAGGGAACGACCAAGGAGTCATGTCAAAATCTGACGAAATTCCGCTGCCTATCAGAGATGAGACAGAATCGTTAATCAGCCAGGCACGCCCGCCGAGCATGTTTGCAGCCTCGTTCTCGGGCGCGAGCGGACCAGCCCAAGCATCATGGAAGAGCAAATCTTCGAAGGAGGGGGTCGTCACCTGCTGGAAGTCAAATACCTGAGGAGTGACCCCCTGAAGTCCCTGGGAGGGGTCGAGATTCAAGGCTGACGGGACGTTCAGCGGCACATCGGCCGCGAGCGGAAGTGCGGCCGAATCGGGACCGTTCCCTCGCTGAGATGACGTGCTGGTTGATGTTGACGCCTGCCCTGGAGTGCGGCCTTCCCCCTGGTTCTCGCCCAGCAGTTGTCCCAGAAGAGCGAGCTTCTGCTTTCTCCTCTCCCCTGGCAGAGCGAATGGCGTCAGCCACACAATAGCGTTTCAATGTGCAAGACACGCGGCGTGAGAAGAGCTGCGGAGACTTTCAGGGGTCCACTGACTATAGGTTCGAGAAGCGATCCTGTTCTGCTCCTTCCTTGCATCGCTGTTTCGCTTACCGCTACTCTTTCGAGTCGCTTTGGTGCTGTTAGTGGTCTTGTCATTGGCGCTGGCTGGCGCTGGAGGACGGTCCATGGTGCCAGCAAAGAGGATAGGAACCACCACCGGCTGTATTGTAACGTCTTATATCAAGTGAAAGGCAGAGAAACCCTGAAACTGTTCGTCCCAACTAGTAGCGAGTAATTCGGTAACAGCGGCTTCATGCATCAGCCCGTCCAGAGTTGCTGTGAAGGCATTCAGGGATTACGACGGTGCTGAGACATATCTCGTCAGCAACACTAAGTACGGCGAGGCCCTCGGCTTCTCCTCCGCAACTCCCGCGGTCTTCGGGATCTCTGTGACGAGCAGTCCGTAGCGGTGGTGTAGATCTAGATGCAAGGCGAGGATCGTATGAACCGAAAGTTGGCATTTGGGATGACTAAGGGTGCATGAATCTGACTCTTTGACGAACGACGGAGGACAGTTGCGGTCAGATGCTTGAGAGCGCGGTCTTGGTTGCTGGCGTCAGCAATGTCCATGACGCTCGGCAAGGGTTCCGGGGGCCCACACATAGCATGGGACTTAGAATTTGTTACTGCACTATCTTAATGACCGTATCTCTCACTTTCGGAGCGTGCAGATTCCCGCCCATTAGATAGTACAAGAACGAACTACAGGGGTGCTGGCCTCTGTCGGCTTCTGATGCTACAATGGCCATCTTATATAGAAAATACCTATTTTTCTCAGCGCCGCCGGCTGGGTTCTTACGTCTCTCACCGCGTAACACATAACGATCTTGTCCGACATATATCTTAACCCGACCACCTGGTGCCACCTTCCCTGGCTGACAGCGGAACAGACAGAGGAAGCCGGATATGCCAGCTTCGAGACTTTGCCGTCACAATGGCCATATATCCTTCGCCTCTAAGCTACAGACCATATCTCCCTGAAATATACTATATATTGTCAAAATTGGTGCTAGAATTCTGTCTCTGGCTCATTTACGCATTCTGGCACTGAGCAAGAGCGTACAGAACGCCCAGAGTCAATATAGGTATGTCCCGCCCTGGAGCGATGACAAGTTGTTGCGTCTCTGTTGCCTGAAAAACGTTGTCGACACCCACCGCTCCCGGCCTAAGGTGGACCTGGTGATATGAGTCTGACCGCATAACTTGGAATAAGAGGGTGCTGGGTATCTGATGGGATGGCGCGGTGGTCAATTGGGTTGAGGCCTCGTACCCCTTGTGGTTCCCTGCGCTGTACCACACTGTAAAAATCACCCAGTGGTTTTCTAGTAGCACAGCACTCCTCCCGTGGTCCGAAATTTTTTACCGTTTAACTCAACTTTAGAGGCCTTTCTTTCTTTTTTTGGTGCCTTTTACTCTGGTCTCCTCCTGTCCCCTTCTTCCAAGTCTGGCTCGCATCGCCAGCTTGACTTTGATTGTTCCTGACTGCCTTGGTTGAAACCACATATCACAGTTGCCCGGGATAGCACAGAAGGCACGGTGGCCTAAAGCATAAAACAGTTCCGTACCAATCTGTGAACGAGCATTTTAGTCATGACATGGTGAACGGCAAGCGCCACAGACTCTTATCAGAGCAGGAGATAAGTGGGGGGTTGAGGGGTTATCGTGAGAGCTACGCCGTAGTACTTTGCTCGACGGGTCCTCTCAGTCTCTTACGAGCTCCTGGTTGTGAAAGGACAACATCTTGTGGTAGAAACCAGACAAGATACCTGCACGAAGCACCGCGAGGATGGACGACACAAAGGGGCTGGCCATAGCTCTGGAGGAAGCCAAGCAATCCTACGCCGAGGGCGGCGTCCCGGTACACAACCTTGGGGAGGGGGGTATGAGAGCTATCATCACATTGCCTGTTTTCTAACTTCTGCGACCGCTCTTGTGTAGATTGGTGCCGCGCTCGTCGCCAAGGACGGGAAGCTCCTCGGCCGGGGCCACAACATGCGCGTCCAGCTCGGGTCCGCGATCCACCACGTACCGTCTCCCCCAGATCCCGCCAGCATGAGATGAGCCCTTGGATTGACACTTGGGGGTAGGGCGAGACGTCCGCGCTCTACAACACTGGTCGCTTGCCCGCGAGGGCCTACCAGGGAGCCACCATGTACACGACGCTGTCTCCCTGCGATATGTGTGCGTACACCCCATCATCTTCCTCCTTGTCCTCTCTCATGTCCCTTCCCTCTCTCTCGCCTCTCTCCGACCTGTCTCATCTTTCTTAACACTAAAATGGGGGTAATAAATAAAAGGCACCGGCGCCTGCCTCCTCTACGGCATCGCCAGGGTGGTGATAGGCGAGAACAAGAACTTCCTCGGCGGCGAGTCCTACCTCCGGCAGCGGGGCGTCGAGGTCGTCGTCGTCGACAGCGCCGAGTGCACGGCGCTGATGGACAAGTTCATCGCCGAGAAGCCAGAGTTGTGGTGAGTACTCCTGTTGCCCGCCTCCTTGCTCTTACCAACCCGTCCTCTTTCTTTTCATTACGGGGGCGCCTGGCGTTAACCACGGCGATGGCTGTACAGGAACGAGGACATCGGGGTGGAAGAAAGAGTCTACTCCAAGGAAGGCGTCAAGGCACCGTGAGACTAGGTATCACGCAGAGGAGCTGTTATTTTGACAAAAATCGACGTATTCACTTTTTATTCTGTGCTGATCAAGCCGTGATGAACCTCAGCAGCTGACAACAATTGTCTTGTCTACCTCGCAAGATCCTTTTGACGCCATGCCAAGTCTTTCCCTTTGGAAGGTTTATTCCCCTTGCCTGTACCTGATACGCCAACACAGGAAGCCGGACTGTGCCGGCCCAGTCATGACAATCCTCTAACCGCCGCAAGAAACACAAATACCAATAGAATACAAGATTTGAGACACTTTCGCTCTTCAACTGCCGCGACAGGCGGGCATGGCGAAGGCTGACGGCGTTTACGTCGATGACATCCTGCAACCTAGAGAGACCGGGATAGGGCCGCCTGGTCTTCCGGGGATTGAGCCGCCAACTAGGAGAGCAAGTTCCTCAGAGACGGGCTGGCGCTGGCCCCACTGGCGGGACGGCTCTCGGGAGCCCGTGGTGGAGCGTTGCTGGCCTCACGGGCCAGTGTGATGCTGTCTCTCATGAGAGGAGGGCTGCCGTGAGGGGCAGCAAATGGAGACCTCTGCGGATTGAGCACATGCGAGAACCCGTGGTCGCTGGCCCGGGGCGGAGGGCCGCCGTTGGTAAGATGAATAGGGGAGTGATGAGCCGACTGGTGATACGCGTGCATGTATGGTCCGCCACTTGGGAGAGGCGGCGGCGGTCCACTCATCCGCCGCGGAGAAGGCGGCATGCCGTTCACCATCGATTGGCCGAGATGACCGTTCTGCAGGGGCGGCGGCGGCGGAGGTGGTGGTGGTCCAATGCCGGAAAGGGGCGGAGGACGGAGGTGATTTGGCGGTGCGAGTTGGGGCATATTGTTTGATGGCATGGGTGGCGGGGCGCCGTTCATGTGCGGGTGGACAGGAGGCATATGCTGACCATGCTGAGACGAGGGCCGATGCCAGTCGTTGTAAGGGCCGCTCGGGGCCCCATAGGGATGGGTCGGACTGGGAGCCGTCCTAGGCGGCATGGTGGGTGGAAGAGACGGTGGGGCAATAGGAGGCTGCACCGGCGGGGCCTGCACCGGAGGCATGATCGAACCCGGTGCCGGACCGGGACCCTGGGGTATACCGGCGGTCTCTGGTCCGGTGGGCCTGTGCGATCCCTGTCCGGGCGGAACGGCCCATGGATACGGAGCGATATTCCGAAGTTCTGAAATCGGCGGAGCAGGGCTGGTGACCGGTGCGGCAATCGGGGCGACAGGTCGAGCAGGCTCAACGTGAGGTGATGGTTCGCGCGGCTGCGGGTGAGGTCTCGGCTGGCGCTTCGTCTTCTTGCATTTGTGGCACTGGAAATTTCTCTGCGCGACAAATTTCTGGGCTTCGACGCCAAGCGCTCCGTAATGCCCGTTCGTAAGCTCCCGTTCCTGTTCCTTGTCGATAGGGTACCATTTCGGACTGACATCCACACCGCAGGTGAGACAAACTTTCCCACCTGGTTGAAGGGCCAATGGGAGCTCATCGGCATGGTCCCCGTTAACCTGTGCTGCCGCCGATGCTATGCCGGCAATGGTCGTTGTAGACGTGCGGCGGTTTACCGGCACGGCGGGGACAGGGCTTGACATCTTGGTGGTGAGACTGATCAGGTTGGCCTTCCGAGCGCAGCCGGTCAATGCAAGGTCAGCTTGTTTGAAGTTCTGCACATAGAGCTGCAGAGCGTTCGTGCCAGACTCATCAACTGCGTCGTGCATCCTGTGCACAATGGTCTTTTGAGGAACGTGGTCTTTGCACCAAATGGCAGCTGTCATCACGCCACTCTCCCCGTTGATGGTCACGATGTTGTGCTGATCGCGACGGGAACCTTTGACGGGGGTTATGTCGAACCCAAGCAGGTAACCATTTTGATGGGCACATTCGATGTGCACTTGAGAATCCGTCAGCCATGGCTTGAGAAGTCGGGGGGGACACTGGATTAGCATCAACTTACCTGGTGCGCGACATTGATGGCAAGCCACGCATGCTCCTCCTTTCTGCTTGCAGGCTTTGCATACCTCCCCATACCGTGCACGTGGAATTGACGGGATGCCCTCACTCGGCTCAAGAGCTTTGGCGTTGCCGAATTTGACCTCGGGTGTCCAGACAGCACAGGTGACGTGGACCCAGTTGTTGTCGGCAGTCCTCTTCAAGGGCTCGCGCGGGTTCACTGGCCGGTTCATTTCCTCCTGTCGCTTCCTGTAATAGTCCGCAGCCTTCTGGGCAACCTCTCTCTCGATTCTCTCCTTCTCTCGCTCCTTCTCCGACCTCTTCTTGTGTGTGAACTTAGGCGGCTCGACGAAATCGTGCTCGGTAGACTCTACAGGACATAGGACACATTTATAGTGCTGCAATGGCATGTTAGCAATGGTCTGAATGATATGCACGCGCAACTTACGATCGAGATTTGAGGATTCTTATCGTTCGAACACATGTCGCAGATCCACTTTCCAGGGTTGCGGTTATCAATGACACCATAGCAGTTGCGGTGAACTGTCAATCGACACTCCCGGCAAGACAGATGTTGATCGCCAAGAGGCTCCAGCTGGTGACAGATGGCGCAGGGCATGGTTCTCGGCTTTGGGATCTCGGGGACAGGGGGCGGAGCAGGCTTCTCCACGGCCTTTTCTTTCTTCTTCGCGATCGTATTCCCTGGTGTACTTCCCCTGTCTGAAGCATTCTGCTCGGAATCTCTGTCCGGGAGACCTTTGAGCTTCTTCCGTGGTGGCTCTGGGCCAAGCTGCTGCGCTGGTGTTGCCGCTCTCGCGCTGGTAGTGGTGGAAGGTTCGGGACTGCTGTAGACCGTCTGGTTCATCATCTCGTTGGCCGACATAAGTTCCTTGAGCAGTTCTTCATCAATTCTGCGCTTCCATGCCCGGCCGCCAGCCTGAGCCACTTTCTTCGCAACCTCATCGATGTCCTCCCACTGGATTGCATAGCGACGCCAGAGCTCCGCGCAACGTCGGCACAAGGCAACAATGTATTGGTTACCCTTGTCCTTGGCATTCTTGCCGCTGCTCTCGGTGACTGTCGTAAGCGCATTCGGCGCTCGTCGCCACTGTCTGGACGACTTCGTGTTGCAGAACTTGCAGATGAAGCCCTTCTTCTTCTCCACCGCTTTCTCGCTGTCGAACGCTGAATCATCCCGGTCATCGGCGACGTCGTCGGCAAGCTTGCTAGCGGTGACCTCTGCTTTCTTGGCCTCTTTCTTGCCCTTGCGGCCAGAATAGTTGCCCCATACTTGCTTGCCCCGATCTGTCTTCTTCCAGGTATAGTAGAATCGAACAATATCCTTGTGAGCTACAGTTTTGACATGCTTGTAGACACTGTGCAGCTCCGAGCCGTATTTGGCTACGCCTTCCTCGAACTTCTTCACTTCGGCGGGGGTGAGCTGCGGCTCCTTGAATGCGGCCTTGTCGACCTTCGGTAGTTCTTCGAGCGCCTTCTCGCGGTCGTAATTGTGCTTGAATAGCAGGTCCCGCGCGATGTCCTCTAGGTTAGTAGAGTGAAGAGGGAGGCCAAGTTGCTTTGACATAGATCTCGCGACATTCATGTACTCATCAATCTCGTCGTTAGTGATGTCAGCTCCCGCCATCTCCGCTGGTTTCCACAGCAGCGTTGATGTACTGTTCGAATTGCCGTCGTCCGGGTCTTCGCCTCGCCGTACATAACCGTTGGGTTCATCCTGTATCCACTTGGGTCGCTTCTCTCGTTTCGCCTTCTCGGCCTCAAGAGCGGCTTGCGCCTCCTTTGAGAGCTGCGCATTCTTCTTGCCATTCTTCTTAACGATCTCGAGCGGTTTCACGTACTGCACAGGGCGTCCGGGCCAAGGGAGCACGGTCGCTTGGTGCCGAGGACCCAAGCGAGAGCTGGCGCGCGGGTAGATGCGGTCATCGATATCCAGGGCGTCTTCGACCTTGCAGTGGATGCCGAGGTAGCGATAGGGCCACAGGCTAGCATGGTAAATCTGCTCTGCCGTGGCGGGGGGGTGAGCCTCCAAGCCCTCGTCGGGGCTGGTGCGGTTTGTGTCGACTCCGAGGACTTCGTCGTCCTCCTCGTCGAGGAACTCCTCCTCCTCGTTGGCCTCGAAGTTGGGCGTGTTGCGGGCCTCCAGCTTCCTCTCCTGGGCGCGACTGCAGGCGGCGCAGGACCAGGCAAACCCACGCGAGGGCTTCTTGAGCAAGGGGGGTCGCACGCAATTCATGTGATAGGTGTTCCCACACACGGCACAGTCCACCGAATCATTGCTGTCCAGAAACAGGGTGTGTCAGCGCCCAATTGGGTTAATTTGCCGAGCTTTTAGCGCAGCTGCACCGCCGGAGGGAGCGGGTACGTACCTTGCGCAGTAGCCGCTGCATCGCTTGCACAGCTTGACGGCACTGGTCAGTTCCTTGCCACGACCCTGCTCCACTAGGATGAATCTCCAGCGCTCGTCGAGCACCTTCTTCACCTGCTCCGGCACATTGATGATCTGGGACGTCGGGATGATCTCGTAGTTCTTCTGGATGTACCGATCATACAGTTTCTCGTACCAGAAGCAGTCGGGCGTTTTGCGGTACTCGTCCATGTTCTCGATCTCCGACTTGTGCCGGATCTGGCACTGTCCGCGCAGCGCCGTCAGAGGGCTAATGTCAGAGTGCATGGTGGCAAACACCATGCGCGTGTCCTGGGTCTTGCGGCCAATGTCCTTGGGCCGGTAGTACCAGTTAATGCGCAGAGCATCCACGGGCTGTAAAGGGTCATTTTTGATGTGCAGGAATTCCATGATGCGCCCGAGGTAGTAGGGCTCCCCGGGCGGCTCGCACACCAGATAGACGTGATCTAGCGCAGTGGGAATGTCTCAGCACAACTCCAGTCGCGTATGCAGGGTAATCAGACACTCACCATTAACCTCAAGGACAGTGCCGTCGTCAGCGAACATCTTGTTGTTTTTTGTCCGGGCTCCGCTGTTTTCAAAGGTCATCAGATTCGTCTCTCTGTACCCGCCGCTGCCGAGCGAGTTGGCGCCGGATCTTCTCAAAGCGCCTTGCAGCGACGAGGAGGGCGTCGCAGACCCTCCCTGTGACTGGCCGTTGACTGGGCTGGCGCGCGATGCGGCCTTGCGCTTCTTCGTGGTGTGCGAAGAAGTCACCGATTGCGCAGTCGGCGTTGAGGCCGCTGTAGAAGATGCGTGATGCTCCTTGGTGCCATTGTGAGAGGCGCTGCGCTTGGCGTCGTCTGCTGCGGGCTGTTTTCTTGACGATGCATTACTCTGGCGCGGGGCATCCTCGGATGCATGAGAGGAAGGATGCGCCTGGCGTGAAGATCTCTTGAGATCATCTTCTTTCTTCTCAGGATACGAGTCAAACAAGTCCATATCCATGTCCTTGTCCTCTGCGTAGTTGGGGCGTGAAGTGCCCGTCCTATTGCGCGAGCGGGTGCCGTACGGAGAAGCAGTGCTGGCGGCCGCGTCCTTGGTAGGCGGGTTTGACCCGGATTTTGTGACAGCCTGGGACGCCGAGGACCCATTCCCAGAGGCGGGAGGACTTGGGTCGGACATCTTGGGCAGGGTTGTGGAGAAGGAAGATGGAGAGTTCGTCCTCGACTTTTGCTTACTGGATGTGGCAGCATCTAAGCCGTCCTTGGACGAGGACGCCGGTGTGCTTGAGAGACGGTCAGAGCTGCTCACATTCTGCTGTAATTTCGTGACCATGGCGCGGTGGGAAATCAAAGACGCCGTAGTCCTGTGCGTGGACCAAAATGGTGCCGAGGCGAGACCACGCCAGCAAAGGTGACGGGAAGGGCCAGCTGGGTGGTGACCACGTCGAGTGACTCGGAGAACAGTGAGGTGACGGTGATTTGCACGCCGAATAGCCTGGGAACATCAAAATGTCCCGCAAGGGGGCCAGTAACAGACTAGATGCGGCAGATGGCAGTCGAAAGGGAGGAAGGGCCGGCTTTGAGGCGGGAGGATCAAATATGAGGGAAATGGAGGGTGGAAGAAGTTTGGTTGTTTTGGTGGATGTCCAACAATGGGGGGAGGATGGACATATAAGGCACCACAGGGTCGAGAGGCAGGCAGGTCGAGAAGGATTGGAATGGTTGATAAACGACCAGGGACGGGGGGCCTCGCGTGTGAAAAATAGGTATGGTCCGTACACGGGGCAGACACGACGCGGCGTGCGAGATGGAAGGCGAGATTTGGGAGGGAAGGGAAGGGAAAACGTTTATATGTGAAGGAGGAAGAGGAAGAGAATCGAAATGGAGGAGGGAAAAGGACCCAAGGCAAAGTAAAGGTACAAGGTAGCGTGTAATAAGAAGACAGCGCGAGCAACGTCAAATGGCTGCCGCCGCCGCGGAAGACATCGATGGAAACCCATCTGGCGGGCCGGGGCAGCCCAGGGTGAGTGAGGATGGGCCACCTGCGCCAGGTGGGAAGGCAATGAGGACTGGCCCGCCCGCCGCCGCCGCAAGGTCCCACGGGTCTGTCTGCAAGTACACATGGCGTCCCTCTAAGGTAGCGGCAGGGGTGCAGGGGGCGGGGCCAGCCCATCTGGTTCGCTGGGTTGGGCGCGGAGATCTGGACGATGCAGCCACGGCAGCCTGTCCACCCCAACTACGGCACTCCCCGGTGACATCTGTGGTACTTTTCCCAGCGTGTGGGGACCGTTCGGCAACATCGCTCGCTCATCAAGCAGGACGACGCTCCAACCGCTGTACTTCCATTTTTCTCACTCTCACTTCGTCTCCCTTCCGCCTTGCGGCAGGCCATAGCAGCACGTCACGCCTCTCTTCCGGCCGTCTCCTCATGGCCTCATTCATGGCCTGCCATTTGACCCGGGAGTCGCGTCCCAACCGTTGAAGGAGGCCCACACTAAATAGATGCATTTGGTGCTCTTCCGATGCCTCATAGATGCCTCGCTATGCTGTGATCTCCAAGATCCTGCTCGCCATCCAGCCTCACACCCCGAGCGACCAGCCCGCGAGGTGCTGATTGATATACGGGTACTCTGTGCACAAAGAGGGCGAATCGCCTATTTCACCCTTATCACGGAGTACATATTCCACACACGGTAGCAGGTACTCAAGGTCTGGACAGAGCTCCGCCGGATTGTGAGTGGATGGATGCGTGACTGGCCGGCCAAGGGATGGTGTGCGCTACGTGTGTGACGAGGGCATCCGGCTGGATTAGGTAGTCGTCGGCCTAGGGTATATTAGGTCCTGGGTACTCCGTGCCTAGGAATCTGGACGACGACTGATCATCTTGGGTATGGTAGGTAGGCTTTGCAGAAACCCACATTTCACACCGCGACCTCCCACCTCTTTCCATTCTCTTTATCATTATTAACGTTAGCTCGGGCTTCTTCCAACTCCATCTCTTTCTTCCATTGTGTGTCATGCCTTGTTCTTTTCGCCCGCTTGCCTGACAAGACAAACCCCCCCTCCCCTTTTGTCTCCAATGTCTCAGTCCGGGGTTGCGCATTTTGATATACCTCTAGCTCGCCGCCTTCTTCCCAACCGCCAGCCTGTCTTGCATGTTCGTTCTGGATCGCCCGCCGGCGCGGTCATATCTTGCCGACCACCGATGGAGCAGACAGCGCCGCAGCAAGGAAAACCTACTAGTTCCCTAACGCAGGCAACATGATGAGGCCAGGCACCATTGATCGGCCCCTCTTCTTCCCAATTCCATCCCACAAAAAGCTTCCCTTAGAGAGTCATCCACGTATTTAATAGCCAACCCTATGGCTGCGCCGCCCTTTTTGCAGTCGCTTAATTAGGCGTCCTTTCCAGCCACTGCCCTGCGTCGCTGCGTCTGCTTCCTCGCATGTCGAGCAGAGATGAGTATGTACGTGTCGGCGCATACTTTGTGGATGTGATATCCGACGTCGAGACTACCTGAGGAGTCTCGCCACCTTGATCAGGGTACTCGGTCTAGTGCGCTTTTATTGCACAGTACTTCCCGGTACTCCGTACGTAGCTGCAAGCTTCGCAGCCCCGTGACGATAACATGGTAGAGCATCTCCACAAACGCCATTGCGCTGCCGAAGATGGCCGAAATATGTGATTGCATTGGCCGTGGGTTCGGGAGGGTTCAACCCATCCATAGTTCCCCACCCATCACGGCTTGGGAGTCGCGAAATCTTGCAAATGGCTCCGTACCTGCTGCCGGCTGTTTTTGGCTGCCAGCATCGGCACTAGATCCCCGTACGTCACTGACGAGTGTAAAGCTTCGGAACTGATGGATCTGGGGATGTGCGATTGAGAAGAGAGAGGGAAGTTGAAAAAGCCTATTCCTGGGAATGAGGTCACCCAAGCCCGGATGTGCAGCGCGTTACCCGCCCCTCTCTGTCTGGTAGGTGTGCCGCGTATCATCCCGCTCCACGCCACACCACCGCCGAAGCAGTGATAATAGGTAAAGCAGGGATGCTTGTGCAGCCTGGACCTGCGGAAGCTGGCTGTAAGACCTTCGAAGCTGTGCAAGAACTCAACGGCCACTTTCAAGAGTCGATACTTCGGTAGCAGCACCTATATTGGGACGACCATGTCAAAATTGTGTACTATAGTAATGCTTTATTTTCAACGGCAGGCCGCGCGGTTCCATCTCGTCTGCTTGTCTGTTGTATCCATGTTACGGTACTCCCTACTCGTCGAAGCTTAACAGGGAGAGGGAAACAGTGCGACCTTCTGTTTCAGAACTCAAACTGGTCGCCAATACGGAGTACTCGCTTGGCGTGACCAGGGGCAAACAATGTGCCATCGGTCTCGCAGCTCCGCATGCGAGTCAGCCTCCGCTGCCCTCCAGGAGCCGAACCACTGCCATTTTTACGTGTGCCTGTTGGGAGCTATTTCCGTGTTGTTTCGACGCTGCCAGGAGCGGTTGCTGGCGAGCACTCGATGGATCATCGTCATGTAGAAGGATACTTAAGGTCTCTACTCAGTTACCTTGATAGAAGCTTCAGCTTCCGTCTCTCTGCGGTATCACGGCCGTCAGACGGAGGTGTGACAGAGTGACGTGATCATAAGTAAAAGGCACCATAGCGCACCTCCTCTGAGTGACATTTCAGCATCCCATGGCTGCCTGTCGAGCATGGGTCACTCGACATCTGTCGTGTGCATTCGAGGCTCATCAAGAGCCCGCCAAAAATATCAACGAGAGGATCGTGACGAATTTTACATTACTCGATACCAACGGCTCTCTGTTGCCGGACTCTCTGGTGTCTTCGGTACAATTTGACCTGGCTGGCTGGCTGGCTGGCCGGCCGGCCGATATGTTGAGGTCGGAGATTTATCGGGGCTCAGCCCGCACTCATCTCGAGATTGACCCCCTTAGGAGGAGATACCATGTCCATTAGAAGCTCAGCGCGTGTGACCATCCTCTGTTCCGAATTGAATGTATTCAATTGAATGACTTGGAAATCGACTGCTCGCTGTCAGGGCTCCGGTGCAGGTGTCTGGCACTCGTCCCGACCAACAACCTGCCAGAATTAGGAGGCAAAATTAGCACGGGAAACGGGAATGTGGAGGCGTGATGGGCATGCACGGCTCTCGAGATGTGCGAAATCGCCCGCTAGGTACCACAGGGATGGCTGGCTGGGAAAGCGGCAGGCCCGATCCGGCATAGTTCGACACCGCCAGACCGTTAGGCCTGCCAGCTCACCTACCAAAACATCCTCGCTCTTCCCACCTTCTTCTTCCAACTTACTTTCGACGTTGGGGCCTCGCGGGACTTTCCAAAAGAGCGATAGATTCTCGCCGTTGATCATTCCTCGAATACCCCAGGCGTGCTTGGAATGTTGTCTGGAGCTGTGCGATAAGGGGGGCATTGTGAGCTCGCATGTTAAAAGAGCATCACCCTTTCTCTCTGTCTCATGGATCGTCGAGGAGTTAAGGTTCGACAGGTCGGGACTGACGTTCGAATCAGGGCCTGTTATGCACAAGTTTGGAAACAGAGGGCCTAAAAGTCTCTATAAAGTCTATTGCCAGCTAGCCCGCGTGCAGGCACTACTTCTTGGTACCTCCCAGCCCGAGGTCCCTCTTTTGGCGGAACCCTTGCAGCAGGGCTAAGAAGTCCACAGGGTGGGCGGAACGGAGAAAAGCCACCGCCCTGGGGTCGACAGCGCAGGCTCCCGTCCGCAGCACGTGTTGTCCACCGTACCTTGCACGCCACGACAAACCCGTAAAAGGTCTCAGTCTCCGCGCGTCCGTGAGCTCACCTATTGCCCACTTGCTGAAGTGAAGACTGCGTCATCAAAATTGGTTGAGAGAATGACTCTCTGTAACTCCTCGAGTAGTCATCATCAGAGATGCGATTTGTGTGGCTTTTGGCGGCTTTCAGCAAAGGAAGTTTGATCGCAGACAGTCTCATTCAATCGACATCAGCGGGCACGCAGATGCCAGCGGGACAAAATACCCCTTAGGTACAAGACGTAGGTATTCCCGTAGAATACAACCGGAGTTAACGTCATGACAGATGTGGAGCCCGGATCGATTGTCTTATGTAATATTTCTCATCGTGACTGATCAGGTGATAGCGCACCTTATTCGCGTCCGCCTCAATTACTCCACGCTCGAGGACACGCGGATGAGACAAGGCAAATGACGTTGTCTCCCATCGTGTTTTCTTCCCCTGAGAAAAGAGCTGTTACTATTTGAGACAGGCCACTCCTCATGCACTCTTAAGACGGCCACAATTACACACTTTGATCACAGCGCCTGACCGCTAAGGCTCCTCCGTCTTTATCAAGCGTGGCTTGCCAGCTCACGCCTGCCAGGTCGAGATGATCTTCTCCTAGCAACTTTCAAAACGAGGGGCTGGTATCACATCTATGAATTATGGCAGACAATCTCGGCCTCTGGCACAAGACCACTCTCCAGGCCGCGAAGGAACATCAGACTGTCTGCCAGTACCAGACTACGACTCTGGCAGGCCACAAAAGACCGTTTGCTGACACGTTCCAAGAAGGAGGTAATGGAGGCGTATCAGGTCACGGCGTACCAGGTCAGCGCTCACCAGCATTTCTTCCCGCCTCCTCTCTTAGAAAGGGCCCGCCGAGGCTCGTTGCTAGCGAAATCCGGGATGCATCGTCTCCTGCTCCTGAGATTGGTATCTCGGAATACTCGCAGAGGAAGGAATGGAGCGCTACTCCCAGTTCGACCCAGGATCCCTTGCTTAATCTATCACATACGGTGTATGGACTACCGATCCAGCTTGTCACGAACTTTTCAAACTTGGGGATCAGGAGCATATACCCGTGGCAAAAGCAGTGTCTGCTGGGGCCAGGCCTCCTAACGGGGGAGAAGAACCTGGTGTACAGCGCACCGACGGGTGGCGGCAAGTCTCTTGTTGCAGATGTCTTGATGCTGAAACGGGTGCTCAAGGACAGGGAGGCGAAAGCTCTTCTTGTGCTTCCCTACGTCGCCTTGGTCCAGGAGAAAGTCCGATGGTTGAGAAATGTCGTACAGAACATATCAAGGGAAGCCATCAGCGGCCCGGTTCAAAAAGGGGATTCAAGATTTTGGCGGAAAAGGGCTGACGAAGACACTGTTCGAGTTGTTGCTTTTTTTGGTGGTAGCAAGATCAATGCTGCTTGGACGGACTTCGATATCGGGGTCTGCACAATCGAAAAGGTCGGGCAAGACCTAGGATGCGTAAAATTACTGCTAATGTCTGCTAGGCCAATGCCCTCGTTAACACGGCCATCGATGATTGCTCTATCTCACAACTGAAGGTTGTGGTCTTGGACGAGCTCCATATGATCGACGACGACCATCGAGGCTACCTCTTGGAACTTATGGCTACTAAGCTGCTCTGTCTAGGAGAGCACGCTGTACAGATAATCGGCATGAGCGCAACATTGAACGTGAGTGCATAGTTTCTTGGGGTGTTGCTAGTCACACTCTGCTTTTCGCTGCTGGCAATGTATGCCGGGAAAGTAATATCTCATCGACCTCCCGGACCTCCTAATTTACCTCCTGTTATGACTTACCGACTCTAACAACCTATTTAACCGTCCTGGTCATCTCGCTGGGCCTTTCTAATCTGCCTGCCTGACAACTGAATACGTACGGCATAATCACAAATGGTCCAGGAGGTTGTAGAGAATCTCACTTTCCCAAATTATAGTGCTAGTGGCGAAAGGCATAGTGCGGATGACAATACACATTTCTTGAGTGCCAAGACCTGTATTACTGACTCTGATGGCCATTAACAGAACATTTCGCTGCTTGCGAAGTGGCTCCAGGGCCATTCTTATGAGACGCACTACCGGCCGGTACCAATCGAGGAGCACCTCGTCTATGATGGCAATATCTACCCAGCTGGATCGACACGTCGGCTTTTGATGACCGCCAGCCAGCTGACTTCCCGAACACCCTCGTCGCAAGAGCATGGCACCGAGTTGAGGACAATACAGCCATCCGCATCTAGAGAGTTGCAGGATCCCGTGACTAACGCCGTGGTAGCACTGGCAAACGAAACTGCGCGCTCAAATTTCGGGGTTCTCGTGTTTGCTAGTAGCCGTGCTGGATGCGAGGCCGATGCCCTCCTTATCAGTCGTGTTATGCCTCTCCTCGACGAGGTTGGAGCAGACGTCCTAGGAAAGAGAATGGACTTGATAGGGGACTTCCGCAGCCTACCCGGAGGTCTTGACCATGTCTTGGAACAAACGATCCCTTATGGCGTTGCGTTTCACCATGCAGGACTAACTGCCGAAGAACGTGAACTCATCGCTGACGCATATGACAGTGGCGTCATAAAGGTCTGCGTCGCGACTTGCTCCCTCGCTGCCGGCATCAATCTTCCTGCCAGAAGAGTCATCCTCCATAACGCACGGATGGGCCGTGATCTCGTGGGTCCATCAATGCTTAGGCAAATGAGAGGGAGAGCTGGACGAAAGGGGAAGGACGAGATTGGAGAGACGTACCTGTGTTGTCGGACTCCAGACCTCGAAGACGTGGTTGAGCTCATGCATGCAGAGCTCCCCCAAGTGACCAGTTCTCTCATAACAGAAAAGCATCGTATACAAAGAGCTCTACTCGAAATCATCTCTATACGGCTAGCAACAAGCCGAGAATCGATTGATGACTACATCCGCAAAACCCTGCTATGCCATTCCGGAAACAGCGACGAGATAGACGCCCACGTCGAATCAAGCCTGCAAGACTTGTGCAGAATGGGCTTCATAATTGTTGACCAGGATTATAACTACCAAGAAACGCAGCTAGGCCGAGCCATCGTGACATCTGCTCTTGACCCGGAAGACGGCCTCTTCATTCACAAGGAGCTGCAACGAGCTCTGCGAGCCTTCGTTATGGACGGCGATATGCACGTTCTGTATACCTTTACACCAGTACACGACATGGCTGTGAATATCAACTGGCAGGTCTTTGCGAGAGAGATGGATAACCTGGATGAGAGTGGATTGAGAGTGCTCGGTCTCCTAGGCCTTAAACCTACTGAGATCAACCGGATGTGAGTCCCTTGCACCTCTTCGTCATGATGGATCTGATTGTCACACTAAACGTGTCCCAGGATGCGAGGAGGTTCGATGAAGGAAGTAACACCTGAGGAGAAGGAGCTTACTCGAGTGTACCATCGATTTTACCTGGCTCTGCAGTTACGCGATCTTTGCAGCGAGATGCCTGTCCACCGTGTAGCTCAAAAGTACGGGACGCCCAGAGGCGCCGTTCAGACGCTGGCGCAGACCTGTCAAGGCTTCGCTGCTGGTATGATTAAGTTTTGCCAGCAAATGGGGTGGGGGTGCGTCTGCCCATCTACAACATCTTAGTGAGAGCTTGGCTAATGGGCCGCAGAGTCATGGCCGCCGCCCTTGATCATTTCTCGGACAGGCTCAAGGCTGGCGCGAAGTCGGATCTGCTCGCCCTTGCAAAGATCACATTTATCAAAAGCCGCACTGCGTGAGTAGAGCAGTCATGTATCGAGGAAGTTGCTAGTCTAACTCTTGCCGTGACAGGCGTGTATTCTGGGACAACGGCTTCAAGACCGTCGCCGCTATTGCGAACGCAGATCCAAACGAGCTCGTCCCGATCCTTATGCAGGTGAGTCGGTGGGACACGCCTGGTTATCGTTTAGATGCTAAGACGCTAGCGATGGCGACAGGCGCAGCCGAACAAGGTTCGTCTAGGAGATACTGACGAGCAGAAGTATAACGAGAAGCTCCTAGCGAAAGCAAAGGTCATTGCCGATTCTGCGAATAAGCTGTGGCGTGCGTAGGCTGTTGCCGAATAGAGACGGTCCGCTGCTAATCGATGATACAGAAGTCGAGATGCAGCAGGAGGTGGACGATGAATGAGCCTCGTGACTTCGCTCGTTGCAGGCGTCCGTCCGACGAGGAGAATTTGCTCGGCATGAAGCTGGATACAAAGCATCTCCCCCTGTCAGACAGAGGCAAGACAGCACAAACTATCCGGCCTTGTACATGAAGTACGGTTGGGTAACTCCTCCTTTTGGCATGCTTTCTACGCCATCTCAACAACTCGGACAGCAGCCCCTTGGGGATTATGTTACACCGCATGCAGCCTGCCGTGGGGGCTCTTGTGAGGAGATTGACCCGTACGAAGTCAGTCACTCGGTCGATAACTTTTCCTCGGTGGTTAGTGTTGATACCTGATCTAACCCCACCGTCACAATGTATGCACAAGTGCATCCGGAACATCTTGAAAGAAAAGGTACCTGCGAGGCCTGTGTGAGCTGAAGGAATCATGTGTTGGTCGGTTACCTTACAACCTCACTACCCATGCAGTACCATCCACACATTAGGGCCACGTCCCGTCCTCCGAGGCCGTATCATCCGACGCCAAAGTTCTACTCGCTTGTTGGCCTTTGCCTTTCAGAAACAATAAATAGGTGTGCGGCGTGTCCTTGATCGCCCGCTCGGATACCCAGCCAATGCCGGCCGACGTTCTCGACCACCAATGTGACCGCCCTCTCGTTTCCTATCTGACCTATGGACAGACGGGCACGGGGTGACAAGCGGCCAGAGGCTTGCCGCACCGACCCACGCAATAGGGCAGTGGCGGCCGAATCTGTTGTGCGCCGATACAGTACGCCTCAAGTCTTCCTTTCGGGTCCGATAATGGGATTATTGCAACAAGAGACCGAGCAGTGGTGCCTCGCGGCGGACATAACTTGCCGCGTAGTTCGACGATAGGTGGCTGTAGACTCGACTTTGATAGGCTTCGCGAGCCAGGGGTGGCTTTACCCACGCGTTGGCTGGGCTTCGCACCATTCAGATGGCATCCTCTACAGCATCGCTCATGCATGAAGCTCGCAGAAGATGCCGCCATGCCCCGGAGTCCACGCTGCGTCACCCTCGTGGTGCTGTCGCACAGCATGAGAAAATTTTCTCACACACACTCCTCCGTACACGTTCCTCACTGGTGACCGGTCAACGGAGCCTTGGCTTAAAGTTCTGGCATGCATAAGAGCAACCTGGAAAATTCCTTGCCCTTGTTACCTTACCGGCTTACCCAGGCCGCTTCAGCGTTATCGCACCATGGATGTAGTACATGCAGCTGCTGAAGTGGCTGTCCACGGGAATTACAGGCGACAAATGCGCCTCGTCAAGAAAGAAAGGACCAGCCGCCCGCCTGCTTTGTTCCATCGCCTCTCTCACGGCGTTGCCCTCTGTCTCACAGCCACATTGCTTCCCGCACCGGCTTTGACCACGACACCATTCGCCGCCACAGCGGACGACACCACCGTCTGTGATCCAGCACGAGCGGCAGCATAGGTATCCCTTGCCTTCGGGAACTCCTGGGAAGGTACTTGCGCGCCTTCCGCTCACTGTTGGTGGGCTTCTGAGACCCGCTCGGTGACCAGGTGTTGGGTACAAGGACCTCCAGGGTAACTGCATCACTTCGTTGCGGCATCTGGTTGCGCCCATCCCTCCTCATTAAATGCGCGAATGATGAACAGTTGGTGTGGCTGCCTGGTCCAATCCACACCACTACCCGGATTTGCCTTTCTTCGAGCCTCGGTGCGGTTGCCTCTTTTCTTCTTTTGGGTTCGCATCACCCAAGAAGTACGCGGAGTCTATTTCTCTCCCCAGCGCCTCAAAAACAAGGCGTTGCCGCTCTGCCGGATGGTCTTTTGAATTTTGCTGCTATTCTTCTCATCCACCCTCCTCACGAGCGAAGATAGAGGCCAGAAGTCAGGTTTACACCGCAATTTTAAGCATTCTCACGGTTGAGAGAGTGTGTCGTTGTTTTTGATACCTCTATCCTTACAGCTAAGCCTATCCACGGAGCACTTCTGGTGGCTTATCTCCCCTTAATACCTAAATGGCTTCGGCAGCGAGCGGCCGGGCGAACGCAGTCGGTGGTTCAAGCGCCGGCCCCGGCCCCTTGTCGAGCAGCCTGGATGCTGTGATGAGAGCGCCGTCCACAAACCCGCCAGATGTTGTTGTGCTAGAATTCCTGCCGAATGATCTCAATCGCAAAGACATTCTCAATCCTAAGGAGGACCTATGGCTCTCGACCGTTGATGGGTGAGTCTCCCGCAGATCAACCACCCCAATGCCCGAGTCTGGCGTGAACCCCTGCGTCCTCCACCAAACCTCACTTCTACTCTATTCATTGGCACTATATCCCAGCGTCCCTTTTCTCGCCCTATTGCGCCACATAATCCCATGGCTCTCCTATCTCCTCTTTCGTTGCCTCTCTTCCTTCCTCAAAAGTGATTTCTGGGCTGTTATCCCATTCTGACGGATGTGCAACATGTAGCCGATACAACTCGCCCATTATCCCGGTCCGGGTGGGTGAGGGACCCAGTATGCAAGTCTTCCAAGTGAGTCTGTCTTGCATGCCTGGAAGTCAAGGTGTTAATACCGCCCCTACTCACACAAATCAGGTGCATAAACATGTTCTGCTGAAGGCGAAGTGGTTTCGTAAGGCTCTGTGTGGGGAGTTCAGTGAAGCTGAGACGCAGGTGCTCAACCTCCCTAACGAGGATCCGTCCGTATTCCACTTCCTCGTCGCCTTTCTGTACGAGGGACGCTACATACCAACAAAACCGCTGTCCGATGCTTTAGGTACATGATTCAAGCCCAGGAAGGGGCTCTTCAGCTCACTGATCGTCTACAGTGCCGGACCTTGACAAGGGCAAGGGAAGAGAAACCAGAAGCAACCCATCAGAGTCAGACTCGGACTCTTCTGACAGTCTAGGAAGCGACAGCAGTACGGGTTCTGGGCGGCCCCCGTCACTGAGACGTCGCCGTGATGGGCGACGTCCCCAAGGGTTGAGGCAGAAGCATCCCGGCATGCACCGCCCACAATGTGGCTGCCGTCGGTGTCTAAACGCCCATGGCCCGCCTTGTTGGGCGTGTGCGGCCCCTCGCGTGCCTCCTCCGTTCATGCCTCCGTTGCAGCCACAGGGAATTATCAATGTCGGCCCTCCTCACCGAACGAACCATACAATCCAGCGGACGCGAGGTCCGAACGGCAACCCAATCGGACAGACTGCACCTCCGTCCACAAAAGCTCTTGACCCGAACGGCACCGAGCGCATCAAGGGCGAGGACATGCGGATTTGGCTGATGGCATACGAGCTCAACATCGATGTCTACACCTGTGCGAACAGGTACCTCATGGACGATTTCAAGGAAGAGGTCGCTCGGGCCGTCATCGACATGCTGGAGACCGCCGGCCGAGACGCCGCCCAGATTGAAGTGCTGCACATGTGTAAGAAGCTGTATGAGGGGGTGAACGAGGGCGACTCGCTTCTGAAGATGATGCTCGCACGCTTGGGCTTCCTGCAGCCGCTGCTGTGGAAGCGGTACGGACAAGAGACATCTGATTTCCTCATCTCGAATCCGGAGATCGCGACGCTGATCCTCCGGGAGACGGCGACGAGGCGGGAGGAGGATTACTACGGACGGGTGCTGCCGAGCATGGAAAGGCTGTGGCTCCCAGCGTTAGCGGAGCGGCAGTTTCATCACGAAGCGTTTCGTCCGCCGCGGTATTGATTATCAACCAAAAGCACGTTGTAGGCGGTGAATGTGACCTGTATGAGTGGTGTGTCGTTATCCTCACTCGACTGACTTCCTTTTTGCTTTTATCTCACGCAGTGATCATATCTTCTATTCTCGTGTCTTCGTTGCTTCTGCGCCATGCGTGTGCAGAAGGATATGTGATTACAACTTGGAACCTACAGTCTTTTAATGTTCTATCCTGGATATTGGGGCTTCAAGTCTCCGTCTTCAGCGCGTGCGATGGGCTTGTCGGGCGAACGGAGCCTGTCGGTGTATGTCTGCACGATGTTATGTGCCTCGATTTACTCGAGAGCCTCTTATTCCCTTGCATTCCTCTAAGACCGCTGTTCACGGGTTCCCTGTGCCTCGTTGCGGTGTGGGAGTCTCTGTTATTCGGGGTATTATTGACGAGATCACCGAAGAGACGGAGGGGGCAACCTGATTTCTTGAGTGCTTTCTGCATGCTATAGCTGTCACAACGCTGTCCGGCGAGACAGCTCCTCTTACTATTGGCGGACTTTGTAGAGCCTGTCATTTACAAGCCCGATAGTGCCTTCTCAAGCGTCTTCTCCAGATGCCGTCAGTTGTCCCCAGATCTTCCCCCCGCGTCTTCTCCGCACCGCAGCGCTGCTCTCCTCCGCAACCTATTACCCCACAGATGCGTACACAGGAGCTGATGCTAAGTCCACTTGGGTGAGGGCCCAGTTCTTCTCACACTCATGCTGCGGAACTTCTGCCCCCTCGGGCGATCTCCTTGTTCTTCACCTCATGTACGGTTATGCCTGCCAGGGCCGGCTAATGGCTATATATCCACCATGGTCCCAGACGGAGACCAGCCACCCCGGCGACGAGGCACAGCTCTCCGTGACCGGCTCTCGATATGTTGCCCGTGTGGTTGCGATTGTACCTCTGGCTCCTGACCGCGAGTGCGGTGGGAGTGGAAGCCCAGGACCTGGTAGCCGCCCTCGACTACGGGACGTTCCAGGGTGCCTACTCGGCGAAGTACAACATCTCGTACTGGCAGAAGATCCCCTTCGCGGCGCCTCCCGTGGGTGAGAACCGCTTCCGCGCCCCGCAGCCGCCCCTACCCATCACCAACGGCACGTATGACTCCAGCCAGACGTTCGACATGTGTGTCCAGCGAACTGTGAGTCCGACGCAAAGCCACCCCCCCCCCCCAAGACACATCTGAACAACCCCCGAACTAGGTGAACGGCTCGGAAGACTGCCTCTACCTGGGTCTCTATTCCCGCCCCTGGACCGCCTCGCAGCCCCTGCGCCCGGTCGTGGTCGTCTTCTACGGCGGCGGCTTCATCCAGGGCTCCGCGTCCTTCACGCTCCCGCCGTCCGCCTACCCCGTCCTCAACGTGTCCTCCTCGGCCGACCTCGTCTTCGTCTACCCCAACTACCGCGTCAACGCCTTCGGCTTCCTGCCCGGCCGCCAGGTCGCCGCCGACCGCGCCGGCTCCGACCTCAACCCGGGCCTACTCGACCAGGACGCCGCCATCCGCTGGACCAGGGCGCACGTCGCGCGCTTCGGCGGCGACCCGGAGCGCGTCAGCATCTGGGGCCAGAGCGCCGGCGGCGGCAGCGTCGTCGCGCAGGTGATCGCCGCCGCCGCCGCCCGCCGGGGGGCCGGTAAGCGGGGCGAGAGGCCCTTCCGCGGGGCGCTGGCCAGCAGCCCCTTCTGGCCCAAGACGTACCGGTACGACTCCCCCGAGGCGCAGGCCGTGTACGACATGTTCGCCACGGCCGCGGGATGCGCCCCGCCGGCCAGCAGTGGGGACGAGGACGAGGAGGACACGAGCCTGGCTTGCCTGAAACGCGCGGACGTGCAGACGCTGCGCGATGCTGCGCTGCTAGTCTCGGGCAGTCACACGTACAACACGTCGAGCTACACATGGGGCCCGGTCATCGACGGGCGGTTCCTGACCACGCCGCTGAGCCGGGTCGACCCGGGGGACGTGGACGTCGAGGTCGGGTTCGGCATGTACAACACGCACGAGGGCGAGAACTTCATCCCGCCGGGACTCAAGGCCGCGGCGGACACGGGGACGCCGCCGTTCAACTCGAGCGCGGCGTCGTTCGCGGCATGGCTGCGGGGGTTCCTGCCGGGCCTGAGCGCGTGCGACCTGCAGCGGGCGAGGCGGCTGTACCCGAGCGAGGGGGGCAGCACGGAGACGATCGCGGAGTACGACGGGCAGTACGCGCGCGCGGGGCTGGTCTTCCGAGACGTGGTGCTGGCGTGCCCGGCGTACTGGATGGCCGGGGCGGCGCCGGCGGGCAGCTGGCTCGGGGAGTACTCGATCGATCCGGCGAAGCATGCTAGTGATACGTACTGGGTGAGCGCCCAGCCCTTTTTGTTTCCGAGATCGCCTTGGTATCAAGTGCCTATTGCTAACTTGCAGGTGGGAAATCAGTGGAATCAGGTCAACTCAGCGCAGCAGACGGATCCCTTCCACTACGAGGGCTACACAGGGGCATTTGCGTCCTTCTTCATGACGGGGGACCCGAACGCGCTGAAGCTCACGGCGGCAAATGTCACGGGCGTGCCGGCGCTGGCGACGGGCGAAGAGTTCAACATCAACAGCGAAGGGTTCGCGAGCCTCAAGCTGACGCAGTTCAAGAGCCGGTGCGATTTCTGGAGGAGCGTCGCTCCTAAGATCCCTATTTAGAACCAGTAGTCCTCACAAATCACTGACACATTGCTATCAATCCGGCTCTCCTATCCCCCATCAGTCTCGTCTGGTCACTCGTGGTCTCGTCTCTCGTTGTTGGAACGTGCCCGGTAGAGTCCAATTTCTCCTGAATATCACAGAAGGCACCGTTTCGTCCCTGCCACCACACAGACGACCTGCTTCAGTTGGGGCCTGTCTAAGCCAAGCTTCCTCACCGCAGTTGTTTCCTCCCTGACCCGCCGTCTTCTTCTTCTAGTCGATGCAGTCGTCCCTGAGCCGGAACAACTGCAGCAGGACCTCGTCGGTACGGGCGCGCACGGCGTTATGGTACAGCGCGTTCGTCTCGAAGACCTTGGTGTTGGCGACCTTGCTCGCCGTCTCCCTGGCCAGGCCGAAGTCGACAAACATGTCCTCGGCGAAGCTGGCCGCGTACACGGGCACCTCGTTGGCTGCCAGGCGCGCCTCGTCGTAGAGCGCCGGCCACCGCTCGTACGCGGCCAGGAGCTCCGCCGCCTCCTTCATGCGCCGCAGCTCCGGGTACGTGTCGAACATGAAGGGGTAGATCATCTCGCCGGAGAAGTAGAGCACCTGATGGAAGAGGTCCTCGCCATCGGCGCCCGAGGGCGGCTCGTCGGACAGCCAGGAAAACTCGTGGATCTCCTGGCCGACGCGGTGGGCGGCCCACTTGGAAGCGACGCCCGGCGCGTAGCAGTAGATGGCCTCGTGGAGGATGGCGTAGATGGGGGCGATGTCGAAGGGCAGGAACTGCTCGATCTGTGAGAGTGTGGGCCGCGTGAAGAAGCCGACCTGGTCAAGGTCCGCCTTCATCCGCAGCAGTGTAGAGTGGATAGTGTCGAGGCCGCCGTGCATTCCGAACATGTGGCCCAGCGTAAGAAGGCGGCGGACGGATAGACGGCCGCCGGCGGGCATCGTGATCTCCTCCTTGGAGTTGTATATGTACCGGGCAAGGTGGCGGACTAGGGAGACGTCCTGAGGATATTTGTTGTAGTAGGCCTTGTTCCGCTCAATGACTTTGCGATATGTGGCTCGGTAGACTTCTTCTGCGGTCTTGCCTACGGGAGCCAGACCTCCTGTCATGAAGACCTCTCGCAGGCCCTCTGGGCGGAAGGAGAGGTAGCTCAGGGCTACAAAGCCGCCAAAGGATTGACCGAAGATGGACCACTGCCTCTTCTCGGGGGGATAGCCGTCCGTCAGGTACTCTCGAACGGCCTCGAGATCTCGCACGTTGGTGTCCTGCCGGAACAGCTTGAGATAGTCGGCCTGCTTGCTCGGGCTTCCCTTCAGCTCAAGACCGTCTGCCGTTATGGGGGTGCTCAGCCCCGTCCCGCGATAATCTAAGAAGAGTAGCTGGTAACCCCTGCCCAGGACGAATCGGGTCAATGGCGACTCCTGGGGCTCGCGGTTGCCAAAGCCGGGGCCACCTTCGAGATAGACAAACCACGGCTTCTGAGAGACATGGTAGAGCTCGGACTCAGGTATGGGGATGATTGGCACCTCGTGCTTGGTGACGCTCCTCCCGAACAGCTGAATGGTGCCAACAGAGGCGTCGGCATAGTCAAGAGGCACCTCAAAGAAATACTCCGTCACAAGGAGCTGTCCTGGTTGGGAAAGTCAGCTTTCTGAAGGTAGAAGGTGCCTTGGCTGGGCTTCGTGAACCTTCGACTGAAGTGCTCAAGTCGGAACACCATAACGTTGGGTGAAGAACGTACCAGGGAGAAGCTGGGATGAGCGACTCAGCAGCTTGGCTGCCGGAATCCTCTTGGGATGGATGTCTGATGGTATATGTGCACTCATCCTGCTGTGCTGGCCGACAACCTGTCTGCCTGCTCTACTCTGTCGGGGCCGGAGAGAAGATCAGTGGGTAGTGTGAGGGACAGAGTCGAGCCCCAAGGCTGTCAGACAAGGCTACGACTCTTGGTAGCGGGCAGTAGGGCCGTATCCAGGTATGGTATTATCTCAGATCCTCAAGTCAAGATGAAGACGGGCGGTGAATATATACAGAGAGATCGGGATATGGAACAAGAGGCACGAGACACAAGTGCTTGGTAGTCCAGGTAGGCACCTCTTAAGGCAGCTTGTCGCTCTTGTACCCGTGCATAGTACTGCTACTACTGTAAGTACTCCGTATTCCTAGGGAGTCGGGCGAAGACAGGCTCGGGTAGCAGCGGGCTGATCGGGCGAGATACGGAGCGGGACGCCTCGCCTGCGATGCCCAAACCGGCAGGTGTTGACGGGTGAACGGCGGAGTGGGGGATGCCCGAAGTGGACGCCATGAACGACGTGCCTGTCCAGCACATAATAAGGCGAGGTACCTCACGCAGGTACTGCCTGATCTCCGCAAGGTACTGCTACATGTGCATACCGTGTATTATCCCGGTGTCAGACAGACAGACACGGATATAGAGAATTGAGGGCTGCAGGAATACAAACCCCAAGGACTATCTAAGACTGCATCTACCTAAACCATGACCTATTCCGGTCTGTGCAGTTGTTGAAGAATTACGCACTGACTTATCTTTAACCTTATCAACAATCTGAAGCTCCGACAAGGTTCGGAGCTCGGCCTGCGTCTTGGGGCGACTACGAGCCGACCGTTTCCGGAGTCGGCCTAACTAAATCGCAGACGCTGGTCCCTCCATCCGCAATAAAACTCTGCGAGAGTCAGTTAACACCCTGAACAGGCCATGGGAATCACATCAGCATCTTTGGTCTGCACCGCCTAACTCTTCCCACACGGCAGCCGGCAAATGCGCAGCCGTTCAATTCGGAGGGATGGATTCCCACCAGCTCATCCAGACCCTCGTTGATTCCTTCAGCGCCCTCGCCGATGAGGTCCAGGGCCTGATCGACCGCAAGACGGTCCTCGAGCACAAGCTCCGGTACGCCCACGAACAGGTAAGGATGCCGCAATGCCGAGCAAGCTCCCCAGCGAGTTGCTTTCTGCCGCGTTTTGTCACCCTCTCCCTACCTCACCTTGCATGATGAGTCTTTCTTAGCTCTAGATCTTGAGCTGCCCATGGCGGCCATGTAGACAATCTTCTAAATCTCTGATTCCTGGTTTTCCTCGCCGGCTTTGGCCCGATTTCTGGGGCGTTTTACACTTCCGTCTTGCGTGCCTGGAGGCAGCTCAGCTGACAAACCCCACCACGGCCAGTACCAGATCCTCGCCGACAAATATGCGCCTACCGCCCCCGACATCTCAGAGACCTTGGCCAATCTACAACTCCCTCCCGAGATCAGCCATCACACTCACGCCAACACCAGCTTTGTGCCTCTACCCAAGCGTCGCCGCCAGTCCGACAGTGTGCAAGCCGAGCTGGCCATCTTCATCAGGGAGGGCCGCAAAGTGGCGCAGCAGCTTTCCGCCATCACCGCGGATGCGGGCAAGGCCAGCGGCGGTTCTAGCCAGGAGACTTTCACCACCAACATGACGTCCTTATCGACTGTCCTGGAGCAGGACTTCACCATCGAGGGAAAGAAGGGAAAGCTCGACTGCCCATTCTCGGCACAGCAAGACGGTCAGCAGAACGGAGATGCCGGCCCAAAAAAGGCCGACGGCGCCAACGGAGAGGTCCAGGATACCACCCCGCACCACTCCGAAGACCCCATCTGCGCCGCCATGTTCGAGGAGACCATGTCGGCGCCGCACTCAGCATCAAACGGCGGTTCGGCTACGAAGTGTCCCATTCGGTTCCTCAACAAGCATTCCCCCGAAGAGATCGCAAATTACGTCGAGAAGCACAAGCACGAAATACCCCGCAGCCACGAGGTCTGCGTCCGCAGATACCAGAAGAACGAAGATCAGATAAGAAAGCTCGACGCCAAGTACGGCAACCTCGTCAGCATGATCAAGGACCTCAGCCATCTACACGCACCCATGCTGCCAGCTCCCGAAAACGGCCACCCCCAGCATAGCGCTCCTCAGGGAGCGTCGAATGAGCGCGTCGAGAACTGGGCTCAGGCGGTCAGTGCCAGTGTGGCGGATGATCCGGAAGATGCCGATGACGAGAAGGAAGACGACGACAACGATGTCCCCGACCGCGAGAGCCATTTTGAGCGGACACTGAAGGAAGTCCGCGTCGGTGAATCCCCTAGTCGACCCTGGGGCATCTCCGTTCCTGTCTACGAGTCCACGTCTACTGTCGGTGACCAAGACGAGCGGCCTATATCGCCGCCGCCAGCGCCAGTACGGATGCCAAGTCCCGAGCAGACTCCCAAGGTCGGGCCTACCCGGCCGTCCAAGTGCCCGTTCGACCACACAAAGCTGGCAGGCATGAACGGCATCTTATCCCCTCACGTGGCTAAGAAGGAGGAGAAGCCCACCGATACGCCTGAGCAGCCCAAGCCCGGTGTTGAACGACCCTTCACCCCACTCAAGCAGCAGGTGCCTGCTTTCGGCTCGACGCCGCAACCAACCTTTATAAACCCGCTAGAGGCGGGCAAGCCAGGCGGCCAGGCTGCCCCTCAGATGGTGTTCACGGGTCCCGTCTTCATCGGGTATCCGATCGAGCAGGCCATCCAGTTCATGCAGCACTTCCAGAACCAGCAGTGATTAATTGCCTATGCTTTATTGTAATGTTATTATCCCAACATCCGAAGATCAGGATGGCGAGGCAGCGTTGGCGTCTAGGTTGTTGAATATTGGTACGGACGGCGTTTTTGCAACTTTTACACGGGCTTCCTTGAGAAGCATGGACATTGCTAGAGATGAGGGATGACTATTTTCACGAGACTGGCAAGATATATGAATTCAGTTGCAGCTCCCTATGCCTGGAGCTGTTTTACTTAATTAACCCTGTACATGCTGCCGTACTCGTTCTATCCGTATATGTGGTACAGCAAGCCTATTTCCGCTTCCCAACCGTCCGTCTAATACCGAGTGTCTCTGATCAAACGCCATAAAACGCCATCGATTCATCCCACTTACTCGACAATGCATCTCCCTCATTTCCTTCCAAGCCCCTGGATCGCCTCCTCCTCATCCATCTTCTTCCCCTCGAACCCCCCGTCCCCGTCCGCGAACGTATCCCTGTACCCTCCCCCCTCCACGCCGTCCGCTGTGTCCCACAGCGAGATGTCGTCGTCGTCCATCAGCGCCGCGGCGTCCTCGTCGCCCATCAGCCGCGCGTCCTCCTCCTGGCTGACCCTGTCCGCGTACGCGCCCACCCCGCCATCCCCCTCGCCGACCAGGCCCGCCGCCTCGTCGGCCTCCTCGCGCGCCAGCTCCGCCGCGCGCGCCATCGTCCGCCGGTAGATGACGTAGCCGACGCCGACGCCCACGAGGCCGCCCACCAGCATGCTGACGTAGTTGATGGCGCGGTCGCCGGCGCTCATCTTGTCGCCCTTCTCGGCGAGGAGGGCCAGCCGCGAGCCGATGAAGACGTGCACGAGGAGCTTGGGGCTGCAGGGAAGAAGGAGGTGTTAGCTAACTTGATTTTCCCTTCCCTCGTAGTTAAGAGGCAAGAGGACGAGGGAGAGAAAAGAAGGGGTATGCTCACCTCGCAAGCGCGGTCGCCACCGCGAAAGCCAGGGGGCTAACGCTCGGTATCGTGGCCAGGAACCCGTTGCTCAGGCTGAACGGCAGCGGGCAGAACCGCACCAGCGCCAGGACGCCCAGGCCGTCGCGTCGGAGGACCTGGCCCAGTGCGACGAACCGCCTGTCGCGCCCGACCAGGCGGTGCACGTACCCCGAGAACACGGTGCGGCTCGTGTAGAACGCGCCCAGGCTTCCGACCACGCTCGCGGCCGCGACGATCGGCCAGCCCAGCGGGAACCCGTAGACGAACCCCGCGAGGGTGCAGGCGCTGCTGTACCCGACGAGCGGGGGGAACCCCGTCGCGGCGGTGATGACGAACACGATGAGCCAGCCGCCCGGCAGGCGGCGCCACCCCTGGGCGATGGGCGCCAGGGCGCCGAAGATGGCGTGCGAGAAGACGAGGCCCAGCACGGCGAGCACGAGGACGACGGCGAGGGCGGCGCAGACGAGGACCCGCTGCAGCGGGGTGAGCCGGTAGAAGAGGGCGAGGGCGCGGCGGAGCAGCGCGGAGGCGGTGCGCAGCAGCTGCGTGTGCAGCGGCAGGTGGCGGGCCGAGGAGAAGGAGGAGGACCGCCGGTGGTGCGTGTACACGGCGGACAGGCGGCCGGCGCTGGCGGCGGCCCCGGACGAGGCCCACTGGGGCCGGGGCAGCGGGGAGGGTGAGCCGGTTAAGGTGGGCGCCGCGGGAGGGGAGCGCGAGGAGGAGCGCCGGAAGACGGGGGCGTCCTCGGACGACGGCGAGGGGACGGGGGAGGGCGACGGCGATAGAGACAGCGCGGCGGCTGCGGAGCGGTAGTCGGCGGGCATCGTCGCTGTGGGTGGTGAGGGCAGCCAACAAGGGCGTTTCTGCTTGCTTGCCGGTTGTTGTATGTAGGTATGCACAGCTGGCTCGGAGCGGGCGAGGAGCAGGAACCGGCAGCTCCGGGACGAGGTCGACCAGTCGAGCTCGGAGAAATGGAATTCGGCGTTTGGAAGAGAGGGAACACGCTTATCGTTCCGTCGCCATTGATTCGTGCGTTTGTCCGATTGATCGCTCAAGAACAGTGTCGAAAAGCCCGAAGAGTGCTGAGAATAGAGATGCAAAGCAGGAGTCGAGGTGTCAGAGAGGCGCAGCTCCAGAAAAGCTTACCTACTACGATGGCACAGCGGTGGATCAGGGGTCTAAGCTTTGGTAAGCTAAGACAACCAAGGACGGATGCGGGATGACAAGCGCTACAGGCCACTTCTAGACCTGGGAATTCGTAGAAACGGGGTAAGTACAATCGGGAAGATCATCTAGTCTGTACGAGGACATGCTATGTAGACGAAATTCAGGCGAGGATATACGGTTTGTGTTAAGATATCGCGGACCGTATCGCAGACCCAAATACATTGAGCGTTTCACAGTTTCCTATGCTGCGCTTCAGCCAAGCCCGTCTACGTCATCTAAGTGAGGGTCCTCAGCTATCGCTTGGCTGAATAAGGAGACAAAGAACAAATGCCCTTCCCTTGGTCTGACAGTTAAGGGAAAGCCCATGCTCCCGCCCAGGCCCAAGGTTTGTAGAGTAGATTTACTTTTATTTGTTTACGAATGCTCATTATCGCCCTCGGCTTCCTGCCGGCCCCTTGGGCGGCTCCTTGCCGACAGTCGTGTCCCGCACCAGCAGCTTCACCTTGCCCTCGCCGATCTCCACCCCCTGAGCGAGGATGTCCACTTCCTCCTCCCGGCCCTCGTCCTCCTTGCTGCCGCCGCCTTCCCGTGCCAGCGACTTGTCGTAGCTGCGCGGGTCGATGCCCAGGATGCCGCCCATGTTGTTGCGATCCCCCGGCACGGAGAACTCGCGATAGGCGTACCGCCACTCGTTCAAAAAGTTACGCAGGGCCTTACCCACCTTATCCTTGCCGTTCTTGCTGTGGTGGCCGGTACCCGTGATGGCGTAGATCGGCCTGGTCTCCTTGCTGTTCTCCAGGAGCACCCGCTCTAGATACTCGACCGCCTCCTCCGGATGCAGGCCGTGCAGATCGACGTAGATCTCGGGGTTCGACGAGGCGCCTCTGTTGCGCTCTTCGTACAGCTCGCGCGCCGCTTCCCGGTGCGCCTTTCTCATAAGGTCGTTCTCGCTCTGGCCGCGCAAACTAAGCGCTTTCGCAGCCCGAGCATCATTTCTATTCCATGCCTGCGCAGCGCTGCAGAAGGGGTTAGACCAACTTCCATGTCATGCCAGGGCCGCACAACATACCTCTGGAGGAACTTGTTCCTCAGGCCGCCATGCTTGATTGCCTCTTGGCGGGCTTTCAAATATGCCTTATTTGCTTTCTCTCCCGTCTCAAGCCACGGGATCTGCTTCGGACTAGGTATTGCCTGTGCGGCAGCACTATTTTCTCCATTCCTGATGCTTGAAGAACTTCCGTTCCGGCCAATCTTCTTAGGATCCTGTCGGAGAGATGCTGGCCCAGGTGATGGCGACATCTTGACAATGTCTGCGAGCGAGCTCGGTGCAAAGTTGTCCTTATGACCGTGGCCGTGTCCGCCTCTCTTGCCATGATGCTTCTTGCCGGACTTTGCGGATGCAGAGCCCAAAGATGGGAAGGCCTCCGTATCATCCAACGAAGGCGCTGTTTGAGAGGTATCCTTCTGTTGTTGTTGCCGGCTTCCGGGACGCGAACGAGGGCGGTTTCCGTCAGTCCCGTAAGTGTGTAAGGGCTTGAACCCCGGCGGAGGGGAGATCCCGACAGTTGGATAGTTGTTAGCAGCAGCGAGCATGGGTATATGCTCGGAAGCTGCCGGGTTCAATGACGGGAAACTGGTGAAGTCCTGGATCTGGAGATTTAGCTGGGCACTCCGTGACGGCGGTGTGCTAGCCCCGTCAACAGTGAGACGGTTCACTAGAAGGGCAGGGTCATGAGAGAAGACGCATGTGTCGCCTGCAAGACAAGTCCCCTGAACCCAGTACCTTTCGCGGAGAACGTCGGGTTAGCTTTGCTGCCTTAACATGGTGAAGTATGATGCGACGTACTTGCAGATATGAGAGCTCAAGTCATGACTGAACCGACAGTCGGCGCGCATACACTTCCCTGTAGTGAGGAAGAATTTGCAGATTGCGCCGGATCGCTGATCTGCTGGCGTGGATGGCCGCAGTTCGGGAGTCATAGACTTTCCAATGAGCACACCTCCCTGAGCTTCCTCGACCTGTACGGTCATCACTGCGGGATCAGAGGCCTGACTTTCCATGATGGCAGAGATGGTGGCGCCAAGGTCATAGCCATGCATAGCTAGCGCCGCGTCAATCTCTTCATCGGTTCTCGTCTGGCCCAAAATCGAGCGCAGCATATCGTATGGCGTCATGTCAGTCTGTTGCGACGACGAGAACTCGGGTGCCGCGGCGTTAAGGCCGCTGGAGGTGCCCACGGAGGAAGTGATGCTGGCCGCATCGTCGCTCACAAGCCAGTCAACGTTGTCTGACTGGAAGTCACCATAAATCTCCGGCGCGGGCGTAGTATCATGGGCGAATTCATATGCGTTGAGACTTGGACTATGAGGGATGGCGGGGGTTGCAAAGTTGAGTCGCGGAGAGGGCCGAGGCGAAGAGAAAGGCGACGCGGTTGATGATTTGGCGCGGGTGAAGGTTGCTGGAACGAAACCCGGAGGAGCAAGAGGGCTCACCCCAAGACGGGGCGAGCCGGAGAGGGGCGTCCCGGAGCCGCGCCACGAGGCTGGCGAAGGTCTGCGGAGGATAGTCTGTCGTATGGGTGGCGGGGAGGTCGCGATGCCGCCTCCTTCCCTGAACCTCCAGAGCGCATCGAGTACCGCATTTTCCAGGGCGTGACCAGTCAGGGCAGTCTCTCGTTTCAGCAGCTCTTCAAGCTTGTCAGTCTTGTCCTCCTCCTCGATGCTTGGGTCCCGCAGGATAGGCAGGCAGATCTCGTATGTCTCGTCGGAAACCATGACTGCGGTGGGGCAAGCGGTCTAGGAATCGCAAGGTGAGGATATCGGCGGCCAATAGTGCTATTCGAAAGAGTTGCAGAGGCGGGATGTTTTGGGATGTCCGATGTATTTATGGGTGGGTTCTCCAGATTGCAGGAAACGGAGAGGCTGAGGCTGGCGGGTAGGTGGATGTCAGCCTCAGCTTGTGATACTGGATGCGGTCCGCCGCCCAACTCTGGCTTCTTTATGCGGAACGGAGCATTCACTGGGCTAGACACAGGGCAGGACAGCGTAGGCGAGAGCCGCAGTTAGAAGCTCGGTGCAGGGGGGTAGAGGTCGGTCCGACGACGTGCGTGATTCGGCGGTGTATACAGGTCGACGGGAATCGGAGATAACTGTACCGGAGGCTTGGACGACGGGAAGAGGAGACGATGATGAGGACGTTGGCCTAGTCGCATAGTGTCATCTTTGTGTACGTGTATGGGCGCGGCGCATCACTCTAGGATAACAGGAGACACAAAGAGAGGCGTCGGCAGGCGCTTAGTCCGGGGCGGCGCAGGAAAGAAAACCAAGTGTTTCACCGTGACCGGGGGAAAGCAAGGAAACGCGCAAAATAACGCGACGAGGGAAACCGCAAAAGCGCCAACGCTGATACAGTGATAAAGTAGGTACTTGGTGGTGGGATGAAGTCGGGATGGCGGACGAGGGACGCGGCTTCCATCCACCTCAGCTGTGCCAATTATGACAAAGCGGGAGGGAGAGCTGTGAGAGGAGGGAGGTACGTATCTAACTAACGTTACCACCACCAGCACGCACCGTCTCTCACCTCTGAGGTGCTGCCTCTGCAGGGACGGGGGGAGCCTGAGCGTCCGTCACAGGCGCTTCGTGACGCTATTACGAGCATCCAGCTGGCTTGACCCGATCCCGTTAGTCTGAGAGCAGGCGCCATGCGCGATGATTGGCCCGGAGTGATCAACGCCAAACGGGGCTCAATCAGATAATAACGTTAGTTAGGTACGTACCTCCAGAGGGTAGCAGACCAATATACTATTATCTCGGCTTCTGAGCATGCGGAGACTGGCATTGTCTTTCTCGTCAACCACATGGAGTAACTCAGGCTGAAAGGGCTGTACATTCTTTATGGACAGCGGTGGGCTTCATACTTGCGCATGGTAAGTTTTAACAACGGGCCAGCCACAGTCAGTCGCTGTCTGATACCGATCCCTTCCAGGAAGCTACCTACGCCTATATTGGGTCTGTCTTCAGGGTATCTCATCATCGTCGTCGCCTCCAAACCCGAAACTGAAGCTACTTCCGATCTGCTCGCCCTCTTCCCCATCGCCGATGCCAATCGCAAGATCCCATCGTCTCTTCTTCTTACCGCCTCTGTGCTCGAGCTCATCAAGCGCCTCCTGCAAAAGCTGCGGAGAGCTATCCCTCAGCCGCTCCACGAAAAGGCCGTAAGGATCAATGACACTCTTCCCAAATCCCGTGACCTGCTCTGGCCTGTATTTCAGGAAGGATAGCACGTCCGCCAGGTGCGAATTGGGGACGAAGTTCTGCGTGAGAGCGATGCCAGGCGCCAGATTGACTACCAGATGCCACCATCCACTAGGTACATGCAGGATTTCTCCCGCGTTGCAGACGCCCTCCGCACATTGCGGTAGTTTGCGGGCCTCTGCGTGGAACTCGAGCAGCCACTCCGCGATGCTTAGCGGGCTCGTCACCTCGCTGTTGTCCTCGGACACATAGACTCCCGGCACAGAGACATCTGGCGGGAACATGATCCAGTATTTGGCGCCTTCAATGACAGCGTTCCAGGCGCTTGTACCATTGGGGTCCTTGTGGAAGGTCGATCCGCTCCTCTCGGGTCCGACGATCAGCCATCTATGCGCTGGTCTCTCGCTTCCCAATAGTTCGAACAGGTCGGGCCCAAAGCACTCGGGTTTCCAATACGCCGCACCTTCTAAATTCTTCCCAATCTTGATCCCCATCTTCTCGGCAAATTTCCGATCGAAGAGATATAAGGGGCTTTCGTCTTGGTTTCTGAACATATATTGGTGGTAGGTCCGGAAAGGCCAATCGACGGCCTCGGCGCGGAAGTCAACGTCGCCATATATATCCAAGACCTTGCTGATGGTCCAGCTCTCGCAGACCGGCCATGACTGGATACACTCGGTCAGGATGAACGGTTCATCGCTCCAGTTTGCAGCAAAATCCTCGTACGGGATGTCTTTGAAGCGTTTGATCTGGTTGGCGGGTGGAATATTGGAGGAGTAACGGCTGGGGACTACATTACTGCAGACGAACGGGCGATGCAGGACGTCGGAGAAGACATTGCTACAGTCTATCCTGATCCCATTGTCGCATGGCAGCTCTAAAAGAGTAGCGCGCCAGGTCCCTCGCCAGACAAAAGGCCGTTTGTTCTCGGGATGAGACCTGGATAGAAGTCAATGGGCAAGTCCAAGGCGGGCAAGATTAACTACTGGGCTACACGCATATAATGTGCTTGTGTGTGTGCTATATCTTACTATGACAAGGAGAGGAATATGAGGCATTGACAGCGAGAACATCGCCCGAGACCAAGCAAAACGGTCACGAGACGAATCTCCGCGGGCTTCAAGCGGCCACACCTGTTTGTCACGGCACAGCCTTTTGTGGAGGGTCAAATGATGATCCGTCCCAGTTCTTGGCTGACATTTCAGTTGAATGTTTGGCCGCCTCCGCATCCCACCCGCACGTCGTATGATGAATGTGAGGGGCAAGCGCAACAGGTGTGCAGGCGGATATCAGCGGGGCGAAAAGGAACTGCATCAGCACTTACTCGAGAAACAGAGCCTTCCAGAGCTCATCGGAATAGCAGAAGGCGAATAGGAACCTGCACGTGTATCCCAAAGTACGCAGGGAGCGCTGGTCGAGGTACTCGAGCAGTTGACTCTGCACTTCATCTGGGAGGACCTGGAAAGTTCCAACATGTTCTCGAGCGCTGGTGACTCCCGAGAGGAACTGGTTGCCCAGCGGCTTGACTCCGAGAGGATGCGAAGGAATCCGTGACTCACTCTCCTGTTGTGACTGTTCCATCGCCTCAGAGTCTACCATAGCTGCAGTCGCGCTGTGGCCGTTGGCGTCGAGGGTGAACGCCGCCCCAGGCGCATCTTCTGTGGTAGAGCGCAGCAGCATGCTGGGTGAGGCTAGACTTGGAGTTTGTTCGGTATGCCTATGCCCCTTTGAGACCCCTCAGTGAAGACTCAGCAGTCGCATAAGGATCACCAAAGACAAGGCGGACCGCGAAATCCCACGGCCAGAACTGCGGTACCTTTGGTGCCGTGCCCAAGGTCGTCAACGAGTGACTCCGAGGCTCCTAGGGTGTTCTGAGGTGAGGAGGTATGAGTCGAAGAAACGGTATGCGCGTAGCAAGTCGCATCCAGATGCGCCTTCTCATACTGCTGTATCTGTACTTTTTTTTTATTTTCTCTAGTAGGCTTTTTCCTCCTTTTTTTTTTATGTCCCTCCTTCGTCCAGTGCCCCACTATTTTAGTGCTCGCCCACTGGAATTTCGCCGCCTGTGACAGGCCCAATGTCAGTAAATCGCAACGAAAACTGGGCTTTGGTACCTTTTGGTTTCGCCTCAGGCAGCCCAAATATAACCCACCCTTGTTCTCCCAAAAATTTTCGCCCTTTTCCAGAATCTCTCCTCGCATCAACAACAGAAACCACCAAAGATCAATCACGACTATACCTAGATTTCTGCCTGCTCTCACATTTGACGTGAGCGCATCGAGATCTAGTTTCTTTTCACGAATAATAATTTCCGCCGGCTCGAGCTCCGCAGCGCATCTCGACAGAGACGTTTCGTGAGCTTCTTTTTGAGCGAACAACCCCGCCATCTCCTTCACGAAACTCGTCTCTAGATCTCAAGCAGGGCTTGTGATCTAGATTCCTTTCAACAACTCACCGCAATCATGGCTACCGACAAGGGACTCGAGGATGTCCCTGAGGGTAAGTTTGCCCTCCCTCGCTGCCCTTCGCATCCCCCCCGCTGTGTGGACGCGCTCAGCAGGATTTTTTTTTTCTCGCTTTGCTTCACCACCGCCACATCACAATCCTGCGACTGCAGTTGAGGGGAACATGCCGCTGACGGAACCATTCTACAGGTCAGATCGAGTCCAACTATGACGAGACCGTCGACTCCTTCGATGAGATGAACCTGAAGCCCGAGCTGCTTCGAGGTAAGAATTTTTTGCGCCAGTTCCAGTTTTCGCGCCAGACGAGGGCTAACGCAGGAGGGAAACAGGTGTCTACGCCTATGGCTTCGAGCGCCCGTCTGCCATCCAGCAGCGCGCTATCATGCCCGTCATCAAGGGTAAGGAAATCACAGTTGCGCCAGACGAGAGATTTTAGACTAACACACTCGTCCTCAGGTCACGATGTTATTGCCCAGGCTCAGTCCGGTACTGGCAAGACCGCCACGTTCTCTATCTCCGTTCTCCAGAAGATCGACCCCAACGTCAAGCAGTGCCAGGCTCTGATTCTCGCCCCCACCCGCGAGCTGGCTCAGCAGATTCAGAAGGTCGTTGTCGCCATTGGCGATTTCATGAACATCGAGTGCCACGCTTGCATTGGTGGAACCAGTGTTCGCGAGGACATGAAGGCCCTCCAGGACGGCCCCCAGGTGGTCGTCGGTACCCCTGGACGAGTCCAGGACATGATCCAGCGTCGTTTCTTGAAGACCGACGCTATGAAGATGTTTGTTCTTGATGAGGCTGATGAGATGCTTTCCGTAAGTCACCGCCACAATCGGCTTCCTGTCGCCCAAACAGCTGCTAACGACTCGCCTCTAGCGTGGTTTCACCGAGCAAATCTACGATATCTTCCAGCTCCTTCCTCAGTCTACTCAGGTCGTTCTGCTCTCCGCCACCATGCCCCAGGATGTCCTGGAGGTCACCACCAAGTTCATGCGCGACCCCGTCCGTATTCTCGTCAAGAAGGACGAGCTTACCCTGGAGGGTATCAAGCAGTTCTACATCGCTGTGGAGAAGGAGGAGTGGAAGTTGGACACCCTTTCCGATCTGTATGAGACCGTCACAATCACCCAGGCCGTCATCTTCTGCAACACCCGCCGAAAGGTCGACTGGCTCACCGACAAGCTCACCGCCCGTGACTTCACCGTCTCGGCTATGCACGGTGACATGGACCAGGCCCAGCGTGACCTTATCATGAAGGAGTTCCGCTCGGGCTCTTCCCGTGTCCTGATCGCCACCGATCTCCTGGCCCGTGGTATCGACGTCCAGCAGGTCTCCCTGGTCATCAACTACGATCTTCCCGCCAACCGTGAGAACTACATCCACCGTATCGGCCGTGGTGGTCGGTTCGGTCGTAAGGGTGTCGCCATCAACTTCGTCACCGCCGAGGACGTGCGCATGATGCGTGAAATCGAGCAATTCTACAGCACCCAGATCGAGGAGATGCCCATGAACGTCGCTGATCTCATCTAAGCCGCCCACCCGAGTCCGATCATACTTGTCTCATTTCTCTATCGACCGATAAACCGCGCCGATCTTACCGCTTCGAATCCTTTCAGAGGGGCTTTCAGGGGGGGGCTTTCCGTGTCGACTTCTTCAATAGAGAGGGAAAGGGGCTGTTTCGCCAGGAGAAGTCCTGGCCAACGCGCAGCCTGAAGGGACGGCTTCGCACAAAAAGTGGCTTGCATTTTGAGGATTTTTCGCGGCTCCCTCTGCGCCTTAATATCCAAAGGGAGGTGCTCGGGCGCCTGCCAAAAAGATAATCGGCAGGATCTGCGCTTCGTCTCGTTTTTTTTTCTCCTTGTCTGTAACTAGTGGCCTCGGTTACCGCAATGAGATTGTCTCATAGAATGAACATTTCTGAATGCTTTTATGTGATCAATTTCGTGATAAATGCGTATGCCTCGACTTCTCGAGGCAGCGCAACCGTCTACGACATTCTTTCTATGGCAATACTATCGCGGTTGCCAAATCTCTCTGTCTATGACTGCCAGGCCAGTTCGTAATATCACGTCAAACAGTCATTATATCCTTCTCCTTCCTCCTCTTCATATACAAGCCATGCTCCCTCCACGCGGACGAGTCTCCCTACAACCATTCTCATCTACTTGCCCCCCTTCTTTGCCGCCAGTGCCTTCTCGATCTTCGCCACGCGCTCGTCGATCTTCTTGAATGACCAGCTCTCAAAGGCGGGCGGGTACACGATCTGTCGCAGGTCGAAGCGGTGGTCATCTAACACAAGATGTGAGCAGCTAGGCACAGAAAAGGAGAGAACAGGAGCCACGAGGGTTTGCAGGATTCCTTTACGCCCGGTTCATCCACAAGGAAAGGGTCGCTAGCAACAAGCGGGAACATACCTGGACTGTAACTCTCGGCGTGATATGCTATTGTTAACACAGGCAGTCAGTGGTTTGATCTCTTCCATACCCTGCGGCGAGACCGCGAGCCCTGGTTTCAGGAGCACATCGAATACGCACCTGGCGTCTGGACGCACTGCTTGTGCCGGTTGATCTGGTAGTAGTGGTGGAAGCGCTTGACCTTGTCGGCGACCTCGCGCGGGCTCAGGCGGGCGCCCCACTCGTCCTGCAGGCGCAGGAACATGCCGTAGGGCCCCAGCTTGTTCATCTTGCGCAGGGTGCCGAAGCGCGACAGCTCGGCGTAGGTCATGCCCATGTCGGCCTCGTCGGACTGCACGTACGTCTCGGTGATGGGCTCGAGCTCGGCGGTGGCTATACGAGAACACGGCAGTGTCAGCTTCGAGCGGGGGGAGGTTATAGTAGAGAAAGCGGGTTGACTCACGGGTGGCATGATAGAACTCCTCGAGGATGGGCATGTCGAAGGACTTCGAGGCCCACTTGATGAAGCGCTTGAGATCGACTTTGCTGATGGAGCCGACTACCACGTTGTTAGTTACCCTGCCCACTATCAAGGAAAATAAGCTACTTCACAATAGCCAGACTTACTAGGATTCACGTCGGCGCTCGAGCAGTCATACTTGGTCAGATATCCCCTGAGGCACTCATCGACGTTACTCGACCCCAGCACCAGCAGGCCCCCGCCGCCGGGCCTCTTCCTGACCGTCGGCAGCATCTGCGCGTAGTAGTACGCGGTGACCATGCGGCTGCGCGCCTGGATGTTCTGCAGCGCGAGGTTCTCGGCCGGCGACCCGCCGTGCACGCGAAACTTGGGCTCGAAGCCCGTGCCCTGCGTCAGCAGGCCCTTGGTGGCCTGGAAGACGTCGTCGATGTTCATGTCCGAGTGGTAGCTGCCGATGCGCGCGGCCAGGTCCTTGGCGCGCTGCCGCGTCTCGCGGCTGCTCTGCTTCTCCATGCCCATGTACACCGTGTGGAAGATCTGCCCGCACAGCTCCTCCGGCGTCCGCGGCAGCTGCCCCGGCGTGAAGGCCGCGATGCGCCGCACGTCTGCGATGACCTGCTCGTTGCCCTCCTCGATGGCTTTGATCACGAGCCGGCACATGCTGTAGACAATGGTCGCCGTCGCGCACGAGTCTATGCCGCCGGACAGCGGGACCAGGTAGCCGGCGGTGCGGGACCGGCGCAAGTAGTCCCACAGCCAGCACGCCGGTCCGTACGCGATCTCCTCCTCGGGCAGGTGGTACCTTGCCGGGCGGGTGGGCGTCGGTGAGGCTAGGACGTCGATCTGCGTCTCCTCGCGCGTCAGCGCGAAGTCGACCTCGATACGCTTGTACGGCGGCGCCTGGATGGCCTGAAGACCGCGGGAGGGTGCGAAGCGGTAGGCCCGGACCTCCTCCAGGTCGACGGTTGCTGTGACGACCTCGACGTCGTTCAGGGAGAACTGGCTACCCTGGGCCACGATCTCGCCGTTGACCAGGATCATAGCGCAGCCGTCGTAGTACAGGCGGTCGCCATCACAGCCCTGCTGGTTACTGTACAGATAGATGCCGCCACTCTTGCGGGTTGCCTCCTGGATTAGCTTGATCCGGGTGTCTAGCTTGCGGAGAGAGTGGTGGCTACCACTGGAGTTGGTGACGATCTCGACGCCGTTGAGGCCGAGATTGATGTGCGGGCTGTCTGGCCTGTTCATGGAAGCGTCAGCATGATCAGGAGCGAGTACAACTCCATGCCCCTAGCAGGCTAGTCGAGGAGCGCTGTGCTTGTCCCTTGTTCCAAGTTTTCATAGCCAGGTTTCTTGAACTCACGTGAAGATTTCCTCGCAGGTCTCTGCGCCGACGCAGGTGTCAAAGGTTGAGATGACGACGTCACCGATCGGAACATGGCGGGTGCCCTGCTGAGACTGAACGAAGGGTGGAAGATAGTAGTTCTCCCAGTGCTGCGGACGGCTCCAAGGGGTGAAGTAGCGCTGTTACCATAACAGGGAAGATCAGTATTGATTATAGTCTCTAACTAACCAGGTTGACAAGGAGGGGTCCCTAGGAATTAAGAACATCCGGAGGCACAAATGCCCAGGAGCCTGGATAGCTCTTAGGCGCATTCCTGACTTCTGAAGGCTTACCATCTCGCGATAGTTTCCATCGTTGGCAAGGAAGAGCTTAGGCCTCAAGCAGAGGATCTTGCCGTCCAGCACGATGGCTCTGCAGTTGTACCGGCAGTTCCTATGCATGATAGGCAGGCCGATATCGAGCAGGATGCCATGGAGAGACTCATCAAGCAGGATCTTGTAAAGCGTCTCCCATGACTGTTCATAGACATCGGTCTGGCGTGACATCAGCATCTCCGGCACAAACACTTCGATAGTCTATTCCTCTGGGCAATACCTCTAAGAAATGATCGAGGCACCCATAGCCCGTAATCTCAAGCCTTTGTGCAGTAAACTGTCAGCTGGTTATGGTATATCTCTTTAGAGAATGAGGGTTTGTTCGCTTACTCTGGGCCAACTCGGAGAGTTGCTCCCGCTTCCTTAGCCTTGTGTATGGACTCTACGATCCGTTTGTAATTGCCTTCCCAGTCAAGCGCCCACTGGTTCAGGTTGCAGGTTGCAAGAGTAATAAGGGGCGCCATCCTCAGTTTCCGGGTTGAGACCGTTAGAAGACTCAAGAGACAGCGGCTCAGTGACTGATGTCCGGTAGAGTTGGAGAGTAACTCCGAGTCATCACCATAACTGCCCCAGGTGGGTACGTATATCTGGGTACCGACGGGTAAATCTGGGCTCAATGCTCATTGGCTGAATAACGGTAGTTTTATCACGTGATAGTCACGTGGACACTTGAGGATGCATGTAAGTCCGGCTCTCCTCCAGATGACTTGATAGCGTGTTGGCAGTTGCAAGCGATTCAGCCAGTGCCTACTGATACATGAATAGACAGGCTCGCTCGCTCATCCAGAATACGTATACACATCATCGACGGCATACCCAACAGGCTCAGTTATCCAGCCGTTCGTACCTCCGTTCGGCTCGTTTGCCCTCATCTCCCTTATGGAGGTTGTTCAAGTAGTCCTTGAAATCCTTCGATAGCTCCACCACCGCCCTCAGATGGTCATCCGTCAGGACGACCCGCCCTTCCTCATCCTTCTTCGCCTCATATTCCGCCAAGGAGACCGCCGTCTGGAAGGCTGTTTTCCGCCGGGCTGCTGTCAGCAGGTCTTTCGTGCTATGCTGACGCCAGACGAGACGAGACTTGGGGCGGCTTTCACTTACCGTTCCTGATCTCCCTTCCATTCCACTTCAGGGCCCGCATCGCGGACCCGTAGACGTAATCCTTGGCGTCCATGCTGATGCGCATGTAGTCGCCCCTCTCCCTCGACAGCTTGTCCAGGAACGTCTGCCAGACCTTCTGTCGCTGGTCGTCGGTGAAGTCAGGGTAGTAGAGCTGTACGTGGACCCGCGAGATGAAGGCATCGTCGAAGGCGCCGACCCTGTTGGTGGTGAGGAACAGGATGCCGTCGTAGAATTCGAGAGAGCGCAGGAAGCCTAGAGAGTCAGTCATCAGAGACGGTCAAACATGGGCTCACGATGGAGAGTCAACTTACCTGCGACAAGACTGTTGCGCTCCAGATCAGCCGGCCCGCGTCTCTCCATGAAGACGTCCGCCTCGTCTATAAGCAGGACTGCGCCCCAGCTCCGAGCGGTTTTGAAGCTCCTGGTTAGGTTGACCTCGACTGTCCCTGGGTTTGTCCCGATATCACTACAGGTCAGCACCATCAAAGGACGCCTTGTGAACTCGGCTATGCATTCTGCCAAGTTTGTCAGCTATTTGCCATACTTGGCATGCTCTCGAGGCTCCCGACGTGGAAGAGTCTCGCTTACCTGCCGTGCAAGTCTTCCCGACCCCTGGCTTTCCGTGAAGCAAGAAGATCAAGCCATTGCCCTTTCCCTTGACAAAGTCCGCCGTCCAGGCCTCGCGTTTCATCTCAACTCCGTGTGTGTCTATCCGGGCGAAGCTTTTCGCTAAGGCCTTCAGCGTCCCGACGCGTCTCTCATCCATGACCAGGGAGTCGATCATATTCTCTTCGAACTTTGGCTGCTGGAAGTCCTTGACATGTAATCGCTCTGTGTGACCGTCTCAGTAAGTCTTGTACTTGTCATCACATCAAGTCTTTTTCCTCACCCCAAGTCCTGGTTCTGAAGACAAATGCCATCATTTCGACTGGACATAGCAGGTACTGTTGATCAGACAGATCGTCCCAGTCTTCTAAAGTAATGAAGTTGAACTCCTCGAACAGAGGGGTCATGTTCTGGCTGGTGTCGACTCCGCGCTCCTTGCAGACGGGACAGGTGCAGTCCGACGTCCAGTTGCGGCAGTCTCCCGTGCCTATGAGGCGCGGGATGGCCCAGTCTCGCTCGGCGAAGAACGTCTCGAGGTCCGCCATCACCAGACCATCCACCTAGACAGATGTCAGTAGTCCCGGTACGCGTGGAGTCAGAGGCAGCACTTACGTCGTTGTAAGGGAAGTTCTGGCACTTCCCCTTGTAGTACATGCACTGCTTTTTCAAGAGCTTCCAGTACAGCTTGCCGTACTCGATGAGCTCCTTTGATTCCTCGTCCTCGAGTGGTGCGTCAAGATCGAACACGCGGAGATGGGAAGCGTACTCCTCCTCTCCATCGAACTTGCCTGTGACATTGGTGTACGGTACCCTCCCGAGATATTTGCCGTCGTAGGCGAGCCTCCACCCTAGGATCGACCACTCCTGTGGCGGGTTTTCAAAGACGCCCCCGGTAATTGACTGCACCACGTACGTCTCCCAGTCCGGGCTGGTGTCCGTCTTGAACATGATGGTCGCCCCCGGTTTATGGGTCAGCCAGATGCCCGCAAACGTGCGGTTTCCCCTCTTGTTGCGCTCCCTCTCCGCCTCCACTTCCGGCATGATCTTCTCATCCAGGTAGCCGAGAAGGAGGCGGAGGTGCTCGGCGGCATCCTTCTCCCGGACGCAGAGCTCCTCCTTCTTCTTCGACGCACACCGATCCCTGAACTCGGCAAGCTCGTTGTAGTGGTGGACTAGTATAGGATACGGCCACCGGATCTCAATGATATCACCGATGAGATCCTGGCCGGGATAGTACTGCACGACGGACTGCAGAGCGTGGATGATCGCCACGGAGTAGATCCGCAGGTGATATGTCGGCGCCGAGGACACTGGCATCACCCTCATTGGTTGCACCCTCCCGGGCGGTCCTGGCGGCGGCGGCGGACCACCAGGACCTCTTCGTCTCCTTTCTCCCGCATCGATATTCGTCGTCCTGAACCTTGTGAGTACCTCGAACGCTGGCCCGTCGTTGAGCTGATCCAGGAGAGTAGAATCTGGGCCTTCAACATCGCGCCGGTACAACACTGAATCGTTGATGCGATCCCGGTATTCAATGCGGTATCTGATCCAAGCAGAGTCTTTTGTCTGCTGCGGCGCAACGTCAATGGGTGCTAATGTGGGACTCGGGCTTGCTGAGCTGTCATCCGCATTGCCAGCAGAGACGCCCGCGTCTATGGCTGGTGGAGTAGGAAGACCATCCGCAACAGCAGGTGCACTGCCGTCGACCAGAACGGGCCGTGGTTCCTTGGCAGCGGCGCCCTTGTCATCTTGAGGCGGACCCGCGAGCAACGGCGACAGAGGAGGAGGAACACTGCTAGGCGGAGCTTCGACCATTTTAGACGGCTTCACCAGGAGTTGTGAAGATGTGCACCAGTCGGAGAACTGTGACGGGTTTGTGCCAGCTTTTAGAACTTTGTGGGACAACTGAACGAGCTTATACAAGACACGATAATCTGGGCAGCCTCGTCTCACCAGAGCAATAGCCGCTTCGCAAAGCCAAATCGCTTCAGACCTACAGGAGGGATGTTGCCCCGTGATGACCAAAATGCATGCTTCTCCTCACTCTGTATCCTCAGCCGCACGGCGCAGGAGGGGTGTGGGCCGGTTGCGTGGAAGCACATGCAGCCAACCCTAGCGACCGATTGCAGCCCCCAAACTAGGATGCGATATGGGTGTCGCAGCTAAGCGATTGGTGTTGGGCCTTGCGTGTGACAAGCATCGCGATCCTGCAGCCTCTCAGCTCGGTGGCGCAGAGGGCCAAGCGGCTGCGAGACTGTGCCGCTGCCTCTGCCTCTCCGATTCACAGTGAAGTCGATGAGGATATGAGGAATAGGACACCATCCTTCAAGAGCGACTGTATCCAGTGACATCGAAAAGCGCTCTGGTTCTTGCTGGTAATTCTTGAAGGACTGATTGCAACTTTAACCACCGCGCATCCCTGCTGGGTACCTGAGTTGTTTTGGGGGCCGAACCCCTGCACTTCGTCAAGTCGGTACCACTTAGTCCATCGGGTCACGCAAGGCAGGCACTCTGAAGCCTTGCAGTGAGGACCGCCGCCTGTCTCTGTTTCGGAAACAAGACTTAAGGATTGAAGGTCAAGCAGAACAATTGTAAACCCCCAAAAGACTCAACAAATCAGACGCAAATCATATGGCAAGTCTCACTGAGATGACCACGGAGGACGTTCGGGAGTCCAGGAGGGTGGTCCGCCTGTACAGCTTTGAAGTTGACCAGAGGCTGCCGTCCGGAAATGATGCCCATCGTTTGGGCCAAGCGCTTGCTCAGGATCGAGGGGATATTCAGGCGGTTACGGCACCGTGGCGCAAGTTCTTCGATCCATGGAGTCCCGTTGGGTCGAGTCGGTGAGTTTCAAGCCAACAACCGACGTGAAGCTGCGTTGCTAAGACCGAGACCAGCGATCCTATAACTCAGGTCATCGAAGTTGAGTCTGCTAGGCTGAGGGAGAAATGGATGGCCTTCCAGGGAAACTGCCCCAAGGAAGATCGACTCGACTTGCTGAAATATGAGCCTACCGTTGAGGGCGTCGTCGATATGGTCGGAGACATTACTAAGAACTGGCAGAGCAGACGGGAGAAGGGGAAAACGGGGAAAGCCTCGATGCTCTTCCACAGGTTCTGCCGTACCCTCAACTCGCATAAGAATCTCATATCTATTCTTCCCGAAAGCAATGAGTACGTTTCCATCTTCACAGGGACGCTCAACTCCATAATAAGAGTGAGTACACAAACACGACTTTCCGTTTTTGCAGGGCAGGTTGACAATGATTCAGGCCAGTGCAAATCACGAGCGGATTGCTGAAGGCTTATCGGAAGGTTTATGCACTATCAGCGAGCATATCACTGACATCCAAGGCGACTTGGAGCTCTTCCGGACCGAATCGATGCTGAAGCTGGTGGCTGACTTGTATGAACACATGTTCCTCTTCCTTGCCAGCACGATGGACTGGATAATGGAGAAACGACGAAAGAAACTCCTAGACTCGTTCAACGAGAGCTTCAACGATCGGTTTGTGGGCGAGATTAGAACTATCAAGGTCAAGGCCGAGAGGGTTCGCAATATGGCAGCACAAATCTCCCAGGCGGAGGCGAGAGTCACGCGGCTGACCGTGGAGGACTTGGACAGAGATGTGAGACTTGGTCTTGAAGGAGACGCCAGGCATCAGGCGGAGATGAGATACTTCGCCGAAAAGATCGAGAAGGAGCTCATTGAAGCGCAGAGGGAGAGACGGCTGGAAAGCCAGAGGATCAAGCAGCTGGGCAACTATGTCAAGCTCCTTCTCGAAGAACGCGCGACAGGCTGGATGGCCCATCACCGTGTGAGTGAAATTGAAATGGGCAGTCGCTCATTCTCAGGGCTCCCACCAGGTGCATCTCAAGGTTCGAACCGCCTATCATCTGGTGTCGAACAGCGGACTAACGCGGTGTTAGCCATTGGTTGGACTTCTGATGAGGTCGCGGTGAACTCGGCATGTCTTGAGGAGTTCTTCTCGAGAGATCGGGTCCGCTTGGCATCAGATCGAGCCCTCCATCCTATCTTGATGCGACCAGAGGCCCTTTCTCGCCTAAGCGAATGGACAGAAGGCAACGCTCCTAAAGTCCTGTGGCTAGAGGGACCTCCAACGGAGACTGACGACTTCGAGAACCCACTGACGATGCTGGCAGCGACGTTTGTCGATCTGACAGCTAAGTCCCGCCTTCCGGTCTTGTCGTACTTTGCTCAGCTGAGTCGACACCAATGCTTACGGGACGACAACACTCTGGAGGTTCAAGGGATGGTTGCTCTCTTGTACTCGCTGCTGCGACAGATGATCGAGTTGCTTCTGCCTCGCTTCGAAACAACAACCGATCTTTCCGAGCAAAGGTTCAGGGGTCTTGATGGGAGCATGGACTCGTGGCAAGACGCCTTGTCAGTGTTCCAAGATCTTCTGAGCCTCATGCCAAGTACCGTCTTCTGCGTGGTTGACGGCATCCATTGGCTAGACGACAGGAGCACTGACACCCCTTTACGAGAACTGATCGATGCGTTGAGGGCGGATAAATTAAGGCTCCTCTTGACTACTTCTGGTCGGTCTGGATGCTTGCTGGAAGGATTGGCAAGTGCAGAGACCCTGCAAATCGACAGCCTCGGAAGAGGTGCATCTTTCACCTTGGACGGCCAGGGGTTTGACAATTTTCAATAAGAGAATGACAATCCAGTGGGATATTTGTGGGTATAAAAGATACCCCTTTCACGCACGCTCAAAGAGACACGAGAATCATGACCACACTCAGGTAGCTGCCAGGTTACAGCATCCGAGTCGGAATTATATCAGTTAGGCTTGCTCGGTATGCTCTTCAAGCTGAGAGCTTGGAAATTCTGAACATATCCGTAGATGACTACCGGCAGTAGACATCGTAAAAGCCAATTGTTGCTCTTCCTACCCGAGGAAGACGAAGATGGAGAGTCGTAGAAGTGTTGAAAGTGTTGATGTGTGTGATATGAAAGTACCTCCTGGCGATGGTTGTCATCGCGATGGTTTGATGTACCTGCTAATTGTGGATCCCTCTTCAGCCTTCTACGTATTTTCCCGGGCAGCAGCGCAGGGTCAATTCCTCTCAGCCCACTTCAACAACCCGACACCTGTCGCGCTGTGTCAATCTCGACCGCGCCAACAATCGGCCATCTAAATAGTGGTCCAGATCGCGACCGATTTGATCATCCAGATCTTCCAAAGACGATGGATCGCAGTCTGGACGAGATTCTCGCAGACCGCCAGGTACGCGACCTTTTCCTGTCCCCTCGTCTCAGCCTTGCGCCGGTGCGCCGCAGTGGGTGCTGACATTGAAACAGCGAAAGACTGGTGGCTCTCGAGGCAACCGGGATCGCGGCGGCTCGCGCAGACGTGATAGACAAGAACAGCCCCGTGATGGTGTCAGAAAGGTAAGCTTGAGCTCGATGCGAATATTTGCCTCGTACTCTGCCTGCGCGGCGGCTAACGATCCCGCTCCTTCACAAGGTGCCATAATCTCCCACCTGCCATCCCCTTCTCCATTGCGAAAGCACCGTCTGCCTCTTCGGTCCTCTCGATGCCGTAGCCGGAAACACACTGTCGATGCCTCGGATTGGCAACCGGGAAGGTAATTGACGATAAAGCAAAGCCTTGGCTAACCGCTGTCAAATCTTTCGTCCGAACAGTCCTATCGCGACGACGCTCCCCGAAATCTAGATACGTACGAAACACTCACCCCCGGGAAGGGACTAAAGGACGCGAGCTGACGGAACCTTGCAGCGAATGGGTCCATGACAGATTCGAAGACAATGGTATTGATATCCTGCGCGCTGCCGTCCCATCTCCGGACTAAAGCTCATCAATGGGACGTAGGATCGACTAGACCACGACAGCAGCGACGCCGCCGAGATGAGCAAGACGAGTCTGGGTACGTGACCTATTGAAGAGTTTGCCTGAAGAAACTGCTAACTGGAAGTTCAGCGAGACCAAAGGCACCAAGATTCGTGTCGACAACGTCCACTACGAACTGACCGTGGAGGATCTCGAGGTATGCCCTGTATCCTCTTCCCGAGAATGAACGAGAGCTCACAATCCCGACAGGGTCTCTTCAGCCGCATCGGAACCGTCCTGAAGGTCGACATCCGCTACGACCGCGCCGGCCGCTCCGAGGGGACCGCCTATGTCACCTACGAGGCGCACTCCGACGCGCTCAAGGCCATCCGCGAGTTCGACGGCGCCAACGCCGCGGGCCAGCCCATCCGCATGTCCATCGTGCCCACCGCGCCCCGTCGCAACCCCTTCGACACCGCCGTCATGCCCGGCCGCCCCCTCGCCGAGCGCATCACCCTCCCCACCGGCCGCAGCGACCGCTCGCTGTCGCCCGAGGGCGACGCGGCTCGCAGGGGCATCGACAGATACGTCCCCGGCGGAAGGAAGGGCCGCAGCCGGTCGCCGCCCCCGAGGCGGAGAGAGGGCGGGCGCCGGCCCGGGGCGCGGAGGGAGGGCCGTGGCGCTGGTGGCGCTGGCGGCGCTGGCGGCAGACGCGACAACGCTGAGCGCACTGGTCGGGAGCGGCGGCCGAAGAAGACGCAGGAGGAGCTGGACGCAGAGATGGAGGACTACTTCGGTGGCGGCGGCGGCGGCGGTGGTGGTGGAGGAGAGGCGCACGTTGCGGCCGAGCCTGCGGCGACGAACGGGAGTGGCGCCGCGGCGCCGGCTGCGCATGTAGACGATGTCGATATGATTGAGTGATGGGGCAGCACACCGACGTCGAGTATCTCGCCCTTGCGGGTCGGCAGAGGAGGGAAGAAAACGGTATCGTCAATACATCTTACCCTGCAGCAAGTAGGGGCCCCACCGGTATAGAATTAAAACATCCTGTACAACAAACGATCGGTATCACAACCGGAAGACGGGGAAGGGAACACTAAGGTGATTCTCTTATAAATAGTAGTATAAGGACCAACGCCGTTGCCACCAGTCTATAAGCGTCTTGTCGTGTAGTCGTGTAACCTTGAATACCAGTAGTTAACACTCCGGCAGGCAGGCCCGTCAAGTCTCCTCACCCCCTACAGTCATTGACATGAGAGCTGCATCGCTCCCAGTCCATACGCCCATGCCCACATAACATACTCTAAACAAAGTCGCCCGCGGGGGGAGGACCGTCCGGAAACTTCCCTCTCCCCGCCCTCATAGTCATATGGTCTCCCACCCCCCGTTGTTGATGTCCGCCTCGAGCTTGCGGCTGATGAAGCTCGGCACGCCGTGGCTGAGCCACAGGCCGCGCAGCATCGAGTCGTAGCGCCGCTGGTTGAGGAACAGCTGCCGGTAGTGGCGCAAGCCCATGTCGGTCTCGCCGTACTTGTCGATGTAGGGCGCGTTGCTCCACGAGCCTGAGGTGCGGTGCAGGTAGAAGGCCGCACACTTGCGGATGTTGAGGAAGATGCAGCAGTTCTTCTGGCACCTGCGGTTAGAGAGAGCTAGTTAGCGTGGATGTCCTGCTCAATGCTAGGAGGAATACGTGTGATAAGTTATGAAGCCGTAGGACGGCAACTTACTTCCTCATATGCTGTTGAGCACCACCGATCCTACGAGAGGCCCTCCCCGCCCCCCGGCGCTCCTCAGCCTGACAGCATATGCTCTGGCCGCAGAAGACATCCCCGCACAGCAGGCACAGCATCGGGTCTGAGATGTCCTTGCCCGTGGTCGGGCAGCGGCGTCGCGTGCACTCCTCAATGAGGAGGTCGTAGTTCTTGGGCAGGCCAACGAGCTCGAAAATGCCCGGGTGGCTAAGCACGGCTGATGGCGGCGGGAGGACTGACTCCCTGTGCGCCTCGTTGATGATTTCGTGCTTCACCCAACCGTCCACGAGCTTGTGAGTATTGATCGGCCAGCCGTACTGGGTGGACAGCGAGGATAGTGAGGTGCACATCTCGTCGAAGGTTGGTACCCGCAGGGCTTCCGTTAGCCGGTCAAGCTCGTCCGCCTCCGGGGTCGGGGAGATGTGGCTGTTGAAGTCGACGCCGAACTTGACGTATAGCAGGATGGCAGCCTTGCGCAGGAATGTCATGGCATATCGTCGGACGAAATGATAGTAGCCGTCCAGGCTCTCGAAGCCTGGCTGACTGAAGCCCTTGTTGTCCCCGTTGTGTTGCCATGGTCCGCTCAAGTGAGCCACGTTGTTCATGTCTATAGTAGCCACAGATAAGCAGAACTCCGCGAAATTGTTCAGAGAGGCATCCTGGCCCTGCCGATTGATGAAGTGAGGGATCCAAGCCGCGGCTGGCTGGTTGCGCCCTAGGTGGTAGACAACCTTGACAATTTCGGCCAAGTAGCACAATCGAAGGAGATGAGAGATATCCATCTTATGCGCGGCACCAACGCCGAAGACGCATTGGCAGAGAAAGACGAAGGAGTCCAAGCTCAGCAGCGGTTCATAGACGTCCACAGGACTGCGCACCTTGTCCGTCTCAGCGCCGATGTAGTTGGCAAGGAAGAGTTGGCAGTGCTGGCGCTCGCTGTCCCGGCGAAACTCGTTGCTAACTTTGTTTTCGCCCGCATACTTCTGGGCGCCAACTGCGATATAGGAAGTGACAGTCTCGGCGAGGATACGGAGGTGCGTAAGAGCCTGCTCGGGGATCTTCTCAAGCAATATGGAGCCATATTCGCACTCGACTCCGCGCTGCTGGATCTCCACAGCAGAGATAGAGTATCCGACGGCCTTGGCCAGGACCTCACTACTGCTGAGATCGCCTTCCTCGTCGTCTGATTCAATGTGCTCTGCAAGATTGTTCTTCTTCAAAGTATCTCGTAATCTTCGGTAAACCGCGACGAGCTCCTTCATCATATTGCCTCCATTCGGATTGGTAGGGCGCGAAGGAGTAGCAGACTCAGAAGCCCCTAGTGCCCCCGGGAATCCGTCACTAAAAACATTCCCCGTAGAGGCAGGCTGAGAGGTTGTCTCCCACGCATCGGCGATGAGCTGGGATGACTTCTCAGCTAGGTGAGGCAGTGTGGCCGACCTCGTGTACTTGGCAAAGATATTCTGGGATTCGTCCGCAGGCCGTTGACCACCAAGAGCATATGCTGCGGATGTCATCTCGGTATCCACAAACGCAGCGAATGAGTCTGCTGAAGAATTCAGCACGCCTGGATACGACTCTTCGTGACCCTTCCAGATGATGGGCAGGAACGCATTCCCGAGAGCTTTGCAGAGCGGGCAGACGAATTCTTGCCGCTCGATGAACTCTGGGTGATGGCGAGCAATCTGTTGCTTATGCCGCTGAATGGTGGCCTCGAAGTATATCTCGAAGCAGCTATAGTGCATGATGTGGCCACACCCGATCGACACGGGGCCAGGCCGGACACAGTGAGAAGGGAAACCCTTGCCGATAGCCTGGCGTTCCGCTTTGAACACCTCGCCTGCGGCATTGACCTTGTCCACTATCGATCGGTTCTCGTGAGCGATACCGAAAGGTCTGATGTGCTCCGCGGAGCGGTCCAGGTCCTTCGGCGTGTTGGCGACTTCTCGGACAAAGTCAGGATCTTGAAGATCTGTCTGTCTGAGGATCCTGCTTTCCCGGATGAAGCCAAATGTGCCGTACAGGCGACGATCGTCTATGTCTTCCTGGCAGAGAATGCACGTTCCGGTCGGATATTTCCAGTAGTTCTTCGTCTCCTCGACCGGTTCCGGGATCTCGTCGTCATCTAGGTCGTCCACGTCACCCCAGTCGATGTCGCCTTGATTCGCAAGAAAGCTCTTCTGCTGCTGCTGGAACTGAGCCATGACCCTCGCCTGGCGATCCAGCGCCGCCTTCTTCTTCCTCTCCCGCTCCTCTTCAGCGTTACCATGGATCGCTGGTGAAGCAGTGCTGATCCGATCAATCGGTATATTGAGGCGCAGATAGGCGGCCTCGAAATCACGAGGTCGCTTCTGGCGCATTCTTTTGAGGATAAGAGCAATTCTAGGGTGGCAGGACTTAAATTCATCCTTTGTAGACATCATGTTCAGGAGAGCTACTATGGTCTTCGCAGCCGGTGCCTCGGGCATGAAGTTGCTCCGAGCCACTTGGGTGACAGCGATGTGGATGAAGGAAGGCTGCGATTCATCCTCTTCCTGCGACTTATCCTCGGTGATGGCGATGAGAAGCAGATGCAAGACGACCTGGAGAAAGGTCTCCAACCGGGTAAAGGGGACGGTTGGCGTGAGTCTCTGAGAGACGAGGGGGTAGAGTAGAGAATAGTAGATGACCTGCGCGAACATTCCAGTAGCAGTGAAGTCCGCGAGACCAGTAAAGACTCCCGACCGGATGGGACGCAGCTTCGGCTCAAAGACGACGTCTCCAATCGGCTTTCCCGTCTTCTTGGCAATCCATTTACGGTACGCCGCCTCCGACTCCTCCCTCTGGTTCTTGTTGTAGTGAGCACTGTAGGGGTCGACCTCCTCGATATACTGAGGCTTGAGCTCAAACGTGCCGACGTCAGATACACCTTCAGGGGCTTTGAACGTGGATATCTCGTCCAGAACACGCTGGAACTCTTCCTGCTCCTGATATTTATCGGGCAGCTTGTTGCAGATCTCGTTGAAGGAGAGGGGCTTGAAGCAAAGCACATGGATCAGGTCACGGCGCATTGCTAAAACATGACCGTTGGGCTCATCCTCGGTGGGTATGAGAGAGGTCCTGTCGCTCAGGAGGACGATCAATAGGTGAACCATATCCTCAACAACGTCCAGATGCTGGGCGTCATCCTGGGCGGTCGCCTTCTGCTCAAAGAAACCCTTCACCCATTTCTCCATACCAAACCGGTCGACCACCGACGCCAGGACGCGGCTAGGATTGCAGATTACCAGTGCCGTCTGGAGCATGAAAATGTCGCGTTGATGCGACACATCGCGCTGGAGGACACCCCGGTAGGTTCCAGCCTGATGGCGGAGGCTCATACCATTTCTCACCCACATACCAGCCTTCATCTGCGCAAGCCACGCGCAGACCCGCAAGGGGAAGTCAAACGATGCCATGAGGTAGTCCTCCGGACCATAATCACGCCGGGGCATCACTTTCCGCCCCATCGAATGAGGCCTCAGCTTCAGCTCAGGAGTTGTGAAGCTGATGAGGGCTCGCAACTGCTCTCTTGACATGGACTTTCCACATTCGATCAGCCAAGAGAGCGTATAGTGAAGCGCGTGATGAAAGCTGATGGGCTGCTCCTCGACGACAAACTTGACGACGTCGTACTTGGCCCCATCACTGTCAAACTCAAAATCGGTCAAGGTCTTGAAGCGGACCTCGTCCTTTATCTCCGCCTGCGTGAACCTGGAGCGCTCGGCACCAATCGAGTTGATAATGACGCTCTTAGCCGCCAGCCGTATAGCTCTCGAAACATATAAGAAGTCCTGCTCTTTCACGTTGTTGAACGATAGCGAGAATTGCCGGCACAGGCGGTTGATCTCGCGAGTGATGAGCGACGCGCTTATCCACGTGTCGGTTTCATACTCGACGTGCTCGCCAACGGCCCTTACATTGGGGCAGATGCCTTGATGGAGCTTAACCAGATCGAGGAACTGCATCATGTACCTCTCTTCTGTCCGAAGGCGCTCTTGGACATGCGGGGACTGGAACAAGTACTTCAGGTCTTGGAAGAAGTGGTACATGCGACGATTCGTCACGGAACCCGTATCGAAGGCTAATACAGCCGTCGATGATACGTCCCAAGGATGTCCGACTTGACGCGTCGTTAGGAAGGTGTACAGGATCGCCATAAGGCTAGTGAGGAAGTTGCCACGTTCCACGATCTCAGCGGTGATTGACGGAGTCGTCAACATCTGCAGAGAGATGTTGATGATAGAATGGTCTGGCTCGCGATCACCAATGAGGTACAGCTGGGCTAGAGTGGTGTAGAGGCCAGCAAAGCGAAGTCCAAGCACTCGCTTGAATTCGGGGATCGTGACGACCGTAGAGATGTAGAGAGAGCGGAGGTCGTTGCGCAGCTTCTTCCACATGCGGAGATCAAAGAGGATCATCCAGTCGAGTCGGACGCGGTTGAATAAGTCTTCGGCAGGAGGCACGGTCTCACGTTCCATATATGCTGCAGGAACGCCCAGCCAGTAGCGACCGGGCTTGGGAGGCGGCGTGAAGAAGTCGTCTGGAGCGCCGGGCGTCTTTGGTATGTCGATATTAACCTTAGCATATACCGTCGGAGCTATCAGCGGTTCTGCAGTGTCCGAGTCCGAAGGTGTGAGGTCCCGGTCTCGAGTGGCGCGACGAGGTGCTGTCGGCGGAGGAGGTGGAGGGGGCGGGTACCCAGCCATAGTGGCCTCGTCCTCCTCAAGGGCTTCATCGGGAGGAGCTTGCCGCCAGTCAGACATATTCACGTCACCTGCGGTACCTGCTCCTGCATCCACCATCATCACATCCTCTTCATCGTCTTCGTCTTCGTCCTCTTCTGCTTCCCCGCTAGATGGTGTGCCATCGCCGCCCTCCATATCAGCGTCGTCCTCGTCACTATCGTCTAGGACCTCGACAGCCTGGGCGGCTACTCTGGCTTGAGCTAATATTCTCATGTGCGCAAGGGTAACGATCTCCCTGTCCTCCCGCTGGTCGAGAAGGTCTTCGTCGTCGATGCCGTTCTTTCCGACGATAGCATGAGTCGCGGGGCTCCCTTTATGCCACGGCTTGAGAAGTTCCTCACACACGATCTGCCTCAGTATGAAGTGATCCTGGCCAACACTGCAACCGGATATGTCGCTTAGCCACTCGATCATGGTACCACACATCTGCTCTCGGAAGGTGTCCCGTGCGGACCGGATCGTTACTGTGACGCGGATCTGCTCGAGGATGTTGGCGACTTCGAGCAGCTTCTCTATGCTCTCATCGTACATCAGAAGGGACCGTCCTATTGCGTCTGTCTCGTATGCTTTCTCCAGACCCGTACGTAGAGGCACCCTGCACGCCCTCGCGACCTGGTCTCGGACCTCGATCACGGTATGCTTCTCATCATTCCAGAGCAGGATCGCATATTCCCCGGGAGGGCTCGTGTCTCCTCCGCAGTACGTCGAAGACAAGCGTGACATCCTCTCGTCCTGCTCGATAGATTCGACGGTCTTGGTCTGCCGTAGCTGCTCCGGACTGCACGATATGACGTCGCAGAGGTAGTCCAGGACCCGACCGATCGTCATCCTGATGCTGTACTCCAGGTCCATAGGCAGGCCAGCTGCCACCTTCTCCTTCCCCTTAGACTGCTCGTGCTCCCAGATCGAGTGTATCGTGCAGAACATGGGCCGCTTCCACGCCTCCGGATCGCCGCAGTCGCAGCACCCGCTGTTGCCTGGCGAGATGCTGATGCGGACCATGTGGCCGGTGTGGTCGGTGGCGTCGAAGCACTTGCTGCAGAGACAGCATGTGTCGTCTGTGCTGCAGGTCCGGCAGCTGTAGGACGCCTCGCCGGCCTTGAAGATGTGCCCGCACGCCTTGCCGCGCGCAGCCTCGGTGTACTCTGCGCCCTCCACCGCGCCCTGCGCTTCCTTGAGCTTTGGCAGCGGGCCGGTCGGACCGCCGGGACTGCCGCTGGGGAACAGGAGCTTCATGTACTCGGGCTTGCCGCCGGCCATGCACCAGAAGAGGTTCTGGAGCAGGTCGCGGCATGCCTTCTCGCTGTATCGGTAGCTGTGCATCGAGGGCAGCTCCATCAGCAACTGACAGAGCTGCCGCTCTTGCGTCGACATGATCGGCTCCATTCTCTCACTGCGAGCGAGTGGTCATTCTAAAGCGTCCGCAGTGTTTTCTCTCGGACGGACTCGGCGGTGGGATTCGAACGGTTCGCGGGTGCTCGAGGTCGTTGATGCAGTTGTTGCATTACAAAGGCTGCGAACTCGAAGTGGGGGTTTGTGCTTGTCAGGCTGGTCAGGGTGTCACTGTCGGTGGCGGAAGGCGGGGAGCTACAAGCAGAAGGCGAAACTCGACCCAGGCTACAGAATGTTCGCCAATAACTGTTGTCAAAGTAATTTATGAGTATCTGTGAAAGTAGAAACTTTTTTGACTACTCTACAGTAGTTGGATGCTGCTCTCCTGGGTTGTTCGTATTGCTGCTCCAGTGGCTACAAACCCATTTATTCACCTGCTGAAGTAACAGGCAATTAGGTAGTCGTGACGCTTTTCCTACGGGTAGGCAGTCAGGACGGATAGATGTGTCCCAGCTGGCAGGCACCTCGGCTTAACGGTGCCATCGATACGGGTCAGGAGTCTACAGCCAAATTACCTGTCCGCCCTGGTCTAAGAACCTGAAGGGATCTCAATGTCCAGCTGAGAGGAGGCGCTTTCTGCTGACGTAGTACGTCAGAGTGAGCCATGCTCGAATCAATCTCGGCCACATAACCTAGCGGTTTGTTGAGAGTCCCCAATACAGACGAAGTTGGTCACGGAGAATCGGCACCAGCACCAGGCGTCGTAACGGTGAAGAATCGATCCGGCACTCTTGTACACTCCCATTGATAGTCTATCGCAAGCATACAAATACACCCTCGCGGCCGTCATCCCTCCGCGGGACGCCACACCGCCATGTCTCCGTCATATCCGCGTCGATCAAGTCGTCTCCGTTTACTCCTCGTCCTCGCTGGCGTTGACGTACTTGGCCTTGATATCCTTCCATTGCCGCTGTAGACACGCACGTTAGCATCCTCGTTCTCTTCTTCAAGTATCGGGGGGCCTGGAGACTGCGTACTCCTCGGTTTATGTTGTCCCAGACCCGGTCCATCGTCGTGTTGTAGAACCTAGCAGGCACCAGCCGTCAGCAAAACATCCTCTCCATCCATCCCGGGTCCGTCGGCCGGAGTCGAGAAGGGTTCCTTTCACGTACATCTCGAAGCCGAAGGCGCCGGCGAAGACCACGCCCAGCATCGCGTAGTTGTTCCGGAAGATAGCACTAGATACCGCATGTTAGAGGGCGACGTCGGCAGCGCAGCCAGTCCGGGGAGGCGGGAACTTGCTTGTAGATGCTGCTCTTGTAGATCGGTCCGGCCTGCCAGGTGCGCGATTAGCCGATGCCCCGAATGCTCCCCAATTGCCGGGACGGGGCTGCTGCCATGCTCACCATTTTGACGGTTCGATTCTTCGAGATCGCGGGAGAGCGTGGCACTGGCTTGGTGTCTTGTGCTGCGGGCGCAATTCGTCGGGCGAAGACAGTGGTTCGATGCCGAAGAGTTCGAGGTTCCAGAGAGCCGACGCAAAATTGGGGAGGATATTCCGGCCCTTTCCTGCTTGATCCGAATCGTCGGCCTTCTGATTGGTTGAAGCTCCAATTGGCACGGAACCTGACGTGCCTCCACCAGAAAAAGCTCGGGCGCGTATCCCCGGCGCCGCACCCCCTCCACACAAACTGAATTCACGATTGGGAACAAAGACAGAGAGTAGAGTGTCTACCCGGCATCGCATATTTGCGCCGGGCGTCGTGCTTAACATTCACGTTTCAAATTATCGTTTGATTGACCAAGTTTCTCTCGACAGCGAGCATTCACGCCCCCGTCTCGACAGCAGCTCAGCCTTATTGGCTCCCGCACCGTCACTACCACTACCCACCATGCCCTCCCAGCCAAGCAACGCCGGCATCGTCACCGACGAGTCCAGCGGCCAGCGGCACATCCCCTCCTCCGTCCGCGCCGACGGCAGCACCCGCCGGGCCATCAAGATCCGCCCTGGCTACCGTCCCCCGGAGGACGTCGAGGTCTACAAGAACCGCACCGCCGAGGGCTTCCGCAGCCGCACCAAGGCCGGGGGCGTCGTCGGCGCCGAGGGCCTGAAGGACGAAGACAACGGCGACGGCAACGCGGCCGCCGGCTCGACCGCTGCCAATAAGAACGCCAAGCGGCGCGAAGCGCGGAAGAGGGCCAAGGCCGCTGCTGAAGCGAATGGCGGCGAGGACAAGACCGCGGAGGATGAGAAGGCGGGCGAGCAGCAACAGCAGGAAGCTTCCGTCGCCGACCCGGAGGTGGAAAGGGAAAAGAAGGCTCGGGCGCTCAAGAAGAAGCTGAAGCAGGCTAAGGATCTGAAGGACCGGAAGGAGGGCGGCCAGTCGCTCCTGCCGGAGCAGATCGCCAAGGTGATCAAGATCAGCGAGCTCATCCGGGAGCTCGACGCTCTGGGCTTCGACGCCGAGGGCGAGCCGAAGGATTCCCAGTCTGCGGCGCCGGCTAAGAAGGCCGAGGAGAAGACCCCAGCTTGAGAGGCCTAAATCTTGCACAAATGTCTGATCAAGATGTCGGTTCATACGCAACGATATCGGTCTACGGCACATTATTCTGACTCTGGCAATACCAGCGCTCCAGATCCAAGGGAAGCGACGGCCTTTCTGCGACAGAGCCTCGTCACTTCCACAAGCTACATGTTTCCGCCAAGAGACCTTGGCGCTGCTCAAAGCTTGAGCCTTATCGGCTTCAGCTGGGAAGATGCAGAACGACGGAATGAAGCATTGCCTGGGCAGAATGCGACGAGCTTCAAGGACATCATTGCGATACACCCTCTCCTGAGGAGAAAGAAACCTTTGTTAGCCTCGCGGGGTAAGGGGTATCAGTACAGCACCGCCAACATGCCAGCTGCTGTTCCTCTCAATCGCCTAATCGGTCCGGCAGCACGGTGCATCAAGCCGCGACACGCAGGGGTGTGAGCTATTCCTTGATTTCTACGAGGATCGAGAGCTCTGGGTTGCATGTGTGACTGCCGTTAATGAAACCTGGAGCGGATAGATAACCAAATCAAGGTTCACATCGCTTCAATATCTGATCGTTCTACCGCGACATTGTCATAGCGTGTACCCAACTGTAATCATGAGCCCATATGAAACCAGGATCTGGATATCAAGTACTGTTTGGAGAAAAATGTATGTAGGTACTTTACCCAATGTCAAACTTTCTATACTCCGGAGCCCCTTGAAAGGTCAGCGACTATTTACAAGAGGTAGACCAGGAGACCATCCGTTCATGGCCCTATACTGAAAAAGGAGTGCAATCTAAAGATATCAGACAAGATCCAGCAGACTCCATGAACCCGTCGTTTCCTCTCCGTCTCTTCGTCTTCCGCGTAGATACTCGAGTCGCGGGTGTGAGCAAGAAAAGACGGTAGATAGGAGAAGCCAAGCCCGACGCTCCCCCTTCATCACCTCCTTCACCTCGTATATATCGTAGCTCATAAGTTGATCCCAGCGCCTACAATGAGAAAAAGAAATCGAGCCAAAAAGCAACATTGATGCAGATACATCCCCATTCTCCCATGCTCTCCGCTTTGCCTCCATCTCTCGCCCCCTTAATCTCCTCTCACAGCCTCATAAGCTCCGTCATGTCCCGCATCCGGTAGTCCAGCACGGGCGTGACCCAGTCGTCCTCGACGAGCGAGTACGACTCCGACGTGTTCCCCCTCGGCTTCCGCGGGTTGACCGCCCAGTAGCCAAAGTCCGCGTCCAGCGCCTTCAGGTACCGCATCAGGTTCAGCCAGTAGTTCGCGTCGCCCAGGCTCGGCCCCGCCGGCGCGCCGAACTCCCCGATCCACACGGGCGCCAGGTTGCCCTCGACGAGGTACGCCCAGTTCTCTCGCATGCCGCGCACGAAGGCCGCATAGCTCCGCTTCGAGTAGCGACCCCCGACGCTGCCCCAGCCGGACCACGCGTACACGTGCGCCGAGTAGACGATGCGGCCGTCGAGGTCGAGCCGCACCGGCCGCGCCGACACCCCGGACAGGTCGTTACCGCTCTCGGTGCCGCCCACGACAACCAGCCAGTCCGGGTTCAGCTTGAGCAGGCGGTTCCCCGCGCGCTCGGCCGCGGCCGCCCACTTCTCCCAGGGCATGGTGCCCCACAGGCCGCGGACCTCGTTGCGCAGGTCGGCGCCGATGACGCGCGGGTTGGCGGCGAGGCGGGACATGAGGGTCTCCCAGTGCTGGATCCACTCCTCCTCGGTCTGCTGGACGCGGCACAGGGGGCCGAGGTGGTCATTGGCCCAGCCGGCGTCGCAGGGGTCGGCGCCGCAGCACCACGTCGCCGTGGTGATGTGGTTGTTGACGATGACGGCGACGCCGGCCTCGGTCAGGGCCTCGACGACGGCCCCGAAGACGTCCAGCGCTCGGCTGCCGTTCAGGTCCGGGTTGGCCGCGAGCAGGCGGCCAGGGACCTCCGGGTTCGAGATGACCATCTCGTCCGAGTAGGGCAGGCGCACGGAGTTGAAGCCGAGCGAGCGGATGGTGCGGGCGATGACGTCGCGGTGCTGCACGTCGAGGCCGGAGGGCACGAACAGCTCGTCGGAGGCGCCGTACCAGTTGACGCTGGCGAGATTGAAGCGGCGGCCCGTCGTGTCGACGATGTCCCGGCCTCGCGCGCGCAGCGGCAGCTCGTACGTCTCTATGCCGGCGTCTGGCCGGGGCGGCTGCAGCGGGCGCTGGCCGAAGAGGCGGGCGCCCTCGTCGGGCACCCACCGGACACTGAGCGCCGCCTCGGCCTTCCACATGTAGTGGAAGGAGGCCCCCACCACCAGGAGGGCCAGGACGAGGAACATGCGCGCTGAATTGGACGCGAAACGGTTTGGCCGCATCGGAGGCGGCGGGGAAGGTCTCAAAACCTTCGGTGTTCTAGAAGCGTAGTTCAAGGTTTTACTGTGTCCACCGGCGGGACTATGCCATGTTTGAAGCCAGCGGAGTGTACGAGAAATACAGTCTATATTCAGGTCTAAGGCATAAAGGTAGGTAGGTGGTATGTGTGAATGGTCAACGAAGCTCGGAGTCTTGAGGTAATCGTAGGTCTCGAGTGATTCTAGGAGGACGGGTCAACAAAAGCGGCCTCACAGGCCAGGCGCGGAGAGACATGAGCAAGGAAAGGAGCTGATAGGAGAAGAAACCCCGTGGCCGAGCATGATTCGGGTCCGGAGCGAACAGCAATAGATGATGGCGAGGCGGGTGAGCAAAGTGCAGCGGGGGAGGAGTGTGGAGTGAGTGAGTGGCCATTCTACGGATGTCTCGGTATGCGGTCAGCCTGTAGCGCTGTGGTGGTACCTTGAAAAGACCCCCGGCTAGGTACCCGTAGGCGTCGAGGCGGGGCTAGGAAGAAATCTCAGGTACATGGGCAGGTAGTAAGAAGCATGCAGACCAACGCGACTGTGTGCCAGCCCTGGCAAACTGCCAAGAACACACCACCATGGAGCGGAGGATTGCTAGAGGTGTACCTGCAGCTGTCCAGGCGGTAAGGCAGGATGTTGGAGGAGCGGAGAGCGGCGGTGGAGAACGTGAGGACGTGCCAGAGTGTACCTCTCTTAGCTGCGTAAAAGCGGGCGGATCAATAAGGAGGAGGTGTGACGGGATGCACTTCCACGTCCCAGTCATACCATGCCTCAGTGCATGTCATCCGGGATGCTCGGAGGCCGGGCATTGGCAGCGACCCGATCGGACAGGCGTACTGTACACACGAGAAATGGTACAAACCACCCATTAAGTCATCAGAAAGGGGCAGGGGCTTGTTGGAGTGCAATTGCAGTCTGGTATCAGTTCTCAGGGAATTGAAAAGCATTGCAGATATCAACTCTGTTAGTTATGGAGGTTGAAGCGGGGGTGACGCGGTACCTGATCGTGACTTTGATGGACAGATTGCGACTAAACGTGCATTGCTAAGTCAGGTACTGTACCTGAGTTGACTTACCACCTTTTTCCTATTCTGGTACCTCGACACGTGGTCTCTCGTAGTGTGTGACTCTCGTGTCTGTCCACCTAGGTATATAGGTAGTTAAGTTGTGACTATGCATAAGACAGATGGGGAGAGAGCGAGAGATACTTTAGAGACAGCAGAGAAAGAAAACGCTTCTTATGTTTTGTGTCCGTAAGGTATATACAATTGGTATCATATCCGACTTTGTCGTCGAGGGAACGTATAGAAATAACAGCAAAGTAAAACATCTTCGCCAAGTTTCGTGATCCCCTTGATCCACCTCTTCCTTCTTCCCTCTTCGTCTCGCGGTGCGCTCGTCTCCTGCCTCGCACCCTGCAAGCCTGGTCTGGCCGCAGAGTGTCCGCCTGCCTGCTCAATTACCTCCCCACAAGCCAGTCGGCACTATATCGCGCCGTTGTGACCTGGAGAGGACGGAGCTCAGTGCGATCCTGGCTGTGATCCCAACCCACCAGCCGCGAACTGCGTCTGGAAATCCCAGCACCAGAGAGATGCAAGGAGACGGGAACAGGAACGTCGGATAGATGCCACTCACTCCATCCATCATCCTTCAGAGCATCGTACCCGCGTCATCGTTCGACTTCCGTCATGCATGTTTCCGTCTTGCCTCAACCGACAAGCTTTCCCGTCGTTCCCTCGTTTGTTGAATTACACAACCCCGCCGGCCATCACCACCAGTTCCAAAGCCATCCTCCTGCTCCCCGGAGCACAAGGCCGGAGAGGGATGGACGGAAATTAAGACTTTTTTGAGACACAGTGTATGTGCTCCCATTTCCAGGGGAAATCCCTCTCCCATAGCAGCAGCACACACATTCCCGTTCCCGTTCCTTTTGACGCCGCGCTCCGCAAAATCGGTTTCCGCACAATACAAGGTAGAAATATGGGGGTGGTGGTGGATGTCGGCCCCTCGCTTCCTCGTCCAGTCGTCGTGAGATCCGTCGGTCGAAGACAAGGGAAATAGATACAAAAGGGAGGCGAGGCTCTGCCCTTCTTATAGAGATACAGAGCTGCTCCTCTCTCTCTTATTCTGTTTAGAAGATGGTCGACAGGAAGGTGACTTGCTCGGCACGTGAGTGCATTCGTGAAATCTTTCGGCTTTTGAAAAGGCTGGTATCTTCGTCCTTCCTTCTCTTGGTATTGGGGTATTTGTATCATTCGCGTTGGTGCCGGAAAGCAATCATATCCTGTTCATCCCCAGAGGATTCATGTCCTCATATTCCATGTTGCTGGTGCCGGGGCGCGCGTACGTCTCCCTGGCGTCCCACGACCCGCTGCCCTGCTGCGGTGGCCTCGGGCTCGAGAAGGACCGCGCCGGCGTGTGGTACCGCGCGGTCTGGCCGAAGTAGTCAGGCGTCCGCCGACCGTTAGCGCTGGCAAAGCTGCCAGTGTGGTTGTGACCGCCTCCGCCGGGGCTGGTGGCGTCGGGGCTGGTGGTGGCACCGCTGTACATGTTGTAGTAAGCTAGGCCCGAGGGCGGCGGTGACCTGGCCCGACTGGCAGCAGACGGCGACATGGGGGACACTGCCGAGGGGGTTACTACGTCGTCCACCATGGTCTTCCCGGAGTCCCGGGATAACATCTCGTACGAACGTGGGTCTTTCTTGAGGTCGTCGAGCCGCGCGTCGACCGACACGAACTCCCGCTTGCTGCGTGCGGGAGTCTTGGTTACCAGCTCCATCCACCCGGTGACCATGGACCACCGGCCGAGGAGAATTATAAGCCAAATGCCGTTCATCTGCAATGACGTCCACGGTCAATACACCAGCACAGAGATCGCGAATTAAGACAGCGGGACGCAAAAATCACTCACCGAGAGGAGCAGCAGCACCGCACCGACTGTTGCCATGTTGACAACCAACGAGCTCGCTTGGTTGAGGCACTTGTTCTTGTCGCCGCCGTTGAGCACCAAGCAGGTCACCCACTCGGTCGCCTTGTCCGGGTCATGCTTGACCGTCTCCAACGTGTTGTCCTGGAACACGAAGACGACAGAGAACAAGATCACGTCCGCGACGATGATAAGCGCGATTGCGATGCCACGCCACTGCAGCTGGATAACACGACGTACACGGCGGTACGCTTGCCGAGGCGTCATGGTCCGGATGCTGTTCGTATATGACGGCATGTTAGAGCCTTCGGTCGAGGCGCTGTTGTCAGCGAGCGAGGCCAGGTACACCTTGATGCAGTAGCCGAACGTCGCGAACTGGATGACGATAGTGAAGCCGGCGAAGACGAGGAGTGGGATCCAGAGGTCTGCTAGGCTGTTCTTGTGGTTGATATGGCAGGTCGACCCGAAGCGGAACGAGACACCGCTCAGGGTGAGCGCAAGGATGATGCCGATAATGGGGATGCCCCAGCCGGCGACGTGCGCGAGCCACATGAAGTTCCTTCCGACCACGAGCTGCCAGCAGATCTGGAGGTGCAGAGACAGCGATCGCAAGAACACCCACAAGATTCCAGCCCATCCACCCAAAATAAGGATGGAACCGGATGCAGCACAAACAGAGCTCGAGTTCATCCCGTTCGGCGTAATGTCATCGTAGCACTCAGTTGGCTGTCCCGCCAGAGGTATCACAAAGCCAAGCTCCATGCTGTCAGTTCTACTTCGGATAGAAGACATGGGAGCATTTTCGCTTACATTCATCAACACGACAGCAATGGTCAGAGAGATGCTCAGGTAGTGTCGATGCGTCTTCTCTACGGGGAGGACTAGCCACGACAGGAGCAGAAAGACTGAGCAGATCATCGAGACAACTGAGACCCATTCTGCTGCCAGTCCCAGAGTGTTGAAGGTATCGGGATACGCCCAGTCCGTCATGGGACAGGGCACACAACATGTGAGGTTGAAGTACGCCTGGCATACTCGACCTTCGGCAACTGCAATCACGATTAGCAAGACATAGAGTGGCTCGAGGGAGCATTTAACATACATCCGCCGCCCGGCGTTACAAAGTCCGCCTCGTTGAGGAACGGCGTCGGGCAATCGGTCGCCATCTTTGCTTTCCTACGTGTAAGAATCTAGGCGGGTGGCCGCCGTTACACCACACACCAAGCTTTTAAGCGAAGTTCACCAGATTATACAGGCTCTGGCGTCCGCGAGTTGCGATTGCGCTCTTCAATTGCGCTTGTGACACCCTTCAGCACAGGTCGAATATGCAGGTCTCAGATTGCAGTGAGATCGCTCGGTTCTCGGCGCAGAATAGGATGGGCGGCCAGGAAGACTTTCCTGGGTGTCGTCGCGGGGTAATGGTGATTTTCAAGCGCCCATTGGCATCAATTGATGGTATCTCTCGGGATATTGCGACAAAGGTAGAGATCGTTAGAGTGGCGCCGGCGTATATAACAACAGAAACTGGGCAGGAACGGCGATTGCAGTCAAGATATCCGCATTGCTGACGGTGCGGAATCGTGTATTACGGTAGAGATGAGGCGGATCTCAAACAAGGAGAGGGAGGGAGAGGTCCTAGTTTAGCATTGAAGAATCAAAAGGGACAAACCAACAGAAAGAGAGGTCTGGAAGAGTGTGGTTCCCATCAAGCGGAACAAGAGGGTCAAGAGAGAGAGGGACAGGACGGAGAAGGGTGCAGGGCATATGTAACAGAGGAACCAGTGACCAGCTCCGTACCCAGCACCGCGAACCGAGATCTCGCTAGGAGGGAACTGGGGGAGGTCACTCACGATGGGTCGGCGAGCCAGGCATCTCACTCGCCGGTCTCTGCTCTCTGCCTCGTCCAGGGCTCCTCTTCTCCTCCCGCAGGGGACCCTCGTGGACTGTCTTCGACGGGTGCCACCACCTTTGGCCCTAGGGCCTTCTCTTCTCGGCACTAGCACGAGGAGCGAGGGCCAGTCTGGTCCGACTCCAAGGAGTCCCTTCTGTCCAGCCTGCCAGCCAGGATGGGCAATTCCCACATCGATCAATTTCGAGGCCAGCATTGGCAGTGGGACTCGGCGACGGTGCGGGAGGGCCAAGGCCCGCCGCGTCTCTCCCGGTGCTTCTGGTGCGATGGTGGCCTAGCTCCGCTGCAACTCCGTACTATTTCGCGCGACTGCAAGGGTGTCTGATTGGAGAGCAGCAAGGCCTAGCCCGGGAGGGGCAATTTTTCTCTCGAGGGCAGAAGATGACGAGCCGGGGTGCCAGGGTCCAGTCATGGATTCTGGCCTTGAGGGGTGGAGGGGCAAGGGGCAAGGGGGTGGCAGGGGGGTTAGTGGAAGTGCGAAAGTCTTACCAAGACCAGGACCCCCGGCCAAGAAGCCGGGTCTGCATGAGTGTGCGGCCGATAAGTCAAGGGTACAGGGGCCCCGGACGGTACGCTACAAGCGTGGTACTGTCTGAATGAGTGATGGTGCCATACGATGAAGAACAGTCCCCTTGTCCCCTGGGCTCGGCGCATTGTCTTCGGGAATTATCTTGCCATGAGTACGCAGCAGCACTCGAGTACCGCCACTTTTTTCTCATCTCCATCCGTGTGTCTCACTGCCACCTAATCGCAACCGTAAACGATGGGGTTGCGTGCTCCGTGTGTCACTGTACAGTAGCTGCATGGTCTCGGGCGCTCTCTCGCGCTCCCGCCCTCCTCCAACGCGGCGACTATCAGCGAGTCCGTCGCCCGTCGTCCGTCGCCCATCGCCCGTCGCCTCGTGCTAGAACGCCAAACGGTGTCGGGAGGGAGTAGCGCGGGAAGAAGAAAGGCGGAAGGGCAGTCTAGAGTCTCGGTCGGCCCCTCCCCTCCACTGTTGCGACATCAATCTAAATTTTCCAACGGCGCCATTGTTCCTAACGGTACTTTAGCGCCAGAGGGATTCTCTGTCTTTTGACTCCTGACCGCGCATTAGGCCGGACGCGTACCGTTCACACGGAGATGCGCTATTCCTCCGTTGATCTTAGCCATGGCAGCTCGCCTCGCCCTCGAGTGCCTCGAAGACCAACCACCCACAGTCCCACACTGTGGTTGCTCGTGCTGCCCCCAGATTCCACCAGAACCGCACGTGTGGGCGTCTTGCGCATCACCTGACAAGACCAACCAGTGAGGAAAAGAAAAGATGCGGTCTGTCTCGGCTTGTACAAGATTGTCTTACATTTGACTCAGATCTCATGCGCCTCCACGACCCAAAGACAGCTCCCTCGTCGGTGATTTGCCAAGTTATGCTCGACTTGTCCCGGTGAGCACACGGGGATACTTAATCTGCACCCTACAGGACCTGAGAGAGCCGATGCAACCTAGTCTGCGAGAACGAGAACGTCGATTGGTCCCCCTTATTGCGGGTTGTGACGCTGTCGGAACAAGTTCCAGCTCTCTCATTCACACGGTTGTCAGGGCTGGGGAAGAAGGTTCCATCGCCTCTTCCGGGAAGTCGCGATCCGCCTTGTCCAGACAGAACGTCTGTGAGGGGTTCTCACGGCCTGTCCGTCTGTCTGTCGATCAACTGCCCACGACTGCTTGCTGCGCGGAAGGTGATCCTCTTCCAAATCTGCACGTGTAGGGGTGCAATGTAAGTGGACCTTGTATACTCAGTATCAGTATCAATCCCCACGAGCCATTTGCAGTAGCAGTAGGCTGTGTGCACTGTGCTCTCCACGTCGTACGATAAAGCTGGGAGACAGACCTTTTCGGTTCATTGCTGCACTGTCGTGACTGGCATCCGTACGACCGTCCAAGAGGAAGCTTAACTGGGGCTGAACGTTTTGTCGGACAGAGCTAAGGCTGTCACTGGTAACCGGAGAGTCTCGAAAAGTCTTGCTCCAGCTTCCACAGCCGCCCAATCCAAACCGTCAATTGATCTCACCGGCCCGTTAGGAGATTGACATTTCAGTAGTGCCAATCCTCCGGCAATCCTGTCGGTGCCGGCATGCGTCTCCCCTGAAGTCCCGAACAAAAGCCGTCGAGACTGTTGGGACTCCATCTGTTATGACTCGGGCGAGGTTACGGGGGGACTCCTTAGCAGGTGCTGAGAGTCAGACACTCGCCAGTATTCCGTGCATATCTAAGCTGGCACAGCCGCTAGGTACCACGCAAGCAGACAACGTTGCGCGCAGCCTCGTATCTGTTTCTATCGTAGAAGATTCCGCCACCATACCCTCATGACTACGCTGCCGAATCCAGTTGGGGTTGTAAGAAACAGCCTTGATCCCTGTGCTTCGGCGATGTTCTCCCTTGCCGAAACAGGCCGCGAAAAGCCACAGCTCAAAGAACGACGAGAAAGTGTTGATCATTCCACCGATATGCGGGGTAGGAACCGCCCAGATGGCTGAGACAGCATGTCCAAGCTCCTCTCAAAGGGCTTTTGCTGTGCCGGATAGGTCGTCTATTCGAGGCCGGGGCAACAGCAGGAACAGCTGAACAAGACGATTACGGCACCCGACAGAATGCCAGGCGGCGTAGATGCAAAGAGAAGCCAAACAACATGCAGGGAAAGCGTCGAATGGCACGCGGCCCCTGCACCTCTGCCTCAGCAATGGTGAAAGGCGGGACGGCGGTGAGCCTGTTACATCACAGAATCTTCTCCAAGGCTCCTGAGTGGTTGCCGCGTCACTCTTGCCCTTCCAATCCAGGCTCTTCCTCGTGCTTCATCCAACAGAGGTCTCGGATCAGCCTCGTACCTCACAGACTGCTGAGAAGGCAAGCATAACTGATAGGGCTGCTGTACGATTCGTCATTTGTCTCAGGCCGATCTACCTGCTCGATTGGTGGCCATGGTATGGTAAAGCCCGGAACGCCTTGATGATGTCTTTACCCGGCATCTCATGCCATCTTCCGGGTTCCAGGAGTCAGGAGTTCCAAGCCGCTCCATGTGGGGTAGCTTGCAAGGGGAACAGAGCGCATCAGTCTGACTTCGATAGTCTCAGAGTTTCCAAGGCGTAAGCAGACTCGGCAGGCTCTTCCCGCCTTCAAAGTCTTCACCATCGCGCAAGTCTCACCCCTCCACAGTTGCCAATCAAGGTAGAGGCGCCTGGATCATGCTCCTAAAGCTCCTCCCAGTCTCGCACCTCGCGACAGGAGAGGTCGAATTCCAAGATGCTGAGATCCTGATTATGATGTTGTTCGAGTCACTAAAATCTGCGGAAATCTGCGGAAATCTGCAGGCAAGGCGTTTCCGTCCTATGAAAAATGCCAGCACACGCCTGCCGTGATAGCACGCAGCTGTTCGCGGGGTCAGGCCGCCTCATCACACGTGGCGCTTAAGCTTCGCATGAATCCGGCCTGTTGCAGCTGACGTTGGTTCAGGCTATCGCGGCGTCGAAGCAAGGTCGCCTCTAACTCAGGGCGCCACCCGAGGCTCCTTTGCGAGACGAGGTGCTCCTCGTTTCGCTACCGTCATGCGCGTGCTGCAGGCGCGCTCTTTCGGCTACCTAGCCGGCCTGTCCCGGTTTTACTGACAACTTTGCGCTTCGCAAGGTGGCATCAATCCCTCGGAGCTCATTCCGTGTGATAAGATCGCCAACTACTAGCAAGGCGTCGGGGATCTCAAACGCCAACACAACTGACAGCCCCAAAGAGCCATCAACCCTTGTTGAAACCACACGCCGTATACTCAGAGCCTAGCAGGTTTTGTCTCGGCTGTTGCTGCCGAACGCGCCGCTCGTTGGAGGCTTTCCGAGACGTAGTCTTGGATGTTGAGGTTTCTGAATCGTCGTACGGTGACAACACCAGAATCCGTGTATCTGAGCACGGAATCACGGCGTAGAAACGGCACTTGAAACCCACAGGGAGAGTAGATAGCTAGCCTGTGCCGGACAACGAACGGTGCGATTGCGAGCTACTAGACAGCTAGGGCGACGGTCGAATCGAAAGCTTGAAGCTGCCGGCGACGCCCCGACTCAAGCCACTTGCTGTGCGATAGCAACATGCCATATGCAGGAGCCCAAGTCGATTACGGCATCGTGAAACACGCTGTCCACTTCCATGCTCCACTGTCGCTTGTCGGTCGCGCGCCACCGAAAGGGTACCTAACCAGCCCAACGTAGACTTCTCCGCGAGTTAGCGTTATCCCTTCTCACTGCGGCCGCGAGGTAAACCCCAAATTGCTACATTGGTATCGGACGCTGAGTGTTCCCAAAGATAGCCCTCGGTATCTGGCGCCAACCCTGGGTGCGAGACACTGTGCGGCACGGCACACCTGCTGCGTGCGGCTTGTCTGCCGTGTCCGCGGACATGAGGAGACGCAGCCAAGGCAGGCGAACCTTCTTCTAGAAGGCCGGTGGAAAGGCCCAGCGATACCCAACGGCTCGGTATCAATTCGGCCCCTCACTTCCCCTCTTAGGAAAAGCGTACGGTGGATGCACATTGGTGAAAGGAGCGCCATGTTTCATGCAGTGGCCTCTTTTTCTTCTTTCCTTTTCGTCTCCTGCAGTGCCAAAGAGCAGAGAAGCCCTCGTCGAAGATCATCCCACCCTGCAGTCTGCAAGCCATCTTTCTGGGCTCAATGCGCGAGCTTCTCAACAAGTCATGACTGGCCTCAATCATATGTCGATGCCAGTCCTCAGACCTCGGTACATGCAAGAGCCCAATGCTGGCTCGTGCCAGGCGCGAACAATTATGCACTGCGTGCGGTCTTCTGGGAACCTTCAGTCGCGCGGCACCTCCAGGCTCCCAACCTCCTCAGAGGCGGCTTGTTGTAGTGCTTCCACTTTGAATACTCTTACGGCGTAGTACGCTCCACACTCTCCCTGGTGAACAAATCCTTCCTTGGGTCCATCACGTTACATCTCCACCATCTCTGCATCCCATGCGACGGGACGTCTCCCACACGCGCGATGGCGTCCCGCGTGTACTGCAGCTGCACAATGAGCACTTTTCTACTTGCGTAAAATCTTGGTGCCGACGCAGCTCCTACATCCCCGCACGGACAGCGGAATTAAGGCGCCGGCGACTCGCGCCATGACCACAGAGGTATTCTGCCGTTAGAACAGTGCTGACCGGCTCGGACTTGGACTCTTCATGCCGCTCAGAACCTCATGCGACCCAGCATTGCTCTTTCCTTGTCCCGCCTTCTGATGGGAAAGGCGCCCTGCCAGCGCGGTTGAACGGGGCGTGTGATGGTCATGGCTATCACTTCCCTTTGGATAGGACTGACCTGCGTGCGTCTTCCCCGGAGAATTCTGGGGAGACAGACGATCGAGCAAAGCACGCAATATCGAGACAATCCTTGCCCTCTGGGCTGGTAGACGCAATCTGGGTCTGTCAAGAAGCGGGCCCGATGCACCAGGAACGGCACGGAGCGTCTAACGCCTTGCGGAAGGCTTCCCGAGCTTTGGGAACCGGGGAGCGATGCGCAGAGTTCGGCGTCGACGCTAAGAGCCTTCCGGGTTTAATGCGCTGACCCCCTTTCCTCGACCGCGGACGCCAAAGCCCCAGACCCGGGAGCCTCCTTGCCAGCCCCCACCGCCTCATCGGCCCATGATGACCGGTTCGAAGCTCTGTGCGGATGAACGCGTCCGTCCGGTCACCCAACCCCTGTGAAACCACAGACAATATGGGTTGTGCATTAAATTATTCATCCCAACAGGGCCAGGGGCATGAAGATTGTGCTGGAGAACGCGAATCCTGTTCCTTGGCGTCGATGACAGTCGAACCGTTTTGCTCTGGAGACCCGAACAACCTCCGGGTCAGATCGGCGAGGAACCGTTCGAAAATCCGTCTTGGGCCATCTCGATTTCTCCTCGATCCCCCCCGTCGATCCGTCTACGGGACTTTGACCACACTGTAAGCAATTATCAGCCGTTCTACGTCTCATTCAGCGTCCCAACTGGCACCCAAAGTTCCTGAAGACGTCGATGAACAGCCCTGAAACCAATACAACCGTACCACCGGTACGAGGAGAGCACCGCTCAAGTCGCGTGGCAGACAATGGACGCCTGTTCGGCCTCTGCCGACTCCCGATTGCGCTCGACCGATTAGGTATATGTCTCGCAACGCCGAGCTTAGAAAGTGGACTGTATTGCATTGTGGAGAAACGTGACATTGTTCTTGGCGATCAAACTGGCCAGAAAGCTGTGATATTGGAAAATGCGCAAGGCTGTCGTCACTTTCTGCGTCCAATCTTGTTGAGTGCAACCCAAAGGCTCAATCTGACATACAAAACGGGGCCGCATTAACTTCTCCAGGACGGAGCTGACCCGTGCCGCCCCTAGTTGGCGACGGTCGAGTCGATAGTATCGGCGATATTCTCACTTCATGTCAGCAATACGCCGTTAATGAGAGATCATCAAATGACTGTTCTCTCTACTTTGCTTTCGGATCGGCAAGCTTTTCCCACCAGAAAGTTCGGGTGGATACTTAGTGGTAGGATTAGTTCTCCTAGTACTCCGTGCATAGGCCTTCTTTCGACTTTCCCCGGAACTCCATAACTTCTTATCACTTGCTCTGGGAGCCTGCGTCGGCCACAGATGTCAGACTAATGACAGATCCCAGATAGAGTTTAATGATGGCGCAAGGACGACACCATTCTTTTGATATGAAGGTTAAGGGGTCCCCGTGCCCTAGGCCTGTCCTGGTAGCGACGAGTTGGTGGTGTGTTGTTCATTCCGTACACTTGGAGAGAGTTAAGTCTTGTCCAGGCCTTTCAAGATGTCTTCAGACGCCGGGTGAAGGAGGCCTACTTGATCTTCACGGGGTGAGCTGAGACAGGTAAAGCGCCAAGTGTCCTAAAAGCTTCTGCAGGATTGTCCATCGTAACACGGGAGCGCGACAGCAAGTGGGATACTGTCCTTGCCGATATTGTCCAAAATCTCGAAACCAGCGACGGCATTGATATATCCTCTGACCTTGGGAGCTGGGCGGGCTGGGAACCCTTCGCTGGCTAAGGCCGGTGGCCTATGTCATGACCTCTACTCCGAAGAATCGACGAGTCAAACTCCTAGCAGTGGCGTTTCCCTTCCTGGAGGCGAGGCTGTAGAGGCTGGTAAGTCGAGGCGAGATTTCACTTCTCTACCACAGGAGCACAGGAGAGGTACGTAGTAGTTATTGGTGCTGCAGAGACCAAGGACCGGGGACCTTGCGACAAGGCCGCAGAGCAGGTGTCGCGGACCGATTACCACGGCCCGCTGATCCAGTCAGGTACCGGCAGTGACGAACCGCAAGCCTGGGTCCGGCTTCGGGCAAACTGCTGCTTTTCATCTCTTCTTTGTTTCTCGTCTTGCTCTGAGGCGACGGCCTGGATCGGAACAGAAGAATTGGGGAAAATTTGATGAGATGCACTCAATATCCAGTCGTGAGGTGTGACGTGGTCCATACAGGTAGGTAGGCGACTGTTGCCTGAGGCTGACAGCCCGATAACCAAAGATGGTAGGTCGGGAGGTAGGTAGGTACCTCTATATAGTTCGGGAAAGAACAACAAGACAACACCATGCCACCAGGAACCAGCGACCTAAGAATTCATGTACCTGCACGCGCAGAAGCAACTCCGTCTGTTATCACTTGTCCTTCCCGCGAAGCGTGATATAGATAGAGGTACCCCGATATATCCTTCTAGTCTCAAGAGTGATGCAGTCTGTTAGAGCACAGTTCGTTCCATCTCCGACAGACAACAATGCAAATGACAAATCCCAACTAACGCCCGACACACACCTCTCTCTCGCCCAAATCCGTGCAGAATGCGAGAAGCCTATCTCCTCAAAGCTCGTTGACATCGCGCAATACCAGAGACTCAGATCAAGGCTATGGATTGAGTCACTCGAGTGTCTGTACCTTGGCCAAGAACCGGCCGCAGCGAGCAGTAAGAGACGTCGGGGAGTGGATGGGCAGGCCGTCATAGTCCAAGAGAGGTCTGGAGAGACCCAAGTACGGAGGAGGAGGATTAGATTCCCTAGCCATGAAAGTTATGTCGCTGTCTCCCATGTGTGGGCTGTCGGGCCAGACGAGGATCCTTCGCCTTCAAAGGGGGGGTATCTGATCTCCAGCAGAGAAGATTCCACAGTCTTCACTCCGACCAGTCTTGGCTACAATGTGCTGGACAGGGCAGTTAGCTTCGCCCGCTACATGGAGTGCAGCAACATCTGGATTGACAAAGAATGTATCGACCAAGATGACGAAGAGGGCAAAGCCGACGCAATCCAGTCTATGGACCTTGTGTATAGCTGCAGCGATCACCCTGTAGCTCTGCTGTCTGTTCGCATTGAAACCGAGGAGGAGCTATACTTGTTATCTGACCTTCTCCAGGGGAAGTTCGTGCGCTCTAAGAGCGACGATGACTCTTCCCGCTTCACGCTGAGAAAATCTGCTTTCAAGCAAGCTGCCAGCGTCCTGATTCTTCTGAGGCGCGTGGTATCTGATGTATGGTGGACGCGCGCCTGGACTTTCCAAGAAGACTATATGGCTGGTATCAACATGACATTGCTCGTGCCTCACGCCGCTTCTCTGCAGGGTACAAAGAGGTCCATCTTGAACGGGAGAGGCCTGTACCGGTTTGAAGACCTCGCAAGGGAGCTCTGCATAAAGTCTGCAGACTTTCGGAAGCAGGCCACCCGCTTCTGCCTTGCCTACGAGAAGCATTTTGGCAGCAACCCTGACTGCATGTTGATCATCGATCGGGCTGGGAAGTACACAGAGCTGCTCCAGGAGCCAGGCCCCCAGGGACTGGAAGTGCAGCGCTCGATGGCGCCGACTATCTTCAAGGACGTCGTGCGCCGCAACATCACTAAGGAGTCTGACCGGCCGGCGATTGTGGCTAACTGCTGCAAGTACACCACTAGGCTGGATATCAAGCGGTTGCGGTCCGAGAAGGAGAGTTTAAGCCTCTCCTTGCTGGCCCTATATACCCTGAATGGTGGGATCTTGGATAATGGTTACAGGAGAGTGTACGGGTCTCTTTCCGACAACATCTCCAGCTTCCTGGAGAAGCAATCACTGGGGAACTTTGGTATTCCTGCTGCCGAAGCCTTAACATTTATTAGAGGCTGCCGATTTGTCGACGTTGCGCTCAAGGTTGAAGGTGTGAAGACAAAAGGCCAGCTCTGGAGGGCAGGGACTGTCATCCAGCACCCTGCTCCTGCTCGAGCATACAAGGAGTCGAATTCTCAGCCGGGCTTGTCAAGGCTTGCGCGCTCGACTCTTGAGAGGCTCGCGTGGAGGCTGCAAACCGGATATTGGGGGAAGCGCTACGGGGCACTATCACAAAGCCTGCATAATTACCTCGCAGAAGAAAGAAGTGCGCTGCCCAAGGACTATACGGACATCATGACCGGCGAACTTACCGCAGCCATGGGAGCTGGGCGCGACCTCCGTCTAGCATGCCGGGACGATGCCGAGAGAGGAACTGACGGCAGCTCCTACCAGGCTATTTTTATCGACACCGGGGACGAAGAGCAGTCACAAGCGGAAGGAAACTCCTACTTCTCTTCTTCTTCTTCCTCCTCCTCCTTCTCATCCTCATCGGAATCCCCGAGAGCATGGACTGATGCTCCCCAGCGTCTATATTTCACTGCGGAGAAGAGGGCGGCTCCAGGGTCGGGCGATGTCAATCAGTTCGTCTCCCTAGAAGTCGCACAACGAGGTACGACTGAGGACGGGCATCCTGAACTCATTGTCAAGGGTTGGGCAACCGGGTTGAGTTTCTCTGACGGCCTCCCGCTTCGAGAAGTCCTATTTCCGTGGCCATCTGCATTGGTTGTTTGAATGACAGCACTGTCCGCTAGGCCAGACCAATCCGAATCCATCATAGGATGTTGCATATAAGATCCTGAATCTAGCTTCCTTGCTGGACAATAGAGGAGCAGAGACAACGCGGAAACTTTCACACCGGAAGGCGAGCCCAAGTGATCCTGATGCCTAGGTATCGAACCTTCATTTAACGGGGGAACCTAGGCGGCACTTTGCGACATAGAGAGCGGAAATGCTTCTTCACCAACTATAACTTGACATCATCGTGCCGTTACAAGGCAGTATTCTTGCTGAGATGATAAGCTAGGAGTTTGTCTGTCTATCTGGGGCCGTGACCCCTTACTGTCCTGCTCGAAACGGTCCAAAGCCGTTGAATCCTCCGTAGCAAGGTCTTCACAACCGTTCGTAGCCAAGTTGGCCCGTTGGCGAGAGAGTACAACAAAAAGGATACTTTCCCACGGTGAGGCGTTACCGAGCACTTGCTTTGCGGTCGACCCTCTATCCTCCTTCGTACTTCGGACACCCCATATCACAGACGGCCTATGTACAACGAGCATGATTCATGAATCTATATCCTACGATCCTGTTTCAATCAATACCTCTTTCTATACCTCCGGAGTTTGTAATGCACTTGAGAGTACTACGTTCTCGTAGAGCTTAGATCGCTACAGCTTGGATGAATGGGTCTTTTACTGACAAAGCGGCGGTCAAAACTCAGCCGGAAAGTCGAACTGCGCAGCAAACATATCAATCGAGGCATCAGGCCAAGTTGTGGTTGCCGATCCTCCATCAACAGATGGACATTACCCACCAAAACAGACACCTCGAACAATGATCGCGCCATGGAAGCTAGAAGTTCATTGGCGAAGCTAGATCCCATATCTCTTCCTCAACCCAATCTCTGTTGACCTCGGGTATCACAACAACACCATCTTGACAAGCTTCCGGCCCGCCGCTGATTCGTCGAGTCTCTTCGACAACACAGATCTATTGCTGGATGCGCCAACTCCGTTCCGTCCAGCCGTCTATCTGATACGTGCGTATCCACGTCGTACACCACGTCGAACGACAAGATTCGTCGAGTGCTCTATCATGGCCCGCAGGTGCGTTGGCCCACGGCATCCCGGACCCAACTTCCGGCCATGCCAGTGAGGTTCCAGCCAGAACACCCTCCGCATCCTCGCCTCCCCGGATAAGCCGCGGCTCCCGCGTCCGTCCCCTCCTCGACGACCTGAAGGACGATCGCGGCCGCCACTCCCACTCGCACACCCTCCCGCTCAATCTTTCACTCCCTCTTGCTTCAGCCGCAGAAGCAGATGAGATGTGGCGAACCACAGGCAGACAGACTCGCTTTCACGATGCGTCGCGCGGCCACATCCCCATAGAGTATCCTAGCCACCAACATGTGCCAAGATTTGAGCCACTCGTGCATACCATCGCAGCGATAGTCGGATGCAGAAAAACCCAGGAGAGGAAGAAGATAGGCAGATGAGGAGGGTAAGAGGGGGAACAGAGAAAGGGTGTCAACCTTTCATGATTGTGGATGCGTCTGCCGGAGAGCAACGTCTGCGAGTCGCTCACTCAAATCTCTACCCATCGAACAGAGGGACCAGAACACGCTCTGTACACGTCCCTCAGGAGTCGAGCCCCTCCGAATGCTGCAAAGTATCCATATCCATCCCTACTTTAACAGACACGTAAGATCCTAGACTGAAATGGAGTGTCTCGAGGTGCGCCTGAAAGCAGCAGGCCATCGGAGCTCCCTTGTCCGTCTTCCATCCGCCAGAGAAAAGAGGATCGTCGCCTGGGCCGTTGCACGTCGTGACGAGAGACGAGCGCCACTCAACCGCAGATTTCCGGATGATGGGGCATTCCCGGGGCGAGGTTAACATGATTGTGCGGAGGACACTAGTCCACCAGTGCTGACAGGGCAGCGGACTGCTAATGGGCCACTTGGTTGGACGAGGAGTCCGAGCAGTTCGACGACGAGACCTTTGAGGCGACGGCGACTTCCCTCATATTTGCTGCAGAAGAATGCAGCGTAAAGAAGTCATACTAGAGACACGAATCTTAGAGACCACTGGCTGTCAGCGCCTCGATGCGTCTCCGGGGCCGTGACCAGGTAGATGGTGGCTGTCAGTCCGACTGCAAAGGGAGGCAACTGAACTTGTTGCACATTAGACCTCGGCATATTAAGCCTCTGCGGGTAGATTGAGAGGGCCATTCTCATTCCTGATGGATGAGGCGGTGTAGTGTATAGGTACGGGAAAGTACCCGCAGCAGCCCGTTGTATCCACCGAGATGGCTTGGTAAAGTAGGTAGCCAGGGTAGCGTACGGTAGCGGTAGACCAGGGGCGGGTTGTTAGACTGTCTTCGGCCCGTCCATCGATAAGTAGTCTATTTCGACTACCCGAGAGAGCCTCCTCGACCCGATCGCACAAAGCTTTTGTCGCTGAGCACCTCCTGCCGGCGTCTTTGCCTGCCACAACATCTTCCCCGCACTACCGTGGCACGACTCCGTGGAGAAGACGCCCCGAAGAGGAATTTCCAGCCAGTTTATGTGCTCCTCCAGGACAACCAGGCCGACTCCCACGGTCTCTGTGTGCCATGACCGGGTGCCACACCGGGGCGGTCGCCGGTAGGGGAGCAAACGATGCGGGCATATCCTGGCTTGCGTGATGGGCTTCTACGTCTCTAAAAGGCGCATAGGCATTGGGTCTCAGGGAGGTGCTTGAGTCTGCAGGCAGGGGAAAATGAACAAGCCGAGAGAGGAAGAGTCTAGACAGAGAGATCGGCATTTGATAGTCGTCCCGATCCAGACACAGCCGCAGGAGAAGAGAAATTCCCCATTGGGCCACTCACGGAGGGATGATAAGCCCGGAGGAGAGAGTGCTGCGAGGTCAAGCAGGGATACGAAATTGCGGGTGCCCGGTTATCGCATCGCAACGACCTAGCCGGCACGCCCTAAAAGCCACGGCGGCGATTCTGCCCGAAGGGAGGCAGTAGCGAAAGACGCGAAACGCAATTCGGAAAGGAGGTAGATCGAGGAGGGAGGGGAATTAGGAAAGGAGAAGAAAAAGAAAGCTCGACGACGCGTCATGGGCTCGAACAGGGGGTCCAAAAAGAGGAGACAGGCTCGGCGGTCGAGCTCGTCTTCACTCCTTCAGGCCCAGCCTGGGATCTCACAGCTTCCCAGCCACTGCGCCCTCTGCCTTTCGGCTTTGCGGGTATTGTTTTGCGGCTGGTCCCTCCTCCCCAGCATGCGTCATGCAAGTACGGTAGGGGGCCGTGTCTGAGGCATCTTCGGATCTGGGCTGGATGGATGCGTCCCTGAGAGGTTTACGAATGACTGACGCGGCTGGCCGCTTGCACTACCTATTTCCCCCAGCTACCTCACCGCTGTCGAAACCTGGTCGCCTTAAGGCAACCAATATGGCACCGTCAAAGTCCAGATTGCGGATTGCTGCACGGGACTAGGCCACGCATGTCGAACCTCCCAGGCACCAACTCTCATCTCAAAAGGGGGGGTCTGGTAAACGGGCGACAAAGCAGCAACAGGAAATATGACATCTCAAGCTGTAACACGACGCTAACGCAGAGGGTGCGGGTGCATACATTCATCGATAGAACCAACGAGCCCACCATCCTGCATCGCCCGCAGAAGGATGCAAAGCAGCAGGCGAACGCCACAGCAGAGACAAGCCGGGGCCCATCAGCAGTTTGTTTGCTTCCCTTTCTCAGCCGGGGAGGTAACTCTTTCACGCCCTCTTGCTCGCCTTTCCCACCGGCTCTCCGCATGCGCTCCCCCCCGGTCTCTGCAAGCGGGCGTGGTCCCCCCGCCTGGGCCCGGTCCGAGACAAACATTTTCTCCATAGTCTCGGGAGCCTCTTTTCAGGAGGAGCGGGAGGATGGCCTCCATCCCGTCGCCCGGCGCACCCAAGCGAGGAGGGATGGCTGGCGGCACCACGCCTCCCGCCCAGGGGCAGCAGCAGCCGCCGCCGCGTGAATGACGAGAGCGTGACGACATCCTGACGAGAGGCATTCTGGAGCTATATAGCAAATCGTCAGCCGTCCAAGGGGCGGGCATCGAACTCCAGATATCGAGCAACACACTCCTCCTTCTCGCTCTCCTCCTGGTCGGCTCAGAGCACACCCCGCGACAGAGAGGAAGAACGACGGAGAGGTCGCCGGACGAGCAGGCCAAGGACAACGACGATCGCTCCACAGGGGCCACCACCACCACCACGCCCGCTCGATGTATTCCTGGCCCTCGGGTACCGGCAGAAGGAGGGGTGAACGTCCGGCCCTAGCCAAGTAGCGGTCGAATCCCATGGGAGGGATTTGCTCCAGCGGTGGTGGTCACATCGCTCCCCCCTGTCATAAGTCGTCAACTGCCGCGCGAGAGGCAGATGAAGATACCTGGATATGGGCTTGTAGGAGAGCCTCCCACCGGATTCATGGATCGGCCGAAGCTACTGCAGCCGTAGCGCGCTACGGGTGCCCCCCTTCCTGGTTTGTTGAGTGCATCAAAGAGGCAATAGGGCCTTATGTGGAGCTGTATCCCCAAGATGCAGCAAGGCTCAACACCACGCTTCTGGCGACGGGACCTTTCCACAGCTGTTCATTGGCAAGCTTAGAGGTTGCAGGACTGCTGAGGAGAGACATGCGGTGCGGATTGCCATTGATCCTATAGGACAGTGCCAGCAAGGCGACTATTGTTTCCGGGTGACACTGCACAGAACTGTCAGTTAGGATCCGGCGCCTTTTCACTCATGGACACAACATACGCATACCCTCTTGCTACGGCGTGGCAGGCGACGTCATATGCCACTCGACTAGCTGGACTATTGACTGTCTTCAATGAGAGCGACGAACACAGCCCTCAGTTGCAAGCTAGCCAAGAGAGGGCGAAGCTTGCGAGCGGGTATGGAGTCAATGCAAGCCATTTATGACCTGGCCGCTATTCCATTGGGTAGATCAACGCGAGCTAAACTATGCAGACTCAACGCCCTGAGCAGCCTGGTTGTCAAGATGCTACCAGAGAGACGCCGACAGCCCATGTCTTGTACGTACATGAGGCCCCTTATTTTGGAAAAACCAAGCAAGAACTTTTATAAACCAACGATGCAGACTAGTCCAAAAAAGGTCACTCCAGCTCTCCAGATCCCTCCGCGGAAGCTGGGCTACCACAGCCTGGAAAACGCCTCAGTTCGGATACTTCCGGAGGGGGAAGAAGGCATCCGGCATGGGCTCGAGATGCCATACGCGATCGGCGGCTGGGCGCTCGAAGGCGTCGCACCACTCGCGCTGGAGCGGCTCTGGGATGGCCCACCCGCGCTCGGAGCTGCGCAGCCGCATGCGCACCAGATGGCGCTTCTCGGTGGAGTGCTCGCCATTGACGAATCCCTCGCGGCGGTGGAGCACCGCCAGGTTGTTGATGAAATGCATGTCGCCCGTTTGGGTGGTGATCTCCACCTCCGTGGCGCAAGCGACGGCCTCGATGGCGTCCAGTGCCTCCATCTGCCGGGGCGTGAGCGCGGGGAGCTGTGGCTTGCGCGGGTGGTTCACGCTGCCCAACAGCGCGGCACGGCCAAAGTTCATGATGAGCTTCGAGTCATGATGGAAAACGACGGGACGGCATTGGAACCTAGGACTTGTTGGGTGGGCAGATGTGTCAGCCTCTTTTGAGTTGACACTCCTGGCTAGGGTTGTCTCGGGGAAACTTACAGGGCAAACGGCCAGTCGGCTCTCGCCAAGGTGCGGATGATGTCCGGGCGACGAGCAGCAAGGATGTTGTAGACCGTGTAGGCTGAGGCAATGATGCACTTGCCGCCAGAGGCAGCAGTGCTTCTTGTGAGCCAGCCAATCACGTCTCCCGACTCCTCGTTGTGGAACGTCTGGGACGCCGATCAGTCTGCGGCCGCTTCTCTGCTGGGACATGAAAGCACTCACAATAGGGTCAGTCGAGTGGCGGTGGTGGCTCCGACGAGCTCGAGTGCTGCTGTCGGCAACAATATGGACTGGAGATCCTTGTTCAGCTTTGGACGACTGGCAAGCGTCAGTCGGGGGCTCACTCACCGAGCATGTTACCGCGGCTATCCTGGCACGCCCGCTGGTCGGCAATGTAGGACTGGACGCCCAGATAGACCAGGGTGAGGTCCTCGACGGAGAAGTTGCCAGCCTGGGCGCCACGGACGAGGCAAAATCCTCGGCCGTGGTAGAGATCCTCGCTCAGGGCGTCAAGTTTGGTACCGAGGACGGGCATAGGGAAAGTCTTCCGAGAGACAAGGTCTCCGTCCAGTTCCAAGCCTGCGAGCGTGTCATTAGATTTCTGTAGCACTCTTCTAGACTTGTTTTGCTCACTCTTGAAGTGCTCAAGACCTAGTTTGATCTCGGTGATGTCATCGGCAGTCAAAGTCAAGACATATTCGGACTCATTGACAATCTCAGACCCTGTGAAGGCAAGCTTGCTGTCAAAGCTGACAGGAAAGCCGGCTGGCAGAGGGTCGATCTCGGCCTGGTTAGCTGCCGGGAGGGTGAAGTTCTGGGCAGCCACGCCAGCGGAGGTGGCAAGAACCGGTCCAAGATTCTGGGATGCCATGACGATGTTGACGAAGTGGGTGGGCTGCTCTTCCAAGTCAGAAGGGTAGTTGCTCTTCTACCACTCACGGAGACGGTCGAACTTGCCTAGTGTATGACCTGGCCGAGAAGTATTCTGTTGGGGCAGCTAGGCAGATTGAGATGCTCAGATGAAGCAGCGATTCTTGTGAGAAGGATGTAAGATGACGGTGAAGTTCAGGGGCTCTTGCTTTGAGATCCGGGGTTGATGATGGTTCTTCCCCCTTAACTGAGCTGGAGCGTTGGACCCTTTTTATATTAGGAAACCTGCGTGAAGAAGAACCTCGCGAGTCGGCATACGGTGTCCCTGATGCGTTGTCGAACGGACCGGGCAGGCCACAAGCGAGGTGGAAAAAAGGAAGATCGACGGGATCGGAGGTTACCTGACTGGACCTGGGATGCCTGCCGACGCACCACCCTCGACAAGTCGGCTCGGGAGAGCAGTTGCAGACGTTCTACAAACTGGGAAACGCGCGAATCGCTGAATCTCGCGGATGAAAGAGGCTGAAATGAAGACAGGGTTCCAGGTTGGTGTCGGAGGAATGATGTAAGGCACACTAAGAATCTGCAGGGGACTGACGAGACGCCACAGCTCACACCCTTCGACAGCAGCAGCAGCAGCAGCAGAAGCAGCAGCAGCAATGAATGTGGCAGGGGATGGTGAGAGTCGGTGAAAAAGGGGGCAGCGGGGGCATGCGGATCACAGCCTCGTGCATATGCCTCCCGGATCAGTGATGTGGAAGGGGGGCGTTTCTTCCTGTCCTCGATGTCGAAAGCAACAGCAGCAACGGCCACTGTCTCGTACAACGTTGTCCTCAAAGCTTTGCTATATGTTGTCACTCCCGGCCACGGCGAAGCTGGACGGCCTAGAAGCAGTCAGGTGCCTCGCGTGCCAAGTTGCCGTATATTGGGTCCGGTGAGAAACCTCCCAACGTCCAGTCGTGCTTTGCTCTCTCGCCTAGACTGATGGCAGCATGATGTAGCTACTGCGTGCTGACTCGCTCACATGAGGTGGATGGAGTACGTGGTACAGCATGCGGTTTGCTGCCGTGCTCACGAGCTGATGTCAAGTTGACCGCCGATGAGCGAAGGGCGAGGGGGGGAAAGGCATGTACCGGGGGGCGGAGGGAAAAGCAAGCAACGGCTGGATAGCCAGGAAAAAAGAACCAAGCACCGGGTGCGCGCAGATGACACCGCAGCTTTGGCCTCGAGGGGGCGGACTACCAGCGGCGGAAGGCCGAAGCTGAGAGATCTCGATGAGATGGCGCCCGGGGGGAGAGCTGTGCCTTCAGACACCTGATTCGGTGTCTTCGTTCTCGATGGCGGATGTCTGTTGTCAGGGAAGGCTGCTCTGCAGCGGGCCGGCGACGTAGTTGTGGCTGCGCGGCCAAGTAGCAAACATCTCCAGAAAGGGGGGAGGCCAGGGGGAGGGGGTGTTGAGAGGTGCAGGCGCGGGTAGGGAAGATGGAGGCCGCGAGGTACCTCGAGGTAGGCAGTGTGCGGTGCGTATATATCTGCATATATACGGACTCGCCCGATACTGAACAGAGCAAGGCACACGCATGTATGCGGAACCCGGCAAGAGGGGAGCGCGGAGGCATGCAAGAATAGGAGAGATGTCGTGAAGAATTGTCAAGGTTACCTCAGGTAACCGTTAGCTGAACCACAGCCTCCCTTACATTGGAGGTGGGCTATTCCCGCCTGGGGGGGCCGCCATAGAGAGACATGGCCCACGACCGGCCTGGGCTGCTTTTTTTTGTTCCCCTTCGTGCCGCTCCAGGATGGCCGCATATGCGGCGGGCAATTGGAGAGGCCGGCCACCAGGCGGCCCACGGAGAGATGCTCACAATTGACCGATCTGGCGATGTAAGGCCAGGCTCGTGTGTGGCAGCCAGCAAATACCAGGCGCAGGGGACAGTCACTGGACTGCAGTTGGTGTGCGGATTAGCACCTTTAACGCAATTAGCCAGGCGCACCGGCGTATTGCGGGTCTCTGGCGAAAGATGGATGGGGTTGGATGTGCAACAAAAAACCGTGCAGTGAGGAGGTGATGGTGGTGGTGGTGGGGAGGGCGGCGCCGCCGGCGGAGTGGTGGAGGGCCGCAGCAGCAGAGACCTATGGGCCGGCATGCAGCGAGCTGTTTGTCTCACGCCTCCTTTCCGTGACCGGCTTGGGGTCGTCAGCATGTCACGCCGCGGATACGGCGTCTGCTTCCGAAGGGTGTCGCGGCCGGGAAGGGGAGACCCATGGAGAGGGCGATCAAGGGGTAAGACACCGACCGAGACTGCGCTGCACGTCGGGATTCGCGGGCTGGTTGACGGTGGTCAAAGCCGCCGAGATGAACGCATCGTGAATAGGTGGCGGACTGGGGGAGACCCAATGCGGTCTCTGCCGCAGATCCTGCTATGCAATGCAGGTTTTGTCTTTGCTGCTGTCTCTGATTCCCGGACGTCTGTCCTTGCGACGACTCGCCTATTTCCCCCTCCCGGGACCGCTATCCGCCGGTACACAGCAGCTGGTCGTGCGACCACCGACATAGAATAGATGGAATGTACATGTAATTGCGTGTAATTACGAGCCCCCGTATCTCTCGCGCTCTCGCGCTCTCTCGAGCTGAGCGCTGCCTTAGTGGCCGACGGGCCACAGTTGCAGCCGGGTCTGTCAAGATTTTCCCCGGCTGCCAGGGTATGGAGCCGCAAGGTTTCTTTTCTTCTTTTTCTTCACCGATCAGGGATCGATGACTTTTCTTTGCTTCTTTTCTTCATCGCTCAGAGATGGGTGGACGGGGTAGCGAGATGGGGAAACGCAGAAGTAGGTTGCGCCTCCATGTTACCCTGGCGCAGGGTGCATACTAGTAGTACATGAACCTCCGGCGTGTCTGGGGCCAAGCGTCTGCCTCAGAAACCGGGTAAAGCGAAGCTGTCAACTGTCAAGTGTCAAGTGTCAGGCGAGATCTGGACACGGCAAGGCAATGAGGCAAGGCGAGATTTGCCTGCGCGCTGGTAAGCTTAACTCGCGCTGTAAATCCCCGGGCCGGCTCAGCTCGAACTGGCAGTTACAAGACTGCATGTTATTCACGCCTTCGAGTAAGTGCCCTGTCTATGCCCCGTCCTCGTGATCCCGAAATGCACCTAGTACTCGCCGAGTAGCTCTTCGCCGACTCTTATGCCGCGACCCTGTGATGTAGAAAAAAGTAAAGAGCCAGACGAAAAAAAGAAAAGATGAAAGAGGAGACCCATGCCCCCGTTTGTTGCACCGCCGCCGCCTGCATGCTGAAGAACCGAATGAAAGGTGTTGAAGAAGGAAAGGATGTGATTTCTGAGAATCTGCAGGCCTCCCCTCAAGACGACCGCCATTCTCCATCCGGCCAGGACTAGTCCCCCTCGGGTGAGACGTGCTTGCAGCTAAGGTAAGGTAAGGTCGCCGCCCACCATAGCGAGACAGATGATACTGTCGAATGACAGCGCACATCAGCTGCCTGCCGCATATATCAATAAGACATGCCAGCTGTGAAGCATCAAAAATCGAGAGGGCCCTGAGTGCAGAGAGGGGGAGCTCCAGCCAGCCCCTTGTGACTGCACAGTCTACCTTACAGCCCCCGCTCTCTACCAGTCCGTGCCTTACCATTGCCCGCCAAGCTCTGTCCTGCTGACGAATTGTATCTGCCGCTCTTCAGCTCTCGTCCCTGTGTGTCCCTTTTTCGTTCTGCTGCATACCGACACCGGGCGTCCTTCCACATCTGGGCCTATCGCGTCGCACAATTCAGCCTATGACCGGCCGGTCCCGCCAGTTTAGATCGTCTCCCGCGGCTGCCAGCTATGCTGGAACAGCTGGCTGATGAAGTAGTAGTCATTTTCAAAGTCCTGTTCGTGCCACAGGTCCTCCCATTCCCGCTCTGCAACATTCGTGGTCAGCACTGGTAGTCTTCCATGGATTCCGGACTGTGCTGCGTCCTGTCCCTTCCTGTTCCGCATAGGCGGAGGAACGATTGCTAGCTACGAGTCTTGGGGAGGTGGGGTGGGGGCCAGGCTTACTGTGTTCAGTGGCATAGTCTCTGGTGTATCGAACGAATGCAATGTTCGAGTCATCAAGCTCTGCCAGAGTCTGCAGGTCCTGATCCTTACACTCCGCAGAGAAGGGAAAGACACCCTTGTTGCAGTAGTGGAAGTACGCCAAAAGGACATTTGCACCTGGCGCTCGTCGTTAGCGGAGGAGTGCCAGCGGAGTTTCCCCCCAACAAATATAACGCCACGCCGCTCCGGGGTTCCCCTCTCTGTCCTCACCTTGATGATACTGCCGAACCATGTCTTCTCTCGCAAAGCGCCGCTACAAACACGACCCCGGAATCAGCCTTTTTGTTTCGTTCTATGATGCAGTACACTGCCCCCTCTCGGCGAGAAGACAGCCGCGGGCGCCTCACCTTCATCCCATGTTTCCTAGCATATCCGGCGTCATGTTTCGTGATGAGAGCCACGTTGTGGAGCAAGATGAAGGTCACGAGATACGTCGTGAGCCATGTCCTCTGTGCCTTCTTCTGCGTAATTGTCTGCAGAGTCTCCAGAGTGTCTCGGCGAAGCTTCGGTAACGTCTGGTGCAAAAGAATGGAGTCTATCTGGGCGCCCATGACTGGCGGCAAAGGGATGCTTCCCCTAAGCGGGCTCGTGTCATCCATAATGTCATGAGACATACCTAGAGTCTCGTCCCCGACGATCTCAAACGACTTTGTCGTCAGCCGGATCGACATCCAGAGGTCGAGCGTGCTGCGGATGAGCTCCCTCTCCTCCTCACTTGTGGAAGGATGCCGCATGACCTTCATAGCGAGCCCATACGTCTTCCACAGCAGCTTCTCTCGGGGCCCCAGAAGATGCTTGCAACACTCAACTAACCCGCGCTTAATGTAGTTATCGTAGGCGCTTTTGGCCTCTTCCATATCCACAATGGCATACGGCGGAATCGGGACAGACCTCTTGACACCGTCGACAACCCAGGAACGCTCAAGTTTGTCGCCTTCCTGCGGTATGAACTGGCGAACCTTGAGTTGGACAAAGTCCCCCGTATACCCTTCAGTGACCCTGATTGTCTTGATCTCTGAAGACGCCCAGTTTCCGATGTCGTCGAGAATGCTGTCCTTCCACCGCTGCGTCCACTCGTATCCCTCGACCTGGCCTGGCTTGAACAACTTCACGTCTGTGATCTTCCAGCGTCTGCATGGGAGCCTCCAGATCTTCGAACCAGACACCCTCTTGCATTTTAAACAGGGAGCCGTCTCGTCGTCCTCCGGCGCGTCAGTATCAGGTTCACACTACTAACAGTTAGCACAGTGAGCGAGGCACTCGGGAGCATGCAAAATCTTGGAGTTGCGTGGTTGCGGGTAGTCTGGGGAATCCATACCCTGATCCGCTGCATTCGGCATCGGATGCAGCTACCTATCTTCCTTGTGTGTGCAGTCTGCTGCCTAGCCATGTGTGTTTTGAAAGGGCCTCTCTTCGCCGGAGGGGGCCGTTGGTTGGGGAAAACGACATCTAGACCTGATGTACGGGACTGCAAGTCGACCCTTCCCGCATGGCCTGGGCTCGTTGTCTCCACCGCCAGATAGCCTGGAACGCGGCCAAAACCCGAAGATGCTCCCAAGCTTCTTGGTTCTGTCGGAGCGAAAGACGAAGCACCAGTGACCGGCATGACGCCGCCGAGATATGGTAGACCGTTGTCGGTCAGACCGCTCGACTGCGGCTTACTTTGCGGCCCACCTTGTGGTCCGCTGGCTGGAAATCTACTTTCTGTATCCTGGGTTCTGGAGAACCTCGAGTCTGCGATGGCGACAGGATACACCATGTCCTCTCCAGTGGTAGTGGGTTGCAACGGCGGATATTCCCGCAGATTTGGGGTGGAATCCCACGCGAAAGATGCCGGTTGAACATCGTTCACATCTATAGTGCCACTGGACGCAAAAGGCGCCTCACCCAGAAGCGGAGACGTCATTTCGGCTTGGTAAGGTCTGCTGTCGACGTAGTCGAAAGATGTTGAGGTTGGAACGGATTGGTACCCTTGCACTGTCAGCTGTTTCGTAGGCTGTCTGTCAAACGATACACTCACCCGAGGGAGTCTCATATCCGGAACACGGCGTGCAGAAGGGCATCTTGGTGATGATTTGCCCCAGGGTTGAGCCCCCGATATTCCAAGGCGACCAGTCAGCCTCGGCAACGATCGCGGAGCCATTGCCACCATCATCATCAACTCGTGAAGGCGTTCGTGGCACGAGACACTTCTCCTGGGCTTCATGGCTGAGCACATTATGCTGATATGGAGAAGGCATGATGGCATCTGGGCTCTGCAGGCGCGGTCTTTTGGGAGATTGTTGGTTGTAGACGTTTCCAAAGTCGACCAAGACAGAGACAGGAACCTTGAGAAGAGTGGAAGCCTGTTCCAGTATATTCTGGGGGTTCGGCTGGCTATTAAGCTCCAAGAGTTTCCTCACCGGTACATTAAGGGCCAAGGCAGCTCTCTCAAGGATGAACCGGTCGTCTGGAGTCGATGAGCTGTGGAGCCCAGAAGAGGGCACGAGGGAAGTACCGGTGAGCACTGGCTCGGGAGATGGAGGCTCCTCATAGCCGTACGGCCGGCGCCTCTTAAGACTGGGATGACTCTAGACGACGATCAATTTACCGCACATTAAGCAACGTGGGGGATTGGAGATGAGGATGGGGCTAGCAGTGTGAAGTCCGCCGAGTGCGTGCAGAGTCTGGTAACAGGGGTAGGCAATGTAAAACGACACAAGCCCGAGACAACAAGGGGCGGAGAAGTCTTGGGATCCGAAGACAGACAGACGTAGACGGTTAAACAAGAATGGAATGCAATGCTGGCTGGACATCTGACAGCCCGGAGGAAGTCTCGAATAAAGAGGGTGGTGAGGGAAGGTAGATCGGGGTTATACTCGATGCAGTCTGCCGCCAACCGAGAAAAGGAACAGAGCGCTCTTACCATCATTGCTGCGAGAGAGGGTGTGTTGGACAGAACCGACACACCGGACGGTACAAATGTACTTGTGCGGGAGGTACCAAGGGGAGAACGAGGCAGCTCCAAAGCGAGACAGCAAGCAGCAGGTCGCAGGAGCTGGCGCCTTCAGCAACAGCAGCCGCAACGTCAGAAGGAGGGCAGCGCAATGCAGCACAAATGGAGGTACCAGGTATGTGGAACAACGTGCGCCTCCCGCGCGGACTGGGGGAACGGTCGAGAGAGGAGGGGGGTCTCACGAGAGCGCCATCGCCACAGAGGCGTTCATCGCTTGACGACCGGTGGAAGGCTGCAGGGGAGAAGCAACAGGGAGGATTTTCCCAGGCAAGCAGGGCGGAAAGGGGGGTGAAAGTAGAGGAAGTGGGAGGGGGACGCAGCCACTGAGTACCAAGATACGTCGCTCTGTCTTTGGCACTACTGATTCCCGTCCTCGCGGCCCTTTCGAGCTCCTGACCGAACCGGTGGAGTGGAGCGGGAGGACGGTGAAGCGGAAACGGGAAGATCGGTGAGGTAGCCGGGCAGGCAGAGACGTTGCAGCTTCTGCGCCCGTGGTGACAAAAGATCTGGCACAGGATCGGATGCTTGCTCGGGCGTCCCGTTCGTCGGCAATGCCCCCCGACCTGTTTCCTTCCTACAGTGACGTGGTGAGTTTTGATGACCGGCTGACTTAATGAGTTGCTTGCTGGCTGCACCTCTGCTCCACTCAGGTTTTCTTGGTAAACTTACGGTACTCGACTGCGGCTTGGTGTGCCTGGTGTCGTGCCGAGGCCGGGTTCGAAGTCGAAGCGGCGGTGTCGCCTGCTCTCCGGTGTGGAGACACTGGACGCCCGGTCGCCCAGTATCGCTTCGCTTCGGTATGAGTGGGCACGCGGCGGCGCCTTTGGAGAAGGGGTAGGATGGGTTGGGGAGACAGCGATTGGACGCCGGTCTGGGGTATTGGAGAGGGATGGATGATTAAGGAAAGGCAGGAGTAGGAGGCTGAGGAGAGCCGCCGCACTCGGTGTGAGAATGCCTGTCGACAAGTCCACACCCGTGCGACGGGCCTAATTGCTAGAGCAACGTTGGGACGCTGACCGGTCTGCGAGGGCGATCGAATTGGGCTTTTCGTGACGGACTGAGGGGTGGGGGATGCAAAATGATGAAGAAGGGACGTAAGGGCGAGTCGCCGCGATATAGATATCTGACTCTTGTCCCTCTTCTCCCGGTCTCTTGCCGTGCTGCTCCCAATTCCCCTGCTCTTGACGAGCGAGAGCGAGCGAGAGCCCACAATTGACAAAGGGTGGCAGGGTTCTCGCGACACTTCGGGTTATGCGCCCGAGAGTCAGCGACAAAAGTTCGGATCTGGTGGATGCAGCGCGACGCGACTACGGAAGCCCGAAGCGAAACAGATAATGGACTAGGTAGGGATCGCCTTAGAGTTAGACTGAGAAGGGGAAGAAGGCCTCGAGGAGCTGGTAGAGCTAGCAGGGCCCGGGTTCGAGCAGAAGAAAGGAGACAGAGAGGGTCGAGACTTGGTAGAGAGCGCTGCATCCATTTCAAGTTCCTCGTCGTGTGCACCGACGCGCACTCTCGGCCTGATCGACCTGTCTGGCACGGTGGCAGCGTTGCGAAAAGGGGGGAGGGGTTGGGACACGATACAGTAATCCCTCCATCCCATCCCATCCCATCGCGCGCCCTCTCATCCGATGTGGCCCCTGCGATCCGGCCGGCACCACGAGCGAGCGGCTTTGCTGCCATTAGCTCGTCGGTTCCTTGCTGGCACATGGCAGGGAGACACGGGACGATAGATAAGCAGCCCCGAATGGTCGACGGACGCCGTGACCGATACCATGTCATACTATAACCCCCCCTTGTACCCCGCTACTGCTGTATCCGCATTCCGTACAGTATCTCAGTTACTGGCTCCAATCTCTATGATCGGATCGCTCTTTCCTCCCCTGTCTCTTGCCTCTTTCGCGATCAATTCTCGCATGACTCCTTCCCACGCAAGGCTCCTTCCCTGCCAGCTTTACTTCCTCTGGTCCGCTCTTTCCCTCCCCAGGTCCTTCCTCCCCTCTGCTGTACTCCAGTGCCGAGGTGTCCAAGGAAGGTACGAACGCCTTTGAAGAGGCTGATCGTGCCTTCCCCTGCTTCCCTTCCTAAGGTACAGAGCAAACTGGGAAGGAGCCGGTCGTTCTCCAAGTGGACGCGACTGCCCTTCCAGAAGAGGAGAGCAAGTGTCGCAGCTTGTCCTCTTTTTTGCCCCATTCCGACCTCTTCACACCTTTCACATTTCTCGTTTCGGCTGCTTCGAGAGCGTCGATGTTTAGAAGCGAGCACCGCACTTGTGCCAGATCAGAATGTCGCCCAGGCAGTTGGTGTCCATGCCCCGGCACTAAACGGTCCTGCCAAAGCGCCCAACCACAAGATGTGCCGCTCTCATCTCTCGCCTCCGACGACTGCTCGCACGCACGGCTCGCAAGGGTGCCAGGGAACAGGGAGTTCCCGCCACTCCGAATCCTTCAACCATCTCTTCCGCACGACGAAGCGAGTCGCGCCACGACGCCAACGTGGCGTGTGGGTGGATGGGCAGGGACCGGCCTAACTTGGCGTCACATCACCAACGGCCCCACCGCTACTAGCCTGCTCGTCCCGTCCCTTAGGCCCCTTAGGCTCTCACATGTCCGTCTGTTGTCACGCTAGGGTACCCGTCAGACAAGGCAACTAGACCTCTACTCCGTCCTCCGTACTCGGTATCGACCCAACAATAGCCCAAGGCTGGAAACGGCCTTTAGCTGATGAGCTCTACCAGCCATCTCACACATAAGGTCCTGCGCGGCACGGAAACGAAGATGAACAGCTGCCGGGACCGATCCAGTCACAATGAGACCTGCTTGCAAGCCCGGCTGCTTGCGGAGCGGAGAAGAGGGACAATGACCTTGTTGACTAACCTCCACATGATGAAGAGTTTCCTCCGCGCGACAGGAGGAAACGACCAGCATGACGCAGAGGTTCAAGATGTTCTGCACCAATATCACAGTGCTGAATTTCAACTGGCCAGTGAACGTAAGGGCCGCAGCCTTTCCAACGTTCAACTGGGGAACAGGAGTGTCACGCGGATCTGGATGATCACTTACTGCAGGATGAGCTGGGGCATCGACCAGTCGTTCCGATGAGCGGTGACGGACCACATCTGCTCAACTCTCAGTTACACAAGCTCGACGCGTAGCAATGGGTGCGGAATTTCCTCCCCAGACTTGCCCGGTTCAAGCTGGTCCCCGGCATTGACCAGTATGGTACAGGATTCGTCACAAGGCATTACCTTAGTCTTGACTTGCAATGGACCACGGGATATGAATGGGAGAGAAGCATCAGCTTGTTTGGCACGATGACACCGAGCAAATGCGCAAAAAATTTCAGCAAAAACTGCACAGTTGGCTTGTCTCTTTGGATAATAAGCTGCAGAGCCTCGATCACGCGGTCGATGATGACAACGAGCGCATGCGAGGCGCTGCCAAGTGAGCCATCAGCACCAATCATTCGGAGCCTCATCATTTGATACCTTTATCGTACACCCCATCAATCTGCTACACAGTGTACATCTCGGCGCAGCTCGACTCGAGGGAGTCACCGCTGACTACTGGTACAATGGAGGTCAATTTCTCGGAAGCGCAATGGTACTGAACTACCGTAATATCCACCGTATATGACCAGCATAACAGGGAGGAGAGCGAATGCCCTGTACCCACGTCGAGCCATCCGCGATGTCAATGGCACGATGGTTCGCAAGTTTTTACCACCAGGAGTACTGGCCGATCGAACCATTTTGCCTAAGATACCTACCTAGGCACCCTAGGTAGTCGAGCCACTGGGCGTTGTGAGGCATCATCCTGACGTAAGAACCCGGGGGTGAGCCGCTCTGTACATCTCGACTTCTTTTCTATTTCATTATTCGAATGCTTCTCTTTTGTTTCCTCGGCTTCAGTGTCTCTGAGACGCCGTTCGAGGTAAGCGGCATCTGTCCGTTTCCCTACGGGCAATATCTGCGTTACCGGCAAGGAATGGCTTGATCACCGCTACCACGTAAGGACGGTAACAATAGTTGAGATGCAGACAGCTCAGCATGCACCTCTACTCACGTATGGGAAACAGGACCTTCAGCTGAAGGGCTGCATCGTCTTGCGAAAGGCACAGCTTCGTGTGTCTAGGGTGGGCAATATCCCAATGAACGTTCGAGTTGTACTCGTCAGTACCCTGGACAGACTGGATGAGCCGCTCATGATAAGGGAGGCTGTAACAACCTGGCCGACCGAGCCGAATTATGGCCTGACAGGACTGCGATGTGCATGCAGCTCCTATTGCTCATGTCTTCGATCCCTGGGGTAGGGCATACCCAACTTACATGACCGTGGCGCTATTGACTCTCCGCACACCTCACGAGCCACTGGTCCAGGCGTTGCTCCGAGGACAAGAAGCAGTGGTGCGCGGTGGATGATGAGCGACTTCTTCGTTCTCGAGGTGCACGACCAACGAAGCTCTCCCGCCAATGGTTCTCGATGGTCAGTAAAACCAGCGGAAGCACCATGGACTAAGAGACGCCAAAATCTCTAACGCCATTTTATGACGTATCATTTCGCTGCTCCGCGTCCCGGCTTTCTGGGACATGCGATGGTCTTGCGGTCCCTGACACTGCACACCCTCTTGTCGCTCAGGGCGAAAGTCGGCGAACACTTCGACCGACCAGGGCACAGCAAGAGCTAGAAAACAGCTGGGCTATCTCATTTGGCCAACTTTGTACTGTGTAGGGGGTTGACTTGGCAAGAGCCGCCTAGCTCTAGTTTCTCATCCCTGCCTCGCCTCCTCAAGAGACCCGGCAACTGCCCTTGTTGGCCACGTCTTCCTCTATCCCCAGAGTTTGGAGGGCCGATCTTTGTCTCAAGCTTGCTCCAACCCATTGGCCAATTGTGCAGGTCTTTTAGCTGCCGCTCTCTTTGCCCGCCCGGGCTCGGGGGCTGTGGGGCTACACCGGGCGTCGTTGGCGGCACCCATGCCCCGCTTTCCGCCGGGGCACACAACGAACGGCAAGGAATGTCTTCACAGAGCTGGGGCAACTCATTGTGCGGGAGGAGAGACAAACGAGTAACGTCGAGCCATGGGTGGACCAGAGAACACACACCGACTATCTTACCTTCCACCACCACAGAATCCCAGATTCTTGCCTTGCTCACCGGCTCTCCAGACCGCCGGACCTGTGCGTCGCCTCGTGAGTGGGGAACGGACCGGTCAGCGCCTCGCCCGCCGAAATTTTACGCTTGCAGCTCGGCGATCGGACCGGTGAGCGTCCTCGTCTGCAGCAAATCCTTGTCCACGGCAGTAGACGTGCGCCTTTCACCGGCCATCCCCCCAGACGAGCGCCATTGAAAGCTTAGGAGTAGGATGGAAATACAAGATATGTTTGTACAGTACTTGCATCTCATGTACCGAACCTCTCCTACTGATCTGCATGTGCAGTGACCGCATCCTGTTGGTGGCAAGCCACTACATCTTCGCGGTCCCTCCGGCTTACGGCTCGCCGCCGAGTGGCCAGCCCGGCGTGCACATGTCAACGGTTCAGTGTAGCTTCCGCAACAGATTGGCTATAACGGTTATGCGTCCCAGAGCGTTGGAAGGAAGGATTGGCAGGATATATAATCAGAATTGCGAGATGCAAATGGCACCTGTCTCTACCGTTCAGCACAGCAACTAGAAAATATATCCGATACTAACCACTCTAATTAGTAGTGCATGCGCCCTCCTGTTCCGTGCTGACTTACTGCTAGTCCTCTGTCTCTCCCCGGGCAACATTCCCTCCTGCGCTCTCCCCTTGGGAAACCTCGAGGCTACGGCGCCGACTGCCCTTGGCGGTGAGGAATAGGTGGTTATATGCAGCCAGTTCCGCAACAGGAACTCCGTGCATATAGATGGCTTGCTTGTCCTGAGATGTGCGATTGCTTTTTCTGAGAGCAACACGTCGTCCAGTCGCATTCTGTAGCTGAGCAACAGGACAGTCCGAACGCGGAGAATCTCGATCAGATATCCCAGTGCCAGATCCCGACTCCATCACATGGGCGTTGCAAGGCTGCAACTTATGCATCCCATGGCGACTTCCAGCTTGCCTTTGGTGTTAGGCGTCGGCCTCATCGGCGATGTCCAAGGCAAAGAACTGGTATTCGGGTCACACGACCTCCAAGCAAGCACCTTGGTTGAGGGGGACAAGGGAGGTGCATACCTCCCGCTGCACAGCTGACAGGGACAGAGAAGCATTCTGGAGCATCACGAGGCTATGAAAGACAAGGTTGGTCTGTCAAGGCGGTCGTCGCAGGGGAACAGAGACGACGGGGCGCCATCCTGGGTTATCTAGTGGAGGCGAGGTAGATGTGAGAGAGAAGAACAGAGATATGGTAATGTCGATCCCCTCCCCCCCCAAAAAAAATAAAGCAGAAAGGAACAGCGCAGGAGAAATGAAGAAGTACCAAAATAGGAGAGTAAAAATGAAAAGGGGGGATCGGTAAGGGTGGGAGTCGAACGCAGGGCAAAAAGCACCGCATGAGCGACCGGAAAAGTCTTGTTTTGTTCCTTACGGGAGGCCCTTTGCAAGGCGCTACGTGGTTCTTATGGTCCTGCCCCGTTTAGGATATTAGGCGCCTTTTAGACTTCATAAGGTGAGGTGAACCTGGGATGGAAACGGTATGGCGCACACAACGTTCGGTTCAGGAGGAAGATACCCAACTTGGAGGAGACCTCATACTGTCGAATATGAGCCTTGGTCGTACCTCCCTACCTACTTTAAAAAGCGAGGCAATTTGAAGGCAAAGTACGGTTCTGGATGTCATCAGTCTCCGACAGGCTCACAACATGGCTTGATCTTGCTTGCCTAGAAGGACATTGGCCTGTTCTAGCACCATCACCAAGTCTTCTGCGATCATCTAGCGCAACATTCCTCCTCGCTGGCCGACAGTCCGTAGGACATCGACGGATCAACGGATGAGACCCCAAGAGATGCCATCAGGGTTCCTGAGTCCCACAAAGCCGAGAGACGAATTTCAGGCTTGTGGCGTTCTGTAGCAAACATCGCTCTGCGCATAGCAGCGTCACAGCCAGCACGAAGCTGGTGATGAGGCTTAAAATATCCAGTCCGAGCGGCATTTTGCCGTCACATCTCACAGGTACGTCAAGAGACAGCAGTTCCACCAATCACGCATATACCCGATTCTGGCCCGGTCTCCCTGAATCCCAGCTCTTGCACGATAGAATCTGGTACGATTCCCGACGACGAAGCCCCTTTCTCCGTCATCACCACTCCTGTCCCGTCAATCTCATACGGGGTCCCACGGGTCGGCCTTTAGCCTGCTAGAGTATCAGTAGTGCGAACGAATCCATCTTGATAGGCCAATATTGCTGGAGTGTCACGTAGCAGGCAGCAACTGGCTGACGGAGCTGCGGCTTTCGTCGGGAGAGCAGATGCTTCACATCGAAACCACGACGCGAACGACCTCGACTTAGCAACTACGACGTTGACTTCCTTCAGTAGCCTTTCCCAGAACCGTTGCTCGGAGGAAAAGTGAGATCACCTGACCGGAAACGAAATCTGACTTCTCTGCCGAGGCTGTTGCCCTGGCATAGCAGAGCTCTTCTTGGGTTGTCAATATGGACTTGAGTTCTGTAGCCATCCACGATGTCATCCATCCTACCGCCGCTTTCCCTCGGGAGGACGACGAAACTCAATTGTCATCCGGACCGATCGACGATGCGCAAGAACCAAAGACCCCATCATGGGAAGAGTCGCAGCTGAACCCGAAGAACCGTATCGACAGTCTGGCCCCCCTGAGTGCCCCCCTTTGGCGCATCGACGGGTGTGCCGGACTGGGGACGCAGTTCTACCTCGTCCCCCTTTTCATAGATAGCCCCCCACCCATGCGGATCGATGCCTTCATACCCGAGGAGGCGGCACAACGCCCACTGCTCCGCCAGATCCTAGGACTCGATGTCGTTTTCCACACCAGAGATGCCACAAGGGTCCGCCGTCAAGGCGTTACAACTCATATCTTGAGAGCGCTACAAGTCTGGACGAGAGACATCATAGGACTGGATGCGATGAGGAGCATGTATCTCTCCTCCCCTTTCGGTTCTCGCATCGTCCTCGAGACCCTAGCTCTGAATGTACGAGATATCAGAATTTCACTTGCCCCGACATATCACCTAGAGCGTCAGATGCTTTCTATCCAAAAGCTGGTGGCGATGTGGAACATCGACCCGAAGGACCTCCCGCCGACCGTCGACATATCACAACTCAGCATTGTTGAACAGCTGCATGACAGCGTCTGCCTCGTACAATGTCATGGTGGGCAGCCCCTAAGAGAGACTGGGAAGGCTGGACAGAAATGGATCCTGAAGGCCCTCACCAGCAGCACAAAGTACCTTTACCACGAACTTCGAACACTGCTCACCATGGAGCCCCACCCACATGTGATCGCGAGACCGACACTCCTCGTTACCAAGCAGTGCCGCTTCGGCGGCAAAGTCGCCGTGGTCGGCTTCGTGGAACAATACCACCCTGGCGGCAGCTTGAGGGATATCCTACCTCCTCTACGAATCAACGGCAGACTCGACGTCCGCGATCAGCTCCGGTGGGCCACCCAGATCACCTCGGGGCTGCTGCACGTCCGAGAGCGCGGGGGGACCTACTACCCGGACCTGAGGCTCGACAACATCGTCCTGTCGGAGGGCTCAGACGCCGTCATCGTGGACTTCGAGCAGAGGGGCGTGTGGTGCGAGTTCGCCTCGCCCGAGGTCAACGCCCTCGAGTACATCCGGATCCTCGCCAGCGACTCGAGCGACTGCTCGTCCTCCTCCTCCTCGTCCTCCGCCCCAGAGGACGTGGAGATCCCCGAGGAGGTCCGGGCGCGGTACGCCCGCCTGCTGAGCCGGCACCTGCCGGAGTGGGAGCTCCTCCAGTTCAAGGGCGAGTACACGAACCCGCCGGCGGGGTACAACGTGCCCTGGCTCTGCCTGTCGCCCGCCGAGCAGGAGGCCTCGGAGGTGTACTCCCTCGGCCGGGCGCTGTGGTGCGTCTTCGAGGGCGTGAGCGCGCCGCAGCGCGCGGCGGTCTGGCAGTCGTACCGCTGGGAGCCGGACTTGGACTTCCCCGAGTACCGGGCCACGCCGCCGGAGGTGCGGGCGCTGATCGACCAGTGCACGCGGGGCAGGCGGGAGGCGCTGGGCACAAGGGTCGTCCGGAGGGGCAGCCGCCTGGTCTTCCGCGAGGGGGCGGTTCCAGGAGCGGGCAGCGAGGCGCAGGTCAGGGAGATCCGCCGCTTTGCGAGGAAGTGGTGGACCGCTGAGGTCAAGGCCGCTGAGGACTTCTTGCAGATGAGGGAGGATGAGATGCGGAGGGGGACGTGGTCTGGGAACTACTACAACCGGCCGACGTTGCGGGAGGTTCTGGAAGCCTTAGAGGCGTTTAGAGCTAAGACGAGGACTGCATGGTGAAAGTTTGAGTAGCATCGAATGAATGGATATCACGGTGCGTTAGTCTCGTTAGTCTCGTAAGGGGAAGTCGTCGCGATATACCTAGACAAGGGAGATCGTTCTATGACAGTCTTCATTTGCTTGTGATGATAGCTGCGACTATGACCAGCATGACATACTGCATGAGCCACTTATTGAACGAGCGAGCGTTCAATGATCTAGAGACGGTACCCATTTACTACCAGAAAGCGAGGTGGACTGACACGGGTTATAATGTGGACAAAAGAATCGAAGCGACGGGGCGGCATATGCATGCTCAAGGAGATCCCTAAGGAGATCCCTGAAGAGATACCAGCTCTCTCCTTAAATCGACTCTCTATACCGGTGGCCGCCCAAATCACATCACAGCCAGTCACACGATATCGCCACGACGTCGTTCCCCTTCCATCGTTCCCATTTACCTCACCCTCTTCGCACCTCCCTCACGCCCATTACCACCCTGTGTCCTCTTCGATCCAGCTCCGCGGCTACCGGAAGGGGTCGACCTGGATCCCCTGGATCCCCCGGCCCCTCCGCCCCCACCACCACCAGGACCACCACCGCCACTGCTGCCCCCAGCGCTCCGGTTGCTCCGGAGCCGGGCAATCAGTCCCCGCAGCTTCCGTAGGTACGCCTCCGGGCAGCCTAGGACGCCGATCGCCTCCTCTATTGACTCCAGCTCGTCGATGTACTGGTTCTGATCCGGCAGCAGGGCTAGGGCATCGACCACGAAAGAGCCGGACCCGGCCCCGCTGCTGCTGCTGCTCCCGATCAGCCGCTGGTATAGATTCCGGTCGGTAGTGTTAGCACCTGGGTGCGCGTCGCGTGCGTACGAGAAGACCACGGCTCGGAGGGTACGCACGAGGACCCGCGCGGCGGATGCGCGCTCCCACGGCTCCGGAGGCCGGTCGCTGCGCTGCAGGAGGGCCTGGATGGTCTGCGTGGCCTGTAGGAGATGTGTAGCTGCCCAGGGGACGTCATGAGATGGCATGGACGGAGTTGTAGCAGCCCCTGCAGAGGAAGGCGAGGCTGTTGACGCGAGGGAGATGGAGTGGGCGTCGAGGAGGGAGAGGACGCGGTCCACGCGTTGCTGCTGCCAGCGGAAGGGATCTCGGGCGCGATCATTTGGCGCCAGGAGGCGGAGGAAGTAAGCGAAGAAGTCGTTGTTTGCGAGGAGCATCTGCAGGACAGTTTGCTCGAGGTCGCCGCGCGCGATGATGCCGCCGCCGAGAGCTCCCGGGTCATCGAAGAGGTCGCGCCGGTACCGCTCAACGGCCTCATCATCCCGTTCGTCTACTCCAGCGGCAACGGCAGCAAGGATTTCCCGCGCCTCGCGTAGGCGCTGCGGGCTAGGCTGCGTCTTGGACTCAGGCGGGCCGACGTCGCAATGCAGGCCCTCTGCGAGGACACTGAGGTCGAACGCGGAGATACGGTCGAAGGCGCTGCCGGTCTCGGCGGTGTATCCCGTAGGCTCGAGGGTCAGCTCGCGGTCTGCATTCTGCGCGTAGCTCGTGTGGTAGTTGATCTGGTCCAGCAGCGTGATGAGGTGTTTGCACAGGGCAGAACCTTGCCGCATGCAGTTGCACCTGGGCACAGGGTAGCGGCTCTCGGGGCCACCAATGCGCACAGAGCGGGGGACGATCTCGTGCATCTGGAAGGCGTAGAACTGGCTTCCTTGCTCCTCTCTGCTCAGCTGGCACCACTGCAGGACGATCTGGGGAGGCTCGTCCTGGGGGGACTCGTGGAAGAGCTGGCGGACAAGCTCCTGGGTCTGCTCGGGGAGATTGGATATGTTGTAGACGAGGTTCGTCTTCGGAGAGCGGACCACCATGGGACTGTCCTCCTCGAGTGAAGATTCATTGGAGTTCTCACCGCCGTCAGAAGAATCTGGATCACTGTCTGAGTCGCGGCCCTGCCCGCCCGCAGCCCCTGGGGGGTGTTGTTGACTATGGGAGCGAGTGGTGGGTGGCATGCTTTCAAGGGAAAGATTACTGAAGCGAGTAGTAGGAGGAGACATTGGAAGGCTTCGAAGCAGGGAGGATGGAACCGCAGCGCTGAGACGGCTTCATCGTCCTGAAGGGACCACATGGGTATAACTTATACAAAGGATCCGAGGCTGCACCTGCCCATGTCGCAGAAGGCCCGATGACACGGCCACTGTCCATGTTGGCGGGACTGGGGGGCTAGGATTAGGGCTGTTGGAAGTTTGGGAAGGATGTGCAAGCAGAAGTCTAACGGTGAACGATGCGGAGTCCAAGGTTGCTCGTCTGGCTGGTCGGCTGGCAGCACACTTGGTGACTCTGCGTATTCTAATGATAGCTGCGTTGCGCCATGATAATTGAACGGCAACACATCGGATGGCTGAAGCGTCCAAGCCCCCGACCCAGAGGTCAGTGAAGGGGCAACTTCCCATCTCAGTGGCCATTGGCAAGGCAAGACATCAACTTTCGCAAATGGAAGCCTGGTGACACATGCCATGTCTTTCCACCGCCATTAGGATGGAGAGCCGGCCTCCCGGGGCTGGTAATGATGCCTTGATGGGGGGTTCATGGCAGATGATGAGAAGATGGCCGAGCGGAACCAACAGTAAAACTATCGAGTTATACTGACATCTGCGGAGATGCAGTAGCAACCATGCTCATTCGCCTGGCAGCCCAATAGAGTGGCACCCAATGTTGCGTTGGGACGAGACGTTGGCTCTGCTCGATCATCGATGTCCATCTTAGCTCACCAACCGCAACGAGCGAGCAGGAGAGATGCCCAGGATCCCATGGTGAGAGAGGCGCTTCCCGCCAGCGGTGAGCGCCGATTCTCAGATGGTGGAGAGGCGGTGCGCTTGAGGACCATCGTGGTCGACGTTCCTCTGACCGGCAAGGCATCATGGATCGGGGTTGATCAAATCAAGAGATGCTGGGAATGGAGTTGATCCAGCTGTGCGGAACCACGCATGGTTCGGGGCAGAAGTACCAGGTACCTGCATTCCCAAAGTGGCTTGGGTTGGGGGACAATGTACCTGACGTGGAAGGCAGGGTTGACAAGATCGAGCAAGGGAGGGATCATGAGCCGGAAGGATGGAAGGAGCGACCAACCTGGGGCAGAATCGAGTACATTGTACCTCTACCGACTAACTTGCTGTACCTGTGTTGAGGTACCTGAGATGCAGTTCTCAAGAGGTTGCAGCTCTAAGCCACAGCATACAGCGGCTGTAATTGGTCCATAAGCGGCCCGGCCGGTCCCCAACCTAGCGTTGTTAGTGTAACTTCCGCGCTCCAGCTCCCAGCCGAGCTGCGCGCAACCCTCATTCTCACCCTCCCCTTGACAACCAACGTCCTCCCAACGTCTGCCTTGCGCTATTACCGACGGTTCCATATAAGATGACGGCCAATGCCACCCTTCATGCGACCCGTTTCTGCGGCCATCTTCCTCGAGAGTTGCAGCCTCTAGACATACCCGCGGGACATCGAGCAACTAACAATCTCTGCCTTTTCAGTCATATCATTCATGATTATTCCCCCTTTTTGCGTCCTTATCCTCCGGGCCATTACCAATCCAACACTTTCACTTCCACATCCCTAGAGTTGCAGTGCCTCGTTGCCCAGATGCGGGCCGTTCTTTTGGCCCACCAACTCCTCTCTTCGTTTATCAGCCGTCCGCCCCCTTGCGCGATATGATGCTGCGGTGACCTAACGACGCCGAAGGCGGCCTCTCGGCTGTTGCCATTGTTGGCACGCTTGCTGCTTTTGACTCGGTCAAGCTCGACTCTAGGAAAAGACTTCGTGCCTCCACCAACAGGCGCCGACCTGACTATCTTGCACAACGGCTCCGTCCAGTGATCGGGTAGCTAACGAGCTCGGCCGCTCCCACCTCGCCATCTATCAGGCCCCCAACTGACTTCCTGCAGACAGATCGACAGGATACTCATCCTACGCCTTGAGCTGTCATCCTTCTGTGAATGAAGGCTGACGCGCAGCCACATCCGCTTCTATGTACTTCCAGGCATACGGGCAACAGCTCCGACGACGAAGATCCGTGGATGAGATGTCTCCTGTAGGCAGCCGACTCCGTCGTCTCTCTCAGCAGACATATTTTGTGACACTAAAGAGTGGCCACTTCTACCGGAACCTTGATTGTCCAATAACGGAGGCATCGTATTCCTCTCGGAGCGATGTCTGGCGGAGAGTGGCTCTCTTCGACCATGTCGCGGTGCCAAGGACCATGCTCGACCGTGGCCAGAGCCAGTCGCAAACGCCGAAGAGTGAACTGTGCATCTCTGGCTGTCCTTTTTCTTCCAGGCATCCAACTCTTTATCTCGTCCACCGATGGCTCAGCTATGACGCAGAATTATCCGCACTTGGAGGACGTCCAGCTCACACTCGGCCAGTCCGGTGGGTCGACAGGGCGTGTAATATTGCCTCTCCTTTGAGTCATTCTTCTCATGGACGATCTGGAACGGTTCGGGAATCCCTCCGAGGTGCTTCTACCACAGCCGCAACGAACTGGTCGACGCTGCTTATCCTCCGCCAAGGTAAGCTTGTAGACATTCTATTTCGTGAGTACATCTTATAATTTCATTTGAGGAAATGATTGGGGCGGAGGACTCGTCAAGGCATGTGAGGCAAGAGAGATGTGCTGTGAGAACTTAGAGTTAGGATTAGGATTAGAGAATCCACGACTCTTTTTCCATAGCTGCCCCTTTTTTTTCGTCTCTGAGAATACAACAACCCGTCATCGTCTCCTCATTCGACGCGGAAACTATACCACAAGCTTGGAAGAATATGTTCCCTCTTTCTTGTTCGTACCTCGCCGAGCAACACTTTCATCTCTCTGGGTTACGTCGACGAGTTTTGCCTTATGTTTCATGACAACCAACTTCTGCCGGGCACGCTGGCGGTCTGCACCGCCCCAGACCTTGGAGCAGATGCGGCTGACCGCGAACCGGCGGTCGCCGACTCCAGCATTCGGTGACGGTGGGTAAACAACTCAACAACTTACAGCAGGCAGCCGTGTATGCCCTCTGAAGCGTCTCGATTAGAAGATGCGCCCTCACCGGAGAGCTTGCATGAACAAGAAAAGCAAGGAACAGCCGCACGCACGTCCAGACGAGACATGGTAGCATCATATACCAGACTTTCGTGTATTGCTGCAGAAATAAAACACAATTGTGGCCCGAAAGCAGTGAGCAAGAACTGCTACAACTGCATCAGGCAAAAGATGTACTCAGACAGACGACGCATTTCCAGAAACGCCTATACCAAACGATCAGAAAAGACAAGCGGGCTCTTTCTTTCCCCGGTGCGCCTGACGAGGTGGCATTAGCCCAGCCTTCAAACCCCTTCGTGGGCTCCTGGGGACGGCGTGACCGACACGTTGCAAAGCTTTAGAAACCAGCGATACATCACAGATGACCAACCCACGTGTCGTCCGTCCGTATCCAGTCTTCCGCACATCAGAGGCGTACAAGACAGCATCGTCCGAACCCGAAAAGGCCGTTACCTCCAATGCTCATGCCCGTTCTGCTCCTCTATGTAACACCCAAAAGACGACCAGCCAGTTCCTTGGGTCGTTCTCATGATACTATCCATCCCGAAGGCGACATATCGGCCGTGAAGGGATCTAGATCAACGTTTCCGAGTGACGTGCCGCCACTCGGGGGTTTGACCAGTTCGTAGCAGTGCTCCCGTCTGTCTTCGTCCCTTTATTCTTCGACTCCTCGCTTTCCCTGGAAAAAGAAACGCCTTATGCATGCAGTAGAACAACATTAGGGGGTCGTAACGATCATGAACTCGTCATCCGGATATTGCTCATCGGGTCGGTTCCAAAAGCGGTTGTTTCAATGGGGGTTTGTGTTTGGATTCGCGTGTGAATCAAAAGCCGGACACTTTCCTAGCTGTCGTTGTCGCGACAGCACTGGCGGAGGCCGTGCTAACGCTGCCTACCCTGCCGCTCGTCTTGCGCACTCCTACGGGCTCCTTTCCTCGTATGGAGGAGCCAGCCGTTTTTGACGTGCCCCGGACCTTCATCATCACGCCCGACGCGCTGCTAGCTCGGATAGGAGACTGGTGATCTTGGCTGATGGACTTGGCGCGGCCAATTGCACTGCCGATGTTCTCGATGTCATTCGAAGCATCATTGTCGATCATTTGATAGATGGCCGTTGTGCTGCTGTGGCTCACGGAGCGCATCTTTTCGGACCGGTATTCGGGAGAGGCAGAGGGTTTGCGGTGGGTTCGTGTCCGAAGGTGCAACTCCTCGTCGGAGTCAGCGCCGTGCGATCGTTGGACAGAGATGATCTCCGTCTCCTGCTGCACAGCAGCTTCCTCCTCGATGGAGGTCCGGTGCACACCATCCTTGCTGCTCCGGTTATACGGGTGATGACGGTTGGTCTTTCTCGGTTGTCCAGGTGTCGGGGCGGGCAGGTAGTCATCTTGGTTGCCCTGGACCTGGGCTTGGTCGATCTCGCTCAGCGGTGTCCTATTAGATGCGCTCCGTTGCGGCGGTGTTGATGTCTGTCCGTTGGACCTATCCAAGGAGGCTTTCTGCATTGCTCGGATAGGTGTGCTGGGTGCCTCCCTAGCGGCCGCCAGCTTCTTCCGGAGCTTGCGCTCGAACTGCTCTTCCATCCACCATTCGCGGAAGACACCTTGATTCAGGTGGAGCCAGTGCTGTTGGGGTCCGACAACCATACCCGGCCGCATGAAGCGCATGTAGGCAATGATCTCGTTGGCAGTAAAGCCGTACCGATAGATCAGGTAGGCCCCGATAAGACAGCCCGTCCGGCCAAGGCCTGCCTTGCAGTGCACTGCGATACCCTTCTTCTTGACCGTGATCATCTCGTGAGCAAGCCTGATGAATTTCCGGACGGTAGCCAAGGGAGGGCATGTGCCATCCTCGAAAATCATGTCAAGATGTTGGATACCGAGTGCCTCGAAATAAGACGGGGAGTAGAGCGGAGAGTTCAGACGGACCACGAGTCCGATGTTCTTCTCAGAAAAATGCGTCAAGATGTTCTTGAACGGCTGCGATAGATTCGGATGGGCCTCGACCGCCTTCAATGTTTTCGGAAGCGTAGGATATAGCTCTGATCCCTCCGTGATGCGGGATGCCGGGGTACTCTGCGGCGAGGCAAATGCGAGGAAGTGCGGTGAGATCCAGTTGAAGTCGCCATGCTCGACTCTCTCAAACCTCTCGTACTCATCCAGATCAAAATTCTCCAGATCGACACACTTCTGCTCCCTGGCTTTCCACACACCGTAGACCACGTCCTGTACTGTGATACCGTAATCCGCTTGGCTGTAGCCAGCGTCGCGGAACGGCATCAATGGCGGGTCAACTTGGGCAATTGGGGCCAGGGCCAAATGTGGTGGCCATGCTTGGATCAGGACCATGTAGCATGCCAATACGCAAGATGCATTGGCGCGACCTGGAGGACGTTAGCAGTGGCTCACGGAGCACTTGGGAGAGAGCGCCATACTCCGCGGATCCGCCTTGCTCCAGAATACCACGGGCTTGTCCTTGTTCTCTTCGGCACCGAGAATGTCATGAAACTGCAGGGCGAAGCGGTACAAGTGGCCAATGTGAAGCGGGCCAAAGTCATGGTGAAATGCATTGTACAGCAGTTGGTCATCGATGGAGAAGTAGTAGGGCTGCTTGTATTTAGTGGGCGGAACAGCCCGTGGCGCATCAGCAGCTCTCTGTGACCGCTTGGCAGGCGACTTCTGCGGCGGCTCCGGGTAGGGAAAGTAGGTTTCCGGAGTCGGGGGAGTTATATATGAAGCAAGATATAAACGGTCTGTCCATGTTAGCAGAGTTACTGGAAAAGGCTGGAGGAGGCAATAGTAAGGAATGGCAGGCATTGACTCTCCCAACCCGTCTGGCATTTTAGAACTGCTGTCCATGGAAGCCATCGGGATGGGAATGCCATTCCGTGGAAGATGAAGCCGGGTAAAGGCTCCTCACGGTGCCGCGGGGCAGATCTGATCCGCGTGACATACCGGGAATATATTCGATGATTTGCCCCAGATTGGTCCGCCCTGAAGCGGGCTTCTTCACTGGGGAAACCGCCATAGCGTCGCTCGGGGATTGCGACGTCTTAGACTGCACAGCTACAGGAAGGAGCGAGCGCTCTCAGGGGTTCGAGTCCAATGGCTGGGGATGTATACTATACTCGGTAGTCGATACAGAGAGAAGCAGCAAGCAGCAGGAGTTGTGATTGTCGAGCAGCCAGCAGGCGCATTCGGCAAATGACAGCTTAGAATGCAGACGGCCGCACCGTTTCGTAGCAGCTGCGCAGGACAAGTGGTCCTTGTGAAAGCAAGCGGCAGCTAGGTGAGCAATAGAAGGCGATGACAGCAGGCAGCCGAACTGGAACGATCAGACGAGGAGAATATAACTGAGAGCGGTGGAGGGAATAGGGCAGGTGAGCATGTGAGCAGATCAATGTGTCGCGGCCGGGACTCGAGCTCTTTGTATTGTCGTAGAATTTGTTATGCTCCTGTACTTGTCTCATAAAACTCGCCCCAAATAAAGGAAGTGAGCCAATCAGAAGCCCTTGTTTGTTGTCAAGCCACTGTAGGTTCCCCTGAAGCTCGGGTCGCCATAGCAACGGCGTCGTTTTCCCGAGTCTAGCTTGCTGCCTGAGGCGCAAGAAGGGGGTCAGCCACGATCTCAGATCTCAAGCCTGCGAGCATAGTAGATACCGCACATTATCTTATCAGACCGAGCAACAGGCCCCACTGCCGACATTTATCCCACTTCGTCCTCCGGTCGCTGGAGATCATGCGCTTGCAATTTTCATTTCATGTCTCCCCTCTACAGTGCCCAGGGGAGTAACATCACATCTCGAGCCGCATAGTGGAGCGGTTTCGAACCATAATGGCGGGCTCTGGTGATTCCGAGTTCCCCTGCTCGCTGTATGTCCGTTCCAGGTCCCTTGCTTGACGACTGGTTACCGTACGTCATGGGTGCTGACATTCCAGCAAGGTCGATTGACGTTCCATTCCCGACCCCGCGTCTCGCGTCTGTTGCGCTGCAGGCCCTGCGCGTTGACAAAGAGCTGTCCCCGTTCGTGCAGAGGCACTTCTCCACCACTGTCCCGAACGAGCCAGCGAGCAGTTTGAACCCGGAGGAGTCGCTCCTGCGTGTCGAATATAAGGCTACCACCAACCGGATGCTTCGGGTTGCGGTGAACTCCTTCATGGAAAGCCTAGCCCTGATAATTCAAGTCATGGAAGAACTAGATACAGATGTTCTGGAGTCGAGCAAAGGTCATTGACGGGATCTCCCAACTATCCTGTTCAGCATATATACCAGTCAGGCTGGGTATCGCAAGCGCCAGCAGAGAACACTGCAGTCACCGTCCGACTTTCTCGACGGCGACAAGAGACCGATACCAAAGATATGCTGAATTCCGGTCGATGGTCCAACTCCGGCGTCCTCTATACGCTGAACCTGGCGGCTTGCCGAGACTCAGGCATAATAGGGCCATGTCTCGATTAAAGCCCCATCTCTCGTGTCACCACGGTTTCTGCTAAAGAGATGGCCATTCGACGATCCCCCTGTCTCTGTGTTCTTCACAATGAGAGTGGCGATTTTGAGCAGGCATTTGCCGGTCAAGAAGACCTCATGTGTCTCAAGGGCAGGATGGGAGAGAAGGAGGAGATAGGTGAGGATCTGGCGGTACTGCAAGAAGAGAACCTAAAAGGGGCCTGCAATAATGCTCTGATCAACGCTGAGAGCCTGGTGAATCATTATTAGCAACGCAAGAATCAGTCTGCGGAAAAAAGATACCCTTGCGTGAGCTCTTTGTAATTCGCCTCCGTTGTTCATTATCGTTCGTCTGGCTGGGATCCTCTATTGCATCTCGCGCCATATGACTGGGAGGCAGGCCAGTGAGAAAAAGCGAGGCGAGGTTCAAGTCCCCGCGACCTGTAGAAGCTGCGGGGTAGTTAAGGTTAGGTAGGTACCTTGGGTAGGGTAGCCGGGCAGCTGCCGGGTCACTAGGCGCAGCACTTGGGCCCTAAGGTACTGTACCTTCCAGTCACCCTCACTACAGTGGGCAAGGTACTCAGGTACATCCCAACCCCACCCGAGCTGGAGCTGAAGGACCTCAATGAGCTTCACTCTGCTCAACATCACACACATCTTTAGCTTTACGAACGAGGCTGTAAGGACTGAGAACAGCTGCAACAGCCAGCATTTTCACGATCCTCTCTGACACACATATCCACAGAATGTAGCCATTCCCCGCCGTGGACACTACCTAGGTACTTCGGAACTTACCTGGGATCATGCCGCCGCACCTGTGGAGGATCCGGCCGTGTCGATGCTGCCCGCCGCCCCCAGACGGCCGCGGCTTCACAGAAATTCGGGTTGCGCAGAGGTGCGCTTCCCAAACCGCTGAAAGCCGGGTGCGTATAAGCTTCGCAACGCTCTAACCGTGAATGCCTCGACCGCTTCTCACTTTCTTCTTCGGCCCCAAGCTCGAGAGCTGCAACCGCTCACGACTGTCAAGCTAACCCTGCTGGTGCTGCTGCTAGTATGGAGCCGGCGTTCAGGATGACATCCGTGCCATGCTTTCCGAGATGCCCTGGGCTGCCGGCGGCGCGGCTGGAAACAACGAAGGCCTCGAAGACGATGAAGATTCCTGGGGCGATGAGGACGATGACGAAGACCTTTCTGAGCCGGATTCGGATCCCTCCCAGCGTGAGTAGCAGATGCTAGTATCGCAGCTTGACCTGTCCTGGAATGAAACGCTGAGCATGTCCTTTCTAGATGACCAACCCTTCCCTCGAGTCGCAAGAGCTCGTCTCAATCTCACGGCTCTTTCGCAGCGCTATAATCTCTACTTCGTCGCCTACCAGCATGAGGTCCATGTCTTCCAACCGCACCGGATGGGAAATATTCTTGGCCGTCCGGCGCTGATCCTACGACCGTCGATAAGTAGAGCTGCCGCCACTGTTGGCGGATATCAGGACACGATATTCCCGCACCAGATGAACCATATGGTTGTCGGACAGCTAGGGAACCATGAGGTGTTGGTGATGGCTACCGACGACGGAGACGTGATCGCATATTACACGTTCAAGATTGCCAAGTATGTCGAGCGATATAGCTCGCGTTCTGAGCACCCGCCATCAGAGCCGCATGTGGCTGTCCCTAAGCAGTTCTTTCACGAGAATGTCGGTGTGTCGGCATGGGGTCTCGCTGTTCACCAAAAGTCCCGACTGATAGCTGTCAGCTCCAACCATCATGAGGTGACAGTCTTCGCCTTCGCACTCAAAGACTGGAAGTCCCGGCTCAACAGGCCCGCATCTCTGAACGCTGTCACATTAGAGCTGGGCTCGACAATAAAAAATCCAAAAAACATACCCGGCCTTGACTCGGAGGTGATATACCAGCCTCCAAAAGACTTCTCGTCACGGAAACGAAGTTGGAGGATCGTTCTCTCTCTCCCTCGCGACGCGTCGAATATCCCTAGCATCTCGTTCTGGAATGACAGGACAGGGGAAGCAGAGAAGGTCGCTGCTGTTGATATCAGTGGAGTATGCTGGATTTCCGACATATGGAAGATTGGAAGCCAGCCTGTCCGTCTGATGCCTCACGTCGTCCCGGACCCTGATATAAACCTCGCATTTCAGAACCAACCAACCAGGGCCTGGGGGGTTCTCGTACTACACCCGAGTCAGTTTCAGGTTACTCGAACGATCCAAGAATGCTTAGGCATAGGGCTGCACAACCTGACATTGCATGAGAATCCGTCCCTTGGCTGCTGGCTCGATATCTCTCGCACACTACTCGATGTCAAGGACAACGCAACGCTTGCAAACTCCCGTCAACGTTTCCACATGTTCCTAAATGAGCTCCGTCCTTACTTGCCAGTCCCTTCAGAGGCTGTCTGGAACCACGCTGATCCGCCACAGCCAGCAGTTTGGGAACTGGCCTCCTCTGGATACGCTGACCTGTGCTCTGCTAATGATGACGGAAGCGCCACTGTCGTTGACCGTGCAGACGAGATCTCTCCACTCTATGAGATCTTGGAGGAGCTCCAAGACTTCCATCTTGCCATGACAATGGTGCCCAGTACTTGCTCGCACTACATCGAGTTCACCCACGACGAGCTTCTACAGTTCATCGGACACAAGGAAGCCGTGGAACGAAGCGAGGGCACAGTAGCGTATGGGCTCAATAATGCTAAGAACTATTTTCCCATCCCGCCCGACACGCTGCAAAACATAAGCATTTTCCGCACATACGAAATGGCCGCCGAACTCTCCAGTCTAGAAACTGACTCACCCGGCGTTGTCTGTCATCGTCTCCTCGAGCACCACAACCCGCACAACCGGCCGGTGGTCTGGGATATAGCTCCAAATATGGCCCACCGCTGCAGCATGCTGCACTTTGTGCCAGAGCTGTGCCTCGTCGTGGTGGGTTCTTCCTGCGGGCGGGTCGCCCTCATCACCCTCACCGAGGCTCCGGAAGGCCATTACCCGAGGCGTGGATTCCGAGTGGAGCATCTGCTGCCCCGACAGTCAGATGAGGAGCTCATGCTCCGCCCCTTCGTCTGTCTTCTGGGGGTGGCCATCTCGCCCATGCCTGACCTTCGCACGGGGGGACTGGATCTGCTTCGCCCGGGCACAACGCCCCGGCGTTGGCGACTCATCTTGAATTACATGGATCATACCATTCTCACCTACGACATCTCGCGGCCAGATCCAGGCTCAGACTTGGAACTGATTTTCTAGTCCCGGTGCTTCCTTGACGGCCACTTACAGCAGTCCCAGAATATGGGACAACTGCACCGCCGTCGGAGGTCGTGCCGCGCTCAATTGACGTCCTACTAGCGGCTTTTTTACGAGTACAAGCGGTATTCAACTTCGGCTTCAGGAAAAGGTTGTGTGTCTGTTCATATGACACCTCCTCGTGTGCGATCACAAACGCTTGGACGGAGCCATATACACGAGGGCACGTCTGTCTCGAAGTCTCATCTCCCTCACGATATGCTGTCCACATCAACCGCGACCTTGCGGGGGGCGTATTGGTGGATGAGGCGTTTTCTGCTGTTTCCTTCTTCTTTTTCAATGCTGGGTTTTTGAGTGGACAGGTCCAGTTTGCAATGTGATACCCATGGCCTCTGGGCCTCAACTTGTGATATGGCAGACTAGGTACCTTGATAGGAATAATAACGACGAATGAAGAACCATGGAAATGACCCCTTACTAGCAACTCTGCTGCTCCCAGGAGGCTCGGGCGTGCTTTGTTCCAGGTGCTCGTGTATGCACATGGCGCACGGCGTTTGTAGCCACCATGACCCGGCTGTTGGCTGTATGTTCATAACAGCGTCCGGTAAGCTCAACTTCGTCCCTCCCACCACGGTGCACAAAAGCTTCGCCCAACGGATAGGGGTCGCGCTACTACTGTCACCCGCCTCGGCTCCCGCGCCTGGGGAAGGTAGAGGAAGCCCGAACACAGTCCCATGTGAACAATATCTGTAAGAACACAGAGAAAGTGCCCAGGTACATGTGGAGGTAGTCACCCGGTCTCGCCAAGCACTCCGACGCAAGAGCAGGTACCGTACCCGGCCCCACACCGGGAAGCGGCAGGTAGGAACGGATGTCCGCATGCGCCAAGCCGGCCGGATCCCCTCCGTCACTCCCTCCCATCCCCCCCACGCCCCCACATGTCCGCTAGGGAAGGATTTCGGGAGGGCCTTAACCTGAACTTCGGGTCTCTGCAGGAGCTTGTTCTGTCTCCTAGCCACTGCGGAGCTTACCAGACCCCGGGCGGGATCGTTTGAAGGGATAATTGCCGCAGAGATAAGCCTATCTTCTGCGCAGTTGACGGCTGGGCTTTGCCGTACCAAGTGACTTTGTCGACGAGCTTCAACCCACCACTCTGAGGCATTTCTTCTCTCAATCTGAGGTTACACTACCTTATCGAGGGACCAAGTGTCGAATATTTCGCGCATCTTATGCTGCGGGCATGGGCAATGGTCGCTATTGCTCAGAGATAGGTAGGTACTCTCCCCGTCATTGTCGTTTCCCCCCCTTCGTCGGCAGATAGAAAGGGCCTGAGGGCCAACGGCGCAGATCTGCGTCCCACCCCGCAGCCCCTGTGGCCTAGCAGGGGCCCCGGCCATACAATGACGCCAAGATCTTGTGGTAATCGGACTCTGCCCTGCTGTGCAAGGAATATACGTAGCTGCAGCAGACGATGAGAAACGGGAAGTGAAAGTGACGGGTTCCCTCGAGGAGATAAGATGTGTCTTGGCGCATGTCACTGGCGGCTCGTGGCCAACGGCAGTGAGAAAGTCACATCGTGGGTTTGATAGCCGTTGACAGGGTTAGCTGTGTAAATGTCATGACGTCGTGAAGCTTCCAGGGGGCCCAGAGGCGAAGCTCAAAGCAAGTCTTCGGAAGGCGTTCTAGAGGTGCTCTCATCCAGGAGATTGCAACAATTCTTTCACGGTGCTACGGCACTCAGCTCTTGACGAGGGCAAAGATGGGTTAGGCGGCTTTGGGGGAAGAGACTCAACGATCATCCCAGAGAGCCAGCGAATGGGTATTATACTACAAACGATACATGCTGGCAAAGTCCGCTTCCGCTACCCCTCATGACATCGCGAGGAGGGCCCAAGTACTCCGTAGAAACATAGGAAAATCAGGGAGCAACCTTCGCTAGGCTCAACACGCATGCTCCAGCGCAAAACCAAAACCCACAACACCCGCACCGTATCACACCAGTCGATGATATCGGCAAGATACTCATGAAAATCCCAACAATGCCCGGCTTTTAATGACCAAACCCCTACTCCGGTTTCCAAAAATGTGATGTGCAAAGTGTTTTTCTATGCCGCTCCATGGCGGCGGGACTCGGCCTCGGGCGCTGGCGCCTTCTCGTCGGGGGGAAGAGAGCTCTCAGCGGAAACCGCCGCGACAGGAGTGGCGGGACTGCCGTTCGGCCCGTTCATCATGTTCTGGTGTGCCTCGATGCCATGCTGGGGCGCGATCTTGACGCCGTCCTCCATCTGGTCCTTAGCAGCGGGGGTCCATGCGAGATAATCACGGCGCACCTGTAGAGGGAGACGTTAGTATACGATCTCAGAGAAATCTGGCTAATCTATGTTGGGAGAAGAGGAGACATACCTCAACGTAGTCGTACGCGAACTCGCCGTGCTGGTCGTCGTCCATGCCGAGGAGCTCAGCCTCTTCGCTGGCGCGGAGGCGCAGCCCCGGGACGAGATCGACGATCTTGGCGAGGATGGCCGAGACGACGAAGGTGTATGCGGTGCAGGCAACGAGATAGGCGATCTGGATGTAAAGCTGCTTGTAGTTGTGGTTGATGAAGCCCCCCGTTATTAAGCCCGTGTTGACACCATCGAGGCCGATGATGTAGTCGGCAGCGAAGAAGCCGTTGAAGATAAGCCCGACCATACCGCCGACAGCGTGCTCTGCGAACACGTCGAGGGAGTCATCAATTCGTATCAGGAATTTGACCTTGGTCGCAAAGTTACAGCACACGCCCGCGGCGACACCCAGTATTACAGATGCCCAGGGCGTGATGTAACCAGAGGCCGGAGTTGCGGCGACAAGTCCTGAGATGGTGCCTGAGCACCAGCCCACCAATGACCACTTCTTGGCTAGCCGGAAATCGAGCAGACACCATGTCATGGCTGCAAACATGGCGGTCAAACACGAGTTCCAGCAGGCCATGACGGCGCGCAGGTTTGCGCCGAAGGCGGATCCGCCGTTGAAGCCGAGCCAGCCGAACCACAGCAGGATCGTGCCGAGCAGGATAAGGGAGATGTTGTGCGGCCGGAAGTTGAGCATCATCTTCTCGTTGCGTCGCCCCAGAATCCACGAGTACGCCAGCGCGGACATACCGGAGCAGATCTCGACGGGCCCACCTCCAGCATAGTCAAGGACACCGTATTTGTAGGCCCAGCCGTTCACGTTCCACGCCCAACAGGCGACTGGGCAGTAGACAATCGTAGCCCAGAAGAAGGCAAAGACCATGGCGGGAAGCACGCGGCCGCGCTCCGCCGTGGCACCGACAACGAGACCAGCCGTGACGGCGCAGAATTGCATCTGGTAGAAGGAGTATAGGAGCTCAGGGATGAGGGGCGAGCCGGGTGAGGGGAGGGCCAGGGTGTTCATGAGGCCGAAATGGTGTAGATCGCCGATGAAGCCGTTTGTGGCCTTACTGCTGAACGCTAATGAATAGCCCCAGAAGTACCACTGGAAGACAACGACACTGAAGGACATCATGACGACCCATATCAGGGACAAGGCGGACTTTCTTCGTGCGAGACCGGAGTAGAGGAATGCGATGCCGGGGACCATAATCAAGACCATGCAAGCGGCGACGATGATGAACGCCTGGTCGCCGGATTGGTACCATTGGTTGAGGTTCTGGACGGCTGGGCCACTGTTAGCTGGGGGAAGTCGGAGGAGTTGCCCGGAACGCGATTCTACGTACAGGAGTCTCCGCCATTCTCGTCGTCGGTCCCATTGAAGGGGGTCGGGGCCCCAACCCAGGAGTAGGACATGATGCCTGCGGGAGCAGAGCCTGCAGCAGAGGCTTTTTATGTGGGAAACGGACAAAACAGATCTGGAGTCGAGAGAATATACAGTGAGGTTCGGCGGCGGACGAGGAATGGAGCAGGATTCGGACTGAGACACACTCTGCCGGTGTAACTGGACACGACAGGAGGAGTGGGCATGGCACTGGCACAGCAAGAGCAAGAATCGGCGGGCGGGAAGGAGTTGCAATATATAGAGAGACTATATCATACGTCGATAGGTGGGTAAAGGTAGTCTTCCCGTCCACCTAGCGCAACACCGGCGACCCTGGCTTGTGATGGGCACCGGAGCTGCGTGTGAAGATTCGCCCCGGCCAGACCTAGCGCGAGAGCCCGCATTTTTTTCTCGAAGGGGGGACCGCAGTCGCTCAGCCAGAACGGGGCATGGCTGCTAGGGAGTAGTGAGTTACTCCGTGCCTCTGTCGAGACCATTGCGGCTAGAGTGACCCCGGCCTGCTGGGGTGATGCATTCATCATCGCCCGCAGCAGGACACGCTGGGTATCGCTTCCCGCAAACTCTTCAAATGATGCAGATGCAGGATGCAGTCACTGACTGACCCCAGGAGCAGGACAAGCCGCGGCGGGTGGTGTGCTGGGTGGGACCCCGCCATCCATCCATCCCACTCTCTTTTTTGTTCCGGGATTCGACGGGGACGGGATGTACAATGTACGGGGTACCTCGGTACAGCGTACGAGGGCGCCACAGATACCTCGATGCTCACTGTACAAAACCGCGATCTACTTGTACCGTCGAATCGCCGTCTAATGTCTCTCCACCGATCTTCTCCGTCATACGTTCATTTGTCCCCCAAGAGAAAGGGAAAGGGAACAGTTCGTGTTAAGCAACGTGCCTCTAGGCCATACTGAGGACTATCAGTCCAATGAGGATCGAGGCAATGAAGGCGTTTTCTGCAAACGAGGCAGGCGCTCGCGTGCATGAAAACTCTGACGGCAGTGTCGTCCCTTCCATCTTTTGTGCAGTGAGAGACAACACTGAGCGCATGACGAGCAATCAGGAAGCAGCAAACGGGTGAAAAAATTGCGCACCTGCCAGCGGCACCCAAATTGCCGTGACAGGGTTGTGAAGTTGGGGAAGGGACGAGGGGAGAGCGGGCGGCTGACAGGCCAGCAGGCAGGCGCGCAGGCACGCAGGCAGGGCTTGAATGCGCGGGATGTCGTACTCGAGACTGGAGACAGGGCTCAGCTGCGCAAAATATCTTCCTTGTCTAGCGAGTACCGGGTTAGATGCTGCACGTCCTCCCCGTGTCGTTGTCTTACGATTGAAAGATCGAATAATAATACAATGATACAATGCTTCTATCAAAGCGTTTCATTCCCACCGTCTACGGAACACTCGGCCAACGCACTCGAAGCTACGGGCTCAGAGCTGGTCCTTCACTCTGTCTGTTTCGGCACCCAAAAGCTCCATATTGGCTCGTTCCGCGCCTTTTCCTCTCATTCCCGGAGAGACAGCTCGAGGTCGAACAAGGCCGTCACCGGCGGCTCCTCCCAAGCAGGGGTGCCCCAGGCGAGTGGGGGAGAAGCCGGGGCTGCTAGCAGTCCTGGTTTCTGTGTGTGGCTGACGTCGTCGCGCCAAACTCTCCTGCACGACCCTGCCGACAAGCACTTTGTGCTGACTGCTTGCTCTGCAGCATCTGCAATGCACGGAGAGACCCTCCAGTCGGACCAATGGATCTCGCCCGTTCCTGACGAGGGAGCGATAGGGATTTATGTGCGCCAAGGCCGTTGTTTCTGCCCTCCGTGTGACTTTCCCGCCTCATCTCGAGACTCGAATCAGCCGTCGAGGCTAGACTCGTGTGGCTTGTTCAGCTGCAGCCATTGCCGGTGCCGGGCCAGGGCTGCATGCGCAGTGGCCTGTGCGCACCACCTCACAGCATCGCTCTCCCCGGACGCTAAATGCGGCCAATGCCTTAGTCGACTGTGGAGAAATATCATGTATACGACGAAAGAAGAATATTTCCCTCATCTCGACCACGTCAGGCGACTCACTTTAACCCATGCGGACTGGCGATCAGGGCGAGGCAGAGGCCAGATGTAGCAACAGCTCCGATGCCGCAGCGATCATTTGCCCCTGGCCGAGTGTCCCTGAGGCTCTGAAGCACGAGCCGGGTCCGGCGTGGGGACTGGTGTATTCGTTACGAAATAGTTAGTCTTGCTTCTTAGCAACACCACCCAAATGACGGGCTCTGAGCTCTCTGACCAGCGCACAGCAAATCAGACACCGACGATAGGCCTTCTGTAGCTTCTTCCATCGCTTCTATGCAGGGTGCCTGGTGTTTTTGGCTTCTCCACGCTGCTAAATAACCCCCGGGCTGTCCACACGAATCATCTCCCAGGGGTTGCGTAGGGCATAAGACCATGGAACGATGCGGCCCTGCCGGCTGGTTAGCATTGATCAGACGCTTGACAAAGAGGCGTGTCTCCAGAAGATATAGAAACTGCATTTTGTAAATTTCTGTTGTCCTTAAGAGCCCGAGTCAACCCGGACTGACGCAACGGCGTTTCACAATATAAATAAGCTCGTAATGGGGAGAGTTCTCAAACTAACGGCTGATGACGGAATAGTTGCCTTGCAGCTAGGACTCTAGGACCACTTCAGCAAGGTAACAACGCCACGCTTCAACCTCAGCATCCGAGTATCACCTCGGGGATTTCTTGATTGCTCAAAGCCATTTCTGCCCTCTCTCTGTTCACTGGATCATCACATCGACTTATGCTCTTTTCATTTATAACCGAAGCGACAGCCCATGCCATGCTGCACCGGCGTTTCCCCTCAATGTGTCTGCGAGAATAGGATCAAGTTCGGAAGAGGAGCCTCCGAGCATAGGTAGATGCCGCAAGTACGGAATACAGCCAGCCTTTAAAGCGTTCCACGAGGCTGCGATCTCAACGGAATGCTCGAAAGAGTTCTACCACGCCTAGGAGAATCTCTACTTAACACAGAGCTCATACCTTTCACCCACCCCCCGCCGCTCACTGCTTGGAATGAGATTGGTGTCATCATAATCATCATCAGCACTTTCGTGCAGCACATGTAGGCCCTTGTTAGGGGCCTCGTCACGAGCCCCCAAGAAGCATGCGACATTTCTCTTACCACTTCAGCTTTCCGGCTCTGAAACACTCCTTATCAGGCTGGTCAGCTGCGAGGTGGGTAGTACTGCTTTTGAGGTCGTGTTTGCCAAGAGATAGGCTTTTGTTTCCTTTCGTCACGCCCAATGGGATTGTGCCCAAAGACTCGCGACTGGCTATCCAAGCGTACTCGAACCGAGACTTTCGACACCATCCGGAACACCCTCCGAACGCCCACAGACGCCTCATGCAGTGTTTTCAAGAGTCCTCTAGGATCTCGGGAAGCATCCTTCTTCCCCCGGCTACGCTCTGCTGTTATCTTCTGTGTTGCTTGCTGGGACTAGGCGAGTACGTCTAAGAAGGACAGCCCGAAGTCCTCCTCGAATATCGGTAAACCGGCAAGTGATACAGCCTTCGCTTAGAGACAGCTCTAGCGAGCTTCTTGAACCGGACCGTCTCTTCGTTCAGCAAAGCTTGACGAGTCCCTGTGATCATGCCAGGCCAAGCACCGACGATCTTACGGTTTCATTCCCCCTTTCCTAATACGCACCTGCGTGGTTAAGGTGACTAGAGGTACGATTTCAATTAAGGAAATGCTGAAAAAGACTTTCCGCCTTGTTATGTTGATCCTAGGCCCGCATGTTCAGGCGCTGTGTCCCGCCGTCTAGATCTAGGCAAAGCTTGGCACTTGGAGTCTGGCGATCTTCGTGGCTCCTCAGTCTTGGCAGGCAATAACAGACGCAGGCGCACGATTGAGACAAGCGATAAAGAAGACCAGCGCTTCAAGCTACAAGAGAGATAGGAGTAAAACTCGCGATATCGTAATCATTGCAACGGCATTAGAAAATCGGTCTTGGAAGGCTTGATTTGCACCGCAGTCTGTAGCTGTGCGAGTTGTTTGCCCCTCAAGGTGTCTGTGGCGCGGGGGGATGTGGGGCTGTCCATGTCACGTGGCCTCATGCACGTCGACGTCGACGTTATCAACGCCGCGAGACTTGAAGATCGTAGATGCTTCCCCTCACAACTTCGTATCAGGGCGAGGACGCTCCGCGAATGACGAGATAGTCCTGTCTAGCTGCCCATGATGCCGGCCCCGGTAAACATGAAGGCCAAGCAGGCTGCGGGCTACGAACTCGTCGGAGAGCAAGCCGACGCCGCGTCCCCCGTTGTCCTGGGGGCGCACACACCTTCGCTCCAGCGACGGGCCTACAGGATGATCCTGGTCGCGCTCATAACGTGCATGGTCATCTGCCTGGCCATCAATTTCTCCCTCGACAGTGGCTTTGCGGCGCGCCTGACCGGCCCCGGCAGCAACAACGACTGTCGGTGTCGGGATGACCCCCCCGATGTGCCGCAGTACTTCCAGACGTCGCCGCAGATGTGGGCCGGCCCGACGGCGACCGGCAAGGCGGCGTTCCTGGCGCAGACGGTCGCATTCGACCCGTCGCGCACGTACGTGCCCAACGCGCCGCTGCAGACGGCCGTTCCCATCGAAGGCATGACGGCGGAGGACGCCAGCATCTTCCAGATGATGGGCTACCTGTCGCCGTACTCGCCGGCCCCCGGCTTCGGCGTCGACGAGTGGCCCCTCCCGGAGGGCGCCGAGATCGTCCAGGTGCAGATGCTGTCGCGCCACGGGTCGCGGTACCCGACGGAGGGCACCAACGTCGAGGCGTTTGGCAAGCGGATAGTGGAGGCGAGTGGGGAGTTCAAGGCCAAGGGGGCGCTGGAGTTCCTCAACGGCTGGGAGTACCAGATGGGGTCGAACATCCTCGTGCCCAACGGCCGCATGGAGCTGTTCAACTCGGGAATCCTGCATTCGTACAACTACGGCTCGCTGTACAACACCAACAGCAAAATTATCGTGCGGACGACGACGCAAGACCGCATGCTCAAGTCGGCCGAGTACTTCCTCGCTGGCTTCTTCGGGCTCGAGTGGACACGCAACGCCACCATCGAGGTCATCATCGAGCACGACGGCTTCAACAACTCACTGGCGGGGTCTAAGAACTGCCCGAATGCGGATAAGGAAGACGCGGGCACGAAAGCTAATCAGATATGGTATCGGACGTATCTGCAGAATGGTGAGTTTACCGTGACGTCCCCTACCGAGTAGGCAAACTAACGCCTTGCCAAATAGCTACAGAGCGCCTGAAGGATATGGTTGAAGGGTACGAATGGACTGTGGAAGACACATACGCTGCACAGAACCTCTGTCCCTATGAGACGGTCAGTTTTCTGTCTCCTTAAACTCTATTAGATGTTGCATCACTACTTTACACCCTCTTGCTGGGTTCCCTAATCCACTCTGAGCTCACGTCCTAACGCATGATTCAGGTCGCCTACGGCTTCAGTCGCTTCTGCGATCTGTTCACATATGAGGAGTGGATAGGCTTCAGCTACTCCATCGACCTCGCCTTCTCCGGGAACAACGGTTTCCAGTCCCAAACCGCGGTAAGTCCACAGCGACGCGCCTCTACACCCCTTTCTGGCCCGTGCGAAGACAAACTAACACCTCCCGACCTCAGCGGGCCGTCGGCTTAGGCTGGCAGCAGGAGTTCATCGCGCGACTGAAGAACCACACGCTCGGGTACTCGGGCTCGCAGATCAACGTTACCCTCGACAGCAGCACCGAGACCTTCCCGCTCAACCAGAGCCTCTACTTCGACTTTAGCCACGACACCAACATCGTCTCCGCGCTGACCGCCATGGGCCTCACGCAGTTCGCCGACCCCCTCCCCGCCGACAAGTACCCGGGCCGGCACGACTTCACCGTCTCGCACGTCGTGCCCTTCGGCGCGCGCCTCGACGTCGAGGTCGTCCGCACGCCGAAGCCGCTCGCCGCCGACAGGTCCGGGTACGCGGCCGAGGGCGGCGAGACCAGGTACGTGCACTTCGTGCTCAACCAGCGCACGCTGCCGCTGGGGCGGAGCTTCCCCGAGTGCGACGCCTCGCGCGTCGACGGGTGGTGCGAGCTGGAGACGTTCCTGCGCGTGCAGGAGCGGATGCCGGAGCTGGCCAAGTACGAAGAGGCGTGCCATGGGGAGCTTAAGGAGCATGCGTACGGCGAGGCAACTGATGGAGCGCCTCTGTGACGGGGATTTAGGTACCTACCAGGGAAGCTGTGTTCGATCCTTTGTTTGCGGCTCAGCTCTGTGATTAGACTGTTGGCGAGTCGGCATGTAAGATATATTATAAGCGATGGATCATGAAGGACTACGATCGGTGTCATAGTTCGTATCCAGTACATACCCAGAGTGAGGAGATAGTGATCGAAGTATTCGAAGAAGCGGCTTGCTTACATGGCATAGAAATAACAACGCCGTTTCCGTCGGGGCAGAAGACTTTTTCTATGCAACGCCTGGTTTCTTGTTCATTTAAGCGCCAGTGCATGCAGCGTGGACAACATCTTCCTTGTGATGTCGCCTGAGAACTCGCCTGCATCCGTCTCACCTCCAAAACATCTACCATATCGCCTTGTCATGGGCCGAAGGCGACACCTCTAGGCTAAGGAAGTGAAGTATCCACCTCAGATACCAGCACAGCATTAGACGCAAGTCGACGATCCATCTATCCCAGATGAGGGCTTTCCATGCATGCTCCGATCCATTTCGCCGCAGTACGCTCGCAATGGGAACTTAAAACAGATAAACGGGACGCAGATGCCTGGACATAATCTCGACGAGAAGCTCATCTCTCGTCCACCCATCTCATTAGATTACCAGCATCATTAACTACTACCGGTTTCATCGCCCCAGCCCCAGCCCCAGCCCCAGCCCCCAGCCCCTGTCCCTCCGAGTACCTCATCGGACCATCCAGAAGACACAGCTAGACAAAGAAAGGGCAGGATTCAAAAGGAAAGCCAAAGCCAAAGCCAGCCCCGTAACCTCTCTCCGTCCAGTCTCTCTTTTCGCCGTCATGCTATGCTATTTGCCCGTTTCCGCAAGAGAGACGATGAACAAGGGACAATCAAGGGCGACTGCAACCGAGGCCCAAACTCCATGCTAGGGTAAAGACGAACTTCAACCGAGTCTCGCTTCGCGTGAGGTCGAGGAACAACAAAACAGGGGGGAAAAAAAACAGTTCGAGGCGCGTGTGGGAAAGCAGGGAGTGTTTAACTTTCGCGTGCGCGGTGGTGATTGATTCAGAATGCTCGTTAGAATACAGTTGCCGCGAATTGAAAATGACTATGGCCCCCTCAACACATCCGGACGGTGCTCGAACGCGAGGAGCAGAAAAGGGAAAAAAACAGTAAGCTAGTAATGCAGTCGCTCGCTCCGCATGCTGACGAGTGGAAGGGTAGATAGGATAAGGTCATCCCTTGGGACGAGGGAGGGAAGGTAGGGGGCATGATCGCCGGTACGTCATCATCATCCTTCGTTCTCCAGAGAGGTCGTTGTGAGGAAGGGGTCAGGAGAGTATCACCACCAAGAAACATCACGAGGAAGTGGAGGTAGGGGGTTCGCGCTCAACAGGTTTCATACCCGCGCCGACACCCCCCTTCCGTAAGTGAGCTGGCTCAGTGACAGCGTCCTGGCGGCTTTCTTCCTCTTCGGGTCGTCATCGCTGTCCTGCTCCTCCCTGAGCTCTTCACCGAAAGCGCCGTAGCTGCGCGGCTCCTCCGCCGGCGTCTGGAAGTCCTCCTCCTGGTAGTCCTCCTTGGTCGGGCTAGAATCGTCGTCTTCCTCGAACATGGATTGTGCGCTTGAGGACGGGGGAGGAGGCACCGTGATAGAGACAGGGGACAGGACAGCAGGAGTGGCCACGGTGGCCGCGGGAGCCGTTACTGTCACCGCCGCTGCCGCCGTCGTCGTTGTCGGCGACGTCGCCGTGGGCGCGAGACGCTCTCGGGAGCGGGACTTTGAAGGGTCTCGTACCATTGCAAACATAGTCGTCGAGAGTGTATTGAGGCGCTGCGAGAGCTTCTTGACCTGCGCCTCCAGCGCTTGTCGGGCGGCACGCTCAGCCTCGAGCTGCGCCAGGAGTGCAGCGGCTTGTTGCTCATCGCCGTGGTCTCGACCCGCCTCAAGGGATGGCATGCTCGCTGCGCCGCGGATGGTAGACGTTGACATGGGGCGATCGGCCGGCGAAATGAGCGGCGCCGGATGGGATGTGGCAGGGATGGTATGCACCTGTGTGGAGGAGGATGGCGGGTGGAGGGAACCGATGTAGGTCTGGCCTTCGCCGAAGGACATGTGAGAGTGGGCGTCAGTGTCGGTAGAGTGCCTTGAGCTACTGTATCTCGAGCTGGACGCATTGAGGTCCTGAGACACAGCCTGACTCTGGTATATTGCAGGTATCTTTGGTGGTACCGCGCTGGTGAAAGCAAGAGGAGGCTCTGCAGCACCTTGTGAGGATGCCACCGCTGCCCGCTCGCCAAATTCGGAGAGCGGTCCCTTGAACCCCGGTAGGGAATGGCACAGCTGGTTGACCACCCGCGTCATTGTCTGCATCTGAGTCTCAAGATCACGGATGCGCACATCGATGCCCGCTGCTTGCGTGATCTTCATGCCGGCCATCTCGTTCATGGACGCTACAGAACCAAACGTGAACGGTTGAGGCGGCGTCTTGGGTGGCCGATCTAACGTTGGGGACTCCGGGAGGCTCACTGGCGCCTGACCGGCATCGCCGTTCCCTTCCACCGGTTCGTTCTCCGTCTCGGGAGCTGCGGAAGATAGAGGGGAAAGGAAGCCAGGGTCGTAGCTCTCTCTCCAGTACCGGATCTCGTCGCTGCGCCGCCTTGTCTCGGACCGGCCGTCCATGACATCGTGCAGCTGTGACAGGGAGCGTGATCTCCGCCTGTGCGAGAGTTCTCCCCCGCCGTCGCTTGTTATCGCTCGACCTATTTGGTCCGGATCATCTGCTAATCCTCCCAGTCGGCTGCCCCGACCCTGGGAGCTAGCCGGTCGTGGGGACAGCCCTGCCCATTCTCCAAACTCTCCCCTCCGCGGTCCCAGAAATGTTCTACTCGTCATCGTCGCCGCCCGCCTTCTGTTCGGCGAAGGATCGGCCTGCAAGGAATTGCGCGCGCTCTCGATCGCCGTAATGTCCTCGGGGCCTATGGAGTGCGAACGGAGGGCCCTGTCGAACTCTGTTATAGGTAACGATGCTGAGCGCTTCTGTTCAAGTTGGTTCGTTCGATTCAGTGCGCTCATATCCTGCAAGCGAAGAGGTAAGCTAGCTGACTTTCGTGTGGACAAGGAAAGGAACTGCTGGAAACGAAGGGAGCATACACTACGATGCGGCGTGGCAGTCAGGGTGGACATCCGGCCGGTCGTCGATACGGACCCCTGACTGCCCTTCTTCTTCCGCCCGAAGAGCTTGCTCAGCGCGCCGCGAAGCGCGGATTTCTTGCGTTCGGGTCGCGCTCCAGCCTGGCTAGTGTTGTTTGTAGATGCGCTGACCGTTGAGTACCGGAGCGTGCCAGAGGGATTGGTTCGGTGGCGTGGCGGAGAGCTCTGGGGGGCAGGGCCACCGGAGCCGCTTGCGTCAGCAGGACCGGGACCAGCAGGAGGCGCCGGAGGTACTACGGACGTCGGTTCGGGTTGACTGGCTTGTGGGACATCGGTGCGACTTCCCGAGACACCCGCAGCGACTGGTATACCGGCGGCCTGCGGCGGTTGGGGCTGTCGCTGCTGGTCCACCTCCTTGCTCTCGAGGGGTGTTGGGCTGGCAATGCCCGCGCCGGGCTTGCGTGTAGGGAATTCCTCGTCCATGGGGCTTGGGATCGGGATCGGGCCGGATATCTTCCCCCGGATGGACTGGTGTCCGGTCTTGGGCCGGCCAGCGCCGGGTGGAGACTTCCAGGGAGGCATGGTCGGCTCTGTCCACCCTTCAAGGTGACCGTCTTGGGAGGCTAGGGAGTCGATGGAGGAGCTACCGCGGTTAGACAAAGGAAGGGTAGTGGCGGTTGATATGGATGGAGACCGCTCCAAGCCATCTGGCATTGTAATCGAATGGCAGGCCTCAGCCGAGGATTGTTGCGGCTACCAGCTCTCCCTTTCAGCTTCGGTCCACGAGCAAGGAGATCCACATGGCCAGCAATGCGGCTTGGAGTTGCCTGTGTGGGAGGGAGAGGGCGCGACGGTCTCAAGCCTCCATCAGGGCCGGTCACGCACCCCCAATCAATCAGAGGCAGCGGAGCAAGTCAGTGGCGTTTTCAAGGAGGGACGACTGAGGATCTGGGGATCTGGCCTCAGTTTATGGGTGTGAAAGGGTCAAGCAAGCATGGAGGAGGAGGCTGGCCACCGCGTCATGTATCATGCTGCAGCACCTCCTGCGACAAGTCCAGCCAAACCAGGAGAAGACGTGAAGTGGACAAAAGACTAGGCGAGGCACTCATACATACATATGGGCCGGAGGCGCACATGTAAACAGGACGCAGAGCCCACAGACATGGCCCATGAAACATGCAAGCAGCGCCAATGGCAGATGCTAATGACCAGCATGCTGAGGTATTGCGCCGGACTGGGAAAGCCACGCAGTCCAGAGCGGAATCAGGAGGCATGGATCCCACTCATCCCAGGATAGGTTCGGATGGGACCATGTCTGCATGCAGTAAAGAGGAGGGAGGGGTGTGCAACTTTAGGCCCGCAGGGTGGAGACGGGGCGTGAGACTTGACTCTCTTGGGGAGGTCTCTCGCCGAGCTGCGAGAGGTCCAAGCTGCAGCTCCGACTGTGTGCACCGTCGAGTGCGATATGAGGATGTGCCGCCATCGAAACAGGAGACGAGGCTCCCCCGAGCCCGTACGACTTTCCCGTCGTTGCCATACAGCACATAGTGTGTCAGACGAAGCTTCCGTCTTCCACTGAGCAGTCTGACCTAGGCGGAGTGTCCATTCGTAACTGATGGGTGCTTCCTCTGCAGGTATTGCCAAGTAAGCGACCGGAATGTCGCAGTAATAAAGGAGGAATGCATGAGCCGCACTGAGAAGAGTCGAAGAACCGCTAGAATGCAGGGTGCAGGTCCTGCGGGGCAAGCCATTGAGGCAACTATTCTTCAATAATCTTCAGGGTGCTCCATCAGCGGCGCCGGTTGTTTGACAGCTGTAGGAGTCAAGGGAGCCGAGCCGAGTCCACCAGGCGCTGGCGTGGTCCACCCTCAATTCCTCCAGTTCGTAGTATGCTCTACAAGCTGACTGCAGACTGGAAGCTGTCGCCCAAGTATACGGGCGAGTACTTCCAAGCTAATACTTCTTCCAGAAGGAGACGCTTCTTCAACGCGTCCTCGTCGCCCTTGTCTCAGGGACCTTACAGTAGTGCTAGGAGGTTAGAGCGGGAAGAACCTGGCGCAGAGCAGCCGAGATCATACACTAGATCAACGGCCCATGAGCTGCACTAGGGGCTGGCAGTGGGACGTCGGCTTTTAAACAGCCGTAAGCACAGTAAACCCCTTTTTCCCGCTTCGGGACCTGGCAATGGACACTTCAACATGACGCAGACGCTCGCACTCTGCTCGGAATCTGAAGCCCTATCTAGGGCCTAGAATTGCGGCGGGGGCTCGTGTCGGTTGAGCAGCTTGTTGTCGAGGCTTCGGCCAGTTTTGACGGAAGCGAACAAGTTGGCAGACGCACAAACCCAGCATCTCACGTGCGGCTTCCGTCATCGCGGTAGATACGGAGTGCAGCACGTTGTCTGAGGGTTGATGTCCAGATTCTTCTGTAACCAGGACACCCCTCACAGCCCCGCTGGTAAGCTCGAGCATCGCATCCCCCTTCCCGCCGAGCCCCATCATGCGAAACCGACATGGGACGCGGCTGAGTCCATCAGAGCCTGAGGCTCTTCGAAAAGTATCAAAGCCCTCCGCTCAGTCCGCTGAGGTCGGTTTGATCTCCCCCCAGCCGGACATTGTGGAGAGCTTCATATCGTCCAGGGATCCGTCTTAAGATCTCCCGCCCGTCGACCTGAACCTGGTGCTCGCTGTGCGGGAAGCAAGCAATAGACGTCAAGGGCCTTATAAGATGGTGTCATAACCGTCACGAGCAAGCTTAGTAGATGCAGGCCACCGCTTGGCGATGCCTGCGCGCACTCCCATCGTGGGAATACAGAATGCAACCCCAGCGGCGTAGAGGAGGGTTGCTCTGCAGCGTGGCTGACGACAGAGTTGACCCCGTCCATTCTCGCGATTCCAAAGACCACCCAATGGAGACGCAGGCAGGTAGAAGAATAGAGCATTTTGCCGCAACAAGGCCATTCCTGCATGAATAGCCGTAGGAGTGCGTCGATGCGTTGTCTGTTTGAGCCGTATCTCCTTCGAGGCGACGACTCGCGGAGACCCTCCCTACTGTGATTGAGCTACGAGCCGCGACCGATTTCGCGAGGCTAGGCTTGGTCTGCTGATTCGCCGTTTTTGGTCCGCTGTTAGATCTCTCCAGATGCACTAGAGGTGCATTGCAGCTCGCATGCAGGCTCCTTTGCCAATCTGCTTGATGCCCGTCCACTCTCTGCATGCAGGCCGAGTATTAAGGAGCGTCTTAAGAGGACGAAGGTTTGCGAATGATAGACCGGAGCAGTCGGTCAACGGTTCTCAACAATCGCCCCCTGAGGCCCCTTCACTGCGCAGCTTGCGGTGAGATCTGACGAGCGGGGAAGAGGGATACGATTCCGTCTAGGCGGATGCAACGCTGGGGAGAAGGAGGGCCTCAGCAAAACCGCAGTACGGCTCTGCGTTTGACGCCTGCTCCTACGTACAAGCTGTTCTCGACCAAGCTGACGTCGCTTCTGACTGTGCAGTGTGCAGACTGCAGAGCCGGCGACTCGAAACCCCGCGCTCGAGATGATTTCCACAGCCCAGGACCGCACGGTCCGCGCAAGTGCAACCTGAAACAAGCCGGGGCCGGGGCAGTTCCATTTCTGAAGTTCTGGCTTTCGGGGTCCCATCCCGGATCACGATTCGTCTGATTATTCTGGTCTTCTTCCTTGAGACCGCCAACGAGTGGTCTGTGTCCTCTTAATTGGTCCCTGGGCTTGAACAACGACCTTCCCTCTGGGACGGTACTATAGCATTTTATAGGAGACATTGCGTGGTTAAAGTCTACGACGTGCAGAGGCGAGATTGGGGAACCAGGAAGGCAACCCGAGTGTGCCGGACTGTTATCAGAAGGAAGAGCCGGGGTTCATGTCATGTTACCTCGTCAAGGACGAGAGGTCTGGGTATCTTAGATCCGCATTCTCCTCGAGGAAGTCCATCCACCTCTTCAAAAATTTGCTGCCTCTGTGAGGAAAGTCTCGGGTCAGACACGTTTCGTCATACAGACCGTATCGGAAAGAGACATCTGTGCATTCGGAACAATAGAGCACTCACCTCTTCACTGTTTCCGAGTCTCCAATGACCGTCAGCGAGCGTTTCGGGCGGGTCATTGCAACTGTAAACGGTGTTAGCCTCATCCTGTGATGGATCTACGGCGACGGGGGCCGCACAAGGAAATACCGACCGTTGAGACGCCGCTTCTCCCCGAGGAACCCGACCTCTCCTTCAGAATTGCTCCGCACGAGACTGACAATGACAGCCTCCTTCTCCCGGCCCTGGAAGCCGTCCACGCTTCCCAGCTCGATCCCCGGGAATGCTTCTTTAAGCGGCGCTAATAAGGCGAGCTTATCGGTTGCACCGTGTCAGTAACCTGACTCCATGGGGCTATATAGGAAAGCACATAATGGTGCTGCCGACAGGGGAAGCCAGCATGCTTACCTGAGCATTGTAGGGCGTTACCACGGCGATGTCTTCTGGCTTGACACCTGCTGCGACAAGGCTGCCGATGTGCTGCTTGACCAAGGCTGCCTCCATCTCGTTGCTTTTGCTGTCCCCGTAGAGCGACGCCTTCACGCTTTTGGTCGTATCTTCTTCCTCCGCTCTTTCGGCGAAGTCGCCACCTTGGGTATCAATGAAGACAAGAGGCTCGATTGTGTCGTCGTTTTCGTCGACATCATACGGTAGGTCCTTTAACAGACGGTCTTTGACTGAGTCGGCGGCGACGAGTTTAGACTCATACAGCTCATCAGAGGGGAATCGCATGATCTTCTCGTGCATTCGATATTGTACGATTAGCATCCTCTTGATGGACGGACCATGGAGGGCTAGCAGGCGGTCGAATAGTGTTGTCTCCAAAGTTGCACCTTTGATGAAGCCATCGGTGTCCTTGGGTTTAACAGGCTTCGACTTGGTATTGAGCGACTTGATAGTCGGTGGCAGCTGCAAGTGATCTCCTGCGCATACCGCTTTCTTTGCAGACAGTAGGGGAACCCAGCACTGAGCCTCAAGAGCCTGGCTGGCCTCGTCAATGATAACAACGTCGAACTCTGAGTTCTTGAGCTGATAACCCCCTGCTCCGTGCAGAGTGGCAAGAACGACTTTGCTACTCTTGATGAGGCTGTCGACACATCGTCGCTCTCGTTCCCTGTACTCCTTTCGCAGCTCCTTCAGGTCGGCGTATATCACCCTTCTCTCCCTTCCGTTCCTTGTCTTCCGAAGAGAGGCCTGCTTCGCATCCATGTCCGCGCGCACGTCCTTAACGATGGCTCCTGCTTCGGACGTCTGCGTGAGGACATCAAGGGAGTGATTTAGTACAGAGGGCAAGAGACGAGCTGGGTGACCTAGGCGGATGATGGGGATTTTGTGAGGCGCTAGCCGCTCGACAATGTTGTCGACGGATATGTTCGAGGGACCGCAGACTAATATCCGCAAGTCCCTCTTGAGCATCTGCAGAATAAGCTCAATCAACGTGTGAGTTTTGCCTGTCTGCGATCGTTAGCCCTCTGGGACGGGACGGGACATTGAAGAGCTGCTTACTCCAGGGGGCCCATGAATAAGAGCAATCTCCCGTGATGCCAATGCAAAGCGAATAGCATCCTTCTGCGAGTCGTTTAGCGTAGGGTCGACCCAATCTATCTTCCCGACCGTCGGGTCAGAGCTGAGGTTAGAGTGAACAGGCGAGGGACTGGATTGTCCAAACAGGACGCGGATGAAGATTGACTGTTCGGACTCGCTCATCTTCTGTAGCCGTTCCATCGTCTGGTTCATTCTAGGATGGACGCGTCCGTGTTAGCTTCGGCATTTCACACGACAACATACCATGTCACTTCCCACTTACCTCCGATACGTGACATCGTCCGCCAGCTTCACCATCCACACCCTCCCGCCCGGCACGCTCTCCTCCTTGTCCTCATCCAGAGCGACGCCCACGTCCCCCCTGCGCACCCGCGTGACCACGCCCCTGACACCCTTCCTCTCCAGATCCTTTACTTCCCTCTTCTTTGCCGTCCCCGCCGGCTGCTCGGACACGAGCACTATGTCGCCCGTGCGGATGCCGTGCTCCGGCAGCTCTCCGGACCCCGAGGCCGTGGCCGGGTCGGGCGCCAGCTCCAGTACGGTGCGGCCCCCCAGCCCGGTGCGCTGCGAGGAGACGACCAGGTTGGCGAGGGCGACGCCGGCGCGCTGCAGCGCCGCGGGACTGTGACTGCTGATGAGGGTGCTGGTCTCGGCGATCTCGCTCTGCAGCTCGGCGTCCAGCAGGGCGAGCTGCGTCCGCGCGAAGGCCGGGATGTCGACCGCCACATCTGGCGCCATGTCACCGGTCTTTGTAGGTTTCTCAGCCGGGCTGGCCCGCGATTTTGGACCGTTAGAGAACGGACAGGCTCATGGCCTCGCAGGCAGCATATCAACACCCAAAGTCTTTAACGTTTTCGGTTCCTTCTTCGGATTGCGAAAGTTTCGGAGTCCTTAGGGAAGCCTGAGATCTTGGAAGACTGCCAAGTCAGGACGTGATGTACCGTCCCTTTAACTCGAACTATAGAATGTACCTGTACTTGCTCTTGTGGTGTACCTAAGCTCACCTGAGCTTCAGCAGGATCGCGGGGTACTGTCGCGGGGCATCCTGAGGAAGGAGCTCCTGAGAGGTTTCCCTAACAGATTCCATCTAATATACACGAAGCTCTCAGCTTATAATGTTAGTGCACGATGCATTATGTCACAACACGGCCAAGTGCGTTTTGTTGGGGTGGGTCAACAAAAGGGCCTCGAGCACAAACTGTTGTAGGTCGAAGCAGTCATCGAATATCTGATTGATGAGTTTCAATTCATATCTTCCCTGTCTGGCTCGTAAGTCCAAGACTATCGAAGAACGCGCTCAAAAATCCTGACGCCATCCATGACCAATGCCGCTATTCCGGACTTTCGGGGAGACGAGACGGATCTCCCCACAACGAAAGCGCCAAAGACAATGACTGACCAGTGCCAAACAACCTATTTATACATGCCAAGGGAACTGCTCATGATCTCATCAGGCCTCGCTGCTTTACATGTCGTCTTCCACAAGACCTAGCACATCCAACTCCGTCTTCACCATGCGCTCAAACTCCTCGCGATCGATGCCTGCTGCGCGCGACAGCAGGAAGAGACTCCTGATGCTTCGTGACACGTGCTGCTTGACGCCGAACTCGCTTTGATTTTGTCTTCCCGCCCGCTCCTCCAGCTTGGCTACGGTTATTGACCCATTCGAGCTCGCGCTGGACGCCGGCCGCGGGTGCGCGAGACTGGCGGTTCGCTCCTCGTCGTCCTGCGACCTCGCAGACGGCGACGGTGCAAGCGTCCATGCCTCGTTGGTCTCGTTCAGCTCCGTCTCCTCCTGACCGTGACTCAAGCCCTCATCTGCGCGGCGAGGGACCGGATGTGCTAGGCCGAGCGGCGGCGACACCTCGACATGCTGGACCTCCTCATCGGGGTCGTGGTTGTCCATGGCCGGCTGGACGTTGTCATACTGCGCAAAATAGGCATCCTCAGCAGCCGTGTCTCTGTGAGTCTCGTATTGCGATGTCTGTGTTGACGCGGGAGCAGGAGACCGCTTGACTGCCGGCGTGCGTGCTGGTGTAGCGTCGTATCGCGCCCAGTAGTCATCGTCGTCGTCATCATCCTCCACTTCTCCGGCTGTATGGTGACCGGCGTGACCATGCGTATGGCCATAGCCGTTCGTCGTGTGCTTCGAATGAATCTCCTTGAATGCCTTCTCTGCCTCATCGACAGTCGACCTCCCATCGAACGAAGCGAAAGGCGACGGCTTGTCCGCTATACTGACCTCGCCGACCCTCCAGCCGTCGCCCCCGCCCTCCTGATCACCGGTGCAGTATACGAGTCGGAAAAAGAGCTCAAGTTCTTCGAGAACGGCGAGCGCTTGTAGAGTCTCCGCATCGACCCGCCGATACTGCAATTTGATTTCGGAGTCCCAGTCGATCTCGATCTCGCCCGAAGCTGGATGGGGCTCTAGCCGTTCGGTCTGGACTACACCAGGGAGTTTTGCAGCCTTGGCTGTGTCGTAGGACAGCAGCCTGATCCACGGCTCATTGCTCGAGGAAGATAATAACTGCACCCGCTGGCGGAGGATAGGTGAGAGAACAGGCAGCACCGCTGCTGGTGGCTGGTTCGATACTGCGGCTCCGGGCAGCGAGGGCAAGAGAGGTGCCAATATTGCCCGGACGTCGGGAGTCGTTATGCTCGAGGAGGCCATTTTGAGAGATTTGTGTTTCGTATGCAAGATCAGAGTGCGCGGCGGTCTGCCCGAGAACCAGCTCTTCTTATGTTGCACGCCTGGCTGGGCCGGTCTCACTTGTGCTCCCAAACCGCGGAAGGTGGCTTGGTCGAGGCCTGGCTGACAGTAATCACATGCAGGAGGAGCCTGTCGACGCTGAGCCCTAGAACGCCTCACACTTGATTTCTCGGCGCGGAAGAAGCACAGCAGTAAGATGATGAATATGCTGAATGCTCAGGAGGATATGGACGAGAGAGAAAGCAAGGTGAGGAAGATGGGGGCGCGGAAGAGACACGGCACACGGCACAAACATCGTAAAGCACAAACATAGCGGCCCCGTGGTCGCAGACCCCCTCGACTCCAGACGTCACAAGCCAAAGGCGCGGGCGAAGACCCTCCTCGTCTCCGCAACTCCGCTCTCCAGCGTGTTCGGGGCATTTCAGCCAATTCCCTTCCGCCTTCTCGGGCGGAGGGAACCAATCACGCGCCACCTTTTGCACAAGTGCTCGCTGGATCATTTTAACCATCGCCTTTCGCTCTTTTAGATGGATATTGAGAATCGTGCCAGGACTCCACTGCTGGCGCTCCACGCCGTTTCACATCTCTGCTCATGGCCAGTCGGCCTCGTCATCGTCTGCCGTGCATATCGCGGCTCTGCTCGTATATCATCCCTTCATTCGACGTGTCATCTTGACAGAGAACTCTTTTCAGAGCCTGTCCTGTGACCTTCCTACCTTGGTCCCTCTGCGGAGTCAATTTGAGACGAGCCTGTCTTGTCTTGGTAGGGTAATATTCAGACGGTTACCACGAAGCTTTCGGAACAGTCGGCAGCAAACCAGTGGGATGGCCCTGCGGACCTTGATCATATTTGTCTAGATGGGTTAGGCAAGCCGAAGAGCCCGGGTGTGCCTGACTGCCGTGGGCCGGATTGATACTCCAGACAAGTCGCATGCCGGGCCATTCCTACATTTGCTTCTACTGCTCTGTAGAAGTCAATTGCTATTTGTTTCTGTTACTGGTTGATACACCCGCCACAGGTAAGCTCACAACCATCAATTCCCGACGGTTGAAGTGAAAACGCCGTGAGTACCTTAACCTGTGGCGTCTCACATTCGCAGCAGTGACAGCGGCTATAGGAGGGCATAGCCAGATATTTCATCTCTCAGTGTAGTTCTCTGAACAGCAGAAATGTGTCTTGACTCCAGCTCAGACGGTCGATAGAATGCGCATGTTGCCCGTTGTGTGCACTTGAATAGGTAGGTAGCTGGTACAGTACGTACGTCATTGATAAGGGCGCTTATCAGCAACCATTCATTCCAAAAACATCGAGCAAAATCCTCTCAGCATCAGCAGCACAGGGAGAAAGGACCGCCAGACCAAGCCGCCGTATCTCTAAGCTGTAAAGACAAGTCATAGCAGAAGCAATTGCATTTATAAGTCCAAGAGACCTATATGAAGTGCTTAACCCTGGCTGTGGGTCAGCTCCGGACTCCAGTGATTGCCTCGCGACTGGCATTCTTCAGTGTGGACCGCGTCCCATTCGAGGGAGGATCAGGAGCCATTTAGGGAAGAAAAGGAAGAGTTGGATGGATGTCTACCAAGTCAGAAGGCCTCAAGGATGAGGTATGACTACACACGACCTCCCTTAGATAAGCACTCAGCACTGACAGCAGGCTACACAGGGCTCCCGACTGCAGGTCGTCGCGGCTGGAGCCACGGCCGGCCTGATATCGCGCTTCATCGTCGCGCCCCTCGACGTCGTCAAGATCCGCTTGCAGCTTCAGACTCACTCCCCACACGAAGCCCCCATCGCGAGCAGCGGCCCCGGCAGCGGCCGAGGCGCTCCCTACCGCGGCGCGATCCAGACAGTCAAGTACATCCTCGCGAACGAGGGCATCACCGGCTTCTGGAAGGGTAACGTCCCCGCCGAGCTGATGTACATCTGCTACTCGGCCGTGCAGTTCACCGCCTACCGCTCGACCGCGCAGCTCCTCCGCCGCGCCCTCGGCGACGATCACCGCCTCCCCCCCGCCGCCGAGTCCTTCGTCTCCGGCGCCTCGGCCGGCGCCGCCGCCACCGCCGCCACCTACCCGCTGGACCTGCTGCGCACACGCTTCGCGGCGCAGGGCAACGATCGCGTGTACACGAGCCTGCGGCGCGCGGTGCTGGACATCCGGCGCGACGAAGGCGCCGGGGGGTTCTTCCGGGGCCTGTCGCCGGCCCTGGCGCAGATCGTGCCCTTCATGGGCATCTTCTTCGCCGTGTACGAGACGCTCAGGCAGCCGCTGGGCGCGCTGGACCTGCCGTTCGGCGGGGGCAACGCGGCGGCGGGCGTGGTGGCCAGCGTGGTGGCCAAGACCGGCGTGTTCCCGCTCGACCTGGTGAGGAAGCGGATACAGGTGCAGGGGCCGACGAGGGAGAAGTACGTGTACAAGGACATACCCGAGTACAGCGCCGGCACGCTCCGGACGATGCGGGCGATCGCGCGGGCGGAGGGCTTCCGGGGTTTGTACAGGGGGTTGACGGTCAGCTTGCTTAAGGCGGCGCCGGCGAGCGCCATTACGGTATGGACCTATGAGAGGGTGCTGCAGACGTTAATTACTTTTGAGAAGAAGGCGGACACGGCGTTATAGAAATTATGGACGCATTGCATATACGGGCAGCATTTGGGTAGAAGCGCCTTCATAGATAGGCAACTTAATGTATTATCCCTTTCCTTTTGTAACAGATGGCGAGCAAACCCCCGTGTATCACGGCAGTGTTCTTCCACTCATCAACAGCTGCGGTGAATCAAATCCTAGCTGTCAGTTCTTGACATCAAGCCGTGCATCAGAAAGGCAGTGGAGGTCAGTACGCAAACAAAGTGAATTTGTCTATGCCTGTATGATACAGCACGCCGAAAGTTCATACATTCCACGACACCCCGCTTACAACCTCCCATGCGTCGTTGTCCATCTTTATTTCCCCTTCCTGACCCACCCCTCGACGGCCTCCCTCGCCTCGCCGACCTTCTCGTCGAGCATCCGCGCGCCGACGTCGGCGTGCACCCTCGCGAAGCTCCACGCCTTCTCGACCGACTCGCGGGTCCGCACGTGCGCCTCCGCCACGGCCGGGAACCGCTGCTCGTACGTCCAGGCGAGGTCGGCGGTGTTGCGCATGGTGACGGGGATGACGGCCCAGCCGGCGCCCATGCCGAAGGCGGCGGGCACGGTGGCCCGCAGCAGGATGTTGCTGCGGCGCGTGACGATGCTGCCGGCCATGGCGGCGACGAGCACGTAGATGAGCCCGGGCATCAGGCGCTCCCCGGACTCGCGGGGCGGGGCCAGCGAGGCGAGGGTGTCGGTGAAGGACCGCTCCAGGTGGAAGGCGCGGTCCATGGCGGCGTTGACGGCGTCCTCGGCCGCGCTGGCCTGCCGGTAGAGGTACAGCCGGGCGACGCGGATCTGCGCGGCTAGCCGGTCGGTCGGCGTCGGGCCATGGGGCCGGGGTGTCTGCTCCGTGGCGGCGGGCTGGGAGGTTGGGGCGGAAGTCGCGGGAGCGACAGGAATAGGAGCGGCCTTGACGGGGGGAAGAGTGGCGCTTGTGGGAGGGGCGTCGAAGTCGTCGTAGATAGGCTTCTTAGGCTGCTTGGGACACCTCCGTCAGTACAACCACGTCTTCATTGAGCGAACTAGGATGCCAATTGGCGAGGGCGAATGAGGCTCGGATGTTAGGGTGACGGACCTGCTTGAAGGCCTCTGGGGCTTCCGCCAGGGCCACTCGCGGAGAGAGGACAACGCCTCCGACCAGCAAGGACGCTGCCAGCGGCGCCGCGTGCTGTGAGGGAGGTCAGCATGTCACAGCAGGCCAATTGGGTCGTTAATTGAGTGCTCACCCGTTGCAGCAGCACTCTCGCAGCCATGGTGACGTGGGTGGGGAGTTTGAGGGGAGTAGGACGGTCGGATCAGCGAAGGTCTCGCGTGAGAGGGAGAGTGGGCGAGTTGAGGTCGGCGATGAGGTAAAAGTCGCGGCGCCGCGGCTATTTCCGGTGGCTCGGGATCTTTCCCCAGCCAAGCAGCCAAGCAGCACAGGTTTCCCTGCTTTGCCTGTACGAAATTTTTGGCGGGTCCCACCAGCACCGGGGCCACCGATCTCGTCCTGTCGTCAGCCTTGTACGGCGTGCCGGCATTCGCGGGCGGAGATGGCAGAGGCAAACTACTAGGGAATCTCCGATGTGAATAAAAGAGCCAACGGTCCGGTCCCGGCATTGGCATTGAAGTTTTCTTCTCTCTTCCTCCTCATCCTCCTCCTATGCTACGACGTCTTCCAGCCTTTGATTGCGCCAGCGATGCTCGCAGACGTCGAATGTCTCCGCTATGATCAAGTTCATCCGACAGCAGTCACGAGTCGCATCTCAGTTCCTGCGCCACACACTCCAGCAGCCTCCCCGGGGGAGGACATGGCTGTCTGCAATCGCCGGCGCGGCGCAGCCAGTGCCGGTCTCCCATCTGCCTCCTGGCGCCGAGCGCGATGACCTGACGCTGCGGCAGCTCTTCGACTCGCCCTCGACATGGAGAGACTTCTCGACGGCGTCTGCCCGCGGCGCAACGCCCCGCGGCAGCAGAAACGCAGGCCTGTTCAGGAACGCCTACCTTACGAAGCCGGAAGGCTTTCTGGCGTTTGCCCAAACGAGCTTGTCGAGGGCGCAGAAGATCGTGGATAAGGTGCTGAATGCGGCGTCCGTACAAGAATATCGGGAGGTCGTGCGGGATCTGGACCGGCTGAGCGACCTGCTGTGCCGGGTCATCGACCTCTCCGATTTCGTCAGGGTCACCCATCCGGACCCGAGGATACAGAGCGCCGCCTCCGAGGCGTGGTCGCTGATGTACCAGTACATGAACCAGCTAAATACGACAACTGGGCTGAATGAACAGTTGGGAAAAGCAATGGCAAATCCCGAGGTCACGTCTGCGTGGTCAGAGGAGGAGATGACGGTGGCGCAGATGCTCAAGCTGGACTTCATGAAGTCAGCCGTCAACCTGCCCAAGGAGTCGCGGGACAGATTTGTCGAGCTCTCCCAGCAGATCAGCGAGGTCGGATCGGTCTTTGTCGACGAGATGGCGCCAGAGCAATCCACCGTCGTCCTCCCGAGTAGCAAGTTCCAAGGCATGAATCCCATGGTAGCTCGAAGGTTGACACGGCGAGGAAATATATACCTTCCCACGATGAGCGGTGAAGCCGCAATGGCATTACGCAGCGTATACGACGAAGACACACGGAAAGCGATATATTATGCCACGAGGACGGCGTCTACGCGGTCGGTGAGGCTGCTAGAGACGCTGCTCAAGTTGCGGGCAGAACTCGCAGACCTGTCTGGATTCGAGAGCTACGGTCACATGGCTCTTCGCGACAGGATGATGGCGAAGACGCCCGAGTCTGTTGATCAGTTCCTACTTGCATTGGCGAAGAACAATGCGCCTACAGTTAGGGATGAAATGGCCGACCTCCTTCGGCAAAAGCGGGCGTACCGGCACGATACCTCGGATACGCTACACCCCTGGGACAAGGACTTCTATATGGGCATCGTCCGAGAATCGATGAGGTCGAAGATACGACAGGATGACTTCCTGTCTGCTTATTTCTCCCTCGGAACCGTCATGCAGGGGCTGTCGAGGATATTTACCCGCTTGTACGGTATCCGCCTGGTGCCGAGGGAGCCCCTGCCCGGCGAGACGTGGCATCCAGACGTCAGACGTCTTGACGTAATATCCGACACCGACGGACATGTCGCCGTCCTGTACTGCGACCTTTTCTACCGCGAAGACAAGTCGCCCAATCCTGCGCACTTCACCGTACGATGCTCACGGGAGATCTCGAGAGCCGAGGTCGAGGAGGCAGCGACGGCGATGCAGCAGTCTGGAGGGAGCATGCCCTCCTTCTCCTCCGCCGAGGACGCCGCCAACGACGGTATGGCGCTGTCTCGCAAGGACGGCGTGCTGAAGCAGCTGCCGACGATCGCGCTCGTGTGCGACTTCTCGCAGAGCGACGGGGCCGGCGAGAAGCCCGCCTTCCTCAGCTTCTTCCAGATGGAGACGCTCTTCCACGAGATGGGCCACGCGATCCACTCCATCCTGGCGCGCACGTCGCTGCAGAACGTGGCCGGGACGCGCTGCGCGACCGACCTCGCCGAGCTGCCGTCCACGCTGATGGAGCACTTCGCCGCCGACCCGGGCGTGCTGGCGCTCTTCGCGCGGCACTACGAGACGGACGAGCCGCTGCGCTACGAGTCCGTGGCCGAGAAGCTGCGGCAGGCGCGGCGGTTCGAGGGCAGCGACACGGAGAACCAGATCATCCTCGCCATGCTGGACCAGAGGTACCACTCGCGGCTGGCCTCCGACCCGGGCTTCGACTCCACCCGGGCGTACCACGAGCTGCAGGCGGCGCACGGCAACACGCCGCCGGACCCAGCGGGCACGCGGTGGCAGGGCTTCTTCGGGCACCTGTTCGGGTACGGCAGCACGTACTACAGCTACCTGTTCGACCGGGTGCTCGCGGAGCGCGTGTGGAGCGTCGTGTTCGCGTCCGGGCGGGAGGGCGCCGCGGTGGACAGGGACAACGGCGAGAGGCTCAAGGAGAACCTGCTCAAGTGGGGAGGCAGCCGGGACCCCTGGAGATGCCTGGCGGCCGCCCTGCGCGACGAGAGGGTCGCGGAGGGAGATGAGAAGGCGATGGCGCTGGTGGGCAGCTGGGGGACGAGCAGGAGCTTCAAGGAGTGATTGCCGAGTGTACGATAGGATTGTGACCAAGCAGGGCCTTGCGTCCTTGTCACCTTGGGATGAGGCTGGGACGTGTCGGAACTGTACTGGATAGAGACTCGGTGTACATATGGGATTTCACAGACATAGCATAGGTAACATAAAGACTAGGAATGCGAGCATTGCTTTCCGTCAACTGAATCCCATTTCCTCAGTCGAGAGGACTGACGCTTGAGTGGTGAATACGAACGTTTCCAAGGTCTCATGAACATGTTGTCCCTGCCTCACTCACCGACCGTCAACCGAGACAGCATTCGTTGAAGAGCTGTCAGGAATACGGGTAGAGCAGCAAGTTCCAATAGCGGCCAGCAACCTTATCGGTTGTCGGAGGACCCCTGCTGTATCCTGCGGTGCCTAGATCGCACTATCGGAAGCTTGCATCTGACAATCCCTGTTCGTGCGCCCGCTTGCTGCCCATTAGCCAGCCGCGAGCTGACAACTAATTAACTGCTTAACTACTATTAGCTATGAAGGTGGTCTTCAGCTCTTTTTTTCTTCATGGTCGCGCCGTCTTCCTTACGGAGACCCTCGCTGCTTGCTTCGCTGGCTATGCGGCTCATATAATCGTATAAGGGACCCTCTCGGTCGCTCTCGGTCGCTCTCGGTCGTTCTGAACGTGTCTGGCAAAGTTTGGCGTTCCGACGGAAACTCTGCTCTTTGCCTCCCGTTCCCGTTCGCGACACTCGAGAAACCAAGGAGAGAGATACCGCCCGGCTGCTCCTGCCGCTCTCTTTCGCTTCCGTGTCTCCCGGCGCCTGCTCGCCCTCTTTTTGTATCCAGCGCTCGCCCGATTGCAGCTGAAGGTCATTGTCTCTGTTACATACAGTATTGGCCCAGCCTCAGTCTTTGTCTGTCGGCGGCTCTATCTTGGCATCTTCCGGAGATCCCGTTTCCCTCTCATAGCTGTCCCAGGACGCCAACCGGCTGAGCCTACCAGGCACATCACCACCGTCTGTAATAGGACAACCGACACCCCGGACAGCACCACGAGGATAAACAGTCGCGATGCCTCGCCACCAGCAGCCCCTCCTGTCCGCCCTCATCCCCTGCCTCCTCCTAGCGCTGCTCCTCGCGGCGCTGCTGCCCCACCCCGCCGCGGCCCAGAACAGCACCGAGGTCACCATCTACAACGCCAGCGACAAGTACGCCTACTACGGCTGCTACAACGAGACGACGGGCCTCGCGGGCACCAGCGGCGCGCGCGCGCTGTCGGGCGGCGCCAACGAGGTCGGCACCGGCAACATGACGGTGCCCATCTGCCTGGGGTTCTGCAGCAGCGGGGGCACGGAGTACAAGTACGCCGGCATCGAGTACGCGAGGTGAGTCTCTCTCTGCTCTCATTCAGTAGCGTGCCCCTTCCCCCCC